>CM073572.1:79186069-80386069 GCA_037074715.1 Magnolia kwangsiensis
TACCAGTGCTCCCCATGGCGAACTGCTCGGACGAATAAAGCCTAGCTCGCGCAACTCGTCCAACTGCTTCTGCAGTTCCCGTAACTCCAACGGTGCCATACGATACGGGGCCTTCGAAATAGGCGTGGTATCGGGCACAAGATAAATCTGGAACTCAGTATGCCGACGAGGTGATAATCCCGGAATCTCCTGAAAAACATCAGAAAAATCACAAACAACCAGCAGCTGGTCGATACTCAAAGCAGCTGGCTCCTCAACTGCACACGATAACAGGAAAGAAAGCTGCCCTCCTCTGGGCTCGGTAACAAACTAAAACTCTGGCACGCCGGGTATGCAGAACGTGACTGTCCTCGCAAAGCAGTTTAATATGGTGTAGTACTCGACAAGCCAGTCCATGCCCAAGATAACATCAAAATCGAACATCGACAATACAAATAGGTCGGCAGGCAAGAAGATATCCCCAATCAAAATAGGACAAGACGCACAAAATTGGCCCAACACTGCGGTCTTCCCTAATGGCGTCGATACTACCAAATCCTCACGGGCAGACTCCAACGGCAAACCGGTCGAATGAATGCGATGCACCAGAATCAAATAGTACACGTGCAATGCATGCAGAAATAGGAAGAGTACCCTCGACGACCCCTCCTGATGACTGAGGGTCCTGCTGGGCAGCATAGAATCTGTCCTGAGCCTGCTGGGGAGGTGTAGGTGTAACGCCCGAGAAAAATCCATCCTTGGACTCGAGTACTAACTCGACCCGAAATCGCGTAGAATTAATTCCTTTAGAAAATAAGTCTAAGTTAGCTAGCGCAACGCTAGAGTAGCTGAGAAATAGTCCCTGATCACTTTAAATACGTTCTACAAGACCCAAATCGAGTAGAATGAATGACTCTATAAAATTTATAACCTCGGATCAAACTCTAAGCAGGTTTGTTCTCTAGACCACTTTGAAATTTTGTATTGGATCTAGACCGCGCGTCGAAAGTCCAATGCCTGCTATCTTAGACCGTTAGAACCGCCTAGCTGGACTTGACAATCATTTCAAAAATCAAGTCTAACCGATAACCACAGGCTATTTCATTGAGCCCGGACTGAAGAGAGTGCGAATAGGGACAGATTTGAAATTTGAAATACAAATATGGCACACGACTTGACGTGTCAGTATTAAGCGTTCTGACCGTCAGAATTCAGCCAGATTACACCCTTGGATCAGGAAAAATTTCTATTTCATATCATGAGACTTGCAGCCCTGATCTACGTGCGGTGACCACTGAACTGAAACTGGACCGCTACTTGAGATCTGCGAACCCTGCCGGACTGAAAACTTGATGCGTGCTAGATCCGGTATGCATGAGCTTAAGTCCGATCGCGTTCAGCCAGGGGACCACCAGAAATCATCTTTTGGACCGAAATAGCCCCAAATTGGATATGCCCTAAGTAAACCTTGTTCCCGAGCCTATTTCGGGAAAGTTTGTGCTTATAAAAGGGGTTGAAACCCTCACTCCTCTCTCCCATCCGAATTTGAGAGAAACCCTAGATTGGGAGAGAGAAAAGGTGAGAGTTTGTGAGAGAGATTAGGAGAGAATTTTCCTGCCTTTCCACCGCTTGTTGCACGTACTTTAGCAACACACTTCCATCACTCAGCCAATGATTTCTCTGCATTTTCAGGTAAGAAATAACCCTAATAAGTTGTTGATTTGGGATTCTTTCCGTTCCATAGCATGTAGACTGATAGAACTCGTAAATTAGGTTCTCTATTCGCCGTAGACGAAGCGTATATGCTCCATTTGAATTCACACGTTTACAAGAGATAAGGTGCGGATTTTAGATGCTTTGATTGACTGTTTACAACGCTTTCAATGTCATTTAATAGTATATTATCAACGGCATCGCCGTTTGACATGCACAACATGCTATCCGTTTCCTGTTTCGTAAATCAACGAAGAATATGAGATTTAGGGCATTTTAGTCATTTGTAGGAAGTACTGATTTCATTCATATTTTTCTGATGTGATTGACATGGATTGTTGTCGCATTAGAATGTTAGCAATAAGTGCATAATTATTTTGGCGAAGAGATTCGCCTAATTGCGCACTTCGGGTCGACATACTATATGTAGACTTAAGTGTGTAGTGTATGTGTTTGTATAAATGCTTGTATTAGTATGTATTGAATTAAATGGTGTTATGAATTAGTTTGAGACTGATTTCTCAATTAATATGCTGACGTAAATGATTTCCTACATGTTGACTATATGCATGATTTCATTATATGCATGAAATGTATGTGCTTGAAGATTTGCTTAAGTTGTATGTAATAACATGTGTTAACATGCTCACATGGTTGTATTTCATTTCCAATACTCTCCTATGAATGCTGATGTGATTCCATAATTGTTTGGGACTATACTTAGTCCAGGTAGTCGGTAACCGAGAAAATTCGTGGTTGGCTTATCTTGGCCACGAGCTACGCGCCGATGAACGCGAGCCGTGTTTTGGAGTTGGCGGCAGTGGTTAGGCCACACGAAGTGTTTTACGCACTTCATGTCGTTCGATTTGAGATGCGATCGTGCTAGTCGAGCCCGTCAAGTAACCCGACTGGCCGTTGTATGTTCACCCTGCATGAGTCATAACTGCTTGAACCTAGGGTACTGAACTTACCATTGTAAACCCTGTTAGCCATGGTACCTTGATCCACAAAGACTCATGAGCCGGGCATGGTGCTATGGGACACCGTGGTCGAGCTGTCGGCCTACGCTGGGGCCACAAACCTTCCCATAGTGACCAGTGAACACCTAGTCTCGTGAGCAGATTATGGTGGTATGAGGCATTATATTCTAGCTGTCGGCCTACACTGATCAGGCGACGAGTCCTTTGTAGTGACCGCGAGAGTATTCTGAGTCTACGGGAGGCGACGACTCTTCAGTAGCAGTAGAGTACAGTAGGCCTGTATTGATAAGGTGATGGGAGAGCGGAGCAACGAGTGCGTGCAACAGCCCTGACAGCCCTTGCAGCGACCTACAAAATATACCTCGTATGAGATTACTAGGAGTGACGACCCTATACAGGATCTATGTTGGGATTGATATAAGGGAAGTACCTTAGTTTCCCAATCCTGCTGTTTGAATGGACTAATAACAACTCAAAAATCATATCACCATACCATTACATGTGCCTGGAAGATGTGGAGCACTTGAGGGTCGATTACATGCCACGGTCGTAAGATAGTTTCGTATGAGGGATATCGTCGGTGAGGGCATACATCACGTCATGTCATATTTCATTAACAACAGTATTAGGATTGTCTGATTTACTGCTTTACTATTATCGCATGATTGATTTGTGAACATGCTAATCTTTGCTCTATGATTCCACTGAGTTGATCACTCATTCCCACGTTACGGGATGGAATTTGCAACACCCACCAGACCCTGTTTTAGATGCAGGTGATGCTGAGATCCAGGAGGCAGAGCCAGACTTTGATGAGGACCAGGATGAGTTCTCATACATGCAGTACCATGATGGCTTTGTTTAGGTGACCTGGGTTGACGGGACTTCATAGTGGGACTCCTTTGGACATTTATTTCTGTCATTTACATGTATATGAGACTCAGTGATGTATTCATACTTTAGTGACAGTCGAGATCTACTTTATTTTTCCATACAGTGATATATATATTGTTTAGTCTTCCGCTTACTTTTATCACTGGATCTGGAGTATGAATTGTAGTTTGGTATACTTTTACTCATGTGAATGCTTTAACTCAGACAACATTGAATCATAATCATTTTTGTTACATAAGTGACAGTCTGGAACTCGGGAGTTGAGTTTATACACGACCCCCGATTTTCAGGGTGTTACAAGTTGGTATCAGAGAATGAATAAGAGTATACTGGGCCTGGGTTATGGTCACGCGACGTACGTTGTCACTTCCTTTGACTTAGGTGGGTGCGAGAAGGGTTTAGAAACACTTGTAGGATCACAGATTCGCCAATAGACGAAGTCTATTTAAATCGATCGCGCGATCGAGTTCGTGACGCATCTAGGGTCGTGTAAAGCAATCCGAATAGCTCCTAGGTTGTAGGTGAGTGGGTTGAGACATTCTTTGAATGATTTTAAACCCATAAATGTTAATCCTTGAGCCACGGGACAACCACGACCCCTGTATTCAATCGTCAGGGCTTAAAAATCCCGTTTCACCTAAAATCTTCAAAATTCTTCCTCTCACCACTCCAATCTTTAATTATTTCTTATCTTTTTCATATTAGGCATCAATACTAATGTGAAAATAACATAAAATCATACTTTCATAAAATTTTACAGTGAATAGTAAAATTTTATGAAAAATGGCCATAAGGCCATTATAACTTTATTTTCTTTAGCAAATAATGGGCTAGATGGATGTACTAGCTCCTTCTACCCTAAAATAATATGCTGCATGATAGGTTTTTGTATTCGGGATTACAGAATGGCCCCAGAAATCCCTGAGTGCATGTTTGGGCCTATATAGGGCAATCTACAATGAATAAAGGTGGGGCCCATAGTTATTTGGGGTCCTTGGACCATGGGGGACCAAACCCATGTGGTCCCACCACCTGACCAGAGAGATGGTCGGCGATGCCATCGTCGATCCGGCGATGCCATCGCCGGCCACTGTGGCCCACTCGATGTATGCTTTGGCACGTGTGGTCGGTTTGGATTGTGTACACCCCCCACGTACCTCTCGACCGTAGAAAACCCTAAATAGGGGCACTTCCTTCAGAAACAGCCCCATCCCTAGCTCTATTTACGTTCTCCAGTTGCCCTACCTCCAAACCGTGGTTCCAAACCACCCCCAAATCCATTCTAGGCCAAAAACGACCACAATCCATCGTTCTATTGAAGTTTTCAGCCCTCCCTCTAACATATTTCATCTTTTGAAGCTCTAAAAGCCCCTAAATCGAGCTGAAATCGTGAGGTGCTCCATTCTCCTTTTTGATTCTCTTTTCTTTCTGAAAATACATCCTAGGGGAGATTGAAGCATCCCTTTACAATGCCTAGATCTCCCTTTTTCATTTTGGACAACCAGTTCTTCACATTTTTTCCATTTTCTATGGCTTTCGTTGAAGCCATTTTGGGTCTTTGGTCACTCTCCACCATCCTGTCTTTGATGGGTAAAAGAAAGACCGCAGCAGATGAGGCTAGGCCTAGTCGCCCTGCTCAATCAAGAAGGCTGTGGGGTGGCGCCGCTAGCTCAAGCACCACCGCAAGTCCAACCACAGCCCAAGAGTTCCATACAAAGCAGGATTTGGATCCCCATACTCAACTTGGGCGAGTGATTCTAGCAGAGATGCCTCACGGCCAATACACTGACCGTAAAGTGTTGTTTGAGACGGACGTGGAAGGACGATTATTTGGCAAATTTCTGTTGTTCGAGCGCATTGAAGCTGCGCATTGGGGTCTGATCTTTGAAGCTCGTGCTCGTACTAATGTGAGCACTGTTCGTGCCTTCTACGCTCGTATCCAGAATGCTACACTAGAGCCATTACAGTTTAAGATCCCTTTTGGTAGAGATCGGATGGCTACGATCGATGTTCAGTTGATTGCGCGACTTCTGAACGTGCCCCTTGGTGATGTTCATCCTAACAAAAAGAATTTGAGGAGCAGGCGTGAGCGAGATCACCGTACCAGGTTCCTATGCGGTAAATTAGTTCCATGGCAGTCTAATAATAGCCTCAAGGTGACTCATATGTCTGATAATTTGTGCCTGCTGCACCACATTTGCACGTTCAACGTGTATCACAGGTCGATAAATCGTATCGAGTGTACGCGCCTTATGGTTGATTTCCTGTATCTAGTGGCCCAGGGAGAGAATGTGTGTTTGACCACTTTCATCTTGTGACAGATTATCCTCATAGCAAAATCAAGAAGAACGTCTGAATCGCTTCCTTTTGGCCGACTTATATGCAAGATTGTGCTTGAGTTTGCTTACAGACTTGGGCCGGAATTGCCAGTTCTGATTCACAACATTGATGAGTCTACTATGGTCAAGATGAAGATCGGGTCTCAGTACCGTGAGAATCAACTTGAGGAGGATAGCGAGGATGACTTTGATGATGAAGAGGATCCAAGTGAGGGAGAACCTGGAGCAGAAGTTGAGGAAGAAGTCCAGGAAGAGGTAGAAGAGGAGGCTCAGGATACAGATGAGAGCCCTCCTCTTTCTGCTCCGGCTACTGGTGATGATTGCATTCCCCGAATTGAGGAAAGCCAGGTCACCTTGCTAAGGAAAGTTCAGGAACTCCGTGCTGAAGTCGAGGATGCCAAGGCTGTTACGAAGAGAATTCGACAAGATGACTCGCACCTTGAAGGTGATCCTATGCTGCTTGCAGGATAAGGGTGCTCCTCCTTCGTCACCCGACTCATACTAGCGATGAGATCTTTGATGTTGTTATTAGTAGTTAGTCATTTCCTGCTTTATATTTTGTAAGCCTGTTAAGGCTAGTGCTTTGCTTATGTTGCTATTGTAATTTTAACTGTCTTAGTTCCCATGTATTTCTCATCATGATGCTTGTAAGGACATATCCCTTGTATTGTGACAATTTTGATTAAATGAAATGCATGGAATGCCTTTGACTCCTTGTATGAATGATTGCGGTGTATTTGTACTATTGAGACTAACAAGGTTGCGCCCTATTTTGAATATAGGGAATGCCGCCGAAGGCTACACGGAGCACGGCTCGGGTGCATTGAGTGAGCCTATGGATCAGGCTCCTTCATAGTCTGATACCCATGTAGACCCTGCTGTGGGCCCGATTCCTGAGACAGTGTGTGCGTCTCAGCCTACTGCTAGTCCTACAGTTGGACCACCGCCGTTCACACCGCCAGTCAGAGAGCCTTACCGTGCGTCTACTTCGACGCAGCACACGCCACAGCCTACTCTACCTCTAGACAGATTTGAGCAGATGATGGCTATGATGCAGTAGCAGCAGCAGCTTCTGACTACTATTTTGAGGACACTAGCCCAGGGTGGGGGTGTGACTCCACCTGCACCACCTGCGCATCCAGCTGAGGATGCTGATACTCATGCCCAGGATGAGGGCATGACTCATCCTGTACCACCCGCTTATCCTACGGGGAATGCCGCAGATACACGGGGCTTGTTAGAGCGATTCCAACGCTTACGGCCTCCCACTTTTACGAGTTCTCATAGACCCAAGGAGGCCGAGTATTGGCTCGACCGTGTGTCGAAGATACTGCTGATGTTGCATTGTACAGAGGCTGAGCAGGTAGAGTTGGCTACGTTCCTGTTTGAGCGAGAGGCCAGCTTGTGGTGGGACAGCGTATTGTGGACCGTTGCCGTCGACTTTATATGGACATGGGCAGCGTTTGAGTTCCTCTTCCATGAGAAATACTACCCCCAGACGTACAGGCATGACCGAGAGAATGAGTTTCTCCGCCTCAGACAGGGAGCCATGACAGTCACGAAGTATGAGCATCGGTTCATGGAGTTGGGCAGATACGTCCCGACTATTTTGGCTGATGAGCAGATGCTCATACGACGCTTTTCAGAGGGTTTGCGACCGAATATTCGGTTGAAGATGTGCTGCGTGAGCATTCCCTCTTATGCAGAGTTGATTCACATGTCCATGCGGGCAGAGCAGGATGTGGATCGTCTTACCCGATCTCGTGGCCCAGTTGCTCCTAGGCCACGACCAGACTTCCCAGACAGGCCCTTCGCGGGCAAGAGGCCTCGTGTCGACCCTCCTACTCGGGCTCTAGCGCCAGCACCATCATTTCGGCACCCCGAGTTATCATGTACATACTGTGGGAGATCGGGCCACTTAGCGCAGAGTTGTTTTGCTCGGATGCGGGACAGTGGGTTCTCGCCACCGCAGAAGATCGACCGTACCCGCTCACAGGCGATATCAGCACCGCCATACGGTTGGCTCCTGCGCACCCTTCTTTCAGACCTTCGATATCGCAGATCAGACAGCCTCCACGGCCCATGGCACAACGGCCGAACCTGCCACAGCAGGCACGGGTGCATGCCTTGACAGCTGAGGCAACTGCGACACCGACTTCTCAGCATTCAGCCTTCGAGGTCACTGCCCATATTGGAGGTATTCCTATACTCGTGATGGTGGACACTGAATCCACGATTTCTTTGATATCACGTGCCATAGTCAGACGCATTGGGTTACAGACTATTACTATGGATAGGGTGCGAGTCCTTGCAGCTCATGGGGATTATTCAGATGTCGCCCAGATGTGTGAGGGTTGTTTGGTGGATCTGGGAGGCAAGACGATTGCTATTGATCTTGTCGTCGACCCTTCTCTGGTTTATCTCGATGTCATTCTTGGCATGGATTGGTTGACTGCAGCGAGGGCCGAGATTGACTCCGAGACTCGTATTGTGACTGTGTATGAGCCAGAGGGTGCATCCTTCACATTTCCAGTGCCGGTAAATCTCCCTTTCCGCATACTTAGTTACACTACTTTTTCGCGAGACGCTGGTGCCCAAATACTTGAGCATACGCCAGTCGTTTGCGAGTTTGGGGATCTGTTCAAGAAGATCCCTGATTTGCCGCCTAGACGAGAGATTGAATTTACTATCGATTTGGTTCCTGGTTCCTCGCTCGTCTCACCACCGACGTATCGTATGGCACCATGTGAGATGGAGGAGTTGAGGATGCAGATTGATGGGTTTGCTAGAGCTTGGCCTTATACGTCCTAGTGTGTCTCCTTGGGGAGCACCGGTCTTGGTCGTGAGGAAGAAGGATGGATCGATGCGAATGTGTATTGATTATCGCAGGCTGAACCAGATCACAGTGAAGAACAAGTACCCTTTACCTAGGATTGATGACTTGTTTGATCAGTTGAGAGGAGCGCAGTACTTCTCGAAGATTGATCTTCAGTCAAGATATCATCAGTTGCACGCCAGGGATGAGGACGTGCAGAAGACAGCATTCAGGACCAGTTTTGGCCACTACGAATTCCTCGTGATGTCGTTCGGTCTTACGAACGCACCAGCCGTGTTCATGGATCTGATGAACCGGGTATTTCGGCCTTTCCTCTATCGATTCGTCGTTGTATTCATTGACGACATTTTGGTGTACTCCAGGAGTCGAGAGGAGCATGAGGAGCATTTGCGTTTGGTCCTGGATATGCTCAGACAGCATCAGTTGTTCGCACAGTACAAGAAGTACGACTTCTGAAAGCAGGAAGTGAAGTTCCTGGGACACGTGGTGTCCAAGGATGGCATGACATTTGACCTGTCTAAGGTAGCTGCAGTGCAGGACTGGGAGCATCCTGGTTCTATCACTGAGGTGAGGAGTTTCTTGGGTCTCGCTGGCTACTATCGGCGCTTTATTTAAGATTTCTCGAAGATTGCGAAACCTTTGTCTCAGTTGACACGGAAGGACGTGAAGTTCTCCTGGAATGACAAGGCAGAGTCAGCTTTTCAGGAGCTGAAGGACAGGCTTACGTCCGCCCCTGTGCTAGTATTGCCAGAGCAAGGGGTTCGATACACTATATAAACTGACGCGTCTAGCGTTGGTTTGGGTTGTGTCCTTATGCAGAGGGACAGGGTAATTTCGTATGCCTCGACATAATTAAGGAAGCACGAGGAGAATTACCCTACACACGACCTAGAGTTGGCAGCCGTCATATTAGCACTGAGACTCTGGAGACATTACCTCTATGGAGAGGAGTTCGAGCTCTTTTGCGACCACAAGAGCCTCAAGTATATATTCACGCAGTGAGACTTGAATATGAGGCAGCGGCGATGGATGGAGATGTTGAAGGACTTCAAGTTTGAAGTCTCTTACCATCCTGGGAAGGAAAACCTTGTGGCTGATGCGTTGAGCCGCAAGAAGGCGATAGAGTTTGCGGCTCCGCTGATGGTTGCTGAGTGGGATATGGTTGAGTTTTTGCGAGACTTTGAGCAAAAACTCACCGTAGAGGAGCCGTATGAGTTCATCGCACATGTACAGGTACGATCTCAGATCGATGACCTGGTCATCGAGGCGCAGGGGGACGATGCGCATCTGACTGAGCATCGAGAGCAGGCCAGTGATGATGCAGATGTCGGGTGGCGAGTTGGTATGGATGGGGGCTTATGCTATCATGGCCGCCTATGCGTCCCAGACGTCCCTCACTTGAGACGAGAGATTCTCGAGGCTGCGCATTGTACTAGACTCGCGATGCATCCAGGCAGTATGAAGATGTATCGTGACATGAAGAGGACATATTGGTGGGAAGGTATGAAGACCCACATAGTTGAGTTCGTGTCCCGTTGTCTCACTTGTCAGCAGGTGAAGGCAGAGCATCGCCGACCACCTGGACTTTTGCAGCCTATGCCGATCGCAGAGTGGAAGTGGGATTTCATTTCCATGGACTTCATTTCAGGGCTGCCGAAGATGAGGAAGGGACATGATTCCATTTGGGTGATCGTCGACCGTCTGACGAAGTCGGCGCACTTCCTACCGATCAGAGTTACGAACTCTGCAGACGAGCTGGCTAGACTGTATATCAGGGAGATTGTGCTGTCTGCATGGAGTTCCATTGGAGATCGTGTCGGACAGAGACACGCAGTTCACTTCTATTTTCTGGACTCGCATTCAGGAGGCTATGGGTGTGAAGTTGAAGTTCAGTACTGCTTTTTACCCACAGACAGACGGACAGACAGAGCGGGTGAACCAGATCTTAGAGGACATGTTGCGAGCTTGCGCATTGGACTTCAAGGACAGTTGGGATGATTGTCTTGCATATGCGGAGTTTGCGTACAATAACAGTTTTCAGGCGAGTATCGGTATGGCACTTTACGAGGCACTGTATGGGCGACCTTGTCGCGCACCTCATTGTTGGGCAGAGGTCGGTGAGCGTAGCTTGATTGGCCCAGAGTTAGTGCAGGCGACGTCAGAGAAGATTGATATCATTAGACGTCGGCTTCTCACAGCGCAGAGCAGACAGAAGAGTTATGCCGATACGAGATGGAGGCCACTAGAGTTCACAGTTGGAGATCATGTATTCTTGCGAGTTTCCCCTATGAAGGGAGTCCTTCGGTTAGGAAAGAAGGGGAAGCTAGTACCGCGATTCATTGGTCCATTCCAGATCCTCGATCGTGTGGGAGCAGTGGCTTACCGATTGACTTTACCCACGCCTCTCGCGAGCGTTCACAACGTATTTCATGTTTCTATGCTGAAGAAGTACGTTGCTGATCCTTCCCATTTCATCAGATGGGAGCAGGTACAGTTAGGAGAGGATGTTACTTATATCCTACGACCGACACGTATCCTAGACAGGAAGGAGCAGGTACTGCGTAGCAAGGTGATTCCCCTTGTGAAGGTATTGTGGACGCATCACTCTGAGAAAGAGGCTACCTGGGGGACAGAAGCCGAGATCAGAAAGAACTACCCACAGCTTCTCGAGGAGTACGAAAAGGTACAAATTTTAAGGATGGAATTACTTGTTGAGGGTAGATTGTAACGCCCGGAAAAAATCCATACTTGGACTCGAGTACCAACTCTACCCGAAATCGCGTAGAATTAATTCCTTTAGAAAATAAGTCTAAGTTAGCTAGCGCAACGCTAGAGTAGCTGGGAAATAGTCCCTGATCACTTTAAATACGTTCTATAAGACCCAAATCGAGTAGAATGAATGACTTTATAAAACTCTATAACCTCGGATCAAACTCTAAGCAGGTTTGTTCTCTGGACCACTTTGAAATTTTGTATTGGATCTAGACCACGCGTCGAAAGTCCGATGCCTGCTATCTTAGGCCGTTAGAACCGCCTAGCTGGACTTGACAATCACTTCGAAAATCAAGTCCAACCGATAACCACAGGCTATTTCATTGAGCCCGGACTGAAGAGAGTGCAAATAGGGACAGATTTGGAATTTAAAATTTAAATCTAGCACATGACTTGACGTGTCAGTATTAAGCGTTCTGACCGTCAGAATTCAGCCAGATTACACTCTCGGATCAGGAAAAATTTCTATTTCATATCATGAGACTTGCAGCCCTGATCTACGTGCAGTGACCGCTGAACTGAAACTGGACTGCTACTTGCGATCTGCGAACCCTGCCGGACTGAAAACTTGATACGTGCTAGATCCGGTATGCATGAGCTTAAGTCCGATCGCGTTCGGACAGGGGACTACCAGAAATCATCTTTTGGACCAAAACAGCCCCGAATTAGATATGCCCTAAGTAAACCTTATTCCTGAGCCCATTTCGGGCAAGTTTGTGCTTATAAAAGGGGTTGAAACCCTCACTCCTCTCTCCCATCCGAATTTGAGAGAAACCCTAGATTGAGAGAGAGAAAAGGTGAGAGTTTGTGAGAGAGATTAGGAGAGAATTTTCCTGCCTTTCCACCGCCTGTTGCACGTACTTTAGCAACACGCTTCCATCACTCAGTCGGTGATTTCTCCACATTTTCAGGTAAGAAATAACCCTAATAAGTTGTTGATTTGGGATTCTTTCCGTTCCATAGCATGTAGACTGATAGAACTCGTAAATTAGGTTCTCTATTCGCCGTAGACGAAGCGTATACGCTCCGTTTGAATTCACACGTTTACAAGAGATAAGGTGTGGATTTTAGACGCTTTGATTGACTGTTTACAATGCTTTCAATGTCGTTTAATAGTAGATTATCGACGGCATCACCGTTTGACATGCACAACATGCTATCCGTTTCCTATTTTGTAAATCAACGAAGAATATGAGATTTAGGGCATTTTAGTCATTTGTAGGAAGTACTGATTTCATTCATATTTTGCTGATGTGATTGACATGGATTGTTGTCGCATTAGAATGTCAGGAATAAGTGCATAATTAGTTTGGCGAAGAGATTCGCCTAATTGTACACTTCGGATCGACATACTATATGTACACTTAAGTGTGTAGTGTATGTGTTTGTATAAATGCTTGTATTAGTATGTATTGAATTAAATGGTGTTATGAATTAGTTTGAGACTGATTTCTCAATTAATATGCTGACGTAAATGATTTCCTTCATGTTGACTATATGCATGATTTCATTATATACATGAAATGTATGGGCTTGAAGATTTGCTTAAGTTGTATATTATAACATGTGTTAACATGCTCACATGGTTGTATTTCATTTACAATACTCTCCTATGAATGCTGATGTGATTGCATACAGTGATTCCATAGAGTGACAGTTGAGATCTACTTTGTTTTTTCCATACAGTGATATATATATTGTTTAGTCTTCCGCTTGCTTTTATCACTGGATCTGGAGTATGAATTACAGTTTTGGTATACTTTTACTCATGTGAATGCTTTAACTCAGACAACATTGAATCATAGTCATTTTTGTTGCATAAGTGACGGTCTGGAACTCGGGAGTTGAGTTTATACACGACCCCCGATTTTCAGGGTGTTATAGCAGGTCCCCTCTGAGGTCTCTGCTGCTGCTGTGGTCGCTGTGGGGGCCTAACCTGCAGCCTCTGCTGCTGTGGGGGAGGTACAGGAGGCTGGTGCTGTGGTCGCTGCTGCTGTGGTGGTTATCGTGGAGGTGGATGTGGTGGCCTCGGCTGCTGCTGCTGCTGCGGATGGGGACACTCGTGCCTACGATGCCCTGTACGACCGCACCCAAAGAAAGTACCTATAAACGATCCCAAAGATGGTGCTGGGGGTACTGCTGGTGCTCGGAATGCTGGGCGGGTCGTGCGCCGCTGCTGTGAACAATGTTGCTGATGGGAACTACTAGAGGGTGCCTTCCTCTTCTCATCTCCCCTCTGATCGCGGGCTCTCTGTACACTGGCCCATTCTGTCTCATATATTAAGGCCCTCTCTACTATCTGCTCAAATGTCGGAAGCATGTGTCCGATCACACGGCTCCAGAGGGCAGGACGTAAGCCGTTCTCAAAACGGCGGGCCTTCCACCCCTCATCATCAACAAGATACGTCGCGAATCTGGATAGTGCGACGAACTGAGCCTCATACTGGGACACAGACATGTCCCCCTAGACCAAAGTCTCAAACTCTTGTGCGCGCTGCTGTCGAACATGCTCAGGAAAGAACTTCCGGTCAAGCCAGTCTATAAAGTCCTCCCAAGTCCACTCAAAATCGGTGGCTACCGATCGGGCCACAGATGCCCACCAATACTGAGCCTCGCCCTGTAGAAGGAATACAGCTAATGGTCGCTACTGGGTCGTACATCTCATGGTGTCGAATATCTTCTCCACCTCGGAGCACCATATCTCTGCAGAAGTAGGATCTGGCTCACTCCGAAAACACGGAGGATTGTGCTGCTGAAAATCCTTGAGAAGAGTGCTCGCATGGTCCTGCTCAGCCTCGGCTGGTGTAACAGTGGGGCGTCTGTTCTGCCCCTGAAGAATGGCGGTCATCGCCTGTAACATCTGCTACAGCTGAGTAGCACTCACAGGTACAGTCGGATCCGCACCGGTTTTAGGAAAATGAGTGGCATCCTCAGGCTCGAAGGCAGGAACATCTGGTGGTGGAGCAGGAGTAGCAGGTGGTAAAGCAGGAGCTGCGGGTGGTGGTGCGGGATTCGCTCGGGTCGTTCTTCTAGCTATAACGTCTCTTACAGGAAGGATCAATGGCCTATCAGTCTAGAGAATCCTCGAAGGCACAAACATTAAGGGTCTATGTCGAAAAATCGCTAAATCATTCAGATTCGGAACCTATTTATAGTAGATATGTGATGTGATCCTCAAGTATTCCCAAGTTATGCTCTGATACCAACTTCTATCACGCCCTAACCCAAAAATCAGATTCACATGAATCCCGATTGCCGAATCTGGTGTCGACAGCCTCCGTAGTGCCCCATTCTCGGCTCCTGACAATTAAATGCCAGATTCCGATCCTGGGATCCTGAAAGGAGGATTTTTAAAATTTTTTTTTTTTGTAATGGATCATAACCACAAGCATAACCAAGTCACAAAACAACATCACCACATATCCACTATGTCAAAACTTTTAAGTACAATGCGGAAAGGAAAATACAAGGTGATCAAAAAGCTCCAAAAGGTCCTGGTACGCGCTCCTGCCTCAGGCTGCTGCTGTCCAACGCTACCTGCATGCAACTATCGTGCATAAGCTTACAAAAGCTTAGAGGGTGGTGTAAGTGAGTGCGTAAGGCAAACGCCGAGTGTACAATATTAGGGTAATGCGGAAGCATGTCGTAAGTCCATGAATAAAACCAACCATACCAATGCTATATGATGCAAGTCACGAATGTCATCGGCCATACCGATGCAATGCGAGGCCTACATAGCCGAATGTCATATGCGAAATGCAATCCAAGCAAGTCGGTACTCATCCAGTACACATATCAGTACAGTTCCTCTCTGGATATCACCGGGGTCTAATACACTTCGCAGTGACTGCTACCTCCCTAGCTGCACAATCAAGCAATCAGAATAGACCTCACTATCCTCCTGACCAGTAGTCTGTCAATATCTACTCGGCTCATCGATAGCGGACTCATTTGTGAGCTGTTCAAACTCAACCTAGCTTATAGTCCCCCTCACTCAGGGGGATAAGGCCACATCCCCTTCCAACCGACCACGACACACTGGGAGACGCGGCCTACTGGTATTCGGTACTCGGGTGCTCGTGTATCCACTCAGTCTAGACATTGGAGCATCTCCTGGTACCAAAAAGGTTCTGGGACTCTCACCCAAGGACATCCTAAGTGTCCAAAGTGCTAGAATAAGTATTTCCGGTATCCAATACGACCATCCACGATGTACCTGTGGAGCCACGGCCCTGATGGTGCTAGGGCGTGCAGTGATCAAGTCACACGTATGCGAGATGCAAAAATCACATGCCAAATCATGCAGAAATCCAGCACGTACTATGCGATCATGTAGGGCACTCCATCTCATAACGGGTCCCATAAGTGGTCTGCCCAATGGCATATGCTATGAACAGTCGCTACTTAAATCAAGCATACATATGATGCGTATGGGCATGAGTCATGAGATTATACTAAGCATGTTATAAGGCGATGAATAACAACGAGTATGGGCCTATCAATGGGCCCTAAGGAGAGTTACAATGCAGACATTTAACCAACATTGCACATACAATGTGGACGTCAAACCAACATTGTTCCTTAGGCACGACCCGCCATATATATCATTACATGAACCATGAGAGATCACTCATTGTAATGGACCCTAAGGTCATCTCGTTGGGCCTCGACCCATGGGCCTTAGATACATCAAATGGGCCGTATCACATGGGCCTTACATTTATCAAATGGGTTACATTAATGGGCGTCACCAATGAGCCTTATGTACATTGTAATGGTCCACGATCCATGGGCCTTGAAATACATCAAATGGGCCTACACACATGAGCTTTAAATATGTCAAAGGGGTCACTCCATTTGCGCCCCATGCACATCAAATGGGCTTGAATCCCGTGGGCCTTATATAGGATAAATGGGCCGGATCCCATGGGCATTGCATATGTCAAATGGGCCCAAACCCATGGGCATTACATATGCCAAATGGGCTTAATCCCATGGCCATAGATGTGCACCAAGGTGGGCCTTAACAAATGGTTACAAACAGGCCAACATGGGCCCTATACACATACCAAGTTGGGCCCTACTTGAATCAGAGATCTAACTCTTTTTTTTTTTTTTTGCTCAAGCCATGAAACGATTTTTTATTTTTTTATTTTTATTTTTTATTATTATTTTTACAAAATAAATGAACGGTTTGTGTGCATCACATGCACCATGGTGGGGGATCCACATAAGAGCCACCATCACATATATATTAATATATAATCTATATAATATATATAATATTTTATATATATATAGATATATATATATATATATACACACACACACACACACAAACGCACACATCCACTACCATCGTCCATGCTGCCACCGTCCACGGCCAGTGGACGGTGCCAGTGAAACGCATACATCATAGTGGGTCCCACGTGGGGCCCACCAAAATGTTTATGTGCCAACCAACCGTTAATAAGGTCCCATGGACCAGGATGAAGGAGAAAAACAAATCTCATATTGATGCAAAACTTCTGGACCCCAAAGGTTTTAATGGCAGACGTCCCAACCCCACTGTTTCATATAATGTGGGCCACCTGAGTTTTGGATGGAGTTGATCTCCGGAGGGGGCCCACTTCAGAAAGTGGCCCACCTTATGAATGGGTTAGATGACATATATACACCATGGTGGGGCCCACGGCTGGAGCCGTGGGTCCTGCCCAGCCGTCCGCCAGCCGCTGGCACGGCCAGCTTCTGACACAGCAGCAGTTGCTGCTGTGTAGTTTTTTTTTTTGTTTTTTTTTAAAAAACCCATTTCCCGGGGTTTTTCTCATGTGGGGCCCACGTCTGAAGAATCCACTCCTACCATTGGATTCCACGGCCCACAATGAATCCAACGAGTCCAATATCGGGCCTCTTTCATCGTGCAAAAAGAAATCTGGAAGGATTTCAATGGTATTGATGTTATTTTCAACACCATGGCCCACTAGAAAGTTAGATCAACTTCTTATTTTGGCTCAACGCCTAAAATAATATGAGGAAAGGGATGGACGGCATGGATTGAATACAAACATCAAGGTGGGGCCTATATGGGTGGCCCACCCCATGAGCTTAAGAATCCAAGCTCATATTTGTATTTTCTCCCAACAATGTCCAGACGCTGAACGTTTTTTTGGCATCACAGTGCATTCAAGGTGGGCCCTATTTAGGTGGCCCACCATATGATGGATGGTGTGAGTACAATGCTTGTAAGATGGGCCCCACTTTTAGATGGCTTGGGTCAATACATACCTAGTGATGGGATCCATCCAAGTGGGCCAAACGGCCATTACATCACACATACACAACAAAAATAAATAATAAATGAAAGAGAGGGAGAGAGAGATAGAGTGGGACACGCGTGATGGACGGACCCCGGCACTATAGGCCCTCCGTTTCAACCATCCAATCATACAACAATGGGTCTCATTGCATATGGGACCATCCAAATAAAAGATCAACGGTGGAGATCCCACTCCACTAAAAATGGACGGTCTAGATGACCTCTTTAATGCAAGGAAAACAAACTTCATGATGGGGTCCATGAAGAATGGCCCCATCATGGAATGATTTAATGATCAAGATGGGCCATTGGCCACATCTTAGGGTCCCAAATGAGATCCACACCATTGATCGGTGGGCTTCACTTGGCCCATCATAGAAATATGAAAATCTAGCTTATGGAAACACCCACCACTTGATCTTCTTGGTCCGTTGGGTAGCTGGTCTCCTAGAGCTTCACTTTGATGGTGGAGATGGGAAATGGATGGCTAGGATGGGAGATTTGGGAGTGGGAAGTGGGCCTCACACATGCACTTCTCTCCATGGGAAGGCTTGGACGTGGGAGTGCTTTCTTGCTTGAGATTTTGAAATGAGAAATGAGAAAGAGAGAGAGAGAGAGAGTTGTAAGGAAAGAGGGATGGGTGATGGGTGAAAGGGTGAGGTGAGTGATGTCTGATGTGAGTGATGGGTGAGGTGAGAGCTTGGTTGACTTTTGGTGGTTGCTTAACTTGTGGAGAAAGAAAGCATGGGTGTGTGTACTTGACATGAGAGGTGATTGATGGGATTGATGGGACATATTGTAGAGATTCCCTTGGGATTTGCAACGCGCGGTATTTTTACTCGAACTGAACGTGGGTCCGCATCTCATCGTCTGGGTATCGGATCGGTGCGTGAGTTGCAGCGTTGGAACCGCGGCGACGGTGCGGTCGCAATGATACAAGTCTTAGATTAAGCCGACTCAAATGAATAGGATACGACTTACGGTCGTGCGCAATGTCAACTACAGGTCGCGGATTGTCGGAATTTGACGAGAAGGATCGCGGGTAGCGACGGAACAATACGGATTATGATACTAGTCTTACAATACGATTCCTTAAATTATATACTCTATAAGTATGAGTATTTGGAGAATATCTGAGGAAAATGTTATCATCACTTTTAGAGTCAAATTTGCCTAGTTGTTCTCTATATTTAAGAATATAACATTTTCTACCGATGACACGAAAGTATTTCACACTAGGTTGCTTCCCATACCATAACTCATATGGTGTTTTATTTAATCCTATTCTCAAATACACCTTATTGATTATGTAGTAGGCGGTATTGACAGCTTTGGCCCAAGGGCTTTTAGCCATGTCCTTGCTATTTAGCATAACCGATCCCATTTCTTACAACACTTGGTTCTTTCTTTTAACCACTCCATTTTGTTGTGGTGTTTTTGGGGCTGAAAATTCATGTAGTATTCTATTCGCATCACAATACTTTTGGAATTGATCATTTTTAAATTCTCAATCGTGATCACTCCTTATAGGATTTATGCAATATCCTTTCTCATTTTGGAGTCATTTTTCCATAATCTGAAATTCATCAAATGCATCAGATTTTTCCCTAAGAAAAGTGACTCATGTGAATTTAGAGTAATCATCTACCACTACCAAAAATATCTTTTTCTACTATGGCTCCAAACTTTGGTGGGACCCACAAGATCCATATGCAACAAGTCAAGTAGTTTGGAAGTTGCTATAGTGGTTTTCTTTTTATGTCCTATCTTTATTTATTTACCTTTGAGACAATCACCACAAACAATCTTCTCTTCCTTTTGAATCATAAGTAGACTCTCACCAAATTTTTTGAGCTTAGCTTTGCCAAATTCCAGTAGTGAGCATGTCTAAGTCTTTGGTGCCATAACTTAGATTTATAATTTATTTCCATGTGGCATCTTGTGGATATGACATTCTCCCCGCTACTTTCAATTACGTCGCAATTGTCACTTGTGCGAAGACCTTTCATAATAAATTTTCCTGTAAGGTCTGAGAACTTGCACACATATTTGGAGAAAGTGACCATGTGTTCTTTATTGTAGATTTGGAAAATACTGAGGAGATTATGTTTTAATCCTTCTACAGAAAGAACATTTTCAATCTTGGGTAATCCTGGGCTAACCATTGTTTCTTATTCAATTATCTTAGCAGAACTCCCATCTCCAAATGTAACCGACCCACCATCAAATTCTGAATAATTATAAAAATGGGTCTAGTCACCAGTCATGTGTCTAGACCAATCGCTATCAAGATACCACTTTGAACTATTGCCTGCTTTGAGAGCGGTATGAATTACAAGGCAGTTGTTCTTATTCTTTATCACCCATTTGTTGATAATTTTCTTTGAAGATGGTATTTTGTCTTAACCTTGGGGTTGTTTGGTTTTCTTGATCAACTAAACCAGATTCCCATGTCTCATCAATTCTTTGGGTTTTCGATTCAGTTGAGCTACCTGATTTAGTAACTCCTCCATCCTTTTTGTCATCTTCGGTGGAGTAGGATATTTTCTTCCTTCATTCGGTGTGCGTTTTGAAGGACTCTTTAGTTTTTGCAATGTTCTTCCGGTTGGTTTAAATTTACCACAATAGTTTAAATCGAAAGTGGAGTGAGACTTACCAAATGTAAGACATTCAAACTTGTAATATCCCAAGTCTCCACAAGAATGAAAAATAGGAGTATTCTTGTGTTGCATCCAGATGCGACAGTTTTCTTAGTCATAGGTGGTACAAGAAAAGAGTTTTATTTGTAAATTTCATGGCCTAAACCTCTCCTATCCTTTTGATTTCTACCCATTCCTAGAAGTCTCTCTAGTTTCTCATTACTTTGGGAGAACCTACGACTAAGTTTAATAGATTGTTTTGATATTTCTGTATCTATTCTAAATTTATGATTTTCAGTCTCTAAATGCATATTTTCCAATTCTAGCTATTCAATCTGTTTGTTTAATTTCAACATTTTAGATGTGAGGGAAGTTGTTGTCCTTTCTAGTTTGTTATTTTCCATATGATATTGTTGAAGATCATTTATCAAGTGGGTATTGATCTCTAGAGTTTTGTTCAAATCATCTTGCAACTGTTTGTTTTTATTTTTAGCAACACCAAGTTTCTTAAGGACAGTAATGCTATAGATATAAAGTTGATCATAAGCATCATGGATATTATCCTTTTCTTCTTCTTCCTCATCATCCGAGGGGTGTGTCTCTTTGGCTTGTGAATAATCTTTTTCCTCATTATCTGTTGAGCTAGGAATAACTGTGGTGGTGAAGGCTATAAGTATGTTTAAAGACTTTTAGTCTCCATCACTTTCAGAATCACTGCTTTCAGAATTGGATTCATTCGTGTCATCCCATGTGGCTGCCATAACCTCTTCTTTCGATTTCTTGGTAAGACAATTAGTGGATAAATGACCATATTCCCTGCAGTTATAACATTGAGGTTCTTTAGACTTTCTAAATGCTATGCCTATTTGACATTTGTTGTCCAATTGTTTCCTCTTGTTGTTGTATGGTTTCCCACGATCTTTGTTGAAGAATTTTTTGAATCGTTAAGCCAAGAGAGCTACTTCCTCATCACCACCTTCATTTTCACTTTCCTCTTCCTCTATCACATCATGTTCTTAGAGGTCTTGAGAGCATTATTTTTGGACTTTGTGTATGGTTAAAGTTGTTGTTCAAAAGTTTGTAGGGAACCTACTAGTTCTTCTACTTTCATTTCCTCAATGTTCCCACATTCTTCTATGGTGATGACCTTGGGGTTAAATCATTCTAGCAAGGATCTTAGAATTTTCATACAAAATTTAGATATCAAAATTCTCTCCCTAAGTCCCCCCATGGAGTTACATGTACCATTCAACCTAGTGAAAAACTCCATGAATTTCTCATGTTCTTCCATCTATATATGTTCAAATTAAGATGTTAGGAGTTGCAACCTTGACATTTTTACTGTGTTAGTTCCTTCATGGGTAGTTTTCAATAATTCACATGCTACCTTTGAGTTTACACACATACTTATCTGACTGAACACATCTAGTGAAACTCCATAGTAAATTGAATTCATGGCTTTAGCTTCACACATCCTCATTTCTTTATCAAATCGAGTCTACTTCTCTTTTGGTCTGGGTTTGTAGATTGTTATACCATTTTCAAGTACCACCTGTTCAGTCGGTGCGACATATCCATTCTCAACTATCTCCCAAACGTCATGATCTAAAGTCTGTAAGAAGTAAATCATTCTTGCCTTCCTAAATGCATAATTTAAGCCATTAATGATGGGAGGATGTGAGACTGATAGTCCATCTCCTTAGCCTATAATTCCAACTTCAATCAAGATCTTCCTCTAGGTGATTAAACCCTTCAAGAAGAACCCTAGGCACATGCAATGCTATGGTGATATGAATTCCAAGTTGTTATTAGTCCATTCAAACAGCAGGATTGGGAAACTAAGGTACTTCCCTTGTATTAATCCCAACACAGATCCTGTCTAGGGTCGTCACTCCTAGTAATCTCATACGATGTATATTTCGTAGGTCACTGCAAGGGCTGCCAGGGCTGTTGCTCGCACTCGTTGCACCGCTCCCCCATCACCTTATCAATACAGGCCTACCGTACTCTACTGCAACGGAAGGGTCGTCGCCTCCCGTGGACTGAGAATACGCTCGCGGTCACTACAAAGGACTCGTCGCCTGATCAGTGTAGGCCGACAGCTAGAATATAGTGTCCCATACCACCATAATCTGCTCACGAGACTAGGTGCTCACTGGTCACTACGGGGAGATTTATGGCCCCAGCGTAGGCCGACAGCTCGACCACGGTGTCCCATACCACCATGCCCGGCTCATGAGTCTTTATGGATCAAGGTACCATGGTTAACAGGGTTTACAATGGTAAGTTCAGTACCCTAGGTTCAAGCAGTTATGACTCATACAAGGTGAACATACATCGGCCAGTCGGGTTACTTGACGGGCTCGACTAGCGCGATCGCATCTCAAGTCGAACGACATGAAGTGCGTAAAACACTTCGCGTGGCCTAACCACTGCCGCCAACTCTAAACACGAATCACGTTCATCGACGCGTCGTTCGTGGCTATGACCAGTCAACCACGAATTCGCTCGGTTACCGACTGCCTGGAATAAGTCTAGTCCCACACATCTATGAAATCACATTAACAATATATGCAAAGGTATTGGAATTGAAATACAATCATGTGAGCATGCTAACACATGTTATAACATTCAACTTAAGCAAATCTTCAAGGCATACTTTCCATGCATGTAATGCAATCATGCATAAGGTCAACATGTAGGAAATCATTTAGGTCAGCATATTAATCAAGAAATCAATCTCAAACTACTACATAACATCATTTAATTCAATACATACTAATACAAGCATTTATACAAACACATACACTACACACTTAAGTCTACATATAGTATGTCGACCCAAAGTGCGCAACTAGGCGAATCTCTTCGCCAAACCGATTATGCAAGCATTCCTAACTCCCTAATGCGGCAACAAACCATGTCAATCACGTCAGCAAAATATGCATGTAGACCGTACTTCCTACAAATGACTAAAATGCCCTAAATCTCATATTCTTCGTTAATTTACGAAACAGGAAACGGAGAGCATGTTGTACATGTCAAACGGCGTTGCCGTCGAGAATCTACTATTAAACGACATTGAAAGCTTTGGAAACAGTCAATCAAAGCGTCTAAAATCCGCACCTTTTCCCTTTTAGGGGTGAGAATTCGAACGGAGCGTATACGCTTCGTCTACGGCGACTAAGGAACCTGATTTACGAGATTTATCAACTGACAAACTATGGAACTAAAGAAGCATCAAATCAGCAACTTTCTAGGATTTTTCTTACCTGAAAACGCGGAGGAATCGCCGGAAAAGCGATCGGAGTGCGTTGCCTAAGCACGTACAGCAGCAGCAACAGGTGGCAGGAAGATCTCTCCCACCTTCTCTCACAAACTCTCACCTTTTCTCTCTCCCAATCTAGGGTTTTTGCAAATTCGGATGGGAGAGAGGAGTGAGGGTTTCAAGCCCTTTTATAAGCCCAAACTTGCCCGAAATAGGCTCGGAAACAAGTTTCACTCGAGGGGTAACCAAATCGGGGCTGTTTCGGTCCAAAAGATGCTTTCTGGTGGTCCCCTGGTCGATTGCGATCAGACTTAAGCTCATGCGTACCAGATGTAGCACGTATTAAGTTTCAAGTCTGGCAGGGTTCGCAGATCGCACGTGGCGGACTAGTTTCAGTTCAGCGGTCACCGCACGTAGATCAGGGCTGGAAGTCTCATAATAATAAATAGAAATTTTTCCTGATCCGAGGGTGTAATCTGGATGAATTCTGATGGTCAGAACGCTTAATACTGACGTGTCAAGTCGTGTGCCAGATTTGAATTTGAAATTCCAATTCTGTCCCTATTCGCGGTCTCTTCAGTCCGGGCTCAATGAAATAGTCTGTGATTATCGGTTTGACTTGATTTTCGAAATGTTTGTCAAGTCCAACTGGGCGGTTCTAACGGTCTAAGATAGGAAGTAACGGACTTTCGACGCGCGGTCTAAATCCAATACAAGAATTCAAAGTGGTCCAGAGAACAAACCCGCTTAGAGTTTGATCCGAGGTTATAGAGTATTATGGAGTCATACGTTCTACTCGATTTGGGTCTTGTAGAATGTATTTAAAGTGATCAGGGACTGTTTCCCAGCTACTCCAGCGTTGCGCTAGCTAACTTACGCTAAATTTTCATAGGAATTAATCCTAAGTGGTTTCTTTGGCTATGAAATTGGGTTCTGAGCGATTTTCCAAGTGTTTTAGTTGACCCATTGCCTAAGGACGTCAAATCCCAGATTGGCCAAAATCCGGGGTGTTACAATCTACCCCCCTTAAAACACAATGTCGTCCCCGACATTGGCAAAGAGCAAGGAGTACTTTCTCTAAGGAAGGTTCAAATTCTATTTAATAACCTAATCGTATGTATATCCGAACTCAAAGGTTTCGATCTTGGGCCAGTGGGAAAGAGGCCAACCACTCTTCCGCTGCGCCGCTCTGATCAAACGGTAGCGTTAACTAATCTAACTGGATTGGACTTAATTCCTTCTACCCCCCTTAAAACTTGGTTTTACTTAAGGTTGAAGAATCTTAGCATCGATCCATATATTGGAACGAGGCGCAACTTAAGACCTATCCTTGACATGAATTGGGAAACAACCTCTCATTATAGTCATTTTCCTTTGCTAATGATGCGTTCTATGGCATTGGTACCTATGATCATAGAGATGAGCCTAATCTCTATTGTGATTGAGTTCAGGGGCAGGTATGAGTTGGTGGCAAGATGTCGAATTCTCTACTGGCTTTAAGTCCTTAACATTTATCAAGGGCAAAGTAATAACTTATGGTTGTAGGTGGTCGAGCCAACATGGAAGA
This sequence comes from Magnolia kwangsiensis, assembly GCA_037074715.1. Lineage (NCBI taxonomy): Eukaryota > Viridiplantae > Streptophyta > Magnoliopsida > Magnoliales > Magnoliaceae > Magnolia > Magnolia kwangsiensis. The sequence continues at coordinate 79,211,373 of CM073572.1, forward strand.
AAAGTAGTATAGTGGGTCTGAGCCGGATACATAGACTTCCTGTCTAGCTAGGACAGAAGATTTATTGTATCAATTCTTAATCCGAGTCGATGCCGATCTTCTGCTTGATCAGAGCATTGGATTTATTGGTAACCACTAGGATTAGGAAGTCGATTCAAACCGCGAATACATCGCTTACATGTAGTTCCTTTATTCCGCATTCCCGAATGCAATAAGCCCTTGGGGAAGGCAATTCTAAGGGGCGTGCTAGTACATTCTAAGTTAAATCTGAGGGAGTAATAAATGTTCCTTGAGAGTGTATGGTTCCTTCCTATGGGCAACAACAGAAGTCTATAAGTCATAAAAGGATCTACCGAAGGAAGGGAGTCCCATTCTAACCAAATCTAACCTACTATCCCTTAGCATATATAGGCCTTACACTGCCTAAGTCAACTAGTAGCCTAGTCTGTAACTCAGTAGTTATAATCCAAAGCCTAAGTTTATACGTTAAATGGTTCCATACCATTTCTACTACAGGAAGTTGTTCTATTGCTTAGGGTCAAGATTATCTAAATAGAATCGGATTTCTTATGTCGTCAGACCCTTCAAGTCTAGGAGTTTTAACACTAGGACCAAAACGCCAAGGGCCTATGTGGCCAGCAGCATTTAGTTGTATCAAATGGAACTGCATTTCTAGTCCCATAGTGAGATCGGAAGTGGCATGCTTGGTAGGAGGGTGGGTTGGGATAAAATTAATTTGCAGGTTGAATCCCGAGAGTTACAATACTCCCAATCTAGGGACCATACCTGACAGCGAAATGAAACGGCATGCATTCCATTCTACAAATTTTGGCTACATTAAGCCCAAACCACAACACAAACATTCACATAACAAATCGAAAAGCATCATGCATTTCATTAAACTAAAATTGTCATAATACAAGGGATATCTCCCTACAAGTATCATGACAAGAAATACATGGGAGCTATGTCAGTCAGCTACTACAGCAACATAGGTAAACTACTAGCCTTATCAGGCTTACAAAACACAACTTAAAATAGGAAATGACTAACTACAACCCGCGATACCTGGATCTAGATTACTAGTCCGAGTCGGGCGATGGAGGAGGAAATGCAAAGAAATCGTTGTCCAAATGGACAGAACGAAATCTAGGCATTGTAGAGGGATGCTTCAAGCTCCCCTAGGATGTATTTTCAAGGAGAAATGAAAATGAAAAAGGGGAATGGAGCACCTCACGATTTCAGCTCGATTTGGGGGTTTTTAGAGCTCGAAGAGACGAAATCTTCAAGAGGGAGGGCTGCCAACTGAAATAGATTGATGGAGGGTGGTCGTTTTTGGCCAAGGATGGATCTAGGGTGGTTTGGAATCATGAATTTTTGGAGATATTTGCTGGAAAACGAAAATGGGGCTAGGAAAGGGGCTGTTTGTGAAGGAAGTACCTAATTTAGGGGTTTTCAGCAGGTGGAACACACATGGGAGAGGTGTACTACCCAAAATACTCCCACGCCCCAAATTTTACCTCAAGTGGGCCCACCTGTACGGCGATGCATCGCCGAACCGGCGATGGCATCGCCGACCGGCCGGTGATCTGACCGATGGGACCACATGGGTTTGGTCCCCCATGGTCCAGGGACCCCAAAAAAGCATGTCCCCCACCTTGGTTCATTGCATTTTGACCTACATAGGCCCAAACATGTGTTCGGGGCTTTCCGGGACCATTCCACAATCCCGAATAGAAAACCCTATGATGCATCATATGAATTTAGGGTATAAGGAGCTATTACATCCATCTAGATCCTTATTTGCTAAAGAAAGTGAAGTTAGAATGGCCTTATGGCCATTTTTCATGAAATTTTACTATTCACTGTAAAATCTTGTGAAAGTATCATTTTATGTTATTTTCACATTAGGTTTGATGCCTAACATGATTTGGATAAGAAAGAAATGAAGATTCGAGTGGTGAGAGGAAGAATTTTAAAAATTTTCTGTGAAACGGGGTTTTTAAGCCCTGGCGATTGAATACAGGGGTCGTGGTCATCCCACGGCCCAAGGATTCACTTTTACGGGTTTTAAATCGTTCAAGAACTTCTCAACCCGACTTCCTACGACCTAGGAGCTATTCGGGTTGCTTTACGCGACCCGAAATGCGTTACAGACTCGATCGCACGATCGAAATGAATAGTCTTCGCCTATCGGCGAATCTGCGATCCTAAAAGTGTTTCTAGACCCTTCTCGCACCCACCTAAATCAAAGGAAGCGACAGCGTACGTCGCGTGACCATAACCCAGGCCTGGTTTAATCCAAATCATGCTCTGATACCATCTGTAACATCCCGAAAATCGAGGGGTCGAGCAAAAACCCAACTCCCGAGTTCCAAAATGTTATTTATGCAACATAGATATGTATGATTGAATGTTGTCTATGATAACGCATTAAACATGAGTGAGATTAAGCTAGAACATCATATCATACTCCAGAGACAGTTAAATTAACAAGCGGAAGACTGTGATAGTATGTATAACATATATAAACTGTTGTATGCCTCCAGAGTGTGGATATGTTACCAAGTTATATACATACATGTATACTCCAAAAGTGGACAAAACGGATATACATGAGTGCGCTAAAAATATAAAATGACAAGTGTCAAAGTATCTAATCAACCTCCCTGTAATCCTGTCAATCAGAACACGCATAAAGGAGGGATCCTCCTCATCATCATCAAGTCCAGCTCCGCCTCGCAGGCCGCGCCATCATCTGCAATCACAAAAGGGTCTGGTGGGTGTCCAGGAACACCGTCCCATAACGTGGGAGTGAGTAGCTAACTCAGTGGAATAATAGAGCAAGGATTAACATGTTCTCAAATCAATCATGCGATAATAATAAAGCAATAAATCAAACATTCCTAATACTGTTGTTAATGCAATTATGACATGACGTGATGTATGCCCTCACCGACGATCACCCTCATGCGGCAACATCTTACGACCGCGGCATGCCACACTCCCTAGAGTGCTCCACATCTTCCAGGCACATGCAATGCTATGGTGATATGAATTTCAAGTTGTTATTAGTCCATTCAAACAGCAGGATTGGGAAACTAAGGTACTTCCCTTGTATTAATCCCAACACAGATCCTGTCTAGGGTCGTCACTCCTAGTAATCTCATACGATGTATATTTCGTAGGTCACTGCAAGGGCTGCCAGGGCTGTTGCTCGCACTCGTTGCACCGCTCCCCCATCACCTTATCAATACAGGCCTACCGTACTCTACTGCAACGGAAGGGTCGTCGCCTCCCGTGGACTGAGAATACGCTCGCGGTCACTACAAAGGACTCGTCGCCTGATCAGTGTAGGCCGACAGCTAGAATATAGTGTCCCATACCACCATAATCTGCTCACGAGACTAGGTGCTCACTGGTCACTACGGGGAGGTTTATGGCCCCAGCGTAGGCCGACAGCTCGACCACGGTGTCCCATACCACCATGCCCGGCTCATGAGTCTTTATGGATCAAGGTACCATGGTTAACAGGGTTTACAATGGTAAGTTCAGTACCCTAGGTTCAAGCAGTTATGACTCATACAAGGTGAACATACATCGGCCAGTCGGGTTACTTGACGGGCTCGACTAGCGCGATCGCATCTCAAGTCGAACGACATGAAGTGCGTAAAACACTTCGCGTGGCCTAACCACTGCCGCCAACTCTAAACACGAATCACGTTCATCGACGCGTCGTTCGTGGCTATGACCAGTCAACCACGAATTCGCTCGGTTACCGACTGCCTGGAATAAGTCTAGTCCCACACATCTATGAAATCACATTAACAATATATGCAAAGGTATTGGAATTGAAATACAATCATGTGAGCATGCTAACACATGTTATAACATTCAACTTAAGCAAATCTTCAAGGCATACTTTCCATGCATGTAATGCAATCATGCATAAGGTCAACATGTAGGAAATCATTTAGGTCAGCATATTAATCAAGAAATCAATCTCAAACTACTACATAACATCATTTAATTCAATACATACTAATACAAGCATTTATACAAACACATACACTACACACTTAAGTCTACATATAGTATGTCGACCCAAAGTGCGCAACTAGGCGAATCTCTTCGCCAAACCGATTATGCAAGCATTCCTAACTCCCTAATGCGGCAACAAACCATGTCAATCACGTTAGCAAAATATGCATGTAGACCGTACTTCCTACAAATGACTAAAATGCCCTAAATCTCATATTCTTCGTTAATTTACGAAACAGGAAACGGAGAGCATGTTGTACATGTCAAACGGCGTTGCCGTCGAGAATCTACTATTAAACGACATTGAAAGCTTTGGAAACAGTCAATCAAAGCGTCTAAAATCCGCACCTTTTCCCTTTTAGGGGTGAGAATTCGAATGGAGCGTATACGCTTCGTCTACGGCGACTAAGGAACCTGATTTACGAGATTTATCAACTGACAAACTATGGAACTAAAGAAGCATCAAATCAGCAACTTTCTAGGATTTTTCTTACCTGAAAACGCGGAGGAATCGCCGGGAAAGCGATCGGAGTGCGTTGCCTAAGCACGTACAGCAGCAGCAACAGGTGGCAGGAAGATCTCTCCCACCTTCTCTCACAAACTCTCACCTTTTCTCTCTCCCAATCTAGGGTTTTTGCAAATTCGGATGGGAGAGAGGAGTGAGGGTTTCAAGCCCTTTTATAAGCCCAAACTTGCCCGAAATAGGCTCGGAAACAAGTTTCACTTGAGGGGTAACCAAATCGGGGCTGTTTCGGTCCAAAAGATGCTTTCTGGTGGTCCCCTGGTCGATTGCGATCAGACTTAAGCTCATGCGTACCAGATGTAGCACGTATTAAGTTTTCAGTCTGGCAGGGTTCGCAGATCGCACGTGGCGGACCAGTTTCAGTTCAGCGGTCATCGCACGTAGATCAGGGCTGGAAGCTCATAATAATAAATAGAAATTTTTTCTGATCCGAGGGTGTAATCTGGATGAATTCTGATGGTCAGAACGCTTAATACTGACGTGTCAAGTCGTGTGCCAGATTTGAATTTGAAATTCCAATTCTGTCCCTATTCGCGGTCTCTTCAGTCCGGGCTCAATGAAATAGTCTGTGATTATCGGTTTGACTTGATTTTCGAAATGTTTGTCAAGTCCAACTGGGCGGTTCTAACGGTCTAAGATAGGAAGTAACGAACTTTCGACGCGCGGTCTAAATCCAATACAAGAATTCAAAGTGGTCCAGAGAACAAACCCGCTTAGAGTTTGATCCGAGGTTATAGAGTATTATGGAGTCATACGTTCTACTCGATTTGGGTCTTGTAGAACGTATTTAAAGTGATCAGGGACTGTTTCCCAGCTACTCCAGCGTTGCGCTAGCTAACTTACGCTAAATTTTCATAGGAATTAATCCTAAGTGGTTTCTTTGGCTATGAAATTGGGTTCTGAGCGATTTTCCAAGTGTTTTAGTTGACCCATTGCCTAAGGACGTCAAATCCCAGATTGGCCAAAATCCGGGGTGTTACACCTACACAAGGTACTGTCTACACAAGATAGATATATCCTACATAAGGAATTGCCTACCAAAGGCATCCATACATGCCTACACAAGGCAACCAGTCATGCCTACACAAGGCAACCATTCATGGCTACACAAGGCAAACAATCATGCCTACAAAAGGCACAATAGATCTTACATAAGGACATTATATGTATTCTCCCGTCGGAGGCCTGTAAAAGGTCTTGGTAAGATTGTGAAACACAACCTGAAGACCAAACCTACACAAGGAAGGATCCTCAAATTCTATAGAATCATAAAGACTTACTTGTAAGTAGGTGAGCCCCATTCAACACATGATGAAAATGATCTCCCTTGATGTTGAAGAGTCTTCAACTCTCTTGAACTGCAACACTTGTAGAGGCTCCAACATAAGTAACTGGGGTTGGGTCAAGGTATTTGGTGGAATCTACTCTAATGAATGTGGATCTTTAAGAGACAGTGATTCCAAGGTTTGTGCATTCAAGAGATTCCAACATAATGATTTTCCATTAAGTAAGTTGCTGGAGGATCTTTGAATGGTGAAGTTCATTCTCCAATCCAATCTATTGAATATTCGATGATTTCATTTAAGAGAGGATTGATGAATGCACTCCCATGAGAAAAAGGATTTATGATGGTAGGTAAGTAATTACCCTCTTAGAACTCTTTCTTTTTCTCAATGCTAAGTTACAAAGTAAACTTCCAGATATATAGATAAAAATCCCAACAGAAATAAAACGAGCAGAATCTTTTTGCATTCGATGTCATCGATTGGCAGTTCAATGACTCAGGATTTTTGATAAAGCTTGCTGGACACTTTTTTTATTGAACTTGATGTCATCGAACATGATTCGTTGTCATCGAAATTTGAATTTCGATATCATCAAATCAAGTTCGATTCCTCGATCTTTTAAGTGATTTTTCCTTCAAAGATCTCAGGACATTTTAATGTCTTTGTTCGATGTCATCAAAATTTGAATTTCAATGACATCGAATCATAGTTCGATTCATTGAATTTTTAGGTGATTTTCCTTCTAAGTTCTCTGGACATCTGAAAGTCATTCTTTGATGTCATTGAGTCAAATTCGATGTCATTGAACATGAATGTTCGATGACTCAAAAAAGGTAGAAAACTGATGTAATTTTCATATAAATTTTCAACTTAGTTTTCTATTCCCTAATATATAAAACATGTTTTCCTTATTGGTTTTTGAATAGATTAGAGTGTTTTTTAACTGGTATTTTATACTTGAGGTGTTTTGGTCATGGGATGTGAGGTTTAATTTACCTTTAAAGATCTTGATCCATCGACTGTGTTTGAGTTTGCATCTTGTAGTTCTTTTATCTGGGGCTCATTGAACTGACTGACTTAACCTTCACTTTAATTGACAAAGGCACTTTCAAAAATTGGGATAAATCTTATCCCACGTAATCCGATAGCCGTTGGAACGAATTCGGTGGAATCCGTCTAGCCGAACCTATTCTTAAGGTAGCCAAATTTACAATCTCTTTAACTATAATTATAGGCCTTCTCTCATTCTAAAAAATAATGAAAAATCACTCTAAAACTTCTACAAGTGAGAGAGAAGCTTAGCTCCTCGGCAAGCTAATTGTGTAGTATTTATAAATTCTTTTTAACTTTATTCAATTCCCTTTCTCAAGTTTATTTCAATCTTATTTTAAAGAGTAGTCTATACTCCTCTTGACATTTAAGAAAATTAAATCAGTAGCATTTGTATTTTTCATTTATAAAATACTTTAGAACCCTATATTCTTTCTGTTGAGCGAATACTGCCTCCTTTACATTTAAGAAAGAAGATCTCTACTACAAGATTTTATTGCAACTTTGAATCTACGTTTGAAGATAAGTATTTCACGTTTTTCCATTTTAGATTTTCCTGAGATAGCTTGTGAAAATCTCAGTGGGTTGATTTGTGATCGCCCATGAAAATCACAAAGTGAGCTTTTATTTGCACTAGCCCATGAAAATCACGAATTGGGTTTTTATTTGTGATAGCCCATGAAAATCACAAAAGGGGTTTTATTGTGGTGATCCTGCAAAAATCACAAGGAAATATATAAAGTTGTTAAGGTGAACTTGTGAAAACTTTGTTATAGTGAAAATCAAAATTACGAGGGTAGTAATTTTGGGTGTGGGGTAGGTGTGGTTTTTAAAACACTAAACCACTATAACCCATTATTCCTTGTGTTGAATTATTTATTCTTTTTAGTGGTGAATGTTATTTATTTCATTCTTGTGGTAAATAATGTAATTATTTTGTCTTCTCTTGCTAGTTTGAAAGACTGATTTTAAAAACATTCATGAAATAAGGTTATTCTGCCTAATATTTTAGGTGAATGTTGTCTTATGAATTATTTGGAATCAATGTTTCAATACTTGGGCGATTGATATTTTTTATTTTTTTTATATTCCGCTTTTATTTTGATTATTTGGCATTGTCCTATTCAACCCCCCCCCCCCCCCCCCCCCCCCCCCCCCCCCCTTAAGACATCAATAGCTTGCTTTTTTAAGTGGTATCAAAGAGGGTTGCTCTTTTTTATTTATTTACTTCCTTGAGCTAGATCCAGACCTATAAGATGTCAAAATTTGAAAGTTTGTCTATTACCAGGATACCTCCCTTTGATAGCTCAAACTATTCATATTGGAAAGCTAGGATGAAGATTTTCCTTAAATCCATTAATAAAAGTGTGTGGCAAGCCACTTTACACAATGGATCCCTCATATGATGGAAGTAATAGCTGAAAATGGAACCATGTCCATGAAAAAAATTGCTTATATTTTTTGGACAATTTTTATAAAAGTGAAAACAGTGTTAGTGCAAAAGCCTTAAATGCAATAACTTGTGCTTTATCGCTAGATGAATTCAAAGGAATCGATTTGTGCGATACAGCTAAACAAGCATGGGATATTCTTGAAATGACACATGAAGGAATTGTTAGGCCTATGTTTAATGTCCATTCCGTTCCATAGGATCCTATGGTCCTCCCGTTCAAATTTCGACGGCCCGCGATCCGTAGATTGTAATTGCAAAACCCAAGAGAATCTTTACAATATGTCTCATCAATCAATCAATCAATCACCTCATGCCAAGTACAAGAGAAACCCCAATGTCAACTCTCTCTCTTACACACCCATACATGTTAAGTACATACCCATCACCTATCACTCACTCCCCATCAATCCATCACTCACAACCATCACCTCTCTCTTACAATCACTCTCTCTCTCTCTCTCTCTCTCTCTCTCTCTCTCTCTCTTTCTCTCTCTTCACATTCTCCAAGCGACCAAGAAGTGGATGTCCAAGCACTTCTAAGGAGAGAAAAAAGTGTGTTTTGTGGGGCCCACATCCTATGCCAAAATCCATCATCTTAGCCCTTCATTTCTCATCATCTTCCATCAAAGTAAGACACAAGGAGTTTGACATTCCATCAGACCAAGAAGATCGAACAGTGGGTGCTTTATAGGCCTAGATTTTTTATTTGGATGATAGGCCAAGTATGGCCTACCGATTGATGGTATGGATCTCACTTTGTACCCTAGATGTGGCCGATGGCCCACTATGATCCACATGATCATTCCATGATGGGGCCAATCTCCATGGACGCCATCATGATGTTTACTTTTCTAAGTTTAAAAGAGGTCATCTAGACCTTCCATTTTGGTGGAGAAGGAATCTCCACCACTGATTTTGATTTGGTGGGCCCATATGTATTGGGACATACTTGATGTATGATTGAATGCATGGAAGAGAGGGCCCATAGTGTCGAGGTCCCTCCATTGCACGTGTCTCTTTCTCTCTCTCTCTCTCTCTCTCTCTCTCTCTCTCTCTCTCTCTCCCTCCCTCCCTCCCTTTTTCATTTTTTTATGTGGTGATGTGGCTGTGTGGCCTACCCGAATGTACCCCACCTTGATGTATGTCTTATCCACACCATCCAACCTTTTGGTGGCCCACCTAGGCAGCATGTCTGTAGGTGGAGCCCACCTAAAGCGTATTGTAGCTAAACCGTCCAACATGGCTACAAATTGAAGTGTGAACGGATAGTGTGGTGTACTGACGGGTAAAATAAAAATATCAACTTGATTCAATAAGCTTTCGGTGGACCGCTCATGTAGGCCCCACCTTGATGTATGGATTTAACCATCCTATTTCCCAACTCATTTTAGGTGTTAAGCCGAAAAATGAAGCTAATCCGATAATCAAGCAAGCCATACCATAGAAACAACAATATTGACTGTTGAAGGCTATTAGGACCCACCTTGATGTTTTTACACACTAAAACATGCTGAATATTAGGCTCAATTATACTGTCTTAGGCCATATAATCCAATGGGTGGAGTGGATCCACCTAATGTAGACCCCACTTAGGAAAAACCTCAGAAATAGATTTTTTTAATAAAATAAAACATGCGCAATAGGCACTGCTGCTACGTGCTGGATAGGTAGGGACATGGGACCCAGACGTAGGCCCCACCTTGATGTTTTTTGAACATCAAAATCGTGCACTTGATGGGGCCCCTTCTATCAATGGGGCACCCCAAAGATCAGCCGTACACGGATGATCAGGTGGTCCACATGGCAGGAAGCAGTGGTGGATTGAACGTCTACCATTGAAACCCTCTGGTCCCAGAGGTTCTGGATGAATATAAAATTTATTTATTTATTATTAGGTCTATGTGACCTTCTTAACCGTTGGATGGAAATAAACGTTATGGTGGGCCCCATGTAGGACCCACTAATGTATGTATTATATTCCACACCTGTCATCGGCGTCAACCCCCCATGAGGAAAGTGTTTTATCTATGTCGTCGATCTATATGGGGCCCGCTGATGCATGTTTTGCATCCAAACCGCCCATCCATTTGGTGGAATCATCTTAAGGCTTGAGATAAAAAAAAATGAGACAGATCTAGGATCAGGTGGACCACATTATAGGAAACAGTGGGTTTGAACGTCCATCATTAAACCCTGCGGCTACCAAGTTTGGACCATTATGATATTTATTTTTCTTCTAAATCCAGGTCTTTGTAACCTTATGAATAGACTGGATGGGAAATAAACCTTATGGTGGGACCCGCTGAAATTTAACCGTGGAAATTATTATCACCACGGTTAAAATGGAATGGTCCAGTTGATCTTTGATATGATTTATTTTTATATAATACTCTATATTAATTTCTAAAAATAGATGAATATGACTTGGCCCATTTGAATTAGAAAATTCAACACGGCTCATTTAACTCGGCCCATTTGACTTGGCCCATTTGATTCGGGTCATTGATTCGGCCCATTTGATTAGGCCTGATGTGACATACTTGGGGCCCATTTGATAAGGCCCGATGTGATATATGAGGCCCGTTGTGGAGGCCCACCTGAATATATATGAGGCCCATGTGATGCGGCCCATTTGATGTATTTAAGGCCCTTGGGTTGAGGCCCAATGGGATGTACATAAGGTCCATTGCAATGTGTGATTCCACCATGGTTTTTATGATAATGTTTATGGCGGGCTATGCCTTGGGAGCAATGATGGTTTGATGTCCACATTGTAAGAATAATGTTGGTTAAATGCCTGCATTATGACTCTCCCTAGGGCCCATTGATAGGGCCATACTTGTTGTGTGTAGGCCATCCAGGCCCATCTTCATTATGAGGATAGTTCATCACCATATAACATGCTTAGTATAATTTCATGACTCATGCCATACGCATCATATGTATGCTTGATATTAGTGATTGATCATAGCATATGCCATTGGGCATATTATTTATGGGACTCACTGATAGGAGTTACTCACATGATCGCGTGGTACGCACAGGATTGCTGCATGACTGGACGGTGTGACTTATGCATCTCGCATATGTGTGACATGATCATTATACGCCCTATCGACATTAAGGCCATGACCTCCATAGGCACATCGTGGATGGCCGGATTAGATACCGAAAATATTGACTCTAGCACTGTGGGCATGTAAGATGTTGTTGGGTGAAAATACTAGAACCTTTTTGGTACCAAGAGATGCTCTAACATCGAGATCGAGTGGATACATGAGTGCCCGAGTGCTGAATGCTAGTAGGCCGCATTTTCCACTGTGCCATGATCAGTTGAAAGGGGGTGTGGCCTTATCCACCCGAGTGAGGGGGTTGTAAGCTAGGTTGAGTTTGACCAGCTCACAAATAAGTTCGCTATCGATGAGCCAGGTAGGTATTGGTAGACTACTAGTCAGGAAGATAGTGTAGTCTATTCCACTCGCTGGGTTGTGTGGCTTGGGAGGCGACAGTCAGTGTGGAGTGTACTAGACCCCGGTGATATCCTAGAGGGGAACTGTACTAATATATATACTTGATGAGGACTGGCATGCCTGCATTGCATCTCACATATGACATTTGGCTACGTATGCCTTGCATCACATGGCCTTGGTATGGTCGATAACATTCATGTCTTGCATGCATAGCCTTGCTACGGTTGATGGTATTCATGGACTTACTAGCATTTTTTGGCATTACTTTAATACTGCATACTTGGCACTTACCTTGTGTACAAACTTACACCACACTCTAGGCTTTTATAAGCTTATACACAATTATTGCGTGCAGGTGACGTTGGATCGTAACAACACTGAGGCAGGAGTATGCATCAAATTATTTTAGAGTCTTTTTATCACCTTGTATTTCCCTTTCCGATTGTACTTAAAGTTTTTGACATAGTGTATATATGGTGATGTTATTTTGTGACTCAGTTAAGCTTGTGGTTATGATCCATTATAAAAATAAATTCATACTGAAAATCATCCTTGTAGGATCCCATGATCGGAATCTGGCATATGAGTGCCGGGAGCCGAGAATGGGGCATTATGAAGGCTGTCGGGACTGGATTCAACGATTGAAAATTTTATGTGCCCATTTTTCAAGTTTGGGGCATGATAGAAGTTGGTATCAGAGCATAAATACCTGAGGATCACATCACATATCTATTATGAACTTAGATTAAATAGGTCCGAGTCTAAATAACTTAGTGATTTCCTGACACAGACCCTTAACGTTTATGCCTTCGAGAATTCTCAAGACTGATAGGCCCTTGTTCCTCCCTGTAGGACATGTCACCTAGGAGAGCAACCCGAGCGACTCTTGCTCCCCCGTGTGAGCCTGACACAGCCTTGTCAACACCTGTGACTATAGAGCAGCTTTATCGGATGTTGTAGACGATGACCGTTATCTTTCAGGGGTAGAGCAGGCAACTTGTTATTACACCAGCCAAGGCAGAGCAGGAGCGTGCTAGTGCCCTTCTCAGAGACTTCCAATGGCACAATCTCCTGTGGTTCTTGGGTGTGTCAAACCCTATTGCAACAGAGATATGACGCTCTAAGTTGGAGAATATTTTTAACACTATGAGATGTACGACCTAGCAACAAGTCCCATTAGCTATATTTCTTCTTTAGGGTGAGGCTTAACACTAGTGGGCATCAGTCACCTGAGTGGTAGCGGCCTATTTCGAGTAGACCTAGGAGGACATCGTTGACCAGTTCTACCAAAAATTCTTTTATGAGCACGTTCAATAATAGCGCACATTAGAGTTCGAGACTCTGGTCCAGGGGGATATGATCGTGTCCCAGTATGAGGTATGTTTCATCGTGCCATCAAGATTCACGACATACCTTGTTGATGATGAGGGGTGGAAGGCCAGAGGTTTTAAGAATAGCTTGTGTCCTGCCCTTATGAGCCTTGTGATTGGACACATGCTTCTGACATTTGAGCAGATTGTGCGGAGGGCCGAGGTCTACGAGGCATATTGGGCCAGTTTGCAGAGGGCCCATGACCAGAGAGGAGATTAGAAGAGGAAAGCACCTTCTGGTAGCTCGCAGCAGTAGCACCATCGTCCACAGCTACGACACACACCCACACAGCATTCCAAACACCAGTGACACCCCCAACACCACTTACGGGACCGTTCTTAAGTACTTGCTTTGGATGCGTAGGACAGGACATTGTAGGCATGAGTGTCCCCATCTGCAGCAGTAGTAGCCGAGGGCACCGTACCAACCTCCACGAGAGCCCTCATAGCAGTAGCAGCGACCACAACACCAACCTCCTAGACCTTACTTGCAGTAGTAGAGGCAGTAGATTAGGCCGCCACAATGACAACATCGGCAGAAGAGACCTCAGAGGGGACCTACACCTCCAGAATAGGCCCACGACAGATTTTATGCCACCTAGCAGGACCCTCAATCATCAGGAGGGGTCGTCGAGGGTACTCTCCTTATTTTCATATGCATTACATATGTATTGTTTGATTCTGGTACATCGCATTCCTTTGTGGCTGATGATTTTTGTTGATCAACTGGTTTGTCGATGGAGTCTGTTCGTGAGGGCTTGTTAGTATCGACGCCTTTGGGGAAGACTGCAGTGATAGACCGATTTTACTCGTCTTACCTCGTTTTGATTGGGGATATCTTTTTGCTTGTTGAATCTGTTCGTATTACCGATATTTGAGTTTGATGTCATCCTGGGCATGGATTAGCTCATCGAGTACCATGCCATTGGACTGCTCCGTGAGGACAGTCACGTTCTATATACCCGACATGCCAGAGTTCCAGTTTATTGCTGAGCCCAAAGGAGAGCATCTTTCTTGCATGTTGTCTTGTGCCATTGAGGAGTTAGTTGCTTTGAGTATTGATTAACAGCCAGTCATTTGTGGTTTTCTCGATGTGTTTCAGGAGATTCTGGGATTACCACCTCATCGGCACACTGAGTTCTAAATTGATCTCATGCACGGTATCGTGCCTATTTCAAAGGTCTCGTATCGTATGGCACCATTAAAGTTGCAGGAACTGAAGAAGTACCTGGATGAGTTACACGAGCTAGGATTTATCCGTCAAAGCAGTTCATATGGAGAGCACCGGTACTCTTCGTGAAGAAGAAGGATGGCTCATTGAGGCTTTGCGTAGATTACCGCGACCTCAATATGGTCACGATCAAGAATAAGTACCCACTCTTGAGGATCGATGATTTTTTTGATTAGCTGCAAGAGGTGCATTTCTTTTCAAAGATAGACTTGTGGTCCGGTTATCATTAGGTCTGGGTCTGAGATGAGGATATCCTGAAGACAGCCTTCAGGACGCATTATGGTCATTTTGAGTTCTAGGTCATGTCCTACGGACTGACCAATGCGCCCACAGTATTCATGCAGCTGATGAACGAAGTCTTTCGTCTGTATCTTGACCAATTTTTTATGGTGTTCATTGATGACATTCTGATATATTCGAGGACCTGTGAGGAGCATGAGTGGCATCTAGAGATTACCTTGCAGACCTTCCGTGCACACCAGCTTTATGCAAAGATGGAGAAGTGTGAGTTCTGACAGGAGGAGGTGAAGTTTCTCAGTCATGTAGTGACGAGGCAGGGTATCGCATTGGACCCCTCAAAGATTAATGCTGTGTGTCAATAGGGCCAGTCCAAGAACGCGTTCGAGATCCACATTTTTCTTGGTTTGGCAGGCTACTACAGACGTTTCATTGAGGGATTCTCTCGTATTGTATCCCCATTGACTAGGTTAACCCGGAAGGGCCCCGAGTTTGTTTGTAACGATGCTTATGAGAAAGTATTTATGTAGCTGAAGGACCGTCTCACGTTCGCTCCTGTCCTCACTCTTCCCTCTGAGAGTGATGGGTTTGTTATATTTATTGATGCCTCGTGAGTTGACTTGGGTGCTCTCTTGATGCAGTACGGAAAGCCGGTGGCTTATGCGTCTTGCCAGGTCAAGGTCCATGAGCTGAACTACCCAACGCATGATTTGGAGTTGGCAGCAGTTATCTTCGCATTGAAGGTGTGGAGGCACTATCTATATGGGGTGAGGTTCGAGCTCTTCTCTGACTATAAGAGCTTAAAGTATTTGTTCTCTCAGTCCGAGCTGAACATGAGGCAGAGGCATTGGATGGAGCTCCTGAAAGACTGATTTTGATCTTCATTACCACTCGGGTAAGGCAAATGTGGTGGCAGATGCCCTCAGTCATCAGCCACGAGGCCTAGTGGCGCACATGATGATTCATGAGTTGAAGATGCTTGAGGATGTGTCTGCATTTGACTTCAAGATCGACTTGCAGTCTTCTATTGTGCAATTATCGAGCTTGTTGATTCAACTCTCTCTTATTGCAAGGGTGATCGAGGCTCAGTAGGCAGATGAGTCAGTGCAGAGTTATTAGGCAGAGGCAGCATCTGAGAGTCAGTTAGATTGAAAGATTGGTTCTGATGATGGACTTCGCTTCAGAGGTCAATTATATTTTCTGGATATTTCTGAGTTATTCAGAGATCTTATGACCGAGGCACACCGATCACAGTTCTCTATCCACCTTGGCTTGACGAAGATGTATCGCGAGATGAGGTGTCAGTATTTTTGGGCAGGGATGAAATGAAAGATAGCTAGTTTTGTAGCTGAGTGTGACATGTGCCGGTGTGTCAAGGCCAATCATCAGAGACCCCTGGGTCCCTTGCAGCCGTTGAGTGTCCCGTTGTGGAAGTGGGAGCACGTATCCACCAATTTTATCAAAGTTTTGCCGAGGACTCAGCACTATCAGGACGCCATATGAGTTTTTGTCGATCATCTGACGAAGTCGACGCATTTTCTTACGATTCGTGCGACCTAGACTTTGGATTGGCTTGCGAAGTTATTCATCGAGGAGATTGTGAGACTGTATAGTGTTCCAGTTTTGATCGTTTCTGACCGAGACCTAAGGTTTACGTCTCAGTTTTGGAGGAGCTTCCAGAAGGCGATGGGGTCTGTCTTGCAGCTCAGTACCTCGTATCATCCGCAGACCGATGGACAGATCGAGAGGGTCAACCAGATCCTTGAGGATATGCTTCAGGCTTGCGTGATTAATTTCTCAGGTATCTAAGACGAGCACCTACGATTGACTGAGTTTGCATATAAAAATAATTATTAGGCAACCATGGACATAGCTCCTTTTGAGGCATTATATGGCACACCATGCAGATCTACGAGTTGTTGGACCGAAGTTGGAGACCGGCGTTTCTAAGGTTCTGATCTTGTGCAACAGACATCATAGGTCATCGACATCATCTGACAGAGGATGCGCATAGCTCAAAGCTGACAAAAGAATTTTACTAATCGTCTGTGTCGTCCCTTGGAATTTATCATTAGGGACCATGTGTATCTCAAGGTCTCACCCATGAAGGGCGTGATTCGTTTTGGAGTGAAGGGCAAGCTTGCCCTGAGATTCATAGGACCTTTCAAGATCACCGGGTGCGTTGACACCATGGCCTATCGGCTTGCCTTGCCATCTCAGTTGTTTGGCGTCCACAACATTTTTCATATCTCTATGTTTAAGGAAGTGTGGGGTCAGACATTCTTCCTGTTATTGATTGGCAGTCGTTGGAGGTTCGTGAGGATGCTTCTTACATTGAACAGTCAGTTTGTATCCTCGATCGGAAGGAGTAAGTCCTCCAAACTAAGGTCATTCCCTTAGTGAAGGTGTAGTGGGGCCATCATAGTGTTAATGAGGCATCTTAGGAGCGCGAGGCAGAGATTCGAGAGCGTTATCCCCATTTTTTTGATGTTTGATTGTATATTGTATTGTGTTTTGATAATATATGATGTTATGTTTTCTATTCCCTTATGAGTTATAATTACTTGCGATGGTAGTGTAAATTTTGAGGATGAAATTTTTATTAGCTGGGGAGAGATTAAAGGCTCGTATCCTAGTCTGTAACGTTTCATAGACTCCCACGATCCTTCTCATCGAATTTTGAAAATCCGTGACCTATAATCAACTTGCGCGTGACCCTTAGTTGTATCCAATAGATCTGAGTTGGCTCAATCCGATACTTGTACCATTACGACCGCACCGTCGTCCCGATTCTAATGCCGTCTCTTGCACACCAATCCGATACCCAGGCTAAGAGTGTGGGCTGACGTTCAGCTCGAGAAAAACACCGTGCATTTGTAAAACCCAAGAGAATCTCTACAACATGTCCTATCAATCAATCAATTAATTAATCACCTCATGCTAAGTATAAGAGCAATCCCAAAGTCAACTCTCTCTCTTACACAGCTATATATGTCAAGTAATACCCATCACCTATTACTCACTCCCCATCAATCCATCATTCACAACCATCACCTCTCTCTTACAACCACCCTCTCTCTCTCTCTCTCTCTCTCTCTCTCTCTCTCTCTCTCTCTCTCTCTCTCTCTCTCTCTCTTTCTCTTCACATTCTCCAAGAAATTAAGAAGTGAATGTCCAAGCACTTCCAAGGAGAGAAAAAAGTGTGTTGTGTGTGGCCCACAT
The DNA here is from genome assembly GCA_037074715.1 of Magnolia kwangsiensis. NCBI lineage: Eukaryota > Viridiplantae > Streptophyta > Magnoliopsida > Magnoliales > Magnoliaceae > Magnolia > Magnolia kwangsiensis. The sequence continues at coordinate 79,229,256 of CM073572.1, forward strand.
CTTATCCCAAGATCCATCATCCTAGTCCTTCATTTCTCATCATCTTCCATTAAAGTGAGACACAAGAAGTTCGTCGTTTCATCAGACTAAGAAGATCGAATGGTGGGTGTTTTATAGGTCTAGATTTTTATGTTTTGATGATGGGCCAAGTGAGGCCTATCGATTGATGATCCATTATGATCCACATGGGCCTAGATTTTGGTATTTTGATGATGGGCCAAGTGGGGCCTACCGATTGATGGGCCAAGCAGGGCCTACCGATCTCACTTTGCACCCTATATGTGGCCGATGATCCACTATGATCCACATGATCATTCCATGATGGGGCCAATCTCTATGGACCCCATCATGATGTTTACTTTTCTAAGTTTGAAAGATGTCATCTAGACCTTCCATTTTGGTGGAGAAGGAATCTCCACCTTTAATTTTGATTTGGTGGGCCGACATGTATTGGGACACACTTGATGTATGATTGAATGCATAGAAGGGAGGGCCCATAGTGTTGGGGTCCCTCCATCGTACATGTCCCTCTCTCTCTCTCTCTCCCTCCCTCCCTTTTTCATTTTTTTCTATGTGATGATGTGGCTGTGTGGCCCACCCGAATGTACCCCACCTTTATGTATGTCTTATCCACACCATCTAACTATTTGGTGGCCCACCTAGGAAGCGTACTTGCAGGTGGGGCCCACTTTCAAGCGTGTTGTAACCAAACCATCCAGGATGGCTACATAATGAAGTGTGAATGGACAGTGTTGTGTACTAACGGGCAAAATAAAAATATCAGCTTGATTTAACAAGCTTTGGGTGGACTGCTCATGCAGGCCCCACCTTGATGTATGGATTTAATCCACATCGACCATCCTATTTCCCAACTCATTTTAGGTGTTGAGCCAAAAAATGAAGCTGATCTGATAATTAAGCGGGCCATACCATAAAAAATAACGATATTAACTGTTGAAGGCTGTTAGGACCCACCTTGATGTTTCTATACACCAAAACATGCTAAATATTGGGCTTATTTGGACTGTCTTAGGTCATAGAATCCAATGGGTAAAGTGGATCCACTTGATGCGGACTCCACTTAGGAAAAACCTTAGAAATACATTTTTTTAAAAAAATAAAAAATAAAAATGCATAGCAGGCGCTGTTGTTGCTCGTCCAGAGGACACTGCAGCAGCATCCTGCTGCTACTTATTGGATAGGCAGGGACGTGGGTCCCAGACATAGGCCCCACCTTGATGTTTGTTGAACATCAAAACCGTGCACTTGATGGGGCCCCTTCTATCAGTGGGGCACCCCAAAGATCAGCGGTACACGGATGATCAGGTAGTCCACACGACAAGAAGTGGTGGATTGAACGTCCATCTATATGGGGCCTGCTGATGCATGTGTTGCATCCAAACCACCCATTCATTTAGTGGACTCGTCTTAAGGCTTGACACAAAATAAAAATTGAGAAAGATCTAGGATCAGGTGGACCATATTACAGGAAATAGTGGGTTTGAACATCCACCATTAAACGCCTTAACTACCAAGTTTGGACCATTATGATATTTTTTCCCTCTAAATCCAGGTCTTTTTGACTTTACGAATAAACTGGATGGGAGATAAACCCTATGGTGGGGCCCACTAGAATTTAACCACAGAAATCATTATCACCACGCTTAAAATAGTATGGTCCAGTTGATCTTTTTATATGATTTATTTTTATTTAGTACTCTATATTGATTTCTAAAAATAGTTGAATTCGACTTGGCCCATTTGAATTGGCCCACTCAACTTAGCCCATTCGACTTAGCTCATTTAATTTGGGTCATTGATTCGACGCATTTGATTAGGCCTGGTGTGACGTACTCGGGGCCCATTTGATAAGGCCCGATGTGATATATGAGGCCCGTTGTGGAGGCCCACCTTGATATATATGAGGCTCGATGTGATATATGAGGCCCGTTGTCGAGGCCCACCTTGATATATATGAGGCCCATGTGAGGCATCCCATTTGATGTACTTGAGGCCCTTGGGCTGTGGCCTAATGGGATGTATATAAGGTCTATTACAATGTGTGATTCCACTATGGTTTATGTGATGATATTTATGACAGGCTATGCCTTGGGAGTAATGATGGTTTGACGTCCACATTATAAGAATAATGTTGGTTAAATGTCCTCATTATGACTCTCCCTAGGGCCCATTGATAGGCCCATACTTATTGTGTGTAGCCCGTCTAGGCCCATCTACGTTGTGAGAATAGTTCATCACCATATAACATGTTTAGTATAATTCCATGACTCATGCCATACACATCATATGTATGCTTGATATGAGTAGTGACTGATCATAACATATACCATTGGGCAGATTATTTATGGGACTCACTGATAGGAGTTACCCACATGATCACGCGGTATGCGCAGGATTGCTACATGACTGGACGGTGTGACTCATGCATCTCACATATGTGTGACATAATCACTGTACGCCCTAGCGACATCAGGGCTGTGGCCTCCATACACACATCGTAGATGGCCGTATTGGATATCAAAAATATTGACTCTAGCACTGTGGGCATGTAGGATGTCTTTGGGTGAAAATCCTAGAACTTTAACCTTTTTGAAACCAGGAGATGCTTTAACGTCTAAACCGAGTGGATACACAAGCGCCCGAGTGCCGAATAACAGTAGGCCGCATCTCTCATTGTATCGTGGTCGGTTGGAAGGGGGTGTGACCTTAAACGTTGGAGTGAGGGGTATGTAAGCTAGGCTAAATTTGACCAGCTGGTAAATGAGTCCACTATCAATGAACCAGATAAGTATTAACAGACTATTGTCCGACCAATAGTGGGGTTTATTTCTCTTGCTGGGCTATATGGCTAGGAAGGCGACAGTCAGTGTGGAGTGTACTAGACCCCAGTGATATCCTAGAGGGGAACTGTACTGATATATGTACTTGATGAGGACTGACATGCTTGCATTGCATCTCGTATATGACATTTAGCTATGTAGGCCTTGCATCGCATGGCCTTAGTATGGCCGATAGCATTCATATCTTGCATTGCATAGCTTTGGTATGATTGATGGTATTCATGGACTTACCATCATTTTTCCACATTACACTGATACTGCATACATGACACTTACCTTATGAACACACTTACACCACCCTTTAAGCTTTTATAATTTATGCCCGACCGTTGCATGCAAGTGATGTTGGATCGCAACAGCGCTAAGGCAGGAGCACGCATCAGATTATTTTGGAGTCTTTTGATCACCTTGTATTTGTACTTAAAGTTTTTGATATAATGGATATGTGGTGATGTCGTTTTGTGACTTGGTTATGCTCCATTATAAAAAAATAAATCATACTAAAAATCCTCCTTGTAGGATCCCAGGATCAGAATTTGGCATATGAGTGCCGGGAGCTGAGAATGGGGCACTAAGAAGGCTGTCAACATCAGATTCAGGGATTGAGAATTTTATGAGCCCATTTTCTGAGTTTAGGACATGATAGAACTGTTTCTGTCAAGTGGTTTTGTGAAAATGTTTGCAAGCTGATATTCAGTTCGAATAAAATCCAATGAAAGAATCTTATCTTCCACTAATTCATGAATATGGTGATATCTAATGTCAATATGCTTAGTTTGTGAATGCTGGATTCAATTTTTAGAATGTTAATTGCGCTAGAGTTATCGTAATACAAAACTAAAGAATCTTACGTAAATCCGTAATCATTTAACATCCTCTTCATCCACACAAGCTGAGTGCATGCATTGTCAGCTGTAATATATTCAGCCTCTGCTATGGATAGTGATACGAAAGTCTGCTTCTTATTATGGCATAAAACTAAGCAGTTCCCTACATAAAAACATCCACCACTGGTAGGCTTGTGATCATTAATATTACCAACCCAATTAGCATCCGTATAACAGGTTAATTGAACATTGGTATCATGTGGATACCGAAGGCCAAGATTGGATGAACTTGAAACATATCCCAAAATACTCTTGACAGTGAGATTCTTTATGATCAGATTAATACTGTAACGTCCTGAAAAAATTTGTACAAAGACCCGAATATGACCTCAAGCAGAACAACCTAAGGATCGTACTCGGTTGTATAATTTAGACGCGATTTAGTTAAAATGTTAGGTAATCGGTGGATTAAGCTTGGGCCACCATTTTCACAAATGGAGAGGCATAAAACCATGAGTACCACTAACCCAATGCCATCTTAAGACCTAGGAGAAATCTCGAGGGCCTGTTGTTCTCGAGAGTATGTTGAACCTATGTAATGGACCTAGACCGTACGTCTAAGGTCCAATGACCTTGAAATTATTAGACGATGTCCGTCCTGCTGGGTTTGACAACCGTTGCTAGAATCAAGCCTAGATTGTGTCCAGAAAATCCCAACTTGAGTTGTGAGTTAAGAGTGTGAGAAATGTGAGTATCCTTAGAAAACGAACTGAAACTTAAGTGAATTGGGCCGATCGCTCTCACAAAAAGTTGAAGAATTCGGACTGTTAGTTTGTGACCAAACTTCACTCATGGGGAAAGAAAATTTTTGTGTACCTATCCGTATAATTATGGCCTCGATTAGACACATATGATCGTTGATATGACACTGGCTCTCCATGGTCGATTGGCTTATCCAATCGCACCGAAATCGTGTCTTAGCATAGATCCATTGTCAGGGAACGTACCCTATGGCATAGATGAGTCGTGGGCATCTGTATGAGCCCTTTTCGTCAGAAACAGCTGCCCACAGGGTATAAACATTGTATAAGGTGGCCCTGAGGCTATTTGTACCCCATATGTGGCTATAAATAGCTCCCAACTCACCCCCTCTCTCCCATATACGAATTTCCTAAACCCTAGAGAGGGAGAGAAGAGGAGAGAATAGAGAAAGGAAAACTTGGGGAAATTCACTGCAACTGTAGGAGATCTTCCCTCACGCCTCCACAGGCCTAATCATCGCCGAGTTTCATGATTGAGATGCTTCCGGATACAACTTAGGGTAAGAAATACCAACCCAAATAGTGATATAAATCTTCCGTATGGTTTTTCTCTAACTGGCTAACCCGTTTAATCGTCTAGGTGCCCGACGTTTCATTTTTGGAAACGTAGTCTTAGAACCGTGTCTGAATTGATCGTGTTACCGACATGTGCGGACTATAAACACTTAGGTTACGGTTTATCAATGCTTTTAGTGTAGATAATAATTTATGTTTGCTACTATTACTACCGTATTGTCTTAAACACATTAATTCCTATATGAGATACACTTATGAATTGTGATGAGTAAATGATGTAACCCATGTATTTGATGAAATGTTTAAATGATAAATAGAAAATCACTAATGCTTTCCATGATTATTAATTTAAGATTCATCATTTTCATATGTATATGAGTTCTCTGTGTAATGAATTGAGAAAAAATATGTTGTAACTAACGTAGTCTATGTGTTCGATAAATTGTTTAGATGAGAAATCGTTGGTGATTTGTACTTACTATGAGTATTAAAGTAGGATTCATATTGTCTCATGCACATGTATATTTTTCTCTACATAACTAATTTACAAATGTGAGTTGTAGTTAACATGGACTATGTGTTTGATGAAATGCCCAAATTAGAAATTCACTAGGATGGCTTGTCAAATACTAATATGAATTTCATGTGAGTATTAGTAGCATGTGGGTAGGAATGGGGCTACAATCATAGCCTAGGCAATCGATAAATACCTATGTTGGGTGGCTGATTTAGTCTGGCCACCTTAGGTAAGCCTGAAAGATATGGGTCATACAATGACTGCCAACAGTGGCTAGGCTATGAGGGGCGCTTATGCGCTCCATGTCGATTAGGTCAGTGTGCGCCCGTACTAATTAAGCTTTCCTAACAAACCGGTTGACCTATTATGTGTTTATCATTTATGGATGTGACCATTTAAATCTATGGTACCCCTCACCAATGCAAAGACTCATCTTTAACCATGGTACCACGATCCTCATGACTCGTCAGCCAGGCATGGTGGTATGGGACACCGTGTTCGTGCTGTCGGCCTACGCAGGGGTGACAAGCCTCCCTGTAGTGACCACGAGAACTACCTCTTGCAACTTGCCTATCATATGTGTTTATTTAGGAGTGACGAACCTAGATGGATTCAGAACATAGGAAGAAAACCGTTGCGGTTGTCCAATCCCTAACATTCGATTTGGGGTCAATATTTAGAAAGGGAGGCACCCTAGCTTCCCAAACTTACTGTATGAATGAGCATAATTAATCACTTGGTTAACATGACCATGCATTACACTACATTAGTTAGAATGTGGCAAAAAGGCGTTGGAGTTGCATACCTAAGAAAGTGTTTTCATATACAAAGCAGGCGGTCAAAGTCACGTGTTGAGGGAACATTGATGGGTGAGGGAATGCATTATTACTTGCACTCCATTTCCGCATTAAAGAGAATAGTTAAGAAGTGATTGTTTATTATTTCCTTATAATTACTGCTTTGATTGAATTGACAACAAGTGTAACTTTTACCTTATAGAACCACTGAGTTGATCACTTACTTCTACTCTAGGACGGTGTTTTAAAACACCAACCAGACGTTGATTTAGATGTAGGTACAGACGATGTCTATGCTCTGGAGCAGGACTTCTTGGATGAAGAGGAGGAATTCTCCTACTTCCAACTCTCGGGCGGGTCGATGTAGGCCACGTACCATTGCACAAGGGACACTACGCATCAGGGCTTAGTTGAACACATTTACATTACCATATTTTGTACATTTTGAAATTACACATGTATATATTGAACCCAGTCACATACTCACACTCTGGAAGAAATTTTGTACAACACCTGCATACTTACATAGACATGTTTTAGAATTCCGCACTTGCATAACTTCATTCAATCCGGAGTATAGTGTGTTGTTTAATATAATCTCATGCATTCTTAACTCATGAACATGAAAGAAATCTGAATATCATCATCCACAAGAAATAAATGATGTTCATAATCTCGAGAGTAGAGCATTGCTTGACCCTCGAAATTTAGGGCGTTACAAATACCTAGCACACATACATATGCTGAATGCTATATCAGGTTGGCTCGGAGTTAAATATAATAAACTACCTATCGTATTGTAATATAACTTAGGATCTACACTTTTACCTATTGAATCCTTAAAGAGCTCAAGTGTCATACTCATATGAGTATCGAAATTTTTACTGCTCTCAAATTTAAATTTTTTCACCAAGTTTAGAGCTTACTTGGTTTGAGACATAAAAATCCCATCAACATGCTATTTCACTTGCAGACCTAAAAAGTAGTTCAATTCTCCTACCATGCTCATTTCAAACTTGAACTTCATCAACTCTGCAAACTCAATAGATAGGTCAGAACAAGTAGAGCCATAGATAATGTCATCAACATATATCTGTCCTATAAGTATGTGATCATTGTGTTTCTTTACAAACTGTGTCCTATCAACACTCCCCATTACAAAATTATGACTCAGTCGAAACTTAGTCAATTTTTCGTACCATGCCCTGGAAGCTTGTTTTAATCCATAGACTGCCTTTTTCAGGTGATAAACTTGATCAATATGTTTAGGGTCTTCAAAACCCTTAGGCTGTTCCACATATACTTCCTCATGCAGATCACCATTCAAGAAAGCGCTCTTGGCATCCATTTGATAGATTTGAAATTTTTTATAACAAGTTATGGATATGAATAGTCTGAAAGATTTAAGACGATCTACTAGGGTAAAGGTTTCATCATAATCGATGCCTTCCATCAGAGTGTACCCTTGTACAACTAGTCTAGCCTTGTTTCTTATAATGTTACCTAATTCATCAGACTTATTTTTAAAGATCCACTTAGTTCTAATTATTTGTTTATCATTAGGCCTAGGAACCAAATGTCATATATCGTTTCTTACAAATTGATTAAGTTCGTCTTGCATAGCTACAATCCAGTTGTTATCAGTAAGTTCTTCTTTTACATTGGCCGACTCAATCTGGGAAGTGAAGCACACATAGTTACATATGTTTTCTAGTTATCTATGAGTGCGCACACTAGTGAGAGGGTTCCTAAATATTTGATCAGTTGGATGGTCTTTAACTAACTGTAGTTTAATGTCATTTTGACTAGACAAAGAGTTTGGTTTATTAAATAAAGAGACTTCATCATCTTCTGAACTAAAGACGTGTATTCAAGTGATCATCTATAACCACATTAATGGATTCCTAAATTACACCAGGCCTCTTATTGAGAACATGATACTCTCGACTATTTAATGCATTTCCTAGGAAAATACCCTCGTCACTTTTAGTGTCAAATTTTTTCAAATTTTCTCGATCATGTAGAATATAGCGTTTGCTGCCAAAAACTTGAGAGTATTTGACTGTTGACTTCTTATTGAACCACAGTTCATATAAAATATTATTATTTGATTTTCTATCACATACACAGATAATAATATAACAAGAAGTGTTCACAACTTCAACCTAAATATTTTTAAGAAGTTTCATGCTATTTGTTAAGCCCTAAACCCAGAAATCGGACTCACAAATTTCTGATCGCCGGATCCGGTGTCGACAGCCTTTGTAGTACCCCATTCTCGGCTTCCAATGTTCATACGCCAGATTTCGATCCTAGGATCATACAAGGAGAATTTTTCCAATGTACATTTAACTTGTAATAAGCATAACACAAGTTTACCCAAATCACAAAGGTAACATCATCATCACATATCCACTAATATAACACATACGAATACAATGCTGAAAGGCAAATACATAAATAAAAAATAAAAGCTCTAGGAGTCCGCTGCACTCTCCAAGCTTGATGCTGCTGTAACCTAACGCCACCTGCATGCATCTATCATGCATAAGCTTATAGAAAGCTTAGAGGGCAGTAAAAGTGTGTGCACAAGATAAGTGTCAAGCATATAAATATCAAAGTAATGCGGAACATGCTTGCAAGTCCATAAATACCATTAGCCTTATCCAGGCTATACGATACAAAAACATAATAGACCAATATCATATACTAAGGAAGCAGTGTAAAACACCTATGCAATGTGGAGACATTGTAAACCAAATATCAGATACTGAGTCCATGAAAAATGACAACCTTAATCAGGTTATGTAATATAAAAGCACAGTAAACCTAATACTATGTGCTGAGGATGCATTGCAATATGCAATGCGAATGAAATGACCAAGCTAGAGTGTGAAGTCGGGATGATAGTACGTAGTATCACAGGCTATGGGGTTCACCATAAGGGACTTCTATCCAAACCAGTCTCATACCTAAATTTAGATAGTCAGACTCAATATGGTAAACTCCTGTTCTCAGGTTAGTCACGCGCCCCAATTGAAATCCTGGTTATTGTGAAGGTACGCATAATAAATAGTTACACACCACGAGCCTGAGTGGATAGTGAATGAATGAATGAATGAGTATGCAACTCCTGCTCAATAAGTCCACATCTTTGTACCGTACAACTCTAGGAACATCACTGGGGTCTAGTACACTCTACATGCAATCGCCGCCCACTAGACGCTCAACCATGCAAGTGGAAGAGACCTCACTATCCACTGGCCAGTAGTCCGCCAATATCTACTCGACATGTTAATAGCTGACCTAATCACGAGTTGGTCAAACTCATCCTAGTTATGCCTACTACCCTTGGGCGGGTAAGGCCACACCCCCTCCCAACTAACCACGACACAGTGGCAGACCCGCCCTACCGGTATATAACCCTCATGCGCTCATATATATCCACTTGGTCTCGACATTGAGGTGTCTCCTAGCCTTGGAGGTTTAGAGATTTTCACTCAGGGCCATCTACAGCGGCTCAATGCTAGTAACAGATTTCTAGTGTCCCATCTGGTCATCCATGACATGACTGTGGAGGCTATGACCCTGATGTCGCTAGGGCATACACTAATCACAACACACAATGCAAGATGCATGAGTCATACAATTCAGTCATGCATCAATCCTGCGCATACCATGCGCTCATGTGAGATAACCTTCACCTAATAAGGAGTCTTATAATAACCTGCCCAATGACATATGCAATGGTCAACCACATCTCATAACAAACATGTAGATGAAGCGTATGGGCATGTATCATAATGCTATACACATAATCAGTATCAACAATCGGCACTAATAATCGGCCTCGACAATCGGCATATGAACTCGGCCTCGACAATCGAAATTAGCCTTGATAATCAACCTCGACAATCGGAATCAGCCTCGACATTTAAAATTAGCCTCGACAATTAGAATCGGCCTTGACAATCGAAATCAGTCTTGATAATTAGAATCGGCCTCGATGGTCAGCCTCGACAATCAGAATCAGCCTCGATAATTAACCTCGATAATTGGAATCGGCCTCGATAATCGGAATCAGCCTTGACAATCGGAATCAACCTCGATAATTGAAATCGACCTCAATAATCAGAATCGACCTCGATTATCAGAATTGGCTTCAACTATCAGCCTAAAAAATTAGAATTTTCCTCGACAATCGAAATCAACCTCGACAATCAGAATCAACCTTGACAATCATAATCGACCTCAATAATCAGAATTGTCCTCGATGATTGAAATCGGCTTTGACAATCAGAAACGGCCTCGATAATTAGAATCGGCCTCGATAATAGGAATTGGCCTCGAGAATTGGAATCAACCTAGATAATCGGCCTCGACAATTGGAATCGGCCATGATAATTGGAATCAACCTCGATAATCAGAATCGGCCTTGACAATTAGAATCGACCTCGACAATCGACCTCGACAATTGGAATAGACCTCAATAATTGAAGTCGGCCTTAATGATCAGAATCGACCTCAACAATCGACCTCGATAATCAAAATTGGTAATCAGCCTAACAAAGGGCCTAAAGGAAGGTCAAAATGTGGATATTTAACCATCGTCACCTATCAATGTGGACATTTAACAAACATTGCTCCCAAGGAGTGGCCCACATAGAGCCAAACGTATAGTGGGCCGATGGCCTCACATAATGGCTTGGCTAAATACATGGGCCTAATATACATCACCATGGGCTATGACCCATGGTCCTCAAATACATCATAATGGGCTACAACCAATGGGCCTTAATATACATCATAATGGGTTATAACCAATAGGCCTCAATATACATGAAGTGGGCCGCATCAATGACCACACCAATGGTCCTCATATACAACGAGTGAGTTGCATTAATGGGTAGCACCAATGGGCCTCATATACACAACAGGTGGGCCCTGATCATGGGCCTCAAATACATAACATGTGGGCCCTACACATGGGTCTCATATGCATCAAATGTGCTACGTGACATGAGCCTAATACATATTAAAATGGGCCTCATATACATTAAGTGGACAGCATTAGTGGGCCTCATATACACAACAGGTGGGCCTTGCATATGGGCCTTAAATACATAACATGTGGGCCCTACACATGGGTCTCAATGCATCAAATAAGCTACTTATCTGGGCCTTGGATACATCAAATAGGCCATGCGTCATGGGCCTAATACATATCACAATGAGCCTTACCCATAGGCCACGACTACATTACAATACGCCTTGCCCATAGGCCTCAGATTCAAGCAAGTGGGCCCCATCATATGGGCCTAAATACAAGGCAGGTGGGCCCTATCACATGGGCCTCAAATATACATCATGATGGGCCTCATAGATAGGCTGCACCAATGGGCCTCAAGTGGACTTGGATCACACCAAAAATCATTTCAGTGGTTGTAGGTGTAACATGTGTATCGTTGTACACTATCATTCTATGGGGCACATGGCCCACTAATGATGATAAGAACCATCCAAACATTGTCCAAACGGTCTAGATGGTGTGGAATATCACATATATCATGGTGGGCTACACCAACGTCCAAGTATGGATGGTGTGGATGGGGTTCACATGACAGCTGGGTCCCACAAGCTACTAATGTCAATACAGTAGCTATATAGTTGCTATAAGACGCAGCAGATGTTGCTTCAAACAACGCAGACAGGTCCCATGTAAGGCCCATCACTATAAAATATAATATTAATTGTTATTTTATTTTATTTTATTTTATTTTTTACATAAAAGACCTCCAGCGTCCAGGCCCTGGACAGCCTAGACGTAAAACACATAGATTAAGGTGGTCCCCATCAGCTGGATGGACGGTTTAGACGTAACATATACATCAAGGTGGGTCCCACCCACACGTGTCACACATGTGGGGTGGGCCACATCTATGATAATGGATGGCTGGGATATACAAATACATCACGTTGCCCACACTGCTGACGTCAATCACCAGCTGTAGTTGCTGGACGCTGGGCCAGGCAAATGGATGGCTTGGATGAAGCTATGCTCTAGGTGGGTCCCGCACATCATTTTATAGAAAATAGATGGACGGTTGGTATATATCGACATACATCAAAGTGGGCCCCATAAATGGACAGTGTGGGTATAAAACATATACATTAGTGTGGCCCACGTACCGTCCAAAATAGTCCAACACCATCCAGATGGTCTAGACGGTGTGGAGAAAGACATATATCAAGGTGGGCTCCATTGTGAAGGATGGCGTGGATAAATCACACGCATCAGGTGGGCCACTCAGCATCAAAGGGAGAGGGAGAGAGAGAGAGAGAGAGAGAGAGAGAGAGAGAGAGAGAGAGAGAGAGAGAGAGAGAGAGAGGGATGTGAGAAAGGGAGGGACCCCACCACCATGGGCCCTCCCAATACATTGCATACATCAAGATGGATCCCACCAATGTGGGCCCTCTAATCACCAAAATCACACAAAAATCACCCACCTTAAATTCCTTCCTTCCTCCTTCCGCCAATAGGCTTTAGAGCTCCAAGGGGGTCGATCGAATGGTTGAGATTAACTTTCAAGGGTTGGATTGGGTGGTAGGAAGTGGGCCACACCTAGCTTTTCTCTTGGGGAGCTTGGACGATTTCTCTCATGGGGTTGCTTGAAAATGGAGAGAGAATGAGAGAGAGAGAGGTGATGGGAGAGAAGTAATGGGAGAGAGGGATGGTGAGTGATGGATGGGTGTATTTTGTTGTAAGAGGGAGTTGACTTTAGGGGAGGGGTGGTTGTACTTGGGGATGGAATAGAGTACTTGACATTTGATGTGCTCGATGGGATATTATCTTGGGATTGCAAAGCACCGTATTTTTCATGAACTGAACGCGGGCCCACATCTCCTGGCCCAAGTATTGCCTTGGTACGGGAGATTTGCATCAGAACCACAGCGATGGCGTGGTTGGACTGGTATAAGTCTCGGTTCAAGCTGACTCAGATTGATAGGATGTGACTCAGAGTCAAGCACGAATGCCGATTATAGATCACAGGTTGTCAAAATTTGACCAAGGTGACCGCGGAAGCCTACAGAATGGTATGGTCTAGGATACGGGCTTGATAATCCTTAACATAACATTAGTCATCTCTTGAAGCACATGATTTTTTCTTTCAACAACTCCATTCTGTTGAGGTATCTTAGGAGTAGAAAATTCATGTGATATCCCATGATTACTACAGAACTCCTCAAAACTGCTATTATCAAATTCGAATCCATGATCACTTCACATTTTAGTAACATGTAATTCCCTTTCAGTTTGGATACGCTTGAGTATCCTTTTCACTTCATTAAGAGTTTCAAATTTCTCTCTTAAGAAAACTACCTATGTAAACCTGGTAAAGTCATCCACTATTACCAAAATATATTTCTTGCCAACTCGACTCTCTGTTCTAGTAAGTCCAACGAGATCCATATGGAGGAGTTTAAGGAGTTTGGATGTGGCACTGAAATTCACTTTCTTGTGAGCACACCTAGTTTGTTTTCCAATCTGACATTCGCCACAAAATTTATCCATTTTTAAAACTTGGGTAGACATCTTATTACTTCACCTTTGCTCAGTCTATAAAGATTATAGTAGTGTAGATGTCTTAGGAATTTATGCCATAAATCGTTCTTATTAGTTTAGACCATGTAACACGATAACTTAGACAAACTTGAATTACTAACTATATAGCAGTTCTCAAATGTTCTGCAACCAGTCAATATCACAGAACCATTCTCATTAGATATCTCACACCCTTGATTGGTGAATTTGACGCTATGTTTATTATCACAAATTTGAGAAATACTTAAGAGATTATGCTTAAGGCCCTCTATAAACAAAACATTCTCAAATGGAGGAAGATTAAGGAGTTGAATCGTACCTTGGCCAACAATTCTACAATTGCTACCATCACTGAAAGTGAGTGAACCATCAATCATATCTTTGAGATTGGTGAACAAATATTTGTCACCTGTCATGTGTTGAGAGCAACCACTGTCTAGGTACCACTTTAATTGACTTGAAGTCCTGAAAGCAGTGTGGGCAACTGGATAAGTAACCTTAAGGACCCATTTCATAACTTTTTGGGTTTTAGAGCATAGTTGGTTTTTTTATGCTTATAGTTGTTATAAATTCTACCATTCGAGTTAGATTTTAGAAGCTCCTTGAGTAAATCTACAATTTTCTCAGCTAAGCGGTTATGATTCTAATTTCTATAATTGATATGGTTACTTTTAGGTTTCATAGCTTGAAAAGTTTTAGGATTTTTAAAACTATTTTGATTAAGACTTTTCCCTTTTGAGTCAGAGGACTCCCCTTTAACCAACTTCGGAGGAGGCATATTCTTGACCCGGTTAGCAATTTTTCTTATCACAACCCAGACTAGATTAATTGCCACATTTTCTTGATCTGGTTATCAATTTTTCTAGTTTAGGATCACCCTGGGCATAGATCTAAGTATCATTCAAACTCAAGAGAGATGAGACTTCTAGTTTTAGTTTTTCATTTTCGGATTTTAAATTTTCAATTTGGGATGTTTTGAAATCTAAATCACACTGAGATTTTTCAAAACAATCAGAAAGATATGATTTTTCTAAAACTAGATTATCAAAATCTTCTTTTAGTTTTAAAAACTTTTCTTTTGAAGTTTTAGTCTTACAAATATATTACAACTCTCCCTATATAGGGCATTATAGGCATCTTGTAAATCATTATCATTTTTCACCAATTTTCATCATAAGTTGAATTATAACTGTCTGAGGAAGTGACTCTAGATAGAGTCATTAAGGCCTTAACCTTATTAGTAGACTTAGGTTCAAAATCATCTAACTCAGAGGAAGCTACAGAGCAAGACGATTCATCCCATGTAGCCAACGCACCTTTCTTTTTAAGTTTGTCTCTCTTTGGACATTGGTTTGATAGATGCCCGTATTCATGACAGTTGAATCATTGTTGTCTTTAATATATTTTCAATTTTTTGATCTAATCTTTTTCTTTTCAGAAGGTCTTTGAAAATCTACTCTTTTTTTCTTTTAAAAATTTTGTAAAACTTCTTAACTAATAGTGCCATATCATCTTCGGAATTTTCACAATTAGAATTTCCAGCATTATCTTGAGAAATATTTTTAGAAGACTTAAGGACTACGAACTTACCTTTAGGAGCCTTAAAATTTGACTTGTAGGTTTGCAAAGAACCATCAATTTCTTCAACCTGCATGTTATCTGTATCACGAAGCTCCTGAATGGTAGTCACATTAGAATTGAATCTATCATGCAATGAGCGCAGTATCTTTGCACAGAATTTACTTTCTGGGATGTTATCACCAAGTCCCTACATAGAGTTGACTATGTCATTTAACTTAGTATAGAAGTCCATGAACGTTTCGCTTTCTTCCATATGTATTTCCTCAAACCTAGTGGTGAGGATTTAAAGTTTAGATTTATTAACTATAGTTGTACCCTAGTGTGTCATTTCTAGAATATCCCTGACTTACTTTATAGTATCACAAGATAAAATTATTTTGAATCCATCTTGTGATAGTGCACAAGTGATTGCATTTAAAGCCTTTGTATTGGCACTACTCTCATTTTTTTGAAGAGTGGTCCATGAATAATAAGGTGTAAAAACAGTAGACTTAGTTCCATTAGTGCCTAGAACTTCAGATGTGAGTGGGTTTCATTTTATCATTATGGCTTGCCACACGCTCTCATCTATGGACCTCAAAAATATCCTCATTTTGGCTTTCCAATAGGCATAATTGGAGCCATCAAAAGGTGGAGGCCTAGTATTCAAGAGGCTATCAAAATTTGACATCTTATAAGCTCAAATCAGTTAGCTCAGGAAATGAATCCAAATAATAAAAATGAGTTATTAGTCTTTGATACCACTTGAAAAGTCTGAGCTTAAAGCCCTAGGTAGGCGGAGGGGGTGTGAATAGGACTACCAAATTTAAAAATAAATGTGGAATTACAAAGATAAACAATGATGGATAACACAATTATAAGCAACCTCAAATGCACAAGTATTGAGAGTTTGATATAAATTGAATTCTAAGGACAACCTTACACAAAAAACCATGGTTTATAGTAGGACAACCTGATTTCTAGAACATTTGTAAGTATAAAAAACTCAAACATAGAAGGAGGCAAAGGAAATAATTTAAAATTATTACAACATTCACCACAAGTGCATGAAAGGAAATTACAACATTCAACACCACACATACATCACCATAAGCATCCACCAAACTCCGAGAATTATAGTGGTTCGTGTGTGTACACCAACTGTTTGAAAAATAGCCACACAACTACTCCACTCCCAATATCCTCTCCCATGGGATATTGGCTTTTACTATCAAATATGGTTTTCCAAGGTTCACCTTAAAACCTTCACAATTGTGTTTTTAGATAGGCTTACACAATTACAAAAACCCCACACTCTGAGATTTTCTAGCTTATCTCAGATAAAACCAAAAATGAGATTTTCCTGGCAAAATCTCACAAACCACAAAGGATACACAAAATTAAATTGTACTTATCTGAAGATTCTACTTCTGATAAAGCCCAGTAGAATCAATCTAATGTAGACGAAGATGTTCAATGTCCAATCTCACAAACGAAAGGATTCTAGATCTAAATAATTTTTAGATTAAATCAACATGGGCTAGCTTGATTTGATTTTGATCTCAAAGAGGGTAAAATCATAATTCCTTTCTTTAATAAAATAGAGTTGAATGGAGATCACAAAATCAAATACGAAAAGCTATTTAAGAGAATTTAAAATGAACACAATATAGCTTAAGAAATGCAGAGTAATGACTAGATTATACTTGAAATGAATGAAAAACTCTGAGATTCATCCTCAATTTATAGGTAAAAATATTGTTCATCAATTGGTTTAAGGGTCGGTTCGACTGGTCAAAGGACCAACCACATTTCAAAATTTTTGGTGTGATAAGATAAGATCGTTACTCGACTGGTCGAGTGGGTCCAAGAAACCTTGTTGGACTTTAAGTCTAGCCTGCATGACTGGTTGATCACTGTTCACTCGACTGGTCAAGCAGTCTCCACGACTGGTCGAGGGTCCAATAGAAAATTTTAAAAATTCATGACAAATCTTGGGCTGGTTGAGGAACTTCTTGGACTGGTCGAAACAATGTTTGGACTAGTCAAACAAAGACTAGGACTAGTCGAGAAAATGACCTATAAACTTATGTAATGACCAAAATAAAATATGTAATGAATGTGACCTAACCTATGGTCAATCTAGGGTCATCCATACCTTGTTTGTGAGTTTAATCCATCGGAACATAGATCGCTTCGGTAACTCATTCACTTGAAATACATGAAGCTTATTGTCACGCCCCAAACTCCGAAACTGGGCTCATAAAATTTCCAATCACCGAATCCAGCGTTGACAGCCTCCGTAGAACCCCATTCTCGGTTCCTAGCTCCCATTCGCCAGGTTCCGATCCTGGGATGCTACGAGGAGGATTTTCAATGTCAGTTTAATTCGTAATAAGCATAACCAATGGCATAACCCATAAATAACAATCAAGAACTCCATAACATTTTCAATATGGTCAAAAAATTTACAAGTACAATGAGCAGAAAGGAAAATACAATGATAAAGAACAAAAACTCCAAAACGATCTGCAACGTGCTCCTGCCTCAGCGCTGCTGCGAACCAACGTCACCTGCACGCAACAGTCGTGCATAATCTTATAGAAAGCTTAGAGGGTGGTGAAAGTGTGTGCGCAAGGTAGTAATATGAACATGCAATGTCAGAGTAATGTGAAATATGCAGATGGATCCATAATATCATGAGCCGTACCAAGGCTATGCGATGCAAGACATGAGTGGTATCGGCCATCCCAAGGCCATGCGACGTGCAATGCAACTCAAGCATACAGATCCTCATCTATGTCCACACATCAATACAGCTCAAATATGGGATATCACCAGGGTCTAGTACACTCTAAAACAGATTGCCGCCACATCGCGCAGAATAAGGTAAGTGGAAGAGACCTCACTATCCGT
Organism: Magnolia kwangsiensis; assembly: GCA_037074715.1. Taxonomy (NCBI): domain Eukaryota; kingdom Viridiplantae; phylum Streptophyta; class Magnoliopsida; order Magnoliales; family Magnoliaceae; genus Magnolia; species Magnolia kwangsiensis. The sequence continues at coordinate 79,247,674 of CM073572.1, forward strand.
CTGCCAATATCGGGCGTGACTCGTCGATAGCGGACCGATTCCTCAAGCTGGTCAGACTCAGCCTAGGATTGCCCCCTACACTCGGGCAGGTAAGGCCGCACCCCCTTCCAACCGACCACGATACAGTGGAGAACACAGCCAACTGGTATTCGGCACTCGGCACTCATCTACCCACTCGGTCTAGACATTGGAGCAACCTCTTGGTACCATAAGGGTTTAGGGACTTTCACCCAGGGATATCTATAGCACCTCATGTAGAACAAGATTTTCGATATCCAATCCTACCAACCACGATGCATCTGTGGAGGCTACGGCCCTGATGTCGCTAGGGTGTACAATAACCTTGTCACACAAATGCGAAATGCATGATTCACGCTACCCAGTCATGCAACAATTCCTGCGCATATCGTGCGCTCATGTAGGGAAACACTGCCTAACCAGGAGCCCATAAACAACCTGTCCGAAGGCATATGCTATGATCAGTCAATCCTCATGTCAAGCATACATATGATGCGTATGATCATGAGTTATTGAGCTATAGTAAACATGTTATAAAATAATGCACTATCATTTCAAAGCAGATGGGCCTAAACTGCCTATACACAACAAGTACGGGCATACTAATGGGCCTTAGGGAGAGTCGTAATGCGGACATCCAACCGGCATTACACTCCAAATGTGGACGTCAAACCAACATTGCTCCCCAAGCACGATCGCCGTAAACATCGCTACATAATCTGTATTGGGATCACACATTGCAATAGACCTTAGGTACATCCCATTGGGCCTTAAATATATCTAATGGGCCATGTCATATGGGCCTTTTATTTGTCAAACAGGCCACATAAATGGACCACACCAATGGGCCTTAGGTATATTGCAATGGTTCATAGCCCGTGGACCTTAGAATGCATCAATGGTTCTCGACCCATGGGCCTTATACATATCAAATGGGCTTACTCCCGTGGGCTTTAAAATACATCAAATGGACCTAGTCCCTTGGGCCTTGGAACATACCAAGTGGCCTAATCCTATAGGTCTTATCTATCAAGTGGGCCTACATCCATAGGCCTCATATATCAAATGGGCCCAAATCCAAAGGCTTTATATGAATCAAATGGGCCTAGTCCCAAGGGCCTTGGGATATATCAAATGGTCCAATCCCATGGGCCTTACATCCACATCAAGTGGGCCCCCAACAAGCTGTCACAATTACATTAAGATGGACCTCCAATCATGCCAAGATGGGGTCCACTTGGACTGTGGATCTGGCTCATTCCTTGACTCATTTCACAAATGAGCTACTTAAAATGGATGGGCAGATTGGATGCAGCATCTGCATCACGGGTGGAGCCCATGTGAAGACCCACCATTGTGAATGTTGTATAAATATATAGTATATAAACAATATATATAATATATATACAATATTATATATATATACTATATAATATAAGTATGTATGTATATATATATATATATATATATATATATATACACACACACACACACACACACATGCACACCCACACTTCACACACACAGCACGCACACACGCTGCACGCACGCTGATGGTGGCGTGCATAAAGCACATGCATCAAGTGGGCTCCACCGTCCAGCGGACGGTGGAAGCAATACATACATTATTGTGGGTCCCATGTGGGGCCCACTGTAATGCTCAGATGCCATCCAACCCGTTCATAAGGTCACTCGGGCCTGGATGAAGGGAAAAGATAAATTTCAGCTTGATCCAACACTTCTGTGGGCCCCAAAAAGATTTCAATGGTAGATATTCAATTTCACTGTTTCATGTGGTGTGGGCCACCTGAGTTTTGGATCTGTCTCATTTTTGGAGGGGGACCCACTACTGGGGTGGTCCACCTCGTGAGTAGGTTGGATAACAAATAAACATTATGGTGGGGCCCACACGCAGGGCCGTGGGCCCCTACATCCGTCTGCCTGTTCTAATGGCTGCACGTAGCAGCGTGCAGCTGCTGCCCACTGACAGAGGTAGAGGCAAAGCCTCTGCCATGATGCTTTTTTTTTTAAAAAAAAAAGAAAACTCATTTTTTTGGGGTTTTTCACACGTGGGGCCCGCTTTACGAAGATCTACCCCGGCCATTGCGTTCAGTGGCACGTAACAGGCGAAATGAGTCTGAAGTTTGAATTTTTTTATGATTAGAAAATGAAATAAAATCAGAAAAGGATCCTTGAATGGTAATGATGCGTTCTTCGATGCTATGGCCCACCAGGTCTTCCAATCAGCCCCAAACTTCTACCCAACGGCTAAAATACTGTAGGTAAGAGGATGGACAGCTTGGATTGTTTAAATACATCATGGTGGGGCATAAGCAAGTGGACCACCCAAAGACCCTTCTTTTCTTCTTTCTTTTTCTTCTTTTTTTTTTGAAACGTCCAGCGTCCCAGATGCTGGACGGTTTGGTTCCTGTAAGAATACATTGTGGTGGGCCCTGATGAAGTGGGCCACCACTGATGGGTGACGTGGGTACAACGTATATGGCGGGCCCCACTTGAATAAATCTTAAACAAAATAATATCTCAAGGTGGGGTCCATTCAAGTGGGCCACACAATCCTATTACATAAAATAAAATAAAAGAAACAAAAAGGGAGAGAGAAATGGAGAGTGGGACACGCTTTGAGATGGAGGGACCCCGACATTATGGGCCCTCCCTTAAAACCAAATCATACAATCAAAAGGATCCCTCAACACATGGGACCACCAAGATCGAGAATCAACGGTGGAGATCTCAAAATGGATGGTCTAGATGACCTTTTGCAATGAAATAAACATCATGATGGGGTCCATGGAGAATGACCCCATCATGGAATGATCATGATGATCCAAGTGGGCCATCGGCCTTATCTTAGGGTCCCAAGCGAGATCCACACCATTGATCGGTGGGTCTCACTTGGCCCATCATAAAAATAAGAAAGAAACTACCCTATAGAGGCACCCACCGTCCGATCTTCTTGCTCCTAGGGGTTCCTTGGCACCTTAGCTTTAACTTTAATGGATGAGATGATGAATAGAGGGTTGAGATGGGGAGATCATGGGGTGAAGAGGTGGGCCACACTTGGAGTTTAGGAAGCTTGGAGAAATTTCATATGTATGGAGCTTGGGAATTTTTGGTTGCTTGGAGATTTTTTGCAAATGAGGAAGAGACGAGTTGTAAAGGGAGACAGAGAGATGGATGGATGTGGTGAGTAATGGTTGTGTAAGAAATCTTTGACTTTTGTGGCCTTTTGTATAAGAGAGGTATGGGAGGTGAAGACTTTTGTGGCCTTTTGTGTAAGAGAGGTATGGGAGGTGAAGACTTTTGTGGTTGCTTGGGAAAAGGGGTGAAAGTGATGTGTACTTGACATGCGATGGATTGATGGATTGATTGATTGATTGGATTGATGTGATTGATGTGACACATCGTAGAGATTCTCTTGGGTTTCGCAACGTGCGGTGTTTTCCTCGCACCGAACGTTGGCCTACAACTCTCGACCAGGGTATCGCCTTGGCGCGCGAGTCACGGTATCGGAACCACAACGACGGCGCGGTCTCTATGGTATTGGTCTCGGGTTGAGTCGACTCGGGTTGTCGGTATATGAATCAGGGTTGCGCGTCAATATCGGTTAAGGGTCGAAGGTTGCCAGAATTCGACCGGTAAGACCACGGAAGTCTACGGAAAGGTACGGACCAAGATACGGGTCTTACACTTATGTTCCAAATCTTGAAATACATGACATCAAGCAAGACAACAACTCTCTTATAGGCTCAACAATGAATTGGAACCGTGGCAAGCTAGGTATATAGAACGTGACTGTCCTTACGGAGCAGTCCAATATGGTGTGGTACTCAGCAAGCCAATTCATGACCAGGATGACATCAAACGCGGACATCGGTAATGCAAATAGATTGGAAGGTAAAAAGATATCCCCAACTAGAATGGGGAAAGAGGAGCAAAATTGGCCCAACACTGTAGTCTTTCCCAAGGGAGTTGATACTGACAAGCCCTTACGAGTAGACTCCCATGGAAAACCAGTCGATTGACAGAAATCCTCGACCACAAAAGAATATGATGCACTAAAGTCAAACAATACACGTGAAATATATGCAGAGACTAAAAGTATACCCTCGACGACCCCTTTAGATGACTGAGGATCCTGCTGAGCCGTGTAAAACCTAGCATGAGCTGGTTAGGGAGGTGTCTGTCTCCTCTGAGTGTGTTGATGCTACTGGTGTCACTAAGGTAGTCAAAATTGCTGCCCCTACTGCTACGACCTCGGAAGCTGGTGCTGATGTTGCTGTTTAGGGGGCCTTAGTGGTGGGGGCTACCGTCATTGCTGATGTGGGGGTCTCTGCTGCTACTCGAACCTCTCGGTTGCTGTTACTGCTAGGGATGGGGACACTCCCACATACGGTGCCCCATCGCACCGCACTCAAAATAGTTGTAGGTGAAATGCCTCGGAGGTGGTGCTAGAGGTGTTGCTGGCACTCGGAAGGCTAGGTGACTTGTGCGTTTCTACTGTGGTTGGCGCTGCTGGGAGTCATCGGAGGGAGCTTTCCTTTTTCGGTCTCTCCTCTGACCATGATCGCTCCGAGAACCAGCCCACTCAGGCTAAAAAATCTGGGCCTTCTGTACCACTCCCTCGAAAGTTGGAAGCTCATGCCTAATAACACGGCCTCGAAGATCTTAACGCAAGTCGTCCTCGAATCGGTGGGCTCTCCGCTCATTATCATTACCAAGTACGGTGTCAATTTTGACAACACTACAAAATGAGCCACATACTGAGCCATTGTCATATCTCCTTGCACTAGGGTCTCAAACTCTAATGCTCGCTATTGTCAGATGTGATTAGGAAAATACTGTCAGTCAAACTGATTCGTAAAATCCTCCTAGGTCCACTCAAATTTGACACCCGCTACTTGGGAGACTGATGCCCACCGGTGCTTAACCTCTCCCTGGAGAAGAAATACAGCTAACCAGACTCATGCTGTGTCGTACATCCCATCGTATTAAATATCTTCTCCACATCAGAGCACCACCTCTCAGCTACTGTCGGGTCTGACTCACCCTAGAAACTCAGGGAATCAAGCTGCCTAAACACTTAAAGAAGGACGCTTGCACGCTCCTGCTCTACCTGGGATGGTGAAACAATGGGTGCCTGCCCTGCCCCTGAAGGGTGGCCGTCATAACCTGCAACATCTGCTGTAATTGGGAGGCACTCACGGGTATGGTCGGATCGACACCGGTCTTGGGTAGGGAGATTCATCCTCCAGTTGGGCAGTAGGAATTTCTAGTGGTGGAGTGGGTATCTTACGTGGTAGGACACGAGTCTCAGGTGGTGGAGCGGGAGTCGCTCGGGTCACTCTCCTGGGCGGCATGTCTTATAGGAAAGAGTAAAGGCACGTATTAACTTTAAAACTTTTGAAGGCACACGCATTAAGGGTCTGTAACAGAAGATTGCTTAAGTTATCCGAATTCAGGATTTAATCGTTCTAAATTCATTGCAGACATGTAATGTTATACTCAGTTATTCCCAAGTTATGCTCTGATACCAACTTCTATCACGCCCCAAACTCAGAGATTGGGCTCACAAAATTTTTGATCCCCGAATCCAACGCCGACAGCTCCTTAGAACCCCATTCTCGGCTCTCAGCATCCATCCGCCAGGTTCTGATCCTGAGATGCTACGAGGAGGATTTTCAACATCAGTTTGATTCGTAATAATCATAACTAAATGCATAACCTACAAACAACAACCAAAAACTTCATCACATTTCCACTATGATCAAAATTTATAAGTACAGTGTGCATAAAGGGAAATACAATGATGATAGATAAAAGCTCTAAGATGATCTGCCATGTGCTCAAGCCTCAGTGCTGCTACGATCCAATGTCACCTGCACGCAACGGTCATGTATAAGCTTATAGAAAGCTTAGAGGGTGGTGAAAGTATGTGCGCAATGTTTTAATACAGTTATGCAGTATCAGAGTAATGCGAAATATGCTGATGAATCCATGAATTCTATTGGCCATACCAAGGCCATACGATGCAAGGCATGAATGATGTCGGCCATACCAAGGCCATGCGATGCAAGATGCAATCTAAGCACACCAATCCTCATCTAAGTCCACATATCAATATAGCTCAACTATGGAATATCACCGGGGTCTAGTACACTCTAAACCAGATTGTTGCCACATCACGTGCAATAAGGTGAGTGGAAGAGACCTCACTATCCGCCTGCCAATATCAAGCCCAACTCATCGATAGCTGACCCATTCCTCGAGCTGGTCAAACTCAGCCTAACTTTGCCCATTCCACTCAGGTGGGTAAGGTTGTACCCCCTTCCAACCGACCATGACACAGTGAAAAGTGTAGCCTCCTAGTATTCGACACTAGGTGCTCATACATCCACTTGGTCTACACATTAGAGTAACCTCCTAGTACCATAAAGGTTTAGGGACTTTCACCCAGGGACATCTATAACACCCCATGTAGAATAAGATTTTCGGTATCCAGTCCTACCAACCATGATATTCCTGTGGAGGCTACGACCCTGATATCGCTAGGGCGTATAGTGTACATGTCACACAATGCGAGATACATAAAACACACAATTTAGTCATATAACACACATGCGCATACCGCGCGCTCATGTGGATAGCTCCCCTTACCAGGGAGTCTCATAACATTCTGCCCAATGGCATGTGCTATGATCATTCACTCATGTCATCACAAGCATGCAGATGATGCATATGGGCATGTATCATGATGCTATGTTGTCACATACTCATAATCAATATTGATAATCGGCACCAATAATCGGCATTGGCCTTGATAATCGGCACTAATGCTAAGCATCGACAATCGTTATCAATAATCAACATTGATAATCTACACCGATGATCAGCTATATAAATAAGGCAAGGTTCATAGATGGACATCCAATCAACCATAATATAAAAATTGGCCCTCAGTCGTGATTATATCAATTCCAATAGCATGGAGTCATCTGTCTATGGTGAATAGGGCCCACTGATTAGAGTTAACCCACTAAGAGAATGATGAGAATGGGCCTAATAATGCCCAAGGAAAGGTCACAATGTGGACATCCAACCATCATTGCCCATCAATGTGGATGTCTAACCAACATTACTCCCAAGGAGTGGCCCACATAGAGCCATACGAATAGTGGCCCATGGCCTCACACAAGGGCTTAATATACATCGCCATGAGCCTCACTCAAGGGCCTCACATAAGGGCCTCACTCATGGACCACAAACGTATCACAATGGGCCATGCCCATGGGCCTTGAATACACCATACTGGGCCTTACCCATGGGCTTCAATACTAGGCCACATTACATGGGCTGCATTATTTAGGCTGCACCAATGAGCCGTAAATGTATCACCATGGGCCCCATACTTGCGCCTCATATACAACATGTGGGCCATGTATCTGGGCCTAACAATACAAATAGGTGGGCCTCGCCCATGGGCCAAAATACATCATGATGGGCCTCATGGATGGGCCGCACCAATGGTCTTCAAGTGGGCTTACACTAAAATTATTTCAATAGTTGTAAGTGTAACATGTGTATCACCGTACCTTATCATTCATGGGCACATGGCCCATTAATAATGATTTTCACTGTCCAAACATTCCCAATCAGCACCCTCTAAACATTCCCATGCAAATCCGCACCATCCAAACATTGGACAGCATGTTCAGACATTGGAAAGCACTGTCCAAACATTGTGCAGCACCGTCCAGCATAATCAGGATGGTGTGGATGAAGTATACATCATGGTGGTGTCCACGTGGTGGCCCACTAGAGATTTGAGTCTTCCTCAGTTAGTCTTCCTCAGCTTGCTAATGGATGGACGGTTTGGATAGAACACATCCACACGTGGGACCCACAGAACTAGTTGATGTTAATAGGCAGTGGGTCCTACCATCTGGATGGCCTGGATATCACGTGGGACCCATAGAACTAGCTGACGTTAAATGACAGAGGGTCCCACCATCTGGTAGATGGATGGCATGGATTTAAAGCTCATGGACGGTGTGTATGTCACTCACACGTCACAATTAGGCTCACCGTCCTAGCCTATGGACGGTGGGGATATACAATGTATATTAATGGTGGGGCCCAGGCTGCTGGGTGAGGTCAATACATCAACTACATAACAGTTGTAACGTGTACCACCCAATCCCACGTCCAAAATTACTGGGTCCCACATTGGGCCCACATGTACAGAGATGCACATCTGTATCTCTTAGATATCTCATATATCTTTTATATATATATGATATAATATAATATTATATCATATTATATAATTATAATATAATATAATATTATAATACATACATGTCACATATATACATACAGATATATATATATATACACACACACACACACACATACATGGGAAAAGGTACTAAGTGCTCGACCTCATGATAACGTCCCATGCGGTTGAGCTGTGTGGGCCCCACCGTGATGCATGTTGACCATCAACACTGTGCATTTGATGGGTCCCCTTTAAATTTTGGGACATCCCAAAAATCAGCCATATACGAAACTCAGGTGGGCCATACCATCTAAAATCATGTGAAGACATGCCAAAAACATATAAAAGCACTTGGTGGGGCCCACCTGAAATTTGCATGCATCTGAAACTTGGTCTGAACCCTCATCCAAATAGGACACAGATAATGGATAGTCTAGATTTGCAAACCACATCTCAGTGGGCCTAAAAAATGATTAAGATGTTTTAATGGTGCACGGCCCCTCTCAACTTATGTATGTAGTGTGGCCCACACAAGTCACAAATTGACTAGATTTTTGAGACCTAGGCCTACGATGGAATGATGCATCTGACTAATGGGGTAGATGTTCGAAACGCATCACAGTGGGGCCCACACAGCTCGACCTCATGGGACATTCCCATCAGCTCGAGCACATAGTACCTTTTCCCTATATGTGTGTGTGTGTGTTTGTGTGTGTGTGTGTGTGTGTGTGTGTGTGTGTGTGTGTGTGTGTGTATAACGCCCATCTAGTGTCTAGGCACCATGCAGGAAGCTGGATGGTGGTGGACGATGCACATTTATCATGGTGGTCCCACGTAGTGGGCCACGAGATTTTGATCAAACTGATATTTATCTTTCCCTTCATCCGGGCCTATGTGACCGTCCGGTCATGTAGGCCCCAACCGGGATCGAGGTGGCCCACTTGTCGGACGTCATGGATAAAATACACACATTATAGATGGGCCATTAATCATAGAGAAGGAAAGATAGGGAGAGAAAGAGGAAAGGAGAGAGATCGGTGATGACGGAGGGGCCTCGCCACTATGGGCCCCTCTTGGATATAAGCATACATCAAGGTGGGTTCTACCATCTGTGGGCCCTTAAATCACAAAAATAAAAATACCAAAAAAAAAAGAAAAATGTGGGTCCAAGATCACCCACCGTCCACTTCTTCTTGGCTCTAGGGAAAGGTAATCGGCTTGACTTTGATTTCAACAGAAGGTGATGAAGTTTTGATGGTCAAGGTGGGAGATGGAGGGTAGGAAGTGGACCACACACAAAACTCTCTCATAGAGATTTGGGAGAGCTTGGACATGGTGCTCTTGGTTGCTTGGAAAGTGGGTTTGAGAAATGAGAGTGAGAGAGAGCGTTGTAAGGAGAGAGAGGGATGGGGGATGGAGTGATGGGTGAGGTGAGTGATGGGTGTGTAAGATATTTGTTGACTTTGGGGGTAGTTTATGTAAGAGGAGTTTGGGTTGTGTAAGGGATTGTTGACTTCTAAGGCCCGTATCCTAACTCGTATTGTTCTGTATGCCTTCGCGGTCCTCCCAGTCGAATTTCGGCTACCCGCAATCTATTATCGACATTTGCGCGTGATCCTGAGCTGTGTCGCGTATATTAAAAATGGATTAACCTGAGACTTGTATCATTGAGACCATGCTGTCACCGTGGTTCCAACGCCTCGTCTCACGCGCTAAGGCGATTCCCGGGCCAGGAGATGTGGGCCCACATTCAGTTCAAGGAAAACGCCGCGCGTTGCAATCTTGAGAGAATCCATCCCATCAATCTCATCAATCAAAATACACATCACACTCCATCACTCACCCATCCCCAAGTACAACTACCCCTCCCCTAAAGTCAACTCTTTCTTACACAAGTACACATCATACCCATCACACTCATATCTCTCTCTCTCTTACACCTCTCTCTCATCCCTCTCATTCTCCAAGCAAGCATCTCGCGTCCAAGCAAGCTTCCATGCAAGAGATTGTGTGGCCCACCTTCCTACACCTAATCCAACCCTTAGATCATCAACTCAACCGTTGAAACTGTTCCCTTGGAGCTCTAGGTCGCATTGGCAGAAGAAAGAAGAGAAGATCAAAGGTGGGTGTTCATTTCATTTGATTTTGATGTTGGGTCCACATGATTTGGGACCCACTTGAAGTATGCATCGTATTAGAAGGGCCTGTAGTGGCGGGGTCCCTCCATCTCTCTGTTCTCTCTCTCTCTCTCTCTCTCTCTCTCTCTATTTTCCTTCCCTTAGAATGAAGTGGGCCCCACTGAATTGTATTAAATCTACTCCATCCATCGGACGATGTGGCCCACCACATTCAAGGAGATTCGCCTTCCACTGATGGGACGGTGAGAAATCTCACCCGTTAGACCAAAATATATATAATATAATTATAAATATGTATATATATATATATACACACACATACATGTATGTGCATGCTGGTGGGCCACATCCATGTGGGACCCAGCATGATGCGTGTGTTATACCCATGTCGTCCAGTGTCCCTAGACGCTGGACGTGCAACAGGGACCGACTAACATGGAGGCGTGTACTGACATGGGTGTGTACTAATAAAGCTAACACAAAAAAAAAATATGCTTTTGGGTTGGGCCACTCATGTAGGCCCCACCTTGATGTATGTAGATAATCCACACCGTCCATTCCGTTGCTTAGCCCATTTTAGGCGTTGAGCCAAAATTTGAGACAAATCTGATAATCAAGCAGGCCATACCATAGGAAATAGTAGTACTACCACTAAAATCCACCTTGATCCTTCTATTCGCCAAAAAACACATCGTATATTGGTCTCATTTGGTCAATCAGGGGCTGTAGAATCTAATGGTCGGATTAGATTTTCAATTGAGGGCCCTACCTTACCTGTGAGAAACTACAGGAAATAAAAATAATAATAATAAAAAAGTAGCAGCAACAGCAGCGTCTGTTGCTGCCGTCTTGAGGACGACATCCTTTGTGCACGAACGAGAAGGCAGGGACCCACGGTCCCAGCCGTGGGTCCCACCATGATGTGTGTTACCATCCACACCGTGCATTGTGTGAGCCTCCCTCCTGGCTACGGGTCACCAAAAAATCAGCCGTATTTGGATCTTAGGTGGCCCACGTCATAGGAAACAGTGAGGATCGAACGTCTACCATTAAGACCCTTTTTGGGATTAGAAGTTTTGGATCAATATGAAATCTGTTTTTCCTCCTCAATCCAGGTTCACGTGACCCTATGGACAGTTTAGATGACAGATAAACATTATAGTGGGCCCCAGGTCCACGTGACCTTATCAACAGATTGGAGGAAAATAAACATGATGGTGGGCCCCAGGTCCATGTGACCATATCACCAAGTCGGGGTGCAAATAAACATTATGGTGGCTCCCAAGTATGTGTGACCTTATCATCAAGTTGGGGTGCAAATAAACATTATGGTGGGCCCCAGGTACGCTTTACCTTATCAATAGATTGGGTGGAAAACAAATGTTATGGCGGGCCCCACATGGGATCCACTAATGTATGTATTATGATCCACACCTTCCAATAGTGTAGGCCCCACCATAAGGTATGTACCTCATCTATGTCGTCCATCCATCCCATCACTATGGGATCCACTATGATGCATGTGTTGCATCCAAGCCGTTCAACCATTTTGAAAGCACATCTTAAGGCTTGAGACTAAAAATAAGACAAATCTATAGTTCAAGTAGACCTCACCTTGTGTTATGTGTTGTACACACATGTGACACGTGTGATAGTGGGACCCATGTGAGCTCTGTTTCACCCACACTGTCGGCACATGCACCAGTGGGATGGCTCACCACATGGAAATCCACCATTATGAAAGTGTTTTGTCTACGCCACCCACGCCGTCCATCTACTGAAAGACCCACTGTGATGTATGTTTTGTAATCCACATCGTCCACATATCAGGACGATGTTGGACAATGTTTTCATGTGCTCATTTGCATGGACAATGTTTGGGTGGTGCCGATTTACATGAATAATGTTTGGATGGTGCTGATTTACCTGAGTAAAGTTTGGACAGTGATGATCATCGTTAGTGGGCCATGTGCCCCATGGAATAATAGTGTGTAATGATACACATGTTACACCTACAACTATTGAAATGATTTTGGTGTAGCCCATGTGATGAGGCCCACCTTAATACATTTTGTAGCCCCTTTGTCAGGCCCACTTTGATGTATTTTGTGGCCCATTTGTCAGGCCCACCTTGATGTATTTTGTGTCTCATTTGTCGGGCCCACTTTGATGTACTTGGTGGCCCATCCGTCAAGCCCACTTTGATGTATTTTTTGGTCCATTTGAGATGCCCACCTTAATATACTTGTGACCCACCTGTGTGGCAATGATGCGGCCCACTTACTGTACATGAGGCCCATTGGTGCGGCCCATTAACACGGCCCAACTTGATATGATGAGGCTTAGGTGCAAAGCTCACCTGTTATGTATATTAGGCCTATGTGCAGGGTCCGCATGTTATGTATTTGTGGCCCTTTTTTTGTGTGACCCATTGAGTTGTATTCTAGGTCCATATACTGCCGTCCATTTGATGTATACGAGGTCCATGTGTTGTGGCCCATTGAGATGTATTTTTCAGCCCAAATGTCGTGGCCCATTGTGATGTATTTGAGGCCCATGAGCAGGGCACACTTGTTGTGTATATGAGGCCCTAAGAAGTGGCCCAATGTGATGCAAATGTAGCCCTTGTATGAGGCCCATTATGATGTATAAAATTCCTTTGTGTGAAGCCACAGGCCCACTGTATGTTTGGCCCTATGTGGGCCATTCCTTGGGAGCAATGTTGGTTGAATGTCCACATTGATGGGTAATGATGGTTAGATGTCCTCATTGTGACCTTCCGTTAGGCCTTGTTAAGCAATTCTCATCAATGTCGATTGTCGATTCCAATCATTGAGGCCGATTATTGATCAATTCCAATTGTTGTGGTCGATTGCTGATTTTGATTATCGAGGCCGATTCTGATTATCGAGGTCGATTTCGTTTGTCGAGGCCCAACGTGATGTATATGAGACCCGTTGTGATGTGTATTTAGTTTGTGTTTAAGGCCCAATGTGATGTATATGAGGCCCATTGTGATGCATTTAAGGGCCAGGCGATGTAGCCCATTGTGATGTATGTTAAGCCCATGTGAAAGACCCATCGTGATGTATTAAGTTCTTGAGTAAGGCCCATGGTGTTGTATATTTGGCCCTTGTGTGGGGCCATGAGTCCACTGTACGTTAGGCTCTATGAGGGTCATGCCATATGGGCAATGTTGGTTAAATGTCCACACTGTCGAGGTCGATTGTCGATGCTAATTATTGACACCGATTATGAGTATGTGTCAGCATAACATCGTGATACATGCCCATACACATCATTTGCATGTTTGTTATGAGATGTGGTTGATCATTGCATATGACATTGGGTAGACTATGAGATTCCCTGATAGGCGGAGGTTATCTCACATGAGCGCACGGTGTGCGCACGATTGATGCATGACTAGATTGTATGACTCATGCATCTTGCATTGTGTGTTGTGATTACTATACGCCCTAGCGACATCAGTGTCGTAACCTCCACAGGCATATCGTGGATGGCCAGATGGAACACTGAAAATATTTAGTTTTAGCATACGGGCGCCATAGATATCCCTAGGTGAAAATCCCTAAACCTCCGTAGCTAAGAGACACCCCATGTAACCCGTATCCTAATCTGCACTGTTCCGTAGCTTTCCGCGATCCTTCTCGCCAAATTTCGGCAATCTGTGACCTATAGTCGACGCTGCGCACGAGCGTAAGTCGTATCCTATACATTTGAGTCGACTTAATCCGAGACTTGTATCATTGTGACCGCACCATCACCGCGGTTCCAACACTGCGACTCATGTACCGATCTGATACCCTGACTAAGAGATGTGAGCCAGCATTTATTTTAAAAAAATGCCATGCGTTTGCATTCCCAAGAGAATCTCTACAAAGTGTTAAATCAATCACATCAATCAATCCCATCAATCACCTCTCTTGTCAAGTACAAAGCAACCATGCTTTCTTTCTCCACAAGTCAAGCAACCACCAAAGTCAACTAACACATCACCTCACCCATCACTCACATCCATCAACCATCACCCCATCACTCACCTCACATCTCCTTACAACTCATCTCTCTCTCTCTCATTTCTCAACAATTCCAAGCAACCAAGAGAGCATCACACGTCCAAGGTTTCCATGAGAGAAGAGGTGATTTTGGTGACCCACTTTCCATCCCAAAAGCTCTAATCCTAGCCATCCATTTTCCATCTCCACCATCAAAGTGAAGCATAAGGAGTATAGCTTTCCAACGGACTAAGAAGATCAAGTGGTGGGTGCCTCCATAGCTTAATTTTTCATATTTTTAACAAGGGCCAAGTGAGGCCAACCGATCAATGGTTTGGATCTCACTTGGGACCCTAAGATGTGGCCGATGGCCCATCTTGATCATCAAAATCATTCCATGATGGGGCCATTCTCCATGGACCCCATCATGATGTTTACTTTTCTTGCATTAAGAGGTCAAATAGACCGTTCATTTTGGATGGAGAGGGATCTCCACCGTTGATCTTTTATTTGGATGGCCCATATGCAATGGGACCCGTTGATGTATGTTGGATGGTTGAAATGGAGGGCCTATAGTGCCGGGGTCCCTCCATCACACGTGTCCTACTCTATCTCTCTCTCTCTCCCTCTCTTTTCATTTATTTTATTGTGTGTGATGAAACGGCCCTATGGCCCACTTGGACGGACCCCACCTTGAAGTAGGAATTTTATCCAAGCTGTCCATGAGTGGGGCCCATCTTAGATATATCATCCATCTTGTGGTGGCCCACGTAAACCAAAAAAAAAAAGAAAAAGAAAAGAAAAGAAAAGAAACGTCCAGACGCTGGACGATGGAAGGAAACACAAATGTAAGCTTGGTTTCAAGCTTCTTGGGGTGGGCCACTTGTATAGGCCCCACCTTGATGTATGTTTCTAATCCATGCCATCCATCCTCTTTCCCGACTCATTTTAGGTGTTGAGCCAAAAAATGGTGTCGATCCGATATTCAGGCGGGCCAGAGCATAGCAAACATCGTCTTTACCATTAAAAATTGGATAGAGCCCACCTTAAGTCAAAAAAATACCGTATATTAGACTTGTTTGATTTGTATTGAGCCATGAAATCCGATGGCTGGACTGGATTCATCAGCTGCGGGCCCCACACGATAAAAATCCCAGAAAAATGGGTTTCAAAAAATTAAAAAAAATTAATTACACAGCAGCAACTGCTGCTGTGTCAGAAGCTGGCCGCGCCAGCGGCTGGAGGGTGGACGCCAACCAGCCCACTGCCCGTATGTGGGCCCCACTTTGATGTTTGTTTGGCAATCCAACCCGTCCATATGGTGGGTCCCTACCTTAAGTAGGCCTCACCCAAAAATCAGAATGATTCAGATTTCAGGTGGCCCACACCATAAGAAACAGTGTGAATTGAATTCTACCATTGAAACTTTTTTTAGGGCCCACAGAAGTTATGAATCAAGTTGAAATTTGTACTTTCTCTTCAACCAGGTCTGCGTGACCATATCAACAGGTTAGATGGCGTGTAAACATTATAGTGGGCCCCCCACGTGGGACCCACAATGATCTATGTGCCTTGGTTCCACCGTCCGCCCGGACGGTGGAGCCCACTGCAATGCATGTGTTTTCCGTACCGTCCGGCCACTTCTTGGCTGCTGGACGGTCAGTGGACCCTCACCCTTGATGTTTGTATTATATTCAAACCGTTCATTCAATTGGTGGCCGTATATGTGGACCCCACCATGATGCATATGTTGCATCCAAACCATCCATTCATTTTATAAACTCATATTATGGCCTGAGTAAAAATGACTCAGATCTATAGTGCTAGTAGGACCCACCTTGGTATGTGTATAGGGCCCATGTTGGCCTGTTTGTAACCATTCGTTAAGGCCCACCTTGGTGCACATATAAGGCCTATGGGATTAAGCCCATTTGGCATGCATAAGGCCTATGGGATTAAGCCCATTTGGCATATATAAGGCCCATGGGTTTGGGCCCATTTGACATATGCAATGCCCATGGGATCCGGCCCATTTATTCTATATAAGGCCCACGGGATTCAAGCCTATTTGATATATATTAAAGACCATGAGATTAAGCCCATTTGATGTACATGGGGCGCAAATCGAGTGGCTCATTCAGTATATTTAAAACTCATGTGTGTAGGCCCATCTGATATATTTAAGGCTCAAGTTGTGAGGCCCACTTTGATGTATTTCATGGCCCATGGGTCATGGACCATTGCAATGTACATAAGGCTCTTTGGTGAGGCCCATTAATGCAGTCATTTGATGAATGTAAGGCCCATGTGACTTGGCCCATTTGATGTATCTAAGACCAATGGATCGAGGCCCAACGGATGTCCTTAGGGTCCATTGCAATGTACGTTTCTCATGGTTCACGTAATGAAATTTATGGTGAGTCATGCCTAAGGAACAATGTTGGTTTGACGTCCACATTGTAAGTACAATGTTGGTTAAATGTCCGCATTGTAACTCTCCTTAGGGCCCATTAATAGGCCCATACTTGTTGCTATTCATCACCTTATAACATGCTTAGTATAATCCCATGACTCATGCCCATACGCATCATATGTATGCTTGATATGAGTAGTGAATGATCATAGCATACGCCTTTGGGCAGACCATTTATGGGACTCGTTATGAGATAGCGTGTCTTACATGATCACGTAGCACGCACTGGATTTCTGCATGATTTGACGTGTGAGTCATGCATCTCGCATATGTGTGACTTGATCACTGCATGCCCTAGCGACATCAGGGTCGTGGCTCCACAGGTACAAGTGGATGGCCGTATTGGATACCGAAAATACTTATTCTAGCACTGTGGGCACTTAAGATGTCCTTGGATGAAAGTCCCAGAACCTTTTTAGTACTAGGAGATGCTCCAACTTCTAGATCGAGTGGATCACGAGCGCCCGAGTGCCGAATACCATTAGGCCGCGTCTCCCACTGTGTCGTGGTTAGTTGGAAGGGGGTGTGGCCTTATCCGCTTGAGTGAGGGGACTATAAGCTAGGCTGAGTTTGACCAGCTTGCAAATGAGTCCGCTATCGACGAGCCGGGTAGGTATTGACAGACTACTAGTCAGGCGGATAGTGAGGTCTATTCCGCTTACTTGACTGTGCAGCTAGGGAGGTGGCAGTCACTGCGAAGTGTATTAGACCCCGGTGATATCCAGAGAGGAACTGTACTGATATATATACTTGATGAGTACCGACTTGCTTGGATTGCATTTCACATATGACATTCGGCTATTTAGGCCTCGCATTGCATCGGTGTGGCCGATAGCATTCATGTCTTACATTACATAGCCTTGGTATGGTTGTTTGTGTTCATGGACTTATTACATACTTCCGCACTACTTTGATATTGTACACTTGACGTTTGCTTTGCGCACATACTTACACCACCCTCTAAGCTTTTGTAAGATTATGCATGACCGTTGCGTGCAGGTAGCATTGGACAGCAGCAGCGCTAAGGTAGGAGCACGTATCAGACCATTTTGGAGCTTTTTGATCATCTTGTATTTCCTTTTCCGCATTATACTTAAAGTTTTTGATATAGTCGATATATGGTGATGTTGTTTTGTGACTTGGTTATGGTTGTGGTTATGGTTGTGGTTATGCTCCATTTCTAAAAAAAAATGATTCTGAAAATCCTCCTCGTAGGATCTCAGGATCGAAATCTGACATTTAATTATCAGGAGCCGAGAATGGGGCACTACGGAGGTTGTCGGCACCGGATTCGGCAATCGGGATTCATGTGAATCCGATTTTAGGGTTTGGGACGTGACAGAAGTTGGTATCAGAGCATAACTTGGGAATACCTCAGGATCACATCACATATCTACTATAAATAGGTTCTGAGTCTGAATAACTTTTTAATTTTCTGACATAAACCGTTAACATTTATGCCTTCAAGAATTCTCAAGGCTAATAGGACATTGTTCCTTCCGGTAGGACGTTTTGGCTAGAAGAACGACCCGAGCGAATCCCGCTCCAGCACCTGCAACTCACGCACCACCACCCGCAGCTCCTGCTTTACCACCTACTACTCCTGCTCCACCACCAGATATTCCTGCCTTTGAACCTGAGGATGCCACTCATTTACCTGAGACCAGTGCGGATCCGACCGTACCTGTGAGTGCTACTCAGCTGCAGCAGATATTGCAGGTGATGACCGCCATTCTTCAGAGGAAGAGCAGGCATCCCACAGTGACACCAGCTGAGGCTGAGTAGGAGCGTGCGAGCGCTCTTCTCAAGGATTTCTGATAGCACGATCCTCCACATTTTTGGGGTGAGCTAGACCCTACTGCTACAGAAATATGGTGCTCCAAGGTGGAGAAGATATTTGACACCATGAGATGTACTACCCAGCAGCGAGTCCCATTAGTTGTATTCCTTCTGAAGGGTGAGGCTCAGTATTGGTGGGCATCAGTGGCCCGATCGGTAGCCACTGATTTTAAGTGGACATGGGAGGACTTTATAGACCGGTTTGACCGAAAGTTCTTTTCGGAGCATGTGCATCAACAACGGGCATTGGAGTTTGAGACATTGGTCCAGGTGGACATGTCTGTGTCCCAGTATGAGGCTCGATTCGTCGCATTATCGAGATTTGCGACATATCTTGTTGACGATGAGGGACAGAAGGCCCACCGTTTTGAGAACGGCTTACGTCCTGCCCTCCAGAGTCGTGTGATCGGACATATGCTTTCGACATTTGAGCAGATAGTAGAAAGGGCCTTGATATATAAGATAGATTGGGCCAATGTACAGAGAGCCCGTGATCAGAGGGGAGATCAGAAGAGGAAGGCACCCTCTAGTAGTTCCCATCAGCAGCATCGTTCACAGCAGCGGCGCACGACCCGCCCAGCATTCCGAGCACTAGCATCGAGATAGTTTACAGGTACTTGCTTTGGGTGCGGTCATACAAGGCATTGTAGGCACGAGTGTCCCCATCCTCAGTAGCAGTAGCCGAGGGCACCACATTCACCTCCGCGACAGCCACCACAGCAGCAGCGACCACAACACCAGCCTCTTGTACCTCCCCCAAAGCAGCAAAGACAGCAGGTTAGGCCCCCACAACAGCCACAACGGTAGTAGAGACCTCAGAGGGGACCTACACCTCCCCAGCAGCTCAGGACAGATTCTATGCTGCCCAGCAGGACCCTCAGTCATCAGGAGGGGTCGTCGAGCGTACTTTTCCTATTTTTGCATGCATTGCACGTGTATTATTTGATTCTGGTGCGTCGCATTCATTTGTCGCCGATGATTTCTGTCGATCGACGGGTTTGCCGTTGGAGTCTATCCGTGAGGATTTGGTAGTATCGACGCCATTAGGGAAGACCGCAATGTTGGGCCAATTTTGCACATCTTGCCCCTTTTTGATTGGGGATATCTTCTTGCTTGCAGACCTATTTGTATTGTCGATGTCCGATTTTGATGTCATCCTGGGCATGGACTGGCTTACCGAGTACCACGCCATATTAGACTGCTCTGCGAGGACAGTCACGTTCTGCATACCCGGCGTGCCAAAGTATCAGTTTATTGCCGAGCCCAGAGGAGGGAAGCTCTCTTGCCTATTATCGTGTGCCGTTGAGGAGTCAGCTGCTTTGAGTATCGACCAGCTGCCTGTTGTTTGTGGTTTTCTTGATGTATTTCAGGAGATTTTGAGATTACCACCTCGTCGGCATACTGAGTTTCAGATTGATCTTGTGCCTGGTACTGCGCCTATTTCGAAGGCCCCGTATTGTATGACACCGTTGGAGTTACGGGAATTGTAGAAGCAGTTGGACGAGTTGTCCGAGCTAGGCTTTATTTGTCCGAGCAGTTCACCGTGGGGAGCGTCGGTACTCTTCGTGAAGAAGAAGGATGGCTCGTTGAGGCTTTGCGTAGATTACCGTGAGCTCAACAAGGTCACGATCAAGAACAAGTACCCGCTTCCGAGGATCGATGACTTGTTTGATCAGCTGCAGGAGGCGCAGTTCTTTTTGAAAATATACTTGCGGTCCGGTTATCATCAGGTTCGGGTTCGAGATGAGGATATCCCGAAGACAGCCTTCAGGACGCGCTACGGTCATTTTGAGTTCCAGGTCATGTCCTTCGGACTGACCAATGCGCCCGCAGTATTCATGCAGTTGATGAACGAGGTCTTCTGTCCGTATCTTGATTAGTTTGTCGTGGTGTTTATTGACGACATTCTGATATACTTGAGGACTCGTGAGGAGTATGAGCGGCATCTTGAGATTACATTGCAGACCCTCCGTGCACACCAGCTTTACGCGAAGTTGGAGAAGTGCGAGTTCTGGCCGGATGAGGTGAAGTTCCTTGGTCATGTAGTGACGAGGCAGAATGTCACTGTAGACCCCTTGAAGATTGATGTGGTGCATCAGTGGGACCAGCCCACAAACGCATCTGAGATCTGTAATTTTCTTGGTTTGGTGGGCTACTACCGACGTTTTATTGAGGGATTCTCTCGCATTGCAGCCCCGTTGACCAGGTTGACTCGGAAGGGTACCGAGTTCATTTGGAGTGACGCTTGTGAGCAGGCATTTATGGAGCTAAAGGACCTCCTCACCTCCGCTCCAAGCCTCACTCTTCCCTCTGGGAGTAATGGATTTGTTGTATTTACTGATGCCTCACGAGTTGGCTTAGGTGCTGTCCTGATGCAGCACAGGAAGCCGGTAACTTATGCGTCCCGTCAGCTTAAGGTCCATGAGATGAACTACCCTACGCACGATTTGGAGCTGGAAGCAGTTATCTTTACACTGAAAGTGTGGGGACACTATCTTTATGGGGTGAGATTCGAGCTCTTCTCCGACTACAAGAGCTTGAAGTATTTGTTCTCTCAGTCCGAGTTGAATATGAGGCAGAGGCGTTGGATGGAACTCCTGAAGGACTACGATTTTCATCTTCAGTACTACCCGGGCAAGGTGAACGTGGTGGCGGATGCCCTCAGTCATCAGCCATGAGGCTTAGTGGCCCATATAATGATTCAGGAGTGGAGGATGCTCGAGGATATAGCAGAGTACGACTTTGAGTTTGGTTTGCAGTCATCTATTGTTCAGCTATCGAGCTTGTCGATTCAACCCTCTCTTGTCGCAAGGGTGATCGAGGGTCAGCAGATAGACGAGTCGTTACAGGATTATCGAGCAGAGGCAGCATCTGAGAGTAAGACGGATTGACAGATTGGTTCTGATGGTGAACTTCGCTTCAGAGGCCGATTATATGTCCCAAATATTTCTGAGTTACGCAGCGATCTTATGACCGAGGCACATCGATCACGTTTCTCAATCCACCCTGGCTCGACGAAGATGTATCGCGATATGAGACGTCAGTACTTTTGGTCAGGGATGAAGCGTCAGATAGCCAGTTTTGTGGCCGAGTGTCACTGTAATGTCTCAGAAAAAATCCGTACAAGGACTCGAGTACCAACTCGACCAGAAATCACGTAGGATTAATTCTTTTAGAAATTAAGCATTAGTTAGCTAGCGCTACACTAGAGTAGCTGTGAAATTATCCCTGAACACTTTAAATACGTTCTGCAAGACCCAAAAATTATAGAATCAATGATGCTATAATACCCTAAAACCTAGGATCAAACTCTAAACCCGTTTGCTCTCAGGAACCTTTTGAAACTTCGTATTGGATTTAGACCGCGCGTCGAAAGTCTGATGCCTACAATCTTAGACTGCTATGACCGCTTAGCTGGACTTGACAATCATTTCAAAAATCAAGCCCAACCGACGTTCAGAGGCTATTTCATTGAGCTTGGAGTGAAGAGAGTGAGAAATAGGTTAAGATTTGAAATTTTAATTCAAATCTGGCACGGGTCTTTGCACGTTATTATTAAGCGTTTTGATCGTCAGAATTCAGTCAAATTTCACCCTCGGGTCAGGAAAAATTTTTCTTTCATATCATGAGACTTGTAGACCTGATTTAGGTACGATGACTGCTGAACTGAAACTGGACCGTCACATGCGATCTGGGAACTCTACCAGACTGAAAACTTAGTGTGACCAACATCCAGTGACTAGGAGCTTAATTTCGATCGCTTTCGGCCGGGGGACCTCCCGAAACACTCTTTTGGATCGAAACAGCCTCGATTTGGTTAAAACCAAAGTATACTTTGTTCTTAAGTCTAAAAAGGTGAGGTTTTAGCCTATATAAGGGCCTTAAACCCTCACATATCTCTCCCATCCGAATTTGCTAGAAACCCTAGATTGAAAGAGAGAGAAAGTGAGAGATTGTGAGAGAGTGTGGGAGAGTTTTTCCTGTCACTTGCTACGGCTGTTACACATGCTAAATCCCGGCATTCAAATCACTTTTCCGGTGATTCTAACGCACTTCTAAGTAAGAAAAACCCTAACTACTTGCTTTTTTTAGTTTCTTGCGATTTGAATAGCGATGTAGCTTATGTAACTTGTGTATTAGGTCGCTTTTACGCCGCTGACGAAGCGTATATGTTTCGTTCGAAATGATACACGACTAGGGAAAAAGGTGAGGATTTTAGACGCTTTGATTGACTGATTTCAAAGCTTTCAATGTCATTTAATAGTAGATTATCGACGGCAACGCTGTTTGACATGTAGAACATGCTGTCCTTTTTCTGTTTCGTAAACGTATGGAAAATATGAGATTTAGGGCATTTTAGTCATTTGTAGGAAATACTGTTTACATCCACACTTTGCTGAAATGTTTTCCATGGTTATTTGTCATGTTAGGATATTAGGAATGCGTGCATGATCTGTTTGGCGAAGAGATTCGCCCAAATGCGCACTTTGAGTCGATATATGCTATGTAGACTAAAGTGTGTAGACTAAGTGTATGTATAAATGTTTGTATTAGTATGTATTGAGTAAATGGTGTTGTGAATGAGTTTTGAGATTGAAGTCTCACGTAATATGCTGATGTAAATGATTTCCATCATGTTGGCTATATGTATTGATTTCATTATATACATGAAATGCATGTGTTGGATGATTTGCTTAAGTTGTATGTTATAACATGTGTCAACATGCTTACATTGTTGCATTTCATTTCTGTTACTCTCATATGATTACTGATGTTGATATTCAAGTGCTTGGGGCTATACGTCAGTCCAGGCAGTCGGTAATGGATTGAATTCGTAGTTGGCTTCTATTTGCCACGAAGGACGCGTCGATGAACGCGAGTTGTGTTTTGAGTTGGCAGCAGTGGTTTGGCCACACGAAGTGTTTCATGTACTTCATGTCGTTCGACTTGAGATGCGCTCGTGCTAGTCGAGCCCGTCAAATAACCCGACTGGCCATTGTATGTTCACCTTGTATGAGTCATAACTGCTTAAACCTAGGGTACTGAACTTACCATTGAAAACCCTGTTAACCATGGTACCTTGATCCATAAAGACTCATGAACCGGGCATGGTGGTATGGGACACCGTGGTCGAGCTGTTGGCCTACGTTGGGGCCACAAACCTCCCCGTAGTGACCAGTGAGCACTTATGACTCGTGAGCCGATTGTGGTGGTATGAGACAGTACATTCGAGCTGTCGGCCTACACTGATTGGTGACGAGCCCTTTGTAGTGACCGCGAGAGTATTCTGAGTCTACGGGAGGCGACGACCCTTCCGTAGCGACAAAGGTACAGTAGGCCTGTATTGATAAGGTGATGGGGGAGCGGTGCAACGAGTGCGAGCAACAACCCTGGAAGCCCTTGCAGCGACCTACAAATATAACATCGTATGTGATCTCTAGGAGTGACGACCCTAGACAGGATCTGTGTTGGGATTGATATAAGGGAAGTACCTTAGTTTTTCAATACTGCTGAATGAAAGGACTAATAACAACTCGATAATCATTATCCATATAGCATTGCATGTGCTTAGAAGATGTGGAGCACTGAGGAATGCAAGCATGCCGTGGGCGTAAGATGGTGCCGTATGAGGGAATATGTCGGTGAGGGCATCCATCATGTCATTTCATGCATACATTAACAACAGTATCTAGGAATGTTTGATTTATTGCTTTACTATTATCGCGTGATTGATTTAATAACATGTTAATCTTTGCTCTATTATTCTACTGAGTTGATCACTCACTCCCACGTTACGGGATGGTGTTTGCAACACCACCAGACCCTGTCTTAGATGCAGGTGATGAGGCGATTCAGGACGCAAAGCCGGATTACTACAAGGATCAGGATGAGTTCTCGTATATACAGTTCTCCAACGGTTTTACGTAGGTGGCCTGGATCGGTGAGACACGCTAGTGGGACTATCATCAGACATTTATTTCTGCTTTATGACATGTATATGAGACTCAGAGATGTATTCATACTTTGGAGACAGTTTGAGATTATTTTATTTTTATACTGTGATATATATATCTTTCAGTCTTTCGCTTGCGTTTTATCACTGGATCTGGAGTATGAATTGCAGTTTTGGTATAATCTTACTCATGTGAATGCTTTAACTCAGACAACATTGAATCATAATCATATTTGTTGCAAAATGATGGTCTGAAACTCGGGAGTCGGGTTTCTACACGACCCTCAAATTTTAGGGTGTTATAGTGACACCTGCCAGCATGTCAAGGCCGATCATCAGAGACCCCCTAGTCTATTGCAGCCGCTGAGCTTCTCGATGTGGAAGTGGGAGCATATATCTACCGATTTTGTCATGGGTTTGCCGAGGACTCAGCGCGGTCATGACGCCATCTGGGTTGTTGTGGACCGTCTGACGAAGTTGGCACATTTTCTTACGATTCGTGAGACTTGGAATACAGATCGGCTCGCCAGGATGTTTATTGATGAGATCGTGAGATTGCACGGTGTTTCCGTCTCAATTGTTTCAGACCGAGATTCGAGGTTCACATCTCAGTTTTGGAGGAGCTTCCAGAGAGTGATGAGCACTGATTTGCAGCTCAGCACCGTGTATCATCCGCAGACTGATGGACAGACCGAAAGGGTCAACCAGATCCTTGAGGATATACTTCGGGTCTGCGCGATTGATTTCTCAGGTAGTTGGGACGAGCACCTGCAATTGGCTGAGTTCGCGTACAACAACAGCTATCAGGCGACCATTGGCATGGCTCCTTTCGAGGCATTATATGACAGGCTGTGAAGATCTCCCAGTTGTTAGACCGAGGTTGGAGAGCGGCGTCTCCTAGGTCCCGAGCTTATGTTGTAGATGTTAGAGGCTATCGACATCATCAGGCAGAGGATGCGCATAGCTCAGAGCCGACAGAAGAGCTTTGCTGATCGTCGGCGTCGTCCCTTGAAGTTTGCAGTTGGGGACCATGTGTATCTCAAGGTCTCACCCATGAAGGGTGTGGTTCATTTTGGGACGTAGGGCAAGCTTGCCCCGAGATTCATAGGACCTTTCTAGATCACTGGGCGCATTGGCGTCGTGGCCTATTGGCTTGCCTTTCCATCGCAGTTGTCTAGCGTCCACAATGTCTTCCATGTCTCTATGTTGAGAAAGTGTAGGTAAGACATCGTACCTGTTATTGATTGGCAGCCGTTGGAGGTTCGTGAGGATGCTTCTTATATTGAGCAGCCAGTTCGTATCCTCGATCGGAAGGAGCAGGTCCTCAGAACCAAGGTCATTCCCTTGGTGAAGGTGCAGTGGGGCCATCATAGTGTGGATGAGGCATCTTAGGAGCGCGAGGCGGAGATCCGTGAGCGTTATTCCCATCTTTTCGATGATTGATTGTATGATGTATTATGTCTTGATTATATATGATGCCATATTTCCTATTTTCTTCTTGAGTTATGGTTAGTTGCGATGGTAGTGTAAATTTTAAGGATGAAATTTTTATTAGGTGGGGAGAGCTGTAAAACCCGTATCCTAATCCGTACTGTTCCGTCGCTTCCCGCGATCCTTCTCGTCAAATTCTGACAATCCACAACCTGAAGTAGACGTTACGCACGAGCGTAAGTCGTATCATATACATTTGAGTCAGCTTAATCCGATACTTGTATCATTGCGACTGTACCATTGCCGCGGTTCCAACGTCGCGACTCATGTACCGATCTGATACCCTGACTAAGAGATGTGAGCCAGCGTTTATTTCGAGAAAACGCCGCCCGTTTGCATTCTCAAGAGAATCTCTACAAAGTGTCAAATCAATCACATCAATCACCTCTCATGTCAAGTACAAAGCAACCATGCTTTCTTTCTCCACAAGTCAAGCAACCACCTAAGTCAACTAACACATCACCTCACCCCTCACTCACATCCATCAACTATCACCCCATCACTCACCTCACATCTCCTTACATCTCATCTCTCTCTCTCTCTCTCTCATTTCTCAACAATTCCAAGCAACCAAGAGAGCATCACACGTCCAAGGTTTCCATGAGAGAAGAGGTGATTTTGGTGGCGCACTTTCCATCTCAAAAGCTCTAATCCTAGCCATCCATTTTCCATCTCCACCATCAAAGTGAAGCATAAGGAGTATAGCTTTCCAACGGACCAAGAAGATCAAGTGGTGGGTGCCTCCATAGCCTAATTTTTTATATTTTTAAGAAGGGCCAAGTGAGGCCAACCGATCAATGGTTTGGATCTCACTTGGGACCCTAAGATGTGGCCGATGGCCCATCTTGATCATCAAAATCATTCCATGATGGGGCCATTCTCCATGGACCCCATCATAATGTTTACTTTTCTTGCATTAAGAGGTCATATAGACCGTTCATTTTAGATGGAGAGGGATCTCCACCGTTGATCTTTTATTTAGATGGCCCATATGCAATGGGACCCGTTGATGTATGATTGGATGGTTGAAACGGAAGGCCCATAGTGCCGGGGTCCCTCCATCACGTGTGTCCCACTCTATCTCTCTCTCTCTCCCTCTCTTTTCATTTATTTTATTGTGTGTGATGAAACGACCGTATGGCCCACTTGGATGGACCCCACCTTGAAGTGGGAATTTTATCCAAGCCGTCCATGAGTGGGGCCCATCTTAGATATATCATCCATCTTGTGGTGGCCCACGTAAACCAAAAAAAAAGAAAAAGAAAAGAAAAGAAAAGAAACGTCCAGACGCTGGACGATGGAAGGAAACACAAATGTAAGCTTGGTTTCAAGCTTCTTGGGGTGGGCCACTTGTGTAGGCCCCACCTTGATGTATGTTTCTAATCCATGCCGTCCATCCTCTTTCCCGACTCATTTTAGGCGTTTAGCTGAAAAATGGTGTCGATCCGATATTCAAGTGGGCCATAACATAACAAACATTGTCTTTACCATTAAAAATTGGCTAGGGCCCACCTTGAGTCAAAAAAATACCGTATATTAAACTTGTTTGATTTGTATTGAGCCATGGAATCCAATGGCTGGACTGGATTCATTAGCTGCGGGCCACACATGATAAAAACCCCAGAAAAATGGGTTTCAAAATTTTTTTAAAAAAATTTAATTACACAGCAGCAACTGCTGCTGTGTTAGAAGCTAGCCGTTCTAGCGGCTGGCGGGCAGACGCCAGCCAGCCCACGGCTCCCATATGGGCCCCACTTTGATGTTTGTTTGGCAATCCAACCGGTCCATATGGTGGGTCCCTACCTTAAGTAGGCCCCACCCAAAAATCAGAATGATTCGAATTTCAGGTGGCCCACACCATAAGAAACAGTGTGAATTGAATTCTACCATTGAAACTTTTTTGGGGCCCACAGAAGTTGTGAATCAAGCTGAAATTTGTACTTTCTCTTCAACCAGGTTTGCGTGACCTTCTCAACGGGTTAGATGGCGTGTAAACATTATAGTGGGCCCCCCACGTGGGACCCACAATAATCTATGTGCCTTGGTTCCATTGTCCACCCGGACGGTGGAGCCCACTGCAATGCATGTGTTTCCTATACCGTCCAGCCACTTCTTAGCTGCTGGACGGTCAGTGGACCCTCACCCTTGATGTTTGTATTATATCCAAACCCTCCATTCAATTGGTGGCCGTATATGTGGACCCCACCATGATGCATATGTTGCATCCAAACCATCCATTCATTTTATAAACTCATATTATGGCCTGAGTAAAAATGAGTCAGATCTATAGTGCTAGTAAGGCCCACCTTGGTATGTGTATAGGGCCCATGTTGGCCTGTTTGTAACCATTCGTTAAGGCCCACCTTGGTGCACATATAAGGCCTATGGGATTAAGCCCATTTGGCATGCATAAGGCCTATAGGATTAAGCCCATAAGGCATATAGAAGGCCCATGGGTTTGGGCCCATTTGACATATGCAATGCCCATGGGATTCGGCCCATTTATTCTATATAAGGCCCACGGGATTCAAGCCTATTTGATATATATTAAAGCTCATGGGATTAAGCCCATTTGATGTACATGGGGCGCAAATGGAGTGGCCCATTTAGTATATTTAAAACTCATGTGTGTAGGCCCATCTGATATATTTAAGGCCCAAGTTGTGAGGCCCACTTTGATGTATTTCATGGCCCATGGGTCATGGACCATTGCAATGTACATAAGGCTCATTGGTGAGGCCTATTAATGCAGCCATTTGATGAATGTAAGGCCCATGTGATTCGGCCCATTTGATGTATCTAAGGCCCATGGATCGAGGCCTAACGGATGTCCTTAAGGTCCATTGCAATGTACGTTTCTCATGGTTCATGTAATGATATTTATGGCGGGTCGTGCCTAAGGAACAATGTTGGTTTGACGTCCACATTGTAAGTACAATGTTGGTTAAATGTCAGCATTGTAACTCTCCTTAGGGCCCATTAATAGGCCCATACTTGTTGTTATTCATCACCTTGTAACATGCTTAGTATAATCCCATGACTCATACCCATACGCATCATATGTATGCTTGATATGAGTAGTGACTGATCATAGCATATGCCTTTGGGCAGACCATTTATGGGACTCGTTATGAGATAGAGTGCCCTACATGATTACGCAGTACGCACTGAATTTTTGCATGATTTGACATGTGATTCATGCATCTCGCATATGTGTGACTTGATCACTACACGCCCTAACGACATCAGGGTCATGGCTCCACAGGTACATCGTAGATGGCCGTATTGGATATCGAAAATACTTATTCTAGGACTGTGGGAACTTAGGATATCCTTAGGTGAAAGTCACAGAACCTTTTTAGTACTAGGAGATGCTCCAACGTCTACACTGAGTGGATCACGAGTGCCCGAGTGCCGAATACCAGTAGGTCGCGTCTCTCACTGTGTCGTGGTCGGTTGGAAGGGGGTGTGGCCTTATCCGCCTGAGTGAGGGGGCTATAAGCTAGGCTGAGTTTGACCTGCGCGTAAATGAGTCCTCTATCGAAGAGCCGGGTAAGTATTGGAAGACTACTGGTCAGGCAGATAGTGAGGACTATTTCGCTTGCTTGACTGTGCAGCTAGGGAGGTGGCAGTCACTGTTAAGTGTATTAGACCTTGGTGATATCCAGAGAGGAACTGTACTGATATATGTACTTGATGAGTACCGACTTGCTTGGATTGCATTTCACATATGACATTCGGCTATTTAGGCCTCGCATTGCATCGGTGTGGCCGATAGCATTCATACCTTAGATTACATAGCCTTGGTATGGTTGATTGTGTTCATGGACTTATTATATACTTCCTCAGTACTCTGATATTGTACACTTGGTGTTTTCCTTGTGGACACACTTACACCACCCTCTAAGCTTTTGTAAGCTTATGCACGACCATTGCGTGCACGTAGCGTTGGACAGCAGCAACGCTGAGGCAGGAGCACGTATCAGACCATTTTAGAGCTTTTTGATCATCTTGTATTTCTATTTCTGCATTGTACTTAAAGTTTTTGATATAGTGGATATATGGTGATGTTGTTTTTGTGACTTGTTTATGCTTGTGGTTATGCTCCATTACTAAAAAAAAATTATTCTGAAAATCCCCCTTGTAGGATCTCAGGATCGGAATCTGGCATTTGATTATCAGGAGCCGAGAATGGGGCACTACGGAGGCTGTCGGCACCGAATTAGGCAATCAAAATTCATGTGAATCCGATTTTTGAGTTTGGGGCGTGACACCCCAACATCAACCAAGTGGATATATATGAGTGCATGAGGGCCGTATACTAGTAGGCTGCGTGTCCCACTATGTCGTAGTCGGTTGAGAGGGGGTGTGGCCTTACCCACCCGAGGATAGGGGGCATTACTAAGCTAAGTTTGACCATCTCATGAATGGGTCCGCTATCGACGTGCCGGATAGATATTGACAGATTATTGGCCAGGCGAATAGTGAGGTTTCTTACGCTCACTTGGACTGTGTGGCTGGAAGAGCGACAGTGCCTTTTGGAGTGTACTAAACCCCGGTGATGATCCTAGAGATGAACCGTATTGATATGTGGACTTATTGAGTAAGAGTTGTATACTTATTCATTCATTCATTTACTATCCACTCGGGCTGGTGGTGAGCAACTAATTGTTATGTGTACCTTCGCAATGGCCAAGATTTCAGTTAGGGCACACGACTAACCTAAGATTAGGAGTTTACCACATCGAGTCTGACTATCTAAATTTAGGTATGGGAATAGTTTGGATAGAAGTCCCTTGTGATGCACCCCATATCCTGTGATACTACGTACTATCATCCCATCTTCACACTCCTGTATAGTCATTCCATTCGCACCACATGTTGCATTATATATGCGACATATAATAATTTGGGTTATTGTGTTTCTGCACTTATATGGTATAGGTACGACTGACGATATTTGTGTTACTCATCAGGAATGTATATTGCATTGCATCCTCTGCATCTAATATTTGGCTCTTTATGACTCCTTATTTGTATAGTTGACTCGTATTGCATATTCTAATATTGTACGATTCATGGACTTGTCAGCATTTCTGCGTACTCTGTTATCTTATGATTTGTGATCTTGTCAATATTTCTACTTACTTTGATAATCTATGATCTTATTAATATTTCTGCTTACTCTGATAATTCCTGATCTTGTCAGTATTTCTACTTACTCTGATAATCTATGATCTTGTTAATATTTTTATTTACGCTGATAATTCCTGATCTTGTCAGTATTTCTACTTACTCTGATAATTTATGATCTTATTAATATTTCTGTTTACTCTGATAATTCCTGATCTTGTCAGTATTTCTTCTTATTCTGATATTATATGGTTTATGGATTGCTAATATCTCAGGTATTGTATGATTATAACATTGTATTGAATACTCTGTACT
The DNA here is from genome assembly GCA_037074715.1 of Magnolia kwangsiensis. Lineage (NCBI taxonomy): Eukaryota > Viridiplantae > Streptophyta > Magnoliopsida > Magnoliales > Magnoliaceae > Magnolia > Magnolia kwangsiensis. The sequence continues at coordinate 79,279,346 of CM073572.1, forward strand.
TACCTTATGCACACATTACACCAACCTCTTGTTAATATTTCTGTTTACTCTGATAATTCCTGATATTGTCAGCTTTTCTACTTATTTCAATATTATACAGTTTATGGATTGCTAGTATCTCTGGTATTGTATGATTATGGCATTGCATTGAATAATCGGTACTTACCTTGTGCACACACTTACACTACCCTCTAAGCTTTTTATAAGCTTATGTACGATAGATGTGTTCAGGTGATGTTAGGTTGTAGTAGCATGGAGCTTGGAGCATGTATTTGACTTCTGGAGCTTTAATTTTTACATATGTATTTCCCATTCAGCATTGTATTCAAATGTTTATATTAGTGGATATGTGATGATGATGTTGCCGTTGTGATTTGGGTATACTTGTGGTTATGCTTATTACGAGTTAAATGTGCATTGAAAAAAAAAACCTCCTTGTGGGATTCCAAGATTAAAATCTGGCGTATGGATGCTAGGAGCTGAGAATGGGGTAATACGGAGGCTGTCGGCACTGAATTCAGCGATCGGGATTCCTATGAATTCGATTTTTGAGTTTGGGGCATGACATGACTTATGGGATTACCTGGGGATGGGGTGTGAGGTGATGTGTACTTAACATGTACTTGACCTTTGATGGGATTGATTGATGTGACATTTTGGATAGAAATTCTCTTGGAATTGCAAATGCACGGTGTTTTCCTCAAACTGAATGTGGGCCCACATCTCCTGACTTGGGTATCGCCTTGGCGGCACGGTCGCTAGGGTACAAGTCTCAGGTTGAGTAGACTCAGGTTTGTAGGATTCGGCTTAGGATTGTGTACAAACGTTGGATAAAGGTCGAAGGTTGCCAGAATTTAATCGGGAGGACTGCGGGAACCTATGGAATGGTACAGACTAGGATATAGATCTTATACACTTGATGTTTGCATTATATAGGGAGGGCCCATAGTGGCGGCAACCCTCCCCTTCTCACGTCTCTCTATCTCTCTCTCTCTCTTTATTTATTTTTTTATGATCGCCCACCTATGATGATCCATGTTGTCTAGTTACCTGGGACCCACTTGTGTGTGGATTTCATCCACACCGTCTGTCCATCTAGATGGGACCCACCTGATGTGTGGATAGAACCCACGTTGTCTGTCTGATCTTTGGACACTTGGAGAAAGGAAAATACAAATGTCAGCTTGATGCTGACCTGGTGGGCCCCACATGTGTGGACCCCCCCCCCCCCCCCCCCCCCCCCTCCTCCCTCATGCATGTGATCCTTCTAGGCCGTCCATCTGTTGGACAACCATCAGTTGGTGCTGCTATTGACCTAGCAAGTTCTGTAGGTCCATCACAAGGTATGTGTTTTATATCCACTCCATCATTTGTTTAGGGTGTGGCCCACTCCACACATGTGGGTGGGACCCACCTTGATGTATTTATTCTATATCCTAACCGTCCATCTCTCTCTGGATGGTGGGTGGCGACCATGATGTATGTGATCTGCATCATCCATTTGGACAGTGCTGTGTGTGCAGGCCACCGTGATGTACATGTTATTTGCACCGTCCATCTAGAAAGTGCTGTGAGGGATACCATGATGTATGTGTTTTTCCCACGCCATCCAGTCCGACCACGTGGTCATGGAGCCCACCATGCTATATGGGTTTTATTTGTACCATCCAGCAGTGGGTCCCATTGCAGGGCATCAACAAGTTTTGTGGCCCACCATGTGGCGCGTGAGAACCACACAGTCCAGCCACGTGGACGGTGGATCCCACCACAAGGTATATGTTATATCCCACCATCCATTCATTTCTTAGGGGTCCCATAGTGTGGACCCACTTAGTATATATGTTTCATCCAGGCCATCCAACGTGACCCACCTTGATGTATTTATTCTATATCCACTCTGTTCATCTATCCAGGGACGTGGGACCCATCTGTTGTGGGCAAATTGATTGGTGTACCTCACTCCAGATATGTAGTTGTTATACCACACCAACAAGTTTTGTGGGCCACCGTGATGAACTTGTTTCATTCACACCGTCTAGATAGTGCCGGATGGTGCTAGAAAATGTTGGGACATTGCTGATTTACATGGACAATGTTTGGACAGTGCTATCATCGTTAGTGAGCCTTGTGCCCCATAGAATGATAGTGTACAGCGATACACATGTTACACCTGCATCCATTCGGCTATCGATGGGTCGGGTGGGCATTGACATACCACTGACAAGACAGTTAGTGGGGTCTCTTTTACTCACTTGGTCATACGCGTGATGGGGTGGCAACTAGTGTTGGAGTGTACTCGACCCCGGCAATGTATCTAGTGATGAACTGTTCTAATATGTGGACAAGTTGAGGATTAACATTTTTATATTGAATCTTTAGCATATTACATTCAGCTATGTACGCCTTGCATTGCATAGCCTTAGTATGGCTAATAACATTTATGGACTTGGCAGCTTAGCCCTCCATCATCTTCCTTATACTCTGATATTTGTATTATTATCATATGCATTATGCACATGCACACACACTCTATTGAGCTTTGTAGGATGCTTATGCACGTTTGTTTATGCTACAGGTGATGCTAGGGTGTATCAGCAACATTAAGCCCGAAGCACGAGCCTGATCTTTTAAGTTTTGGTTATATCTTATATTTTCTTTCCAGCATTGTACTCAAAGAGTTTCTTAGTGGATATGTGGTAATGACGTTTTGTGACTTGGGTACACTTGTGGTTATGCTCCTTTATAAATAAACAAATAAAAAAAATTCACCCTAAAAATTCTCCTTGTAGGATCCTAGGATCGGCACATGGAATATAGGAGCTGGGAGCTTAGAATGAGGTACTACAAAGGCTGTGGACACTAGATTCAGTAGCCGAAAATTTTGTAAGCCTAGTTCCTGACTTTGAGGTGTGACATCAATTGTCGGTTTGTTTCCTAGAAAGTGAAAGTATGCGATGGAATAAATGAGGCTAATCAGAAAATATTATGTATTTAGTGATATCGAGTCAATATATGGTAGTGTATATGTGAATTAAAAAAAATAACTAATTATGGAGCGACCGTTCTGTGACAAAGAGACTCGATCGATTAAGGGTGAGTGTTGATGATATATTGATTAGACTGGACATCCTAAACCATGGCTGATAGTGAAAGAAAGATTCGATAATAATAATAATAATAATAATAACAATAATAATAATAATAATAAAAATAAACATATCTAGCCTTGTCATGATATGTCATATTGATCTCAATGCATCCAATAAAGTGATAAAAGAGTGATTTATATAAAGACATTATTGGTCATCGACCACATTATAAGAAAAAAAAAAGGATGGAAAAACAAGAAGCGATCGAGTTACTAAAGTCACATTCGTTTCCTCATTTTCTTCAAGGAAAGCTTGCATCTTAGCCTCATTTTTCTCTTGTTTAGGTGCCTAATCTGCTCCTTTCTTAATGATGATCTGAAGAAGATGAAGAAGCTAGTCGACGTGAATACTATTGAAAGAAACCATGTTCTTGGCTTCCTTTTCTTCTTCTTCTTCTTCTTCTTCTTCTTCTTCTTCTTTTATTTTATTTTATTTTATTTTATTTTATTTTATTTTATTTTTGTGCACTGAGACTTATCTTCGACCGCATCTAGTAGATGACAATTTGTTCATCCAGGAATGTAAGGTCTTCTGGAATGACTAGGTCTTTAGCAAATAAGGAATGTTCTCGTTCTTTAAGTTCCTCCATCAGTCTGGTATAATAAGCTTGCAATGTAAGAAGCATGGTGTAATTAAACTGGTGTGTCTTGACCCAGATCATTCATTCGTGTCACGTCAGATCATGAGCTTCACTCACCCTTACAGAGTCTTCTTTGGTCGAGGCTTGTCAGCGGAGATATCCGGCGAGCAGTTTAGAATCGAAAGTGAGCTCGAGATAATGACTCCTGACAGAATACTGGTGTTCAACTTTTGAAGGAGCTTTCCTAGCGCAACCTCTAATTTTCCCACTGTCGAAGCCTCTTTAACAAAGTAATTAGCATTGAAGATTAATGAAGATTGATAGAATTCTATCAAACCTTAGTCGAAGATCTCCTTCAGGTAGCTCTCAGCATCGACAATGAAGAGGAAGAGATAGAAGCCATAGGTTGTAATTTGTAGAAGCAAGGTAAGACTATGCAAATGAGGTGGGTGTGAATCTAAGTGGGGTTCACAATGATTTAAATAGGTCATTCAGATACCCATGATTAAAAGCATTTATAGCAGGAAAGACGCTGTATGTTCCGAGCAACTTGGGATGTGTAGTGGTCAAGGCTTTAAACTCGAAACAAGTTCATGACATCTCGAGTTTTTGAGGGCCAAGTCGGTAATTAGTTATAAAAGAGTAGAAAACAAGCTAAGACATGAGAAACAAAAAAGATGCTCAACGACCGATTACATTGATAAGCTTTTTTTTTTAAAAAAAATTTAATTTACAGAAAAGTGATTAAAATTTAAAAGAAGAAAATTGTTGGATCAGGACCACCATCCCTTCTAATCGACTTCTTGTCGCGTGTAAAGCAGTTTCATGTTTAACAGTAACCCAACGGAGTCAACCGATAGCGAATGTCTGAGGTTGAGCAGATATCGCTAAGTCCTTGACCAATCTCCTCTGATGACCAAGTTTAGTGTGCTTTTTTGCATGAATTTTCTTTAACTTTAGTAGTTCCACCTCCAGCGCTACTATTTTGACCCCATCTTAGCTAACTTAGCCTCAAATGATTTTAGCTCGGTAGCACTGGTCGAGATTTTGTTAGTAACATCTCTAGTAGAAGCCAATTGAGATTCTATCATGGCGTGTTTTGCTTCAAGATGGCTAACAACAGTGCATAGCTAGTGATTCTCTTTAATAAGTCCCAAGAACTCGTGGTGGGTTAATGATTTGCTCATGAGGCTAGGATCTGAGTAAATGAAGACATTATATGACTTGACCAATTGGTCGAGTTTGTTGATTATCTCTGCTGTCAAGGTTCTATATAGCATTGTTTCTAAGAGAATCTGGAATTCATTTTTGAGGATTGCGGATTGGTTGAGAGGGAAGGTGACTAGGCCACAACGAGATCTTCTGCTAGAGCTCGTTCGAGAGAGGAGAGGATGTCATTGATCAGAAGCACATCTTCATTAAAAGTAGCAAGAGTCAGAGCATCACCCACTATTGTTAGTATGGAAGTGAGTAATGGATTCAAATTAGACTCTAGAACATCAATCGCTACAATCTACTCGGCGACAACAACGGTTCCTTCACAAGTTGAAGAATCTTCAATCATTAGAGCAACTTCTTCGTTAGGTTAAGAAATTGTTGGCTGAGAATATAGTTTTTGGACAAATCGGTGAAAGATGAGTGGTTGTTCTTCTTCTTCTTCTTCTTCCTCTTGATCGACCGTAGCAGGAGGTGTCAAGGGTAGGTCTACCGCATATTCAAACTTTGTGATGAGAGTCGTGATTTCTTGAGAATTTCAAGAAGGAAGGGCCTTAGTATCGATCATAGTCTCAGAATAAATGGTCTGAATATCGGCGATCTCAGGAACATCAGTCATTAGTTGGCACTCTTGCAACGGTTGTGCCACAACAACTTAATTTTCAACGACCGATAATTCTTAGGTAACTACAAGAGAAAGATATAGTCAGTTAAAATGAGATGTAAGAAGATTTAAAATAATTATACATAGGTAAGTAATTTCCACGTAAATCAGAATGGACATCGTAGTTATAGATCGTCTGTCCACACCCTAAGGATTTTTTATCATCATCTCCATTTCTTGCCTCGAAGTGGGGAATGGTGGTGGACTGGGATGATAGGGAGCAAGATATTTTTTGTCAAAAGGAAGATCAGGATCATTTAATCATTCCGTATCCTACAACCATTTATTCTAATATTTATTATAATGTGCTTCCTGGTGATGTTTCGAGCCTTCCTCGATTTCTTTTGAATAATTTGTAATTGAGAGACACGGCCAATACTTAATTTTAAAGTTTTTTTCAAAAGAAAATACGGCCTCATCCAAGGACATAGCTAACGCCTGTCACGGCCTTGATGAAGTCAGCAACGGTTGATCCACAATTACTAGTTTAGGAGATGGGTCGATGTGTTTGAGAATCATGACAGGAGGTTGAGGAGGTGGACCAAGTGAAGCTCTCAAGTTAAGGATTCTCCTCGGAGATGATGGAAGTTGGCGAATTTGTGGAGGAGCGGGGGCAATAGGAATCTTTGCCATGAATTTCTGGAACTTTGGTGTAGTTGCTGTTTCGGTTGGCAAAATGTGGTCTTCGGCCTATTCTTCCTTTGGCTCAGTGTAATAGCCGATAAAGTTGTTTTTCTTTTCTTTCCTTTAAGCTCAATCTTAGAAGAAAGTTAAGTAATAATCTCTTCTTCAAACTTATTCACTAATTTCTGATAATGGCTCTCCCAAAAAATAATGAAAGTATCCATTTCCTGTGGTTTATTTAGATATTAGGGAAGATTAAGAGCCAGGATGGCCTTTTGAAAGGAAGAATGAAGAGGCTAATAGAGTTTGGCATTGTCAACGAATGACCAACTGAAGGGGGGTTGGTTGCAAGTTTTCTGGGTAAATGGATAGGGGATACATTGAACTAAACCGAACTGCCAAGTGAGCACGTTCGAGCAATACCACTCAATCTTGAACATAACATTTTTCTCTAGAATCGATCATACCTTTATAGGGAAGGTCACGGTCAATGAGGTAACTTTCTTAAGCCAGGTATGTCTAGGACACTTCATGGTCACTCACCTATTCAAATCGGCCAGTAAACCAATTAGGAATATACTATCCATCATGAAATGGAGTGAACGACCAATTCCACTTGCTTCGGCTCAAAGAAAATAATAAAGTACTCATATACACGGACAAAGATTAAACTTCTTGGGGAGACTTGACGATGCGTTCGCCATAGGAAGAGTAAACTGCTTCAGAATGGATGGAATTACTTACAAGTGATTGGAGAAAGTACTTGTAAATTCCCCTATATAAGTGGTTGAGTACATAAGGTGCCAAGGCAAGTTTTCTACCTTGAGCAAGGGCCTCAGCTATATGAACGTAGTCATTGGTGATTTGTAAGGCATTCGTGTAGAACAGGTGACTGCAGATCCAAAGCAGTAGAAAAGCCACATGTTCCCCATAATTGACAGGTCCATTGTGATTATGGTAAGCTTGCAAAAAAATGAGAGTATGCTTTGCCAGCTTTATTCAAGAAACATTTGGCCTCTTTGTATGCGAATCTTGGATAAACTATTTCACCAAAAGGAAGTTATGTTAAAGTCATGATGTCGAAGATGGTCGGACTCATGGGGCCACAACCAAAGAAGAATCTGTTGGTGGAAGAGCTCCATAATGACGAAGCATTGGTAAGAAGGGCATGATCTAAAGGATAGTCATAGATGGAAAGCTTGATATACTCATAAATGGACGATTCTGTCCATGATATCTTATATTAAGATAAGACAGGAGCAAACCAAACATCCCATTCAGGGAGGGGCTTTGGCCATGATCAAGGATTCCTCAAAGCATTAGTAGGATTAAGAAGGATTTATGATTGGATCACCAAATTTTTATCAAGCCATATGAGAAACAGAGCATCCATTATACCGACTTCATCAATGCCAATCGTTGGAGTGAATGTCGAGCCCGTATAGTAGTAGTCCCTAATGGGAATTTGAAAGACAGTCTTATCGATGCATTTTTTAGAAAGAGCATCCATTGTTATGATGAGATCATTTTGCTAGAATAACTGGGTAGAAGATGCGGAGGTAGTCATTGCTCGAGGAGAGGTTGGAGTCTAAATTTACTTTGAAGATGAATGGATGTACGCGTAAGAATGAGAAGGATTTTAAAATGGTGCTTATATCAGCCGAGGAAGAGAAGCATTTATTAGGGCATCATTGCGATTGTGATGTAAGAACACATGTCGACACATGGTTCGACTCTTGCTTCGATAAAGGGCAATTGTCGCTGACGTATTATGATGAATCGACCAAGAGCAGTTACTGACTTACTGACATGTGTAGATAATAAATAGTACATTATGAGGGGTTACACGTCGCTTTCACCTTTTTTCCAAAGGCGAATCGACGTGGGGGGTAATGTTCATCCCCACCATCACCATTGCTTATGAGAACCAATCGAAATAAGTTACGTGATTTGTACGAAGCCACATGGTGTATTTAAAGAAATTTTCTTGGTAACCACAACGGGAATATATCAAATAGTGCCACATCATTGTTTAAGCGACTGATGGAAGAGCAATCATGAAGAAGCGGTTACGAGACAAACGTCGGAAGAAGAAACAGAGGAAGTCAAATGGTGCTAAATGGTTATAGTAACCGTCATAATGTGAGAATGATTTAGATGACTGAATTAAAGCTATAAATAGAATAGGAATGCAAGTGAAAAATTTTGTCTCATACCAACCCAATCAAACCAAACATTAACTTTCAATTATTCTTTCAATTACCAGTCAATTTGCATTCCATACTATAATACTTTACTTTTCATGTCAAGCAAATTATATTATTAGTGTAATTCTTTACTTTCAACATGTTGTTTACATTCCGTAGCGTTAATCAAGTAGCTAGTATTTTAGTTGTAATTATACTTGCACATTTGATTCAGTTTTTCACTTGAAAAGGCATGTAGCTACTCTTTATGAGCAACTGTAAGAATCTCTTTCTCATTTCACTTTATGTATATTGAAAAGTCCTTTCATACGGAAAGTAAATGTATAATCCATTATTAGAGGACGAACCTCACCCTTTGAATATACCCTAATCATGTTTACAGGTTAAGCGAGTGACTGAATAGGCAACCGATCTCATCAGATCTCAGTCATATACTACATATCTGCATCTTGGTAACTCTTCGGTTTGAATTGAGCTACAATTTCAATTCTATCATGCACACACACATACAATCAAAAATGGACCACCAACGGTGGCTCCTTAGATGAGTGTTGGGCCTAATGAACAATCTAAAGCATATTTTTAAGTCTCATGATGCAACTAGGAGTACCATAATTACTTGTAGCTCTCGTTGGAGTATCTATGAAAAAGAAAATAGTAAAAGGTCGGTCTAAAAACGACAGGAATGTTCCAAAGTGATGACATGGTCCGGAATATGTCCTCCCTTGTCCTCTCCTGTCCCTATTCATCGGAGGGAGGAATACTTTAGTACTCTAGCAGTGTATGATGGATTATACTCTAGCACTTGGAAATTTCATACATGATACATTAGAAATTTATATTAAACTGTCGGACTTATGTATCTAAGCCTAGAAGTATTGCTAACAAAAAATCATGCCTATTTGGTCATCTGACTGCCAAATTAGCTGACATTAATTGGACTGCTAAAAGTGAAAAATGTCTAATAGTCCTATTTCAACGTATACCCATGCATCCTAATCGGAGGTTAGAATTGCTCAACCATTCTATTTTTGAGATATGACTTAGCCACATTAGGCTCCATGATTTAGGTGGTTTAATTTAAAGTACTATGTATGATTTTCTAGTGCATAAGTAACAAGCATCATACACTGCCAAAGTATCAAATAACTCCCCTATTAATGACGGGCCGTGGTCAACCAACCATAATATCACGATCACACGGTCTCCGTTAAGTTAATAGACATGCCTCCAAAAGTTTACATGCTTGTCATCCTACAAGCATGAATCCATACCATGCATCAATTGATGGGTCGCCTCTCAGATAGGCCATGGCTCAAAGATTGCATTAGCTGGATGATGCTAAGTCCAATGAATGGCCTGTCCATTGGGCATTTTACTGATTGTACTGAAACGGTCAGAAGTCAAGAGTTTAAGAACACCTGATTGGTACAAATTTAAATCTACAGTGGACCGAAAAGATAGCCAATCAATTGGATGGTCCTGATTGATCAAAATGTGCATGAAAGATGTGTTTTCCTTTACAGTTTGGATCAAACCTTCACCCAGGATTTACCAATCCACGGTGTCCATTTCACCGAAATGGAGAAAGTTGCATAAGATCTCTAGCGGTATCAGTGCTTGTATGCAGCGCAGAGTACAGAAGAACGTGGATGGTGACCGAAGCTAACTGGATGGTGACCGAAGCTAACTACCTGGAGTTATGTTTGATTTGACGTACTTGTGAGAACTGAATGAATCTCACATGGAGTGCTGGCATAGTTTTACGCCGGGAACGCAACTCGTCCGAGTCAAATCGGATTGACACTATCCAATCTGGTTATGTACCACAAGTCAGCTCCACGTCAAAATTTCCATGGCATTAGGAAAGATCACAGCTGTTTTTACTCTTCGCAAACATGTGACTTTATAAAAAGATATTGTTTTCTCCGACATAAACTCATGTTAAAATATTGTCTTTTGTATAATTAAGAAGTAAGAGTGTCCAACTAGTTCAAACAATCAGCATGGGACTGATACTGGAGTGTAAATGACAAACCTAGAAACGCAATCTTTAGCTACCGAGTCTGCCATGTGATTTGCTTCTCTGCAGACGTAAGGCATCTACAGGTCTAAATACCCAATTTTATTTTATTTTCATTTATAGTTTCTAAATGCCTAAGTACTTCTTCCACCAATTTTAGCTGGTACAAATCCTCCTGCATGAAGATCATGAAGAAAATATATCAGCAGAGAGCAACTAAAATCTAGAAAAAAAAAAAAAAAAAAAGCTTTTATATAAGGCTCTGAGGAATTAAACCCAATTACACTCTAGAAGATTTCACCTAGCGTCGTTGCCTATATGTTAAGTGGTTTTGGTCTGTATTACTGCCATAGTAATGCATGGAGAACGAGAACTTCATAAATACTGGCTGTGAAGGATTGTCAGTCAACATTTCATTACATGGGCCATCCAAAGTGAGGCAGAACAATCCTGATCATAAAAAATGGTAGCCCCAAGAACGGTGGATATCCAATTTACCAACACATCTCCCTTTTAAGAGGAGGATATAATTTGATGACTTACACATCATGCTAAACATCATCAAATTAGAAATTTTCTTAGACTCGTTGTGTATTACAAGAGATTTATCAAGGGTTTCTTAAAGATTTCGAGACCATTAACCAATTTGATTCAGAAACGTATGCAGTTTAAATAGACTGATAAATGCGAAGAAGCAATCGCTAAGTTAAAGGATCTCCTAACTTCTATTTTTACTATTCCTAAGAAGTGAATAAAGTTTGTTTTGTATACTGACGCATTGATCTTAGGCCTCGGCTCTATACTTATGCAATAAGATAAGGTGATTCTGTTTACATCAAGGCAATTGAAGCCCCACAAGTGCAATTATCCAATGCATGATTTGGAATTGGACACTATTGTATTCACTTTAAAATTTTGGTGACATTATCTATACAACAACGAATTGATCTCTGTACAGATCATAGGAGTCTCAAATACTTGTTCTCACATAAGGATTGGAATATGAGATAGTACATGTGAGTTGAATTCTTAAAATATTATAATTTCGAATTATTATATCATCCAAGAAAAGCAAATCTTGTGGTTGATGCCCTTATCAGAGAGCAGCATAAGTAGCAAGTTGTAGCTAGATTAATGGTCCAAGAGTGAAAATGTTGGATTAAGTAAAGGACTTCAATTGTGAGCTATAGTATCAAGAACAACACATTCATCTATGAAGCTTTATTGTGAAGTAGATGTTGAAGAAACGAATTATAGAAGCCCAAGATGGTGATCAATGGTTATTGTAAATGGTAACTATGCATCAAGTTAAGGATGTATCAAAATGGGAAGAATGGGAAGATTAAAAGATTTGATAGAACAACTGTCTTTATGTAAGCAAGCGCATATGACTAAATTTACCATTCACCTAGGAAGTTCCAAGATGTATCAGAATGTAAAACATTCATTCCGGTGGCCAAACACGAAGAAAGATGTTATTGACTACTTTGCATGGTGTTTCATGTGTCAGCAAGTAAAAGTTTATCACCAAAACCCATCAAAGATTATTACAACATCTAAAAATACTAGAATGAAAGAGGGATTGTATTTCTATGGATTTCAGAGCCAGACTTCCCCTGACGTGGAGGAAGCATGACTACATTTGGGTGATTGTAGATAGTTTAACAAAATCTCTTCCATATATGTCATTCCCCTCCATATAAATTATTCAATGGATGTTTTAGCTAAGCGGTACATCAAAGAAATGATGAGATTGCATGGAGTCGCTTAGCTCTATTGTATCAAACTGCAACCCTTGTTTTACCTCGCATTTTTGGACAAGTTTACAAGAAGTTATGGACACGATATTAGATTACAACACAACTTATCATCTGCAATATTGCAATCAGATTGAGCATGTGAACAAAATTCTTGAAGATTTATTACGGGAAAGCGCTCTCAATTTCAAAGGAAGTTAGGGAAATAACTTATAGTTCATGGAATTTGCATATAACAACATCTACCAACCTAGTATTGGAATGGCCCTATATGAAGTATTATATGGTCGTCCATGCTATGCACAAAACTCTGGGATTGAAATAGGAGAAAAATGATTAATTGGACCAAATACTGTTCAAAAAGCAACTGAGAAGGTAGAACTCATCCAGAAGAGACTTCAAGCTTCTCAAAGTTAGCAAAAGAGTTACACAGATAATCGAAGGCATGATCCGAAACTTTCAATAAGAGATCATGTATTTTTGAAGGTCTCGCCAATGAAAGGCTTGATGTGATTTGGTACAAAAGGAAAGCATGCTCCTTGATTTACCAGACCTTTTGAAGTATTGGATCAAGTGGGAGTTATTGTGGCCAGACTTATATTATTACCGCAATTAGCAAGTGTTCACGATGTCTTTCATTTCTCTATGTTACGGAAGTACGAGATGGATGCTTCACATATTATTGATTAGAAAGATCTGTAGCTTCAAGAAGATGTCTCCTACTTGAAGAATCCATTGCACATCCTAGATCTGAAAGAACATGTGTTACCAACCAAGAATACACTGCTAGTGAAAGTATTATGAAATCATCACGAAGCTAATGAAGCACCATGGGAACATGAAGCTGAATGCGGGAAAAGTTTTCTCACTTTTTTAAAGGATAATTCAAGTAAATTTTGAGGACAAAATTTTTATTTAAGAAGAGTAGAATGTAACAACCTTGAATTTCTTGTACACTTAAAAACAGTAATTAATAGTTAAAATTTTAATTTTAAATTAAGAATAAAAGCAAATAACTTAGCTAGTTGGTAGAGACATTATTGGTTAAGAGAGGGGTCAAGGGATTGACGTGTGCCACCACAACTCTCGGTTGCGAGAGAGGTTAGAGGATCAATTCATGTGATAAATTTTTGCCAAATTCTAGAAATATCTCACCTTCTAGATAAGGAATGATGTACTCATCCTACCTTATCTGGAAAGGGCTCTCTCTTTAAGAAGATTCTGGAGAGAGTTGTCCCTCGCAGAAAATCCTAAAAAGAGAGAATTTTGGGAGCTTTTATTTGATTAGTCCCTGATCCTTTTTCCTTATTTTTAATACTATGAGTTTATTTTTTCCCTATCTATGCAATTGAGGGTGTGGATCAACCACATAGTCATTATATTAGTTTGTAAAGAAATCTCATGAAGTGATGATTTGGAATCCAAATTGAGTTGTACTCCTTTCTTATAGAAAACGAGGTGGTCTTATCTAAAGGTTTTTGATCTGATTTGTATGAATCATTTGATCCTGAGGGCTAAACGATGTCAGGACCCTATTTTTCATATTAATATGACTGTAGGTTGGATTCCATCAATCGAATCTAACTGCAAATATTGTTTTGCACCTTGGATTCTAAGAAGGTGATCGGACAGATCTAATTCCCATCATGCATTCATAATCTAGGATATATTTAACTTAATATTTAGAAAGTGTGGGTGGATCCAACCATTTAATGGGCCATCATACATAACATACTTAGATTTAAAAGATGAGATCATGGATGGTTTGTATCTAAATTATCTATTAACCAATCCCTAATGTGGGATTTCAGGAGGCAATGAATGGTTCAGATGTGTCCCATATGATAAATGAATCACTTAAAACAAGAGAAATAAGAAAAAATAAGAAAAAACAAAAGGTTATAAGATTCGGATCTTTCAAACTATGTCCAACGATGTCGAATCGATATGTTGATCGATCGAAGGCAGCCCAAAAGTGTCCAACAACTAAAGTCTGAAATTTGAATAAAGATCAAACAAGCAATTTTGATCAATTGAAAGGGACAAAAAGTGTTCAAAGAGTTTTGTTGGAAATTTGAATTAATTTCAATCGATGGGATTGTTGATCGATCTCAATTGATTGACAATTCGATGAAATGTTTTGTTTGATTGGGATATCGATGTTTTAATTTCGTGATGTAAATTAGTAATAACTATTGATTTTCTTGGAACGCTTGGATGGTCAGAACACCATGGTTAATTAAGTCGGCCCCACATTGAAGGAATCATTCCAAAACCATGTGGAGGACAAAACCAAGATCAATGGTTTGATTCCTAAACAAATTTCAGATTTGGTGAAATTGACTAACCATAGATAGACTGATTTTTACAAACATACACCAGTAGAAATATAATTTGAATTACGATTATTTAGATGATTGCAAGCTGATTGATCTCGGGGTAGCATCGTGGAATCCACATCACCAAATTTTAGGTGAGTGATCCCAACATGTTACCATTTCATTGTGATTAAAGTAGTCATTTGATTGTTATATTTGCTCGTATGACTATTTTCCAGAATCTGTCTATGTTAAAATACTATTATTGGAATATTATGTCATATGTGACAAATTATTAATCTGATGCATCAATCATTTTCATTCGTCCATGCCATGCATAATGTACCTGCAATGTTCCCCTTGTGGCTCTCTTCAGAAGACGTATAGGTACTTACAATACTAGGTGACTTAGGGGACCATCAATGGATGCCCATAATATGCAGAAGCCTATCAAGATGATGGAAGCCTACCCTATAAGGGGAGATGCGAGTTGATATAATCCAACTCAACCGAGTCGACTCATCAACCCACTTGATGCATTCATACATCCATGCACCTCATTACATTAATGAATTTCTTACTTTATTTATGATGTGCATAAATCATGATGGGTGCACTCACTAGGCCTACTTAATTGACATTATATTGATGTTGATGTAAACCCCAAGTGCAGGGTTGTGATGTATTAATAACTCGGTGAGATCGAGGTCGTACTCATAGGGACTTATAATTATGTGAAGTCTGGAACACATTAGAACTAAAACTAATTTATAGAATTTTATTTAAGAAGTAATGGTGTAATTGAGAAGAAAATTAATAAAGATAAAATACTAGAGCACAAAGGATCCACATATAACCATCTTTAATGTTTAATTTACTTGATTCAATCATATAATTCAATTGGAATCAAAGTCTTATCCTATCTAACTGGATATTAAAGCGGCCAAATCATCATTCATAAACCCAAAACAAATTTAACTTTTAATTTAATTAGTTCCCACATAAAGCACCAAAGTATTGAACGTAGAGAACTCAAAGCATCTATCGTGCCCTTAGTTTATGATAGGTCAATGGATTTTACTTATCAATCCCTTGCAAAGTAGGTAAGAAATTACTCGTAGCTTTTCTAAGCATCCAATGTGTTCAAAGTCAACAATGGATCAAAGTAAACTAGAAATAAATATTTACTCAACCCAAATGTTAATGAATTATTCAACACTCAAACCAATTACTTGAATCAAGGTAAACTAAGACATTAAAAATAACTACAAGCTTCACCTCTTAGCCCTAACTAAGAGATTAGCTGTAACACCCTGAAAATCGGGGGTCGTGTATAAACTCGACTCCCGAGTTCCAGACCGTCACTTATGCAACAAAAATGGTTATGTTTCAATGTTGTCTGATTTAAAGCATTCACATGAGTAAAAGTATACCAAAACTGCAATTCATACTTCAGATCCAGTGATAAAAGCAAGCGGAAGACTAAACAATATATATATCACTGTATGGAAAAACAAAGTAAATCTCATCTGTCTCCAAAGTATGACTACATCTCTGAGTCTCATATACATATACATAAGCAAAAATAATGTTCAAAACAGTCCCACTGATGTCCCCTCGATCCAGGTCGCCTACGGGAAGCCGTCGTGATACTGCATATACGAGAACTCGTCCTGGTCCTCGTCGATCTCTGGCTCCACCTCCTAGATCTCGGCCTCACCTGCATCTACAACAGGGTCTGGTGGGTGTTGCAAACACCATCCCATAACGTGGGAGTGAGTGATCAACTCAGTGGAATCATAGAGCAAAGATTAGCATGTTCACAATTCAATCACGCGATAATAGTAAAGCAGTAAATCAGACAATCCTAATACTGTTGTTAATGCAAGATGACATGACATGATGTATGCCCTCACCGACGACCACCCTCATGTGACAACATCTTACGACCGTGGCATGCCACACTCCCTAGAGTGCTCCACATCTTCCAGGCACATGCAATGCTATGGTGATATGAATTCCAAGTTGTTATTCCATTCAAACAGCAGGATTGGGAAACTAAGGTACTTTCCTTGTATCAATCCCAACACAGATCCTGTCTAGGGTCGTCACTCCTAGTAATCTCATACGATGTATATTTCGTAGGTCACTGCAAGGGCTGCCAGGGCTGTTGCTCGCACTCGTTGCACCGCTCCCCCATCACCTTATCAATACAGGCCTACCGTACTCTACTGCAACGGAAGGGTCGTCACCTCCCGTGGACTCAGAATACGCTCGCGGTCACTACAAAGGGCTCGTCTCCTGATCAGTGTAGGCCGACAGCTAGAATATAGTGTCCCATACCACCATAATCTGCTCACGAGTCTAGGTGCTCACTGGTCACTACGGGGAGGTTTGTGGCCCCAGCGTAGGACGACAGCTCGACCACGGTGTCCCATACCACCATGCCCGGCTCATGAGTCTTCGTGGATCAAGGTACCATGGTTAACAGGGTTTACAATGGTAAGTTCAGTACCCTAGGTTCAAGCAGTTATGACTCATACAAGGTGAACATACATCAGCCAGTCGGGTTACTTGACGGGCTCGACTAGCGCGATCGCATCTCAAGTCGAACGACATGAAGTGCGTAAAACACTTCGCGTGGCCTAACCACTGCCGCCAACTCTAAACACGAATCACGTTCATCGACGCGTCGTTCGTGGCTATGACCAGTCAGCCACGAATTCGCTCGGTTACCGACTGCCTGGACTAAGTCTAGTCCCACACATCTATGGAATCACATTAGCAATCTAAGTGAGAGTATTGAAATTGAAATACAATCATGTGAGCATGTTAACACATGTTATAACATTCAACTTAAGCAAATCTTCAAACACATACATTCCATGCATGTAATGGAATCATGCATATGGTCAACATGTAGGAAATCATTTAGGTCAGCATATTAATTGAAGAATCAATCAAAAACTATCTCATAACATCATTCAATTCAATACATACTAATACAAACATTTATACAAACACATACACTACACACTTATGTCTACATATAGTATGTCGACCCAAAGTGCGCAACTAAGAGAATCTCTTCGCCAAACTAATTATGCAAGCATTCCTAACTCCCTAATGCGACAACAAACCATGTCAATCACGTCAGCAAAATATGAATGTAGACCGTACTTCCTACAAATGACTAAAATGCCCTAAATCTCATATTCTTCGTTAATTTACTAAACAGGAAACGGAGAGCATGTTGTACATGTCAAACGGCGATGCCGTCGATAATCTATTATTAAACGACATTGAAAGCGTTGTAAACCGTCAATCAAAGCGTCTAAAATTCTCACCTAGTCTCTTACGGATGCGGGATTTTGAATGGAGCGTGTACGCTTCGTCTACGGCAGTAGGACAACCTGATTTACGAAATACGTTAGCTAACACGCCCTAAATCTGGATAAACCCTAAATCAGCAAGTTCTAGGGTTGTTTTGTACCTGAAAGAAAGGAGAAATCACCAGCCAGGTGATTGGGAAGAGTTGCTGAAGCTGCAGCAATCGGTGGCTCGGAAGCGAGAAAAATTCCTTCCAATCTCTCTCTCAAACTCTCTCTCCTTTTCTCTAGGGTTGCAATTTTCGGATGGGAGAGGGAAATGAGGGTTTCAACCCCTTTTATAAGCTTAAAAACGTCAGAAACAGGCTCCGGAACGAAGTTTACTTGGTACCTATCTATTTCGGGGCTGTTTCGGTCCAAAAGCTGCTTTCTGGTGGTCCCCTGGTCGATATTTGATCAGACTTAAGCTCATGCATACCAGATGTAGCACGTATTAAGTTTTCAGTCTGGCAGGGTTCGCAGATCGCACGTGGCGGACCAGTTTCAGTTCAGCGGTCACCGCACGTAGATCAGGGCTGAAAGTCTCATGATAATAAATAGAAATTTTTTCTGATCCGAGGGTGTAATCTGGATGAATTCTGACGGTCAGAACGCTTAATACTGACACGTCAAGTCGTGTGCCAGATTTGAATTTGAAATTCCAATTCTGTCCCTGTTCGCGGTCGCTTCAGTCCGGGTTCAACGAAATAGTCTGTGATTATCAGTTTGACTTGATTTTCGAGATGATTGTCAAGTCCAGCTGGGTGGTTCTAACGGTCTAAGATAGGAGGTATCGGACCTTCGACGCGCGGTCTAAATCCAATACAAAAATTCAATGTGGTCCAGAGGACAAACCCGCTTAGAGTTTGATCCGAGGTTATAGAGTATTGTAGAGTTGTTTGTTCTACTCGATTTGGGTCTTGCAGAACGTATTTAAAGTGATCAGGGACTATTTCCCAGCTACTCTAGCGTTGCGCTAGCTAACTTACGCTTAATTTCCATGGAAATTAATTTCACGCGATTTCGGGTCGAGTTGGTACTCGAGCCCAAGTACGAATTTTTCACGGGCGTTACAATCTACCCCCCTTAACAAATAATTTCGTCCTCGAAATTTGTACCTTTTCGTACTCCTCGAGAAGCTGTGGGTAGTTCTTTCTGATCTCGGCTTTTGTCTCCCAAGTAGCCTCCTCCTCAGAGTGATGCGTCCATAGTACCTTCACAAGCGGAATCACCTTGCTACGCAGTACCTGCTCCTTCCTTTCTAGGATGCGTGTCGGTCGCAGGATATAAGTAACATCCTCTCCTAACTGCACCTGCTCCCATCTGATGATATGGGAAGGATCAGCAACGTACTTCTTCAGCATAGAAACATGAAATACGTTGTGGACGCTCGCGAGGGGCGTGGGTAAAGCCAATCGGTAAGCCACTGCTCCCACACGATCGAGGATCTGGAATGGGCCAATGAATCGCAGTGCCAGCTTCCCCTTCTTCCCGAACCGAAGGACTCCCTTCATAGGGGAAACTCGCAAAAACACGTGATCCCCGACTGTGAACTCTAGTGGCCGTCGTCTCGTATCGGCGTAGCTCTTCTGTCTACTCTGCGCTGTAAGAAGCCGACGTCGAATAATATCAATCTTCTCTGACGTCGCCTGCACCAACTCTAGGCCAATCAAGCTACGCTCACCGACCTCTAACCAGCAATGCGGTGCGCTACAAGGTCGCCCATACAGCGCCTCATAAGGTGTCATACCGATACTCGCCTGGAAGCTATTGTTATATGCAAACTCCGCATATGCAAGACAGTCATCCCAACTGTCCTTGAAGTCTAATGCGCAAGCTCGCAACATGTCCTCCAGGATCTGGTTCACTCGCTCCGTCTGTCCGTCCGTCTGTGGGTGGAAGGCAGTACTGAACTTCAACTTCACACCCATAGCCTCCTGAATGCGAGTCCAGAAAATAGAAGTAAACCGCGTGTCTCTGTCCGACACGATCTCCAACGGAACTCCATGCAGATGCACAATCTCTCGGATGTACAATCTAGCCAGCTCGTCTGCAGAGTTCGTAACTCTGATCGGTAGGAAGTGCGCCGACTTTGTCAATCGGTCGACGATCACCCAAATGGAATCATGCCCCTTCCTCGTCTTCGGTAACCCAGAAATGAAGTCCATGGAAATGAAATCCCACTTCCACTCTGCAATCGGCATAGGCTGCAAAAGTCCAGGTGGTCGGGGATGCTCTGCCTTCACCTGCTGACAAGTGAGACAACGGGACACGAACTCAGCTATGTGGGTCTTTATACCTTCCCACAAATACGTCCTCTTCACGTCACGATACATCTTTATACTGCCTGGATGCATCGCGAGTCTAGTAGAATGCGCAGCCTCGAGAATCTCTCGTCTCAAGTCAGGGACATCTGGGACGCATAGGCGGCCACGGTAACGTAAGCCCCCATCCATACCAACTCGCCAGTCGGCATCAACATCATCACTGGCCTGCTCTCGAAGCTCAGTAAGATGCGCATCGTCCCTCTGTGCCTCGATGACTCGGTCATCGATCTGAGATCGCACCTGTACATGTGCGATGAACTCAAACGGCTCCTCTACGGTGAGTTTCTGCTCAAAGTCTCGTAAAAACTCAACCATATCCCACTCGGCAACCATCAGCGGAGCCGCAAACTCTATCGCCTTCTTGCGGCTCAACGCATCAGCCACAAGGTTCGCCTTCCCAGGATGGTAAGAGACTTCAAACTTGAAGTCCTTCAACGTCTCCATCCATCGCCGCTGCCTCATATTCAAGTCTCGTTGCGTGAATATGTACTTGAGGCTCTTGTGGTCGCAAAAGAGTTCGAACTCCTCTCCGTAGAGGTAATGTCTCCAGAGTCTCAGTGCGAATATAACGGCTGCCAACTCTAGGTCGTGTGTAGGGTAATTCTCCTCGTGCTTCCTTAATTGTCTCGAGGCATACGAAATTACCCTGTCCCTCTGCATAAGGACACAACCCAAACCAACGCTAGACGCGTCAGTGTATATAGTGTATCTAACCCCTTGCTCTAGCAATACTAGCACAGGGCCGGACGTAAGTCTGTCCTTCAGCTCCTGAAAAGCTGACTCCGCCTTATCATTCCAGGCGAACTTCACGTCCTTCCGTGTCAACTGAGATAAGGGTCTCGTGATCTTCGAGAAGTCCTGAATGAAGCGCCGATAGTAGCCAGCGAGACCCAAGAAGCTCCTTACCTCAGTGACAGAACCAGGCTGCTCCAAGTCCTGCACCGCAGCTACCTTAGACAGGTCAACTGCCATGCCATCCTTGGACACCACGTGTCCCAGAAACTTCACCTCCTGCTTCCAGAAGTCGCACTTCTTGTACTGTGCGAACAACTGATGCCGTCTGAGCGTATCAAGGACCAAACGCAAGTGCTCCTCATGCTCCTCTCGACTCCTAGAGTACACCAAAATGTCGTCAATGAAGACAACGACGAATCGACAGAGGAAGGGCCGAAATATCCTGTTCATCAGATCCATGAACACGGCCGGTGCGTTCGTGAGACCGAACGACATCACGAGGAACTCGTAGTGGCCAAAACTGGTCCTGAATGCTGTCTTCTGCACGTCCTCATCCCTGACGCGCAGCTGATGATAACCTGACTGAAGAACAATCTTCGAGAAGTACTGCGCTCCTCTCAGCTGATTGAACAAGTCATCGATCCTGGGCAAAGGGTACTTGTTCTTCACTGTGAGCTGGTTCAGCCTGTGATAATCAATACACAATCGCATCGAACCATCCTTCTTCCTCACGAACAAGACCGGTGCTCCCCAAGGAGACACGCTAGGCCGTATAAGGCCAAGCTCTAGCAGACCATCAATCTGCGTCCTCAACTCCTCCATCTCACATGGTGCCATGCGATACATCGGCAGTGAGACGGGTGCAGAACCAGGAATCAGATCGATAGTGAAATCGATCTCACGTCGGGGCGGCAAACCAAGGATCTTCCTGAACAGATCCCCGAACTCGGAAACAACTGGCGTCTGCTCAAGTACCTGGGCACCAGCGTCGCGCAATAGAGTGGCGTAGCTAAGTATGCAGAAAGGAAGATTTACCCGCACTGGAAATGTGAAGGATTCACCCTCAGGCTCGTACGCTGTGACTATATGAGTCTCGCAGTCAATCTCGGCTCTCGCTGCAGTCAACCAGTCCATGCCAAGAATGACGTCGAGATAATAAAGAGCAGGGTCGACGACGAGATCTAGAACCATCGTCTTGCCCCCCAGATCCACCAAACAACCCTCACACATCTGGGTGGCATCTGTAAAGGACCCATGAGCTGTATAAACCCGCACTCCATCCATAGTAATGATGTGTAAGCCAAGACGTCTGACAATAGCACGCGATATCAAAGAAATCGTGGATCCAGTGTCCACCATCACGAGAATAGGAGTACCTCCAATATGGGCGGTGACCTCGAAGGCCGAATGCTGAGAAGTGCCCGTCGCAGCTGCCTCAGCTGTCAATGCATGAACTCGAGCCTGCTGTGGCCGGTTAGGCCGCTGTGTCAAGGGCCGTGGAGGCTGTCGGATCTGCGATACCGTAGGTCTGAAAGAAGGATGCGCAGGAGCTGACCGTATAGGCGGTGCTGATATGGCTTGTGGAGGTACACGATCAATCTTCTGCGGCGGCGAGAACCCACTGTCCCGCATCCTCGAAAAGAAGCTCTGCGCCAAGTGGCCCGTCCTCCCACAGTATGTACATGTCAAATCAGGGCGCCAAAATGGTGGTACAGGCGCCGTAGTCCTAGTAGGAGGATCAATGCGAGGCCTCTTGCCCACGAAGGGCCTGTCTGGCAAATCTGGTCATGGCCTAGAAGCAGCCGGGCCTCGAGATCACGCAAGTCGATCCACGTCCTGCTCTGCCTGCATGGACATGTGAATCAACTACGCATAGGAGGGAATACTAACACAGCACATCTTCGACTTAATATCCGGTCGCAAACCCTCCAAAAAGCGCCGTATGTGCATCTGCTCATCAGCTAGGTTCGTCGGGACGTACCTGCCCAACTCCGTGAACCGATGCTCATACTCGGTAACTGTCATCGCTGCCTGTCTGAGACGGAGAAACTCATTCTCCCTGTCGTGCCTGTAGATCTGGGGATAATACTTCTCATGGAAGCGGAACTCAAATGCTGCCCACGTCCATACAAAGTCTGCGGCAACGGTCCGCAGTACGCTATCCCACCACATGCTGGCCTCTCTCTCAAACAGGAAGGTAGCCAGCTCTACCTGATCGGCCTCGGTGCAATGCAACATCCGCAAGATCTTCGACACCCGGTCGAGCCAGTACTCAGCCTCCTCGGGTCGAAAGTAGGAGGCCGCAAGCGCTGAAATCGCTCCAATAGGCCCCGTGTGTCGGCAGGATTCCCCGCAGGGAAAGCAGGCAGCGCAGGATGAGCCATGCCCTCATCCTGGGCATATGTATAGGCATCCTCAGCTGGATGTGCAGGTGGTACAGGTGGAGTAGATGTAGCCGCACCCCCACCCTGGGCTAATGTCCCCACTATGGTGGTCAGAAGCTGCTGCTGCTGCAGCATCATAGCCATCATCTGCTCTAATCTGTCAGGGGGTGGAGCAGACTGTGGCGGATGCGGTGTGGAAGTAGATGCTCGATGTGGCTCTCTGACTGATGGCGTAAATGGCGGTGGTCCATCTGTAGGACCAGCGGCAGGCTGAGACGATCGAACCGCCTCAGGAATCGGGCCCACAGCAGGGTCCGAATGGGTGCCAGACTGAGAGGGAGTCTGATCCATATGCTCAGTCAGCGCAAGACGAGCCGTGCTCCGCGTAGTCTTAGGTGGCATTTCCTATATTCAAAATAGGGCGCAACCTTGTCAGTCTCAATTGCACAAATACACCACAATCATTCACATAAAGAGTCAAAGGCATTCCATGCATTTCAATTAATCAAAATTGTCACAATACAGGGGATATATCCTTACAAGCATCATGACGAGAAATACATGGGAATTAAGATAATTAAGCAACAGCAACATAAGCAAAGCAGTAGCCCTAACAGGCTTACACACATAAAACAGGAAATGACTAACTACTGATAATAACATCAAAGATCGCATCGCTAGTCAGAGTCTGGTGACGGAGGAGGAGCACCCTTATCCTGTAAGCAACACAGGATCGCCTTTAAGGTGCGAGTCACCTTGCCAAATTTCTTCTTTGTAACGGCCTTGACATCAGCGACTTCTGCGCGAAGTTCTTGGACTTCCCTTCGCATAGCGGTCTGACTCTCCTCCATCCGAGCAATGCGATCGCCGATAGTAGCCTGCGCAGAAGGAGGAGGGCTCTCATCAGTATCCTGAGCCTCCTCTTCTGCTTCTTCCTGAACCTCTGCTCTAGGTTCTTCTTCGCTTTGATTTTCCTCATCATCAAAGTCATCCTCACTATCCCTTTCAAGTTGATTTTCACGGTATTGTGACCCAATCTTCATCTTGACCATTGTTGACTCATCAATGGTATGAATCGATACCGGTAATTTCGGCCCAAGTCTATAGGCAAACTCAAGCGCAATCTTGCAAATAAGTCGGCCAAAGGGAAGCGATTCGGATGTTCTTCTTGACCTGGCTATGAGAACTATCTGCCGTAAGATGAAGGTGGCCATACATACGTTCTCTCCCTGGGCCACCAGATATAAGAAATCGACCATAAGACGTGTGCATTCAATACGGTTCGTCGACCTGGGATAAACATTGAACGTACAGATATGGTGCAGCAGGCGCAAATCCTCAGACATGTACGTCGCCTTGAGGCATTATTAGGCTGCCATGGAACCAACTTACCGTACAGAAACCTGGTGCGGCGATCTCGTTCACGTCTAGTCCTCAGATTCTTCTCACTAGGATGCACATCACCTAGAGGCACGTTGAGAAGTCGCACAATCAACCGAACGTCGATCGTAGCCATCCGATCTCTACCAAAAGGGATTTTGAACTGCAAAGGCTCCAAGGTAGGATTCTGGATACTTGCGTAGAAGGCACGAACGGTGCTCACATTAGCACGAGCGCGAGCTTCAAAAATCGGACCCCAATGCGCAGCTTCAATGCGCTCGAACAACAGATACTCGTCGAACAATCGTCCATC
This sequence comes from Magnolia kwangsiensis, assembly GCA_037074715.1. Taxonomy (NCBI): domain Eukaryota; kingdom Viridiplantae; phylum Streptophyta; class Magnoliopsida; order Magnoliales; family Magnoliaceae; genus Magnolia; species Magnolia kwangsiensis. The sequence continues at coordinate 79,304,390 of CM073572.1, forward strand.
TACGTCCGCCTCAAATAACACTTTGCGATCAGTGTATTGGCCATGAGGCATCTTCGATAGAATTGTTCGCCCAAGGTGTGCATGGGGATCCAAATCCCGCTTTGTACGGCACTCCAGGACTACAGCTGGACCAGCGGCGGCGCTTGAACTTGCGGCACCACCCCGCGGTCTTCTCGATCGAGCAGGGCGGCTCGGCCCAGCCTCGTCTGTTGCAATTTTCCTCTTACCCATCAAAGATATGATGGATGAGAGTGATAAAAGGCCCAAAATGGCTTCCACGAAAGCCATAGAAAACGGTGAAAATGCGGAGAAGTGGCTGTCCAATCTGGAAAAAAGAAATCTAGGCATCGTAGAGGGATGCTTCAAGCTTTCCAAGGCTGTAATTTCAAGGAGAAATACAAACAAAAAAGTAGAATGGAGCACCTCACGATTTCAGCTCTATTTGGAGATTTTTGGAGCTCCAAATGGTGAGATCTTCAAGAAGAGGGGCTACCAACTCCCAATAAGTGATGGCTGGTGGTCGGTTTTGGCCAAGGAGGGACCTAGGAGTGATTTGGGACGCCGGAGTTTGGAGGTGGTTGCTGAAAATAGAAAATAGGGCTAAGGGGAGGGCTGTTTGTGAAGGAGAGGTGTGTTTTAGGGGTTTTCGTGAGATGGGAGGCATATGGGGAGGATGTACTAGGCGTTTTAGGGCGTGCGCCCGAAAATCGAGGCCAACGAACCCCACCGGTCGGCGATGCATCGCCTGCCAACCTCCAATTTGGCCGGTGAGACTGCATGGGTCTGGTACCCCATGGTCCAGGGGTTCTAAAAATATATGGCCCACCCCCTAGTTCATTGTATTTTGATCTGTATGAGCCTAAATATGTGTTCAGGGTTTTTCGGGACCACATCGCAATCCAGAATACAAAACCATATAATGCAGCATATGAATTTGGGGTAGAAGGAGCCAGTACATCTATCTAGATCCTTAGTTGCCAAAGAAAGTAAAGTTAGAATGGCCTTATGGCCATTTTTCATGAAATTTTACTATTCACTGTAAAATTTTGTGAAAGTACTAATTTGTGTTATTTTCATATTATTTTTGATGCCTAACAGGAAATGGATAAGAAATAAATGAAGGTCGGAGTGTTTAGAGGAGGAATTTTGAGAATTTTTGGCGAAACGGGGTTTTTAAGCCCTGGCGATTGATTACAGGAGTCGTGGTCATCCCACGGCCCAAGGATTCACTTTCGTGGTTTAAAACCGCTCGTAGAACGTCTCAACCTGACTTCCTACAGCTTAGAAGCGATTCGGGTTGCCTTACGCGACCCGAGATGCGTTACAGACTCGATCTTGCGATCGATCCTAATAGACTTCGCCTATCGGCGAATCTGGGACCCTAAAAGTGTTTCTAGACTCTTCTCGCACCCACCTATGTCAAAGGAAGAGACATCGTACGTCGCGAGACCATAACTCAGGCCCAGTATACTCTCATTCATTCTCTGATACCAACTTGTAACACTTTGAAAATCGGGGGTCGTGTATAAACTCGACTCCCGAGTTCCAGACCGTCACTTATGCAACAAAAATGGTTATGATTCAATGTTGTCTGATTTAAAGCATTCACATGAGTAAAATTATACCAAAACTGTAATTCATACTTCAGATCCAGTGATAAAAGCAAGCGGAAGACTAAACAATATATATATCACTGTATGGAAAAACAAAGTAAATCTCATTTGTCTCCAAAGTATGACTACATCTCTGAGTCTCATATACATATACATAAGCAAAAATAATGTTCAAAATAGTCCCACTGATGTCCCCTCGATCCAGGTCGCCTACGGGAAGCCGTCGTGATACTGCATATACGAGAACTCGTCTTGGTCCTCGTCGATCTCTGGCTCCACCTCCTGGATCTCGGCCTCACCTGCATCTACAACAGGGTCTGGTGGGTGTTGCAAACACCATCCCGTAACGTGGGAGTGAGTGATCAACTCAGTGGAATCATAGAGCAAAGATTAGCATGTTCACAATTCAATCACGCGATAATAGTAAAGCAGTAAATCAGACAATCCTAATACTGTTGTTAATGCAAGATGACATGACGTGATGTATGCCCTCACCGACGACCACCCTCATGTGGCAACATCTTACGACTGCGGCATGCCACACTTCCTAGAGTGCTCCACATCTTCCAGGCACATGCAATGCTATGGTGATATGAATTCCAAGTTGTTATTAGTCCATTCAAACAGAAGGATTGGGAAACTAAGGTACTTTCCTTGTATCAATCCCAACACAGATCCTGTCTAGGGTCGTCACTCCTAGTAATCTCATACGATGTATATTTCGTAGGTCACTGCAAGGGCTGCTAGGGCTGTTGCTCGCACTCGTTGCACCGCTCCTCCATCACCTTATCAATACAGGCCTACCGTACTCTACTGCAACGGAAGGGTCGTCGCCTCCCGTGGACTCAGAATACGCTCGCGGTCACTACAAAGGGCTCGTCGCCTGATCAGTGTAGGCCGACAGCTAGAATATAGTGTCCCATACCACCATAATCTGCTCACGAGTCTAGGTGCTCACTGGTCACTACGAGGAGGTTTGTGGCCCCAGCGTAGGCCGACAGCTCGACCACGGTGTCCCATACCACCATGCCCGGCTCATGAGTCTTCGTGGATCAAGGTACCATGGTTAACAGGGTTTACAATGGTAAGTTCAGTACCCTAGGTTCAAGCAGTTATGATTCATACAAGGTGAACATACATCGGCCAGTCGGGTTACTTGACGGGCTCGACTAGCACGATCGCATCTCAAGTCGAACGACATGAAGTGCGTAAAACACTTCGCGTGGCCTAACCACTGCCACCAACTCTAAACAGTAATCACGTTCATCGACGCGTCGTTCGTGGCTATGACCAGTCAGCCACGAATTCGCTCGGTTACCGACTGCCTGGACTAAGTCTAGTCCCACACATCTATGGAATCACATTAGCAATCTAAGTGAGAGTATTAAAATTGAAATACAATCATGTGAGCATGTTAACACATGTTATAACATTCAACTTAAACAAATCTTCAAACACATACATTCCATGCATGTAATGGAATCATGCATATGGTCAACATGTAGGAAATCATTTAGGTCAGCATATTAATTGAAGAATCAATCAAAAACTATCTCATAACATCATTCAATTCAATACATACTAATACAAACATTTATACAAACACATACACTACACACTTAAGTCTGCATATAGTATGTCGACCCAAAGTGCGCAACTAGGCGAATCTCTTCGCCAAACTAATTATGCAAGCATTCCTAACTCCCTAATGCGACAACAAACCATGTCAATCACGTCAGCAAAATATGAATGTAGACCGTACTTCCTACAAATGACTAAAATGCCCTAAATCTCATATTCTTCGTTAATTTATGAAACAGGAAACGGAGAGCATGTTGTACATGTCAAACGGCGATGCCGTCGATAATCTACTATTAAACGACATTGAAAGCGTTGTAAACCGTCAATCAAAGCGTCTAAAATTCTCACCTAGTCTCTTACGGATGCGGGATTTTGAACGGAGCGTGTACGCTTCGTCTACGGCAGTAGGACAACCTGATTTACGAAATACGTTAGCTAACACGCCCTAAATCTGGATAAACCCTAAATCAGCAAGTTCTAGGGTTGTTTTGTACCTGAAAGAACGGAGAAATCACCAGCCAGGTGATTGGGAAGAGTTGCTGAAGCTGCAGCAATCGGTGGCTCGGAAGCGGGAAAAATCCCTTCCAATCTCTCTCTCAAACTCTCTCTCCTTTTCTCTAGGGTTGCAATTTTCGGATGGGAGAGGGAAATGAGGGTTTCAACCCCTTTTATAAGCTTAAAAACACCGGAAACAGGCTCCGGAACGAAGTTTACTTGGTGCCTATCCATTTCGGGGCTGTTTCGGTCCAAAAGCTGCTTTCTGGTGGTCCCCTGGTCGATTGCGATCAGAATTTAGCTCATGCGTACCAGATGTAGCACGTATTAAGTTTTCAGTCTGGAAGGGTTTGCAGATCGCACGTGGCGGACCAGTTTCAGTTCAGCGGTCACCGCACGTAGATCAGGGCTGAAAGTCTCATGATAATGAATAGAAATTTTTCCTGATCCGAGGGTGTAATCTGGATGAATTCTGGCGGTCAGAACGCTTAATACTGACGCGTCAAGTCGTGTGCCAGATTTAAATTTGAAATTCCAATTCTGTCCCTGTACGCGCTTCTGTCCGGGTTCAACGAAATAGTCTGTGATTATCAGTTTGACTTGATTTTCGAGATGATTGTCAAGTCCAGCTGGGCGGTTCTAACGGTCTAAGATAGGAGGTATCGGACCTTCGACGTGCGGTCTAAATCCAATACAAAAATTCAATGTGGTCCAGAGGACAAACTCGCTTAGAGTTTGATCCGAGGTTATAGAGTGTTGTAGAGTTGTTTGTTCTACTCGATTTGGGTCTTGCAGAACGTATTTAAATTGATTAGGGACTATTTCCCAGCTACTCTAGCGTTGCGCTAGCTAACTTACGCTTAATTTTCATGGAAATTAATTTCACGCGATTTCGGGTCGAGTTGGTACTCGAGCCCAAGTACGGATTTTTCACGGGCATTACATTAGCCATCAAAGACATGATTGAAGTAAAACTTAAAAGAAAATATTACAACCGAAGAGAACTGAAGGATTAGAGAGGATTAAGGACTTTGTAAAAGCTCCACAACTCTTTGTTATATCTCTTATACCCTAATTCATATCTAAAAAAAGTCTAAAAGATCATTTTAAATAGGAAAATTTTGTACTGACTTGGAACCGACTTCAAATTTATGCACTTTTATTATACTTCGGTCACACTGACTATGACCTTCGATCGCATCAAATATTACTTTAATTGCACCAAATTTGTCTATCGGTTGTAGTTAAATTTTTTCAATAGTTATCTTAAGTCTCTATCTCCCTCAAGTTACACTAAACCTCCCTTCATTGACACTAAACATGACTTCAGTCACACCTAAGTTTCTAGTCGAATTTTCTCCAAAAATCATAATTTCTTGTTGAACTATTGTATGCACATTTGGTAGGATCAAACTAACCTCGGGTGGGACAAAACAGTCTATTATTTTTGTCGATGTACTTTGTGATTGTTCTAGTCTTCTCTCTCTCTTTTGCACTTAGTTTTCTAGAATCTTTGGCACTTAAAATCTTCATTAATCACCTTTAAATCTCCAAATCTTTACGTGGTCATTATTTGATCACTAAATCCTTTTTTAAGTTTCTCTCTCCAAATCACCTCACATACTAAAACATACATAATCAGATCAATTAAGCGCATCTATACTTTTAAAACTAATGCATAATAAGGGAAAGATATACAATATTTCTCACTCAATAACTCTGCCCCCCCCCCCCCCCAGCATTTTTCTAGTCCCAAGAAAAACATGTAAAAAACTAATCTTCACAACCCAAATTTCAACCCTCTCTAAAAAAATAACATTATATGTACTCCTATGCATGTGTAGGTAGATAAAAAATGAAATATTATCAGTCTATAACCTAATGTCACTAGTAAACTATTAAACTAAATTCCCTTTCATCAATTAATTAGTAGAATTCATTCAAACATCAAGTTCCTAGTGTGCTCAATAAAGTCGCACTTATAATCTATAGAAGTCAGCCTTCTCTCTATAATGTTAACCATGGTGATTACCTCAAAGCGGTCACATTAACATAAGATACTGATTCAAAACTCATCTCCTTTTTTCACTTATTTTTTCAGCTTTTGAATGTTTTTCACCTACGAATTTCACACTATTGTTTATTATTTTTTTCTTTTCTTTTCTCATTTAAGAACATACAATTAGTAGCCATTTTTTTATTCTAACTATATTAATTTTACTCGTTGGTACTTTTTCTTCTTTTTATACTGTAACGCCCTGGATTTTTGCCAACCTAAAGTTAGATGTCCTTAGGCAATGAGTCAATCATAACACCTTAATTCATTTCTCAGAACTCATTCCTAAAGCCTCAAATCTCCTTTCGACCCATTTCCTTCAAAATCTTACCTTTCACCACCTTATTCTTCAAATTTTTATAAGTACTTTCATAGTAGACACTAATCCTAAAGTTTAAATGATGAAGAACAACAATGAAATTAAAATTTACTATAAATAGTGAATACATAACTAAATTGGGTTTTTTTTACCATTAATCTTTTGAAATATCATGATGAGCAGCTTCTCCAACCCCAAAATCATATATTATACGTCGAACAACTCATCAGGTTTGTAAAATACACCCATTTCAAATATCGGGTGGTAAAACCATATCAAACGGACTCGGGGCCCAAACGACGCAAATCGAGGGGACCCAAAGTGGGTCCCGTGCATATCCACGGGGGGGATAGCATTGCCCCAATGTCTAGCGGTCAGTGATGGAATCTCCGAAATGGTGAGGCCTCAACGTTCAGCGGGCCAGGCGACTCGTTTTCTGTCCCATTTTCTGTAATTTTTATTTGACTTTAAAAAGTCATATCTCTCTTATTATAACTCCGATTTAGGTGATTTAAAAGTAAGATTGAAGATTGATAAGTCTAGTTTAATATAAAAATAAGTAAAAAAATATAATAAAAATTGTAAGGTAGTTAAATATAAGCTATTGTGGCAACTATCTAAAAATCATTAGTTTAGACAGCTGCTGCTTTTATAATTTTAAGAAATTTTCTACAATAAAAAATCTAATGAAATTTGGTGGAGACTAAGTGAACTTGATGACGAAATATTTAAAAAATAATTAAAATAATATACTAACTAAAAGTGCCAAAAAGGGGTATAGAACTGCCCTAGGACCTTATTCAGTCATAATTAAGGCAGAATTTAGTCAAGTACTAAACTAAATAATTGATGGATTTAGCTTGAACCACTTTCTATAAGAAATGTAAGACCCAAAACCATTAGAATCGTTAATCCAACATTACCTAAAAACCTAGGAGCACCCTCAAAACCCAGTTGCTCTTGAGAGCACATTGGAACATTGTATCGGACCTGTACCGCGGGTCGAAAGTCTAAATACCGCAAAGCTATACGGTTATGACCGCCATATAGGGCTTGACTATCATCTCAAAAATCAAATTCAGGTAGTGTACAGAAATGCACAACTTGAGCCCAGAGTGAAGTGTATAAGAAACAAGAATATCTTTAAAAAATGAACAGAAACTCAAGTGAATTGAGCCGTTTGCTCGCAGGCTAATTTTAAAGTTTCAAACTGTCAGATTCTGACCTAACTGCACCCTTGGATCAGGAAAAATTTTCAACACATGTCAGTGTACTTGTGGCCCTGATCGAGTAACGATGACCGTTGAACTGAAACAGGTCCTCCATGGTTGATACACTGATCCAATTGGACCAAAATCTTAACCTGACATAGATCCAATCAGGGAAATTTCCCCAGACTGTATGCAGGAAATGGACCTCCAGATGAACCCCGTTGGCCCGAAACAGGCAACTTTTGGCTATAACCTAAGTATACCATGGCCATGGGGCCATTACCATTAGTTCTAGGCCTATATAAGAGCCTAAACCCACCCTATTTCTATTCCATATGATTTTCCTAACCCTAGGAGAGAGAAGAGAGAAAAGAGGAGGAGAAAGTGAGGAGAAGTGAGAGAGATCTAGAGTTAGTAGCCGAGATTCATTCCCACCTCTCCACGTATTAAATCATCTCTTCCGTGTCACTACACCGTCGTTTTCAACTCTGTTTTGGGTAAGAAGTCCTAACCCTAAACTATTTTAGGTATCCAAATAGGTAGATCGGTGAAATAGCTAACCTATTTTGTGATTAAGGTAGCCGTTGTGCCGTAGATAATGATGTAGTGTTCAAACTAAACTCAGTACGGGTTTACCAGTGAAAGGTGCAGACTATAAACGTTTGGGTTATGATTTTCAAGGCTTTCAATGTCAACTAATGATTTATGTCTGACTTGATTGCTACCATATGATCTTAGTTACAATATATTCAACAGTTTATACATGTGTGTGAACTATGCGAATATATAATGCATTCCATGTATTTGTGGAAATGTTCGAATGAATTTGAAATCATGATTTGTGCTTGCCATGACTATAAACCTAGAATACATGATTGTTATGTGTACAACAAATCCTTCGTGAAAGGATTTGCTGTAATATATGTTATAACTAATTTAGTCTATGTATAATACAAAATGCATTCTATGTGTTTGTTAAAATATTTGAATGAACATGGTTATGATTTGTGCTTGCCATGATTGTTTGGTTGAGAATACATGATCGTTGTACGTGTGGCAACTCCTTTATGAAAGGATTTGCTATAATATATGTTATAACTATTATATTATATGAATGTTGGTAAGTATAGTCTAAGTGTTTGATAAAATGCCTGAATTAGAAAATACTTGTTGAACTGTATTTAATGAGGGTGCTGAGATAGGATTCTCAATCTCCTTATCTATAGTTATAGTTTTCTTTATGTAACCTATCTTACTAATATGTGATTTATGGATAAAATGTCTGTATATGATTGCATGTGTACTATTTGTTTGTTGAAATGCTCAATTGAGATTTATATTTTAGATTAGTTGTCACATGCCATCTTTGACTATAATATGTGAATGTTATTATTTGAAGTGTAATTGGGACTACAATGTAGTCCAGGCAATCGGTAATAGTTTACGATCGGTGTCCGAACTGTTTTGTTATGACGGATACATTTGAGGAATTCGATTCGTACGATGATTATCGACAGTGGTTAGGCCACGAGGAGTGCGTACGCACCCCATGTAGAGTAATTTAACATACGCTCATGCTAGTCGAGCTTATCAGGTAACCCGATTAGTCCAATGTATGTTCACTATGTATGGATGCTACTGCTTGAATCTAAGTTACCAAACTTACCAATGAAAAGCTCGTTTAACCTAGGTACTTCGATCCGTTAAGACTCATAAGCCAGGCATGGTGGTATGGGACATTGTGGTCAAGCTGTCGGCCTACAATGGGGCGACAAGCCTCCCCGTAGTGACCAGTGAGTAATACAAACTCATTAATCGGATACGGTGGTATGGGACCCTATATTCGAGCTGTCAGCTTACGCTAAGGGGACAAGTCTTTTCCGTATTAACCTTGAGTATACACTAGGACTACACTAAGGTGATGAGCCTTGCCATAGTGACCTTGAGTATAAATAGGCCTACCTCGGTATAACCGGCTGTGGTCCCCAGTCGGGTTAGTGATGAGCCTTCGAAAATAGACTACCAGTTGGTAGGGCATTGGTGGTGTGACCTCGAGTATGAATTAAGCCTACGTTGAGGTAATGAGCCTCCCGTAGCAACCACTAGTATAAACTCATGAACTTACCTATCGTATGTGACTAACTAGGATTGACGACCCTAGATGGATCATTGTTTGGGTAGTGGTATAAAGGGAGGTGCCTTAGCTTCTTGAACCTACTGCATGAATAGACCTAATTAAAAACTTAGCTAACATAACCATGCATCGCATTGCACGGTGCTTTGGCGAGGAAGCGTACGTTTACCGGGAGTGTTGCATGCGCGATCGTGAGATGATGTTGCTGAGGGAGTGCAGGTGAGGGCATACATCATTATTGCATACCATTATTGCATTAACAAGAGTAATTAGGACCTGATTGTTGTACTGCTTTATCATTACAACTTGACTGAATTGATAACATATTAACCTTTGCTTTATAGTTCCACTGAATTAGCTACTTATTCCCACCTAGGATGGTGTTTTAAAAAACTAACCAGACTCTAATATAGATGCAGGTTTTAACAAGGTCTGCGTGACTGAGCCAGTCTCCATAGACGAGGAAGAGTTCTCCTACGTGCAGCTTTCAGGCGGGTCTATGTAGACCTCGTGCTACTTCGATTGGATTACAGGGATACTAGATTAGTTGAACATTTACATTTTTTTTACATTTTGTAAGTTTGAAACAACATTTGTATATATATTCAGCCCAGCTACATGATCATACTCTGGAGGTTATAAAACACGTACCTATACTTTTTATATTAAAATCAGTCTTTCGCTTTCTTAATTACATTAACTCTAGAGTATGATATGCTATTTTGGTGTAATCTCACTCATGTTTAATGCACTAATATGAACAACATTCAATTATTATTATCTATGTTGCACAAGTGATGTGTTGGAACTCAGGAGCTGAGCTTTTGCTTGACTCCTGATTTTCAGGGCGTTACAAGATAGTATCAGAGCATGATTTGGATTAAACTGGACCTGGGTTATGGTAACATAGTACATTCTAATGCACTCTGACTTAGGAAGGAGGTGATGAAATCTAGAAACCGCATTAGAATTCCAAGTTTCACCAATAAGCAAGATTAACTACAGTAGTTTAGCGCATACACGTTCAAGATCATGCGAATGGATCTCAATCACATTTAGACCGTCAGTCGACGGGTTTGAGTCGTTAGTTGAAGAATTTTAAACCTGAAACGGATCCAAATGACACGAATACGGGTGCATTGGACCACAAAAATAGACCCTACGGGCCTAAGGACCCGAATTAAGAAGTTCAGAGAGGAGTAATGAGATAATTAGGACCTTAGGAATGAGGATTATAAAAAATCTAACAATATAGGAAATATGATAAATTAATAACGTGAACCCAATAACCTCCTTAGCTGATATGCTCATGTGTGAAGTGCACGAATGCAATTACATTCAAGTTCAGACAACTCAATTCCAATCAGACAACTTTTAACCCTAAGCGATAAAATAATTTCCTATATTATAAATGGTACAAAATCATCTAGCGTATGAGCATAAACTTTGGATTACAACTATTGGATTACCGCTACTCCTAAATTAAGATTAAGCTACTGGTTATACTAAGAAATGTAAAAGACTGATTATGCCAAGATAATTGAATGATAAAATTTGTTAGTCAGCTTGATTAGGTTGGAGTGGGACCTCATTCTTTCGTTGAATCCCCTTAATACTTATAGGCTTCTTTTGTAACTCTTAGGAAGCTTGTGTGACTTAGAAACTATTCAGACTCAGAGAAAACTTATATATCCTTTTGATTAAACGTTAGGTCAAATCAATACACCCCTTAGAATTGCCTTCCCAAGACTTATTATAATCGGAAACACGGAGTAGAGAAATAATATATAAGCGAAGTATTCGTGGTTTGAATCGAATTCTCAATCTTGGTAGTTACCAATGAACTTAATGCTCTGATTAAGTAGAAGATCGGGATCAACTAGGATTAAGAACTGGTACGACAAAATTTCTATTACATCTAGGCAGAAGGTTTGTGTATCTGGCTCAAACCCATTACACAACTTTCCTTCCGTGTTGGTTCGACTACTTACAATTAAAAGTTTATTACTTCGCCTTTGAGAAGTGTTAAGAACATATAACCAATAGGGATATTTTTTCTATAGGCCCAAGAAATTTCTCAAATGGGCAACGGACAGTTAGGAATTAGGTCCTGAATTATAGACCATTCTGGCATACATATTATGTATATGAACTTAGAAACATAGTCTGCCCATTAACCTATTTTGCCCAGATTCGTTATGTACTAATAATGTATAGACTATATTAAAGTATTAAACTGAACATGATTAAAAAGGGTAAGTTGGGACCGTGGTAAAAGTCCTTTGGTAGAATTAGTCATCTTACCACAAACTCACGCCCATCCCTAGAATCAACCACAACACCCATTATATTTTTAGTTACTTTCTATAACCATAGGTACCAATGTCATAATACACATCATCGATGAAAGGATAACCAATGTATTGAGAGATCGTTTCCCATTTCATGCTAAGGATAGGTCCTAAATTACACTTTGTTCTGACATACGGATCAGGATATAGATTCTTGAGCCTTGAGAGTAGAAATAATTTTTAAGGGAGGTAGATCATTATGAGCCCAATATAGTTAAGTTAGTTTATTCATCCACTTGATCAAAGTAGCGCAGCGGAAGCGTGGTGGGCCCTTGCCCTACTGGCCCAGGATCGAAGAGAATTGATCCAGGCTATACATAAGGGTAGGTCATAAAATAGGATCTGAATCTTCCTTTGAATGTCAATAATGAAGTCATCGAAGGGAAGCAATTAGGGTTTAAGTATTAAACCAATTCATATTAAAGAGTAGGCCTAACAATGGGTACGAGCTGAATTATAATAGTCGAGGTCAGTGTATCTAAAATGTGCTTGTTGAATACGAACCCAATAGAAACCTTAGCCAATTTCAGGGCGAAACAGTTTTAAGGAGGGCAGACTAAAATGAGCAAGACTAACATAGATAGTGTACACCCTGCCACACATATAAACTTGAAATTAATAAAATTTAGGCAAATCAAATAATAAAATCATTACTTAATAACTTTAGCCAATTTCGGGGATGAAATTACTTTTAAGGGGAGTAGATTGTAATGCTCCAGATTTTTGCCAACCTAGAGTTAGACATCTTTAGGCAATGAGTCGATCATAACACCTTAATTGACTTCTCAGAACTCATTCTTAAATCTTCAAATCCCCTTTCGACTTATTTCCTTTAAAATCTCACCTTTCACCACCTTATTCTTCAAAATTTTCTAAGTACTTTCATAGTAGATACTAATCCTAAATTTTAAATGATGAAGAATAATAATGAAATTAAAATTTACTATAAACAGTGAATATATAAATAAATTAGGTTTTTTACCATTAAAATTTTAGAACTCATAAAATAAATAGGTAATTTGGATAGAGCAACTTCTCTTATCCCAAAATCATATATTGCATGTCGAATAAATCATTTTGGTTTGCAAAATAAACCCGTTTCAAATATCGGGTGGCGAAACCACATCAAATGGACTCGGGGGCCCAGACGACGTAAATCGAGGGGACCCGAGGTGGGTCCCGCACATATCCAGCACCCGGGGGGGGGGGGGGGGGGGGGGGGGTGATAGCATTGCCCCTAGGGTGAGCCATCGCCCCAATGTCCAGCGGTCGGTTATGGCATCGTCGAAACGGTGAAGCCTCACCGTCCAGCGGGCCGGGCGGCCTGTTTTCTGCCTCATTTTCTATCATTTTTATCCGACTTCAAAAAGTCATATTTCCCTCGTTATAACTCCGATTAAGGTGATTCAAAAGCAAGATTGAAGATTTATAAGTCTAGTTTAATATTAAATAAGTGAAAGTATAATTAAAATTTAAAAGTAGTTAAATATAAGTCGTTGTGACAACTATTTGAAAATCATTAGTTTGGACAACTGATGCTTCTATAATTTTTAGAATTTTTCTACAACACGAAATCTAATGAAATTTGGTGAAGACAAAGTGAACTTGATGATGAACTATTATAAAAATAATTAAAATAATATAATATCTAAAAGTACCAAAAAGGTGTATAGAATTGCCCTAGGATCTTATTCTATCATAATTAGAGTAGAATTTAGTCAAGTACTAAACTAAATAATTGATGAATTTGGCTTGAACTACTTTCTATATGAACTGCAAGACCCAAAATTATTGGAATCGCTAACCCAACATTACCTAAAATCCTAGGAGCAACCTCAAAATCCAGTTGCTCTCGAGAGCACATTGAAACATCGAATCGGACCTAGACTGCACGTCGAAAGTTCGATTACCGTAAAACTATACGGTTATGACCACCTTACTGGGCTTGACTACCATATCAAAAATCAAATCCAGGTAGTGTCCAAAAACTCACAACTTGAGTCCAGAGTGAAGTGTGTGAGAAACGAGAATATCTTTAGGAAATGAACTGAGATTTAAGTGAATTGAGGTGTTCGCTTGTAGGCCAATTTTAAGATTTCAAACCGTCAGATTCTGACCCAATTACACCCTCTGATCAGGGAAAATTTTTAACAATGTTAGTGTACTTGTGGCACTGATCGAGTAACAATGACCATTGAACTGAAATAAGTCCTCCACGGTTAATCCAATGATCCGATCGGACCAAAATCTTAACTTGACCTAGATCTGATGTCAGGGAAATTTTCCCAGACCATATGTGGGAAATGGCCTCTAGATGAGCCCTGTTAGCCCGAAACAACTGACTTTTGGCTATAAGCTAAGTATACCATGACCCTAGGGCCATTACCATCAGTTCTGGGGCTATATAAGGGCCTAAACCCACCCTAATTCTATTCCATACGATATTCCTAACCCTAGGAGAGAGAAGAGAGAAAAGAGGAGGAGAAAGTGAGAAGTGAGAGAGATCTGGAGTTAATAGCTAGGATTCATTCCTGCCGCTCTACGTATTAAATTGTCTCTTCCGTGTCGCTACACCATCGCTTTCAACTCTGTTTTTGGGTAAAAAATCCTAACCCTAATCTATTTTAGGTATCCAAATAGGTAAATCGGTGAAATAGCTAACCTATTTCGTGATTCAGGTAGTCGTTGTGCCGTAGATAATGATGTAGTGTTCAAACTGAGCTCGATAGGGGTTTACCGATGAAAGGTGTAGACTATAAACGTTTAGGTTATAGTTTTCAAGGCTTTCAGTGTCAGCTAATGATTTATGTCTAACTTAATTGCTACCATATGATTGTAGTTACGATGTATTCGAGAGTTTATATATGTGTGTGAACTATGCGAATATATAATGCATTCCATGTGTTTGTGGAAATGTTCGAATGCATATGAAATCATGATTTGTGCTTATAATGACTATTAACCTAGAATACATGATTATTGTGTGTACGAAAACTCCTTCATGAAAGTATTTGCCATAAGAAATGCTATAACTAATTTAGTCTATGTATAACACAAAATGCATTCCATGTGTTTGTTGAAATGTTTGAATGAACATGGAATTATGATTTATGCTTGCCATTGATTGTTTGGTTGAGAATACATGATCATTGTACGTGTGGTAACTCCCTTATGAAAGGATTTCTATATAATATAACTAATATATTATATGAATGTTGGTACGTGTGGTCTAAGTGTTTGATAAAATGCCTAAATGAGAAAATTCTTGTTGAACTGTATTTAATGAGGGTGCTAAGATAGGATTCTCAATCCCCTTATCTACAGTTATAGTTTTCTTTATGTAACCTAACTTACTACTATGTGATTTAGGGATGAAATGCCTGTGTATGATAACATGTGTACTATTTATTTGTTGAAATGCTCAATTGAGATTTATATTTTAGATTGGTTATCACATGCCATCTTTGACTATAATATGTGAATGCTATTGTTTGAAGTGTGATTGGGACTACAATGTAGTCCAGATAATCGATAATGGTTTACAATCGGTGGCTAAACTATTTAGCCACGACGGATACGTTCGAGGAATCTGAGTCATATGGTGATTATCAACAGTAGTTAGGCCACGAGGAGTACGTATGCGTTCCATGTCGAATAATTTAATGTATGCTCATACTGGTCGAGCTTGTCATGTAACCTGATTGGCCCAATGTATGTTCACCATATATGGACGCCACTGCTTGAATCTAAGGCACCAAACTTACCAGTGAAAAGCCCGTTTAACCTTAGTACCGTGATCCGCTAAGACTCATTATCCAGGCATGATAGTATGGGATTATGTGGTCGATCTGTCGGCCTACGTTGGGGCGACGAGCCTCCTTGTAGTGACCAGTGAGTAATCTAAACTCACGATCTGAATATGGTGGTATGGGACACTGTATTTGAGCTGTCGGCCTACGCTAAGGTGATGGGCCTTTTTCGTAGTGACCTCGAGTATTCACTAGGACTACGCTAAGGTGACGAGCCTTACCATAATGACCTTGAGTATAAATAGGCCTACCTCGACGCAGCCTGGCTGTGGTCCCAAGTCAGGTTAGTGATGAGCCTTCGAAAATATATTGTCAGTTGGTACGGCGTTGCTGGTGTGATCTCGAGTATGAATTAAGCTTACATTGAGGTGACGAGCCTCCCATAACAACCACTAGTATAAACTTGCGAACTTGCCTATCGTACGTGACTGACTAGGATTGACAACCCTAGAGGGATCATTGTTTGGGTAGTGATATAAAGGGAGGTGTAGCTTCCCAAACTTGCTGTATGAATAGACTTAATTAAGAACTTAGCTAACACGACCATGTATCGCATTGCATGGTGCTTTCGCGAGGAAGCGTACGTTTACCGGGAGTGTTGCATGCGTGATTGTAAGATAATGTCGTTGAGGGAGTGCAGGCGAGGGCTTACATCATTATCGCATGTCATTCTTACATTAATAAGAGTAATTAGGACCTGACTGTTGTACTGCTTAACTAAATTGATAATATGTTAACCTTTACTTTATAGTTCCAATGAATTAGTTACTCATTCCCACCTGGGATGGTGTTTTAAAACACCAAGTAGACTCTGATATAGATGTAGGACGGAGCCAGTCTTCATAGATGACGAGGAGTTCTCCTACTTGCAGCTCTCAGGCGGGTCTATGTAGACCTCGTGATGCTTCAATGGGATTACAAGGATACTGGATTTGTTGAACATTTACATTTTTTTAAAATTTTGTAAGTTCGTAACAACACTTGTATATATATTCAGTCCAACTACATGATCATACTCTGGAGGTTATGAAACACGTACCTATACTTTTTATATTAAAATTCGTCTTCTCTTGCATAATTACATTAACTCTTGAGTATGATATGTTGTTTTGGTGTAATCCTACTTATGTTTTATGCACTAATACAAATAATATTCAATCATCATTATCTATGTTGCATAAGTGATGCGTTGGAACTCAAGAGCTAAGCTTCTGCTCGACCCCCGATTTTCAGGGCGTTACATATACCAAGGTAGGGAAGGATCTTTAGTGTTGGTTCCTAACACTCTTAAGTGATCATCAAGTTAAACATTAAGAGTTCAAGTTAAAATTTTAAAGAATATGAGTTAGATGTGAATTGTGAACTAAACTCAATTAATGTTTAAATTTTCCTATCAATCAATTCATTAAAAAGAACTCGTTTAAAAATCTACTAATCAACTAGACTTTAGACTTTTAAAATTTACTTTATATCTTATCATTTTACACTCAAATATATTCAAATACACATAATATCAATCTTCAAAGAGAGTTTTAAAATCTAAAAATTAAAAATTCTAAATATTTTTGAAAATTTTTGCTCAAAAACTAAGGGCCTATTTGATTTTTCAGCTTAACTGTAATTACCATGTAAATAGTAATAATTATTTACATAGGTAATTACCACATCTTTCCCAATGCAGATGTGACAACTTACTTTTTTAACACTTTAATCGAGAAATTTTCAAAATCAATTTGGGGCCCATCGTGATGCATGTGACTTATCCACACCGCTCATTTGTTATGCCGGTTGAATTTAGGGCATAAGCAAAAAAATGAGGCAGATCCAAAGCTCAAGTGGACCACACCACAGGAAACAATGAGAATTGAACGCCTACCATTAAAAACTTTTTGGAGCCCTTAAAAGTTTAGAATTAAGTTAATATTTGTGTTTTTCCCTTATTCCTGTTTGTGTGACCCTATGAACGGGTTAGATGATGAAAAAACCTCAATGTGGGCCTAGTGAAGGAAACAACTTTTAACGGTGGATGAATTAAGGTCACTGTTTCCTTTCGTGTGGGCCATTTAAGTATTGAATCTGCCTCATTTTTTGGCTCATGCCCCAAAATGTTCTAATAAAATAGATGGACAATGCAGATATATCATATACATTACAGTGGGGTCCACATATTTAAGTCAACACTTTTATACTGATTTTTGAGGTAGAATTACTCTCACATTTTCAAATAAGGTGAAAAAGTAATAAATACTTATTTACCAGGATTTACATGTATCATGAAAAATCAAACAGGCCTTAAGAAAATACTGATTAGTTCCATCTAATCTCACCCCCAACCCAAAATCTATATTGTCCTCAATGTAAAAAAGATATGCAATATATTATAACATGGGAAAATAAAAAAGAAAAAGAAAAAAAGAAAAGAAAGAGGAATGAGTAAGAGTGTAAGTGTTAATGTTTTAAGCACACAAGTATTTATTAAATTTCTTAGACAAAATGTATAGTGTACGAAACTTCAACACACTTCAGCTCTCTTTGATATTTTAAGACTAGCGTGACTCAACATCTCCAGAGTAGAAGGATGGGAATGTTTTCAACAGAAGGATTGTTTGTATACCAACTTACAAGTAAAGATGTTAGGCCCATGTCCTAGTGACTATTTTGTTCCTTATGATCCCGCGGATCTCCTGGTCGAATTCAGGCGACCCACAACCTATAGATAGCATTTGCGCGCGACCTTAAGTCGCATCCTGTAAACCTGAGCTGACTCAACTCGAGACCTATACCATTGCAACGGCATCATCGCCGTGGTTTAAATGCCACGTCCCATGCGTCAATACGACGCTTAGATCATAAGATGTGGACCGCGCATTATAATGGTTGTGGACCTCACGTTGCGGGACCCACCTGTCCCATGTTGCACCATTCCCTAGTTAATCATAAGGGTGATGACATCACCTTAGATATAGCCACCCTACCCTAGCAATGATTACTAGCTTATCGCTTACAAGCCTTGATGGCAAAGTTCTTCCCCATGCTCTTACATGCAATGATTACCCTACCATCATCATTACTTCTCTCTCCATCTTACCTCTCTCTCCCTCCTTTCTTCCATTCTCCATTAGCAAGAGCTTGGGATGTCAAATTAAACCCCTTAAAATCCAGCCATCTCCACCCTCCACACCTCCCAATCCAACTCTCCTAAAGCCATCTCAACCATAGAAATTCATTCATTTGGAGCTTTAGGACCCTAAGGTGGAAGAAGAAGTTAAAGATTTAAGGTGGGTGTTCTTTAGGTAGATCCTTTTCTTTTCTTGCATAGAGAAAGTGGGACCCACGAATCAATGGTGAGGATCCCATCTTGGACCCTATGTGTGGCTAATGGCCCACCTTGATCGTATGTATGTATTATAATATAAGAAGGGCCCATAATGGCAGGGCCCCTCCCTCTACCATTTTCTCTCTTTCTCTCTCTCTCTCTATTTTTTATGATGTGTGGCCCACCTGATGTGCACAACACATTTAGACTGTCCAAGGCCAGCAGGCCCACCATGATGGATTTTATTTATGTTGTCTGTCCAGCTGGTGGAGCCCACCTTGCTGTCCATTTTGGGATAGGCATGGACAAAGGAAAAACATTAATATCAACTTAGTCTGTGGGGTGGCCTATTGTAAGACTCCGTCTATTCCGTATGACTTTTTGCTTATGTATACGATGATCGACGCCCTTAGCAAGACCTGGATTGGCCATTCATAGTACACTCTCAACTGACTGGAACCCCAAGACCTTAAAACCTATCTCATGTCGACCGTCCCGTCGCCGTGATCATGGAGGTACTACCCGTGCGTTTGTACGATACTCCGTTAGTGAGATACACTAGGAAGAATCACTAATGTATCATGTGCGTAAGGCGTCATGTACTCCATTCCACATATGTGTATCACACATGCCATGCACACATGTACATGCCACACATGGGTGAGAGAATCTCTACCCATGTGTTTGATGTCACACACATATACCTCTCCCTCTCTCATGTACACCTCAAGTCAAATCTTTTCCATGCCACACCTTAAGTATGACATCATCACACCATGACATCCCATGCTTCTTTAACCCATCATTAATTACAAATCATGAATTAATTGTCATAATCCTAATCTAAGCTAACCAAGATCACATTAATTAAATCTAACCACATTTTAATAATTTCTTTAATATATCCCTTCATTCCTTAACATTTCACCATTTTTCTACACATGGAGAGAGAGAGAGAGAGAGAAGAGTGATCTTGATGGGCCATCAACCCCATACCTTCCATCCATCTCAGCCATTCATCTAATTCATCAAGGTGAGACACCCACTCCACTCTTGGTTTGTTTTCTTTTGATTATATGGATGATTATAGTGGTGATGATATGATGATAATGATATGATTAATGGTATGGATTCATGGGAGAATGCATACAAAAAAAAAGAATAATAAAAAAAATTGTTATAGACTTTATGTGAGACCCATTGATAGTGGGCCCCACCAGAATATTTTCTAGGCCATCCAAACTGCTCAAAGTGAGGCCATTGGGCTGGTCAAACACACGTGCATACACACCCTAAATAAAAAAGAAAAGAAAAGAAAAAGAAGAGAAGAGGTGTGGGTCCACAACGGGCCCCACCCAAGATGTATGTATTCAATCCATGCAGTCCATTCAATTTCCCAACTCATTTTAGGCGTTGAGCTAAAAAATGAAACGAATCCAAATATCTGATAGGCTACACCATAAATGTAAAACCCCAGATTTTTGCCAACCTGGGATTAGACGTCCTTAGGCAATGGGTCAACCATAACGCCTTGATAACCTCTCATAACCCAATTCCAAAGCCAAAGAAATCGTGTAGAACCAAATCCTTTAGAGATTAAGCGTAAGTTAACTGGCGCTACATTAGATTAGCTGTGAAATTGTCCCTGAACACTTTAAATACGTTCTACAAGACCCAAAACTTGTAGAATCAATGACACTATACCCTGAAACCTACGATCAAACTCTAAACTCGTTTGCTCTCAGGAACCCTTTGAAACTTTGTATTGGATCTAGACCGCGCGTCGAAAGTCCGATACCTACAATCTTAGACCGTTATGACCACTTAACTGGACTTGACAATCATTTCAAAAATCAAGCCCAACCGACGTTCAGAGGCTATTTAATTGAGCCTAGAGTAAAGAGAGTGAGAAAGGGTAAGGATTTAGAAATTTTAATCTAAATCTGGCACGTGACTTTGTGCATTATTATTAAGCGTTCTGACCATCAGAATTCAGCCAAATTTCACCCTCGGATCAGGAAAAATTTCTCTTTCATATCATGAGACTTGTAGACCTGATTTAGGTGCGATGACCGCTGAACTGAAATTGGACCGCCACGTGCGATCTGCGAACTCTACTGGACTGAAAACTTGGTGTGAGCAACATCCAGTGACTATGAGCTTAAGTCTGATCACGTTCGGCCAGGGGACCTCTCGAAATTCTCTTTTAGATCGAAACAGTCCAGATTTGGTTATAACCCAAGTATACTTTGTTCCTAAGTCTAAAACGGTGAGGTTTTAGCCTATATAAGGGCCTTAAACCCTCACATATCTCACCCATCCGAATTTGCTAGAAACCCTAGCTAGAGAGAGAGAGAAAGTGAGAGATTGTGAGAGACTTTGTGAGAGAACTTCCTGCCGTCTGCTCCATCCTTTGCACGTACCAAAGGAACGTATTCAAATCACTTTCCCGGTGATTTCTAACTCACTTTTAGATAAGAAAACCCTAACCACTTGATGATTTAAGGATTCCTTTGATTCAATAGCGAAGTACCTTACGTATCTTGTGCATTAGGTCGCCGTTACGCCGTTGACGAAGCGTATACGTGCTATTCGAATCGATACACGTCTAAGGCGAAAGGTGAGGATTCTAGACGCTTTGATTGACTGATTTCAAAGCTTTCAATGTCGTTTAATAGTAGATTATTGACGAGCACGCCGTTTGACATGTAGAACATGCTGTCCATTTTTCATTTCGACTGCGTATGGAAAATATGATATTTAGGGTATTTTAGTCATTTGTAAAAAATACTGTTTACATTCACATTTTGCTGAAATGTTTGCCATGGTTATTTTTCATGTTAGGATACTAGGAATGCGTGTATGATCTGTTTGGCGAAGAGATTCGCCCTAATGTGCACTTTGGGTCGACATACACTATGTAGACTAAAGTGTGTAGACTAAGTGTTTGTATAAATGTTTGTATTAGTAGGTATTGAGTAAATGGTGTTGTGAATTAGTTTTGAGATTGAATTCTCAATTAATATGCTGATGTAAATGATTTCCATCATGTTGGCTATATGTATTAATTTCATTATATATATGAAATGCATGTGTTGGATGATTTTCTTAAGTTATATGTTATAACATGTGTCAACATGCTTACGTTGTTGTATTTCATTTCTGTTACTCACATATGCTTACTGATATTGATACACAAATGCTTGGGGCTATGACCTAGTCTAGGTAGTCGGTAATGGATTGAATTCGTGGTTGGCTTCTATGTACCACGAAGGACGCGTCGATGAACGCGAGTCATGTTTTGAGTTGGCGGCAGTGGTTAGGCCACACGAAGTGTTTCATGCACTTCATGTCGCTCAGCTTGAGATACGCTCGTACCAGTCGAGTTCGTCAAGTAACCCGACTGGCCATTGTATGTTCACCTTGTATGAGTCATAACTGCTTGAACCTAGGGTACTGAACTTACCATTGAAAATCCTATTAACCATGGTACCTTAATCTATAAAGACTCATGAGCCAGGCATGGTGGTATGGTACACCGTGGTCGAGCTGTCAGCCTACGCTGGGGCCACAAACCTCCCCGTAGTGACTAGTGAGCACCTATGACTCGTGAGCAGATTATGGTGGTATGGGACACTATATTCTTGCTGTCGGCCTACACTGATCAGGTGACGAGCCCTTTGTAGTGACCACGAACGTATTCTGAGTTTGTGGGAGGCGACGACCCTTCCATACCGATGAGAGTACATTAGGCCTGTATTGATAAGGTGATAGGGGAGCGGTGCAACGAGTGTGAGCAACAAACTTGACAGCCCTTGCAGTGACCTACAAATATAACATCGTATGAGATTACTAGGAGTGACGACCCTAAACATGATCTATGTTTCGATTGATATAAGGAAGGTACCTTAGTTTTCCAATACTGCTGTATGAACGGACTAATAACAACCTGGTAATCATTATGCATATCACATTGTATGTGCCTGGAAGATGTGGAGCACTGAGGAATGTAAGCATGCCGCGGGCGTAAGATGGTGCCGTATGAGGGAGTATGTCGGTGAGGGCATCCATCATGTCATTTCATGCATGCATTAACAACAGTATTTAGGAATGTTTGATTTTCTGCTTTACTATTAACGCGTGATTGATTTGATAACATGCTAATCTTTGCTCTATGATTCCACTGAGTTGATTACTCATTCCCACGTTACGGGATGGTGTTCCGGACACCCACCAGTCCCTATTTTAGTTTCAGATGATGTCGCTGCTTGTAAAGAGGAGCCGGACTTGATGACGATGAGGAGGATCCCTCCTTTATGCGCGTTCTGATCGACGGGATTACAGGGAGGTTGATTAGACGCCTTGACACTTGTCATTTTATATTTTTGGAGCACTCATGTATATTCTTTTCTTTCCTTTTTTGGAGTATACATGTATGTAATTAACCTGGTAACATGTTCACACTCTGGAGAATTACAATTACTTACGTATTTATCATAGTCTTTCACTTGCTAATTTAACTGTCTCTGGAGTATGATATGCTGTTTTGGCTTAGTCTCAATCTTGTTTAATGCCATTATACAGACAACATGCATTTATCATTATCTATGTTGCATAAGTGACGTTCTGGAACTCGGGAGTTGGATTTCTACACGACCCCCGATTTTCAGGGTGTTACGAGTTGGTATCAGAGCATGATTGAGATTAACCTGGACCTGGGTAATGGTCACGCGACATACACTGTCGCCCCTTTGACTTAGGTGGGTGCGAGAAAAATCTAGAAACACTCGTAGGACTTCCGTTTCGCCAATAGGCGAAGTCTACTCAAATCGATCGTTTTGATCGAGTCCATGACGTATCTTTGGTCGCGTGAAGCGACCTAAGTTGCCTCTAGGTCATTAGTTGGCGGGTTTAGGATGATTTCAGAAGAATTCTGAACCCAGAAATGCAAGTCCTTGGGTTGTAGGGCAACCACAACCCTTACACTCAATTTCAAGGCTTGAAAATCTCGTTTTCTCCAATTCCTTCAGAATCCTTCCTCTTACCACCCCATTCTTTAACTTTTTCTAAGTATTTTCATACTAGTCATAAATACTAACGTGTAAAAGATAAAAAATTATACTTAGATAAAAATTTACAATAAATGGTAAATATAGGTAAGAATTGGACTTTTGGCCATTTTAATTATGGAATCTCCTGTAAAAAATGGGTTAATTGGATGGATTAGCTTCTCCTACCCCAAAATCATATTCTACATAATATATAAAATTATTCTGGTTTACAAACTGGCCCCAGAATGCCCCAAATGGAGTTTTGGGCCTATCTAGGCCAAAATACAATGAACTAGGGTGGGTCCCACACATATTTGGGGTCCCTAGGGCAGGGGGAACCCATCCCACATGGCCGAAATGACTAGATTGGAAGTTGGCCGGCAATGCATCACCGACCGATGGGCCCCACTTGCGCTGAAATTTGGGCCGACGCCCTTTTTGGGTTAGGGCACCTCCCGCATAGGTGGTTCGCACCTTAAAACCCCCTAAAAGTACTACCTCCTTCACAACAGCCCCCTGCAAGCCCTCTATTTTTGTGTTCTTGCTGTTCTCCCCTCAAAACTCTGTGCCAAACCTCTCCCAATCCTATTTTCTACTAAAACCGACGCCTACCTACCCATTTGTATCTGTTCACAGCCCTCTCTCTCTCATTTCTCGTCCGTGGAAGCTCCCACAACCTCTAATCAAGGCTGAAATCGTGTGGAGCTCCATTCCAATTTAGTTTTTTCTTTTACCTTTGAGAATCCAGCCTTTGGGAGCTTGATTCATCCCTCTACAGCGCCTAGATTTGCTTCAATCCGTTTGGACAGCTGTTTCTCCCCATTTCCCTTTTTTTCATGGCTCTTGTAGAGGCTATTTTGGCCTTTTTCTCCCTTTCCACCATCCTTTCTCTCATAGGAAAGAGGAAGATCGCCGCCGATGAAGCTGGGCCTAGTCGCCCTTCACGATCAAGAAAGCTGAGGGGTAGTGCCGCTAGCTCAAGCGCCGCCGCAAGTCCAAGTACAGTTCGTGAGTTTCACACAAAGCAGAATTTAGATCCCCATGCTCATGTAGGGCGAGTACTGTTAGCAGAGTTGCCTCATGGCGCTTATACAGATCGCAAGGTCCTGTTTGAAGCGCATGTGGATGAGAGGCTCTTCGGTGAATTTTTGTTGTTTGAGCGAATTGAAGCTGTCAATTGGGGTCCGCTCTTTGAAGCCCGCTCTCGTGCGAACGTGAGCACCATTCGTGCCTTCTATGCTCATATTCGGGATCCTACATTGGAGCCATTACAGTTTAGGATTCCCTTTGATAGAGACCGGATGACTACGATCATTAACTATCTCTGGAGTATGATATGCTGTTTTGGCTTAGTCTCAAACTTGTTTAATGTCATTCTACAGACAACATGCATTTATCATTATCTATGTTGCATAAGTGACGTTCTGAAACTCAGGAGTTCGGTTTCTACATGACCCCCAATTTTCAGGGTGTTACAATAAAAAAGACCATTTTAATAGTAATAAACTGTTAGGGCCCACTGTAATCTTTTTGTACACCAAAAAAATACTGAATGTTGGGCTTGTTAGATCTGTCTCGGGCCATAAAATCCAACAGATGGAGTGGATTGTCAAGATATGGGCCCCACATATGAAAAACCTTAATAAAATAAAAAAATATATTAAAAAAACTGCAACAACACCTGATGTTATTGCTGTCAGCGTCCAGGACGGTGCAGCAAGCAGCTTCCTGCTGCTTGGACGGTTGGCAGGGACGGTGGGTCCCACTACAGGCCCCAGCATGATGCATGTCGATCATCTACACCGTACATTAGATGGGTCCCCTTTTAAAAATGTGTTACACCAAAAATTAGCCGTACACAGAACTCAGGTGGCCCACGCCATCTAAAATCAAGTGAAGATAAATAAATAAATACAATATCAACAAGTTCTGTGGGTGTGATCATGAGGTATGCATCATATCCAAACCGTCCATCCATTTGGTAAGCTTATCCTAAGGCTTGAGGAGAAAAATAAGATAGATCTAACTATCAGGTGGTCCACACTGTAAAAAGCAGTAGGTGATTGAACGTCCACAATTACAATCTTTTTGGGGGTCACAGAAGTTTGGATCAATATGAAATTTGATTTTCCTCTTAATTCAGGTTCTTGTGACCACATGAACAAATTGGATGGATAATAAATGTTATGTGGGCCCTGTGCATTGTTTAACATAAAAAATCATTATCCCCATTACTATTTGTGGTGCGGTCCAGATAATCCTTGTATATGATTCATTCTTTGAATAATGCTATAAAAAAAGATCTCTAAAAATAGATAAATGGTGTAGACATAATAAACACATCATTATGGGATCCATGTAACTTCAATCTTTTTTGAACTGTTCATACAACTTGGAGCTCAAAACATTTGTTGGGTCCACTTGAAATTTGGATTCATCTGAAAACTTTGACTAACCCCCTTAACCAAGTGGGACACACATAATGGATGGGCTGGATTTGTGATCCACGCCTTGGTGGGCCCAACAAATAATTATAAATGTTTTAATGGAGAGTAATCCCCTCAACTTTTACGTGTGGTATGACCCCACACAAACCACATATTGACTTGATTTTAAGGCCCAGGCCCACCATGGATTCGTGCATCTGACTGATGGTGTTGAGGGTCGACACCCATTATGGTGGATCACGCCAAAACTGTAGTGGATTATAGGTCCGCCATTGAAAATTTCAATGGGCCACTATATTGTTATACTTGACATCTAAGCTGTTAATAAGGATATGTAGACTTGGACTTAAGAAAAAAAATAATAATAATAAATAAATAAATAAATAAACAGGGATAAGTAGGAGCTCATTTTGATAACCACGTAGGGCCCACCAGACTGCAGGACCCATTGTGATGTATAAGCTATATCCAAACCATCTGTATATTTTAGCGCTAAAGAAACAATGTTGTTGTAATGTCCACCCTTAAAACCTCCTAGAATTTCACCATAATATGTATGTTAGATCCACACCATCTATCAGCTTTTGTAAACCTAATAAGTGTAGCCCTACCACATCAATAGGACCCACCTACTTAGTCAAGCCCAAATTGTCCATAGTTGAAACCTTCGAGGGTCCACTTTAATTTTTAGGAGAGATCCAACTTGTCCATTGTGTTGCATAGATTGTAATCCTCCAACGTGCCCAACCTCCTTAGGGTCACTTTAATGTTCATTTATCACCCAAAACTGAGTGGGCCCACTATGTGGGACCCACTAAAAAGTTATTTACCATCAAAGTTTGTTGGGGCTGTTGTGTGCCCCACTATTATGTTTATATGCCATCCAAACCATGCAAAAGTTATCCACCATTAGATTAACTAAAAACACAAAGATATCAATTGAGCTGAAATTCCCTTGCATATTTAAACCAATGAACTCGTGATTTTTGTGGCCCACTTACTTGTGTGACCTTGTGATCTTGTATGACCCACTCGCTTGTACAAAAATGGTGATTTTTAGCTTCTAATCTTATGTTTGTAAGATGTGTGAATGACCGCTTAATCTAGTGTAAGGGTGCGATATAAGAGTTTGGCCCCTTAATCATGTGGGCATATGACGTATGTATGGCCATGAACAATGTATGTAGATTCTCAGGAGTTTTAACTCCCGGTCAAGGGTTCGAGCACCCATAGGTGGTGAAATTCCACTAGCGTGGGTGTGTGTGAGTGTGTGAAAAAAAATAAAAAATAAAAATCATATGTAATTGTGGAGTATATGTAGTTGTCTAATTGTATGATTGCGAAATCCACAGAAGGCCAACCAACCACATGAAATCAGATGGCATTACCATGAACAATCGGGTCATACGTGTATATTTTCTTAGTCATGAGAATTATGATATAGGTTGGATTATACAACTTGATAATATGGAGTGACCCTCAATTCGGTGTCATGCGACATAAATAGAACCCTTAGATTATGCTCATAGGTGAGGCAGATGCAGGGACCACTAAACTATATCTGATGTGATGGAAGATAGTTCCTGGCCTCTTGATCATGTGTCACCGAATTTGAGTCATTCTCCGTATAAAGTATAGGACGATGATAGTTTAAGAGTTAGTGTAATATAGTGTAACCGGGTATTGTGGGTATGTTTGTGATTGTGCCTTGGATGCTTTGAGATGTGGTCACTAGACTATGATACTAATTGTATGTCCACTCAACCAAGTGAAATTATAGGATCGACAACCTGACCATGTGGAAGCTTAATAAAGTAGTTGCAGATAGATGTATGTATTATGGTGTAGTAAAAAAGTAAGTAACCATGTGACCTTAAGTCCCTTATTATGACTGGTAGAGTGACATTTGCATGGCCACTTAACCATATGGACTTCTGATAATGGAGTGGCCATAAGACCATGTGGGCATATGAGAATTGTGTGATTGCTGAGACTCATGAACTATGCTGATGGTGTAATCTCTTGGGTATATGAACATAAGACATGTATCAAATTGATTATGGACCCTACCTTGATGTAAGTATTGCATATTTCACCATTTAGGCTAGCTAATTCTAGAACATGATTAGATTCAATTCCTAAATAAGTCAGACGGCATGAAATAATGTTAATTGAACGTATAACTTTTAAACACTTGTGAACCCACTCAATGTATGTATTTTATCCACACTATTCAATTGTTTTGCCAACCAAACAGTTTGATGATGGAGCCTGTTGACGCGTGCCTTGTGCATCTGAACTATTCTTCCGTGTACTACTTTAATTTATGTGAGATACCTATACTATCTACTTTTTGGGACCCACCGTAATGTTTATGTGTGGACCCATCTGCTTGTAGTACCATTTTGAAGTAGGACCATTACGTTGTATAAGACAAACCAGCATTATCCAACCATAACTAGCTCTTATGTGTATATTATATACCAAGTTATTCAACTTAGGGCTCACTATATCTTATGAAGTTTACATCTGCCTTCCGAACCATTGTAGAACTGCTACAATAATTATTCGTAAATCTAATCTACTAACAACCCACGTGAAGATGAAGTTCACTACATTATATTAGTTTCACCAACACCATTCATCCTATGACTCATTTACTATATGTTATGTCTAAGCCTTTCATCTCATAAGCACTTAGTGCATGTACTTTGCATCACCATCACTCATTAACCATAAGGCCCAATTAGGGTATAATCATGTGGTCCCAATAGAAGAAAATCATATCGGACTAAAGCCACTAATGGAATATCTATCTTGCGAAGGATATGGTGTAATTCTTATTACAATTAATGCTCGTGATTATGATAGTTATGGATGATATTAGGGATGTCAATAATTATGGTTAATAGAAGCATGCGATTTAATACTTGATTAATGTTGTTCCACTCCCTAGCATACTAAATTCATCTACTTAACCATGTTGATATTGATCATACTCATGTACTATGGAATGATGGTATGTGCAAGTTTACTTAATACATTTATTCAAGTATAAGACATGTCCTCTTCAGTTTAGTCACATGATCATGGATTAATATAGTTGATAGTGGCATATGATGATTATACATAATTATTGCCTTAAAGGTTAAGCAGACCCTAAACTCATAACATTATATGCATACCACATGCACTTAAACATATGCCTTATCATGATTGCTTGAATTCATGTATAATCATGACATATATGATGATCGAAATACCACAGTCGTGCCGTATAACATGAGTTGGATCTTGATGATGAAATGTACATCTATGATGATGACTTGGGTTATCCCTAAAAATGAACGGGATATCGAAGGTGTGGAAATAGTAGGGGATGATGTGCCCCTTGGGTTGAGAGTCCCTAAACCCTTATACTAGCTAGGGTTGCCTCATCGCCGGGCCGAGTGGATACATGGGTCATGGATTTGACTCCCACTGACGAGGTCGGGTTGAGAAGAGGTGGGTCTAACCTGCTTAAGGGCTGAGGTGCAAACATGGACCGATTTGACTCGCCGGCTAGGAGAAGCGCGAATGAAGTCCGCTACTGGCATGCCAGGTGGAAGTCCACCGCAGGGCGAGTATGTGAGGTTGAATGCTGGTGTTTGGTGCATAGGTGTCGACCACGGTATTTTCCATGATATATGGTTGGTGGAAGTCCACTACAGGGCGGGTATGCGAGGTCGATTACTAGTGTCTAGGGCATGGGTGTCGACCATAGTGCTTCCCGAGATATACAATTATGATATGGTATGACAATATGATGATGATGATGTGTTTATGGATGCGTGTAATAACATTATGGCTGTGGTAAAGAAGAAATGAAAACATAACTTAGTGATACTAGTAGCATTAACTCAGAGTATTACTATGATGCATATGCATTACATTGGCATTGGCATTGAAATCATACCTTACGTGCTACATGCCTTTCACATATATGATTTCCTTGTAGAATATTTATCTTGCTTGCATGTAGGACACACTGCATACACATGTGTACTCACTAGGCTTTTTGCCTAAGCTCCCTATTTCCCATTTTTTTCAAGGTTAGAGTAGCATGGAAGACTTAGCTTTCTCGATGCATTGCATCTATTTTTCGATTTGGCAATGTCGAGGTTATGTACCTTTTGTAAAGCATTGTACTTGTAACCATCAAACTTTATAATGGAGAGCGCTGCTTGGTATTTTGATTACGGATATTCATCCTCAAGTATTATTATAATAAAAAAATTTAGTCAAAAATCTTCCTTGTGGTGTGCCTAACTCGTGACTTGGTGTATGGAAGTCGAGTGCCGAATTCGGGGCATCAAAGAAGCTATCCATCCCCAAAATTGGGGCATGACACCCACCCTTTCGTGGACCTCACCATGCATGTGAGCCATCCACACCGTCCATCCATCTGTTGGGCCCACCTTATTTCCTGTCCAGCTACAGGCCCGCATGCTTGACCGTCTAGATAGACCCAGATGAAGAGAAATACAAATATCAGCTTGTAACGCCCTGAATTTCAAGGGTCGAGCAAAGACTCAACTCCCGAGATCCATCACATCACTTATGCAACATAGATAATGATGATTAAATTTTGTCCGTATTAGCACATTAAACATGAATGAGATTATACTAAATCAGCATATCATAATCCAGAGATGATTGAATTAAGCATGAGGAAGACTGTGATAGATATATAAAGTATATAAGTGGTTATAAACCCCCAATGTATGATCATATCACCTTGCTGAATATATACATGTTTGTTCCAAAATATACAAAATGACAAAGTGTAATGTCCAACTAATTTGTATCCCTGTAATCTCATCGATCAGTACATGGTCTACATAGACTCGCTTGATAGTTGCATATAGGAGAACTCCTCATCATCGTAGAAGTCAGGCTCCGCTTCGTAGGCATCACCATCATTTGCTGCTAAAACAGAGTCTGGTTGGTGTTTTAAAACACCATCCCAGAGTGGGAGTAGGCGATCAACTCAGTGGTACTATAAGGCAAAGGTTAACATGTTATCAATTTAATCAAACAGTAATGATAAAGTTGTATAACATTCATGTCCTAAGTACTCTTGTTAATGCAGGAATGATATACTACAATGATGCATACCCTCGCCTACACTCCCTCAGCGACACCATCTCACGGTCGCACATGCTACTCCCACTGTTCTTCCATGTCAAAGGCACATGCAATGCGGTGCATGGTCGTGTCAGCCAAGTTTTAATTAGGCTTATTCAGACAACAGATTTGGGAAGCTAAGGTACCTCCCTTTATATCATTTACCCAAATGATGATCCATCTAAGTCGCCAATCCTACTTTATCACATACGATAGGCAAGTTATAGGGCAACATCACCCCTGATTTAAAAGCAGTGGATAGATAAGTTCATATTGCTACGGGAGGCTCGTCACCTCAGCATAAGCCTAGTTTATACTCGAGGTTACTACGGGAAGGTTCGTCACCTTAGCATAGGTCGACAGCTCAAACACAATGTCCCATACACCACTATATTCGTTCACGAGTTTGGGTTACTCACTGATCACTATGGAGTGAAAGTGCCCTAGTTTGTCAATTAGCGTGAGTGTTGGTTCAGTCAAACTGCAAAGCCTCATAAGAAGATCAATTCAAAGCATTTACCTCAACCGGATGTGTTTAAACTCGCCATAAGTAAATCTAAGCCTCACATCCCATGTCCTAAAACACCCAGTATTAAAACCATTAAAACAAGTTAGAACATTGTAAGGTTTTTAAGTGAGAAAACTTTTTCAAAACTCAAAAAATCTCTAAGTTTTCTTACTTTGTCGATTTTATCGATACATGTATCGATATGATCAACCTGTGCTGTGGATGTCTTCGATGAAAAATCACATCCGATGAAAAATCGATTCCATTGGAATGAGGACATAAGTGTCCAGCAACTGCATATATATCTAGATAAAATTATCGATGCATCGATATATCTATCGACACCATTGATATTTGAATCTCGAGTCCATCGAAAGGGACTTGATAATATCTGCAGGAAGATCTCTGGTGCCCCTATTTTTATTTAAAGAATAACACATATGCTTCGATATATAGAACCCTCCTCGATACCATCAAAATTTAAATCTCGATGACATCGGAAGGCTCTCGATGATATCGGTCATGGGCGCGAAGATTTTCAGCAATATATTTCAGGATAATTTATTTATAATCGAGTGCCACTCGATAGAATCAATATTTAAATATAGATGATATCAGTATAATTTCAATGCCATCGAACAGGGAAAGAAACTGTCCAATAAGCTTAAACAAAAATCTTTTTTGGATTTATTGATACCTCGACACAGCTATCGATATCATCGACATTCAAATTCTAATGATATTGAAGGTCCCTCGATCATTCTTATAAACTTGAAATATTTCAAAGAAAGTCTCTCTCATTTTCAAATGTCGAGGAATCGAACCTAAGATCGATAAAATCAGAGTTTGAAATCCGATGACATCGACACGTGCTTCGATTCCCTCGACTAGCTAGCAAGATGTTTCAAAAGCATATGACATTTGAGTTCGGGTCACTGAGCGGACCATCGATGCAATCGAGAGTATATACTCAATAATATCGAACCCACTCGATGATATCGAACTCATAAATGTGACCGTTTTATATCCGTTGGAACCTTTTGCGTATATAAAGAGGACTTGTCTATTATTGTTGGTAAAGAAAGAAAAGAGTGCTTGTGAGTGTTTTACCTTAGATCATATACCTAAAGCCCTTTCTCTCATGGGAGTTCATCCTCCAATTCACCCTTACCATTGATATTCAATAGAGTGGATTCGAGAACGAACTTGTGCATTCAAGGATCCTTCAGCTACTACCTTAATGGCAAATCATTAAGTTGGGATGCCTTAAATGCATAGATGATTGAAATCACTCTATCTCCTTTATAAGAAAATATTTGATAGTAGGATTTCATCAAAACCCTGACCTAACCCATCGTCATGCATTGGTATATCTTCTGAGTTGCGGTTCAAGGGAGTAAAAGACTCTTCACCAATAAAGAAGAAGATCTTCAACAACGAGCTAAATGAGACTCATCCACTTATCTGTAAGTATCTAGAGTCCAGAGGACCCTTTGATCATTCCTTTGTAAGATTAGGTCTAAGGTGTTTCTCACCCTTGCAAGTCCTCAAGGAGGCCTCTAGCAGGAGTGTACGTAGTGGGTATGTTGTGTTGACCC
Source organism: Magnolia kwangsiensis (assembly GCA_037074715.1). NCBI lineage: Eukaryota > Viridiplantae > Streptophyta > Magnoliopsida > Magnoliales > Magnoliaceae > Magnolia > Magnolia kwangsiensis. Next base: position 79,338,045 of record CM073572.1, read on the forward strand.
TTTCTCTATGGAGAGCATAACAGTTGGGGTCTTGTGGAAGATCCTTGGCTAGTGTGCCTAAAAGTGGGTGCGTTGTGTTGACCCTCGCTCGTAAGAGCATAAACAATGAGGTTCCTTAAGTGGATCCTTGGCCAGTGTTCCTAAAATCGGGTTCTATGTGTTGACCCTTGCTCAGGGAAAATAAACAGTCAGCCTAGGTGTAGGTTGTAAAGGTTGAAGGTGAACCTAATTTAAACCCTTAGGTTTGAGGTGAACCGCTGTGAAACCTCCTTAGTGAAATCTAGCACACTCAAGGGTTGAGTGCGTCTGCCGGGAGTGGAGTAGACAAGTAGTTGAACCACTATGAAAATGATTATGTTTTTGATTGATCCTTGTCTCTTATTATTTGTGTGATTTCTTTGAATGCTCTTATATTTGATCACACTTCCTTCATACACAGTCACATCCATCATAAACTATAAACTGTTCATGTTCATCATTCAATAGTTTTGTGATTGGATCCTCAATTTGGCTTGGAAGCCATTTAAGTTACTCTGATGATATCCTAATGCTTTTCATGTCTATTTACTCAAGATTAGATTAATAGGATTTTTAATAAGCATAAAATATTTTAAAAGTCCTATTCACCCCCTTCTAGGACCTATTGGCATATTCCTACTTCAACTAAAGCAGTCTTCACGACAATTTCAATTGGTATCAGAGCGGGTCTCTCTTTAAAGGATTCACCACCTAGAGAGTGATCTTTACTGAAGTTAGGAATATGACCAAAGGAGAGGGCTCAACAGTACTAGGTCACCAGTATTTGATGGCTGAAATTACGCATACTGGAAGGCTAGAATGCATTACTTTCTAAGATCTTTGGACCATGATGTTTGGGATATAGTTGAAAGTGGACATGTCTACCATCTGAAAAAATTGTACTTGATAGTGGCACAACCATCAGAAAAGCCAAATCCAAAGAAAAGTGGACAACGTTTGATAAAGAAAATAGATTGTTGATGCAAAAGCTATGAACACCATCTACTGTGTCGTGTCCCAAGACATCTTCAATCAAATAATTATATGTGGGACATCCAAAGAAGTATGTGATCTATTGGAAATAACCCATGAAGGCACAAGCACTGTGAAGCAGTCTAAACTACAACTTCTGACTTCAAAGTTTGAAAGTCTCAGAATAGAAGAGCATGAGACTTTTCTGGAGTTTTTCACAAAGTTAAATATCATTTGTAACTCCATGGGTGAATTGGGAGAAAAATTTTCGATACCGAAAATTTGTAGGAAAATTCTAAGATCCCTACTGAAATGATTTAATCCCAAGGTAACAACAATTGAAGAGTATAGGAACATAGATGAAATGAAAGTAGAAGAACTGGTAAGTTCCCTATAGACATTTGAATTACACTTCAAAAAAATCCAAAAATATAAAACAACTGTCCTAAAAACATCAAAGAAAGTAACAAATGAGGACAGTGGAAGTGAAAAAAAAATAAAGATGAGGAAATGGCTTTGCTAGCACAACGATTCAGGAAGTTCTTTCAGAAGAATCGTGGTCATCCTTCCAGAGGAAGAAAGATGGACAACATACCTTCTATAGGCAAATTTGGTAAAAAGACCAAATAACCATAATGTTATGCCTATCAGAAGTATGGACACCTGTCTACTGAATGCCCAAATAGAAAAACTAAGGGGAAGGCAATGGCTGCCATATGGGATGATACAAAAGAGTCAAACTCAGAATCTAGTGACTCTGAGAGCGATGTGACTAGAAATCCTTAAAAATTCTTATGGTCTGCACTGCTTCAATCATTCCCACGGAATCTGAAAATAAGGAAGAACAACAAGCCACTGAATCATTTCTAGCTAATAATGAAGAAACTAAAAAGGAAGAAGAAGAAGAAGAACAGAATAAACTACAAGATGCTTACAATCAACTGTACATTCATAGCATCAAAGTTGTTAAAAGACTCGGAATATCTAAAAATAAAAAGGAATTGCTGCAAAAAGATTTGGATAAAACTCTGGAAATCAATACACACTTAATCAATGACTTACAGCAACATCACTCAGATAATGATAGACTTGAGAGAATTAACACCTTTCTTAAATTAGAATATGAAAAACTAAACAAACAGGTTGAGCAATTAAAAGACAAAAATATGTTCACTTCTGTTTGATTTAGAGGAATTCAAAAAAACCGCTAAGCTACACTATAAGTTTTCCCAGAGTGATGAGAAGGTAAAAAAACTCTTAGGTATGGGAAAACCTGGAAAGGATAAAAATGGCTTAAGATATGAAACAAAGACTGGAACTACAGCTCTAACAACTAAAAAAACTCCTGCTTCAGGTAGCAATAAAAGAATTACTCCAGTGTGTCATTTATGTGGTGATTCAGGTCATTATAAGATCAATGCTTGACTCAACATAGCTCTAGTCAAAATCATATTGGAAAATTCAAACCTACTACAGAAATACAAAATGTCTTGAGTCAACCTAGAAATATGAATAAAAGAGATTCACATCCACCACCACCTAAAATGACTAACAAAGAGCAATTGAATCAAGTGGTCAAATTAAACAAGAAAATAATATCGGCCACTATTAAAATTCCTGTCGCAAAATGGGTCCCAAAAGAAAAGAAGAATTGTCTAGTTACTCATTTAAATCATATGCTAGGCAATGAAACTAGGTGGTATCTGGATAGCGGGTGTTCAAGACATGTCATAGGTGACAAATCTCTCCTTACAAATTATTCAGACCTTAGTCATGGGATAGTCACCTATAGAGATGGAAGCACCGCTAAGGCAATTGGACAGGGAATCATTAAGGAAATGCAGTTGCTCAAAAATGAGAATGCCTTTTGCATAAAAGGATTAACACACAATATTTTAAGCATTTCTCAAATTCGTGACGTTGAGCATGTGGTTGCATTCTAAAAGGAGAAATGCGAAATCCTGGATCTCTTAGGAAAATCAGTCATGAAGGGTTCTCGCACAAATAACCACTGCTATATCATCAAAGGTATGAGAAAGGATGATCCCTATGCCTAGATTACTGAACATAGAGAAAACAAGTACAGGTCATGCATCTAGATCTAGATATGTGCTAAAATGATGCTACTTTTACTAAGCTCTAAATGATATATCTGAGGTTCCTCACCTCAATCTTTTGTATAAACATCTTAATGTTTATAACTTTGATGTGTATAGTAATCATACATAATTTTACTGTGTATACTATTGATTCATAGAAATACTAAAAGTATACATGAAGGGTCATCTGAACGCTAAAAATTGAAAATATTCATCCTTGATATGTCTGTCGATAAGTCATTCTCAATTAATTGATAAAGGGTCGATATCATCGATGCCTCTCTGGAATATGAAGAGTCGTATGATCGAAAATAATATCAAAGCAAGTTTCAGTAATATCGAACAGGGTCCATCGATATCATTGAAACACTGGTCGACGACATTGAAGATCACTGCCTGATAAAAGGCGGACGAGCAGGAAAAATTACTTGTGATTGTTCCTTTCCCGGCTCATTTTTCTTGGTTCGCCCACTCGGAGCCTCGTCAGGAAGGTCTCAAATGTTCTTCAAACCTCTATCTGTGGTATACCTAATGAGTAAGGAAAAAAGGGAAGTCTCTGGCTATTGTAGAATCATCTTGGCCTAGTAGAAAGAATATTCTGGCTTCAAGAGGAAAGGGCAGGATGAAGTCTCAACATAGAGAAGCTCCGGCTGCAGCACCAGCCTCGCCAGAAACTATTGTAAATCCTCCTCCACACATTCTTGAAAAATATTCTGGGAGGCATCTGGTGTGTGAGCGTAGGGTTGACGGGAACTATATAAAACCCTACAACATAGAAGCTCTGTTGGAGGAAATCGACTGGCTTCCTCTTCTTGATTTTGGGGGAGCATGCCACAAGGAGTGGACTTATCGGTTCTTTGCATATTGTCACTCTTCAACACTAGAACCACCATCGTTTACTGTCACAGTTGGAGATGATAGTGTTGAGATTACTGTAGAATCCATTGCTTGCATTCTTGACTTAACCTTGTCCTCAGTTGGATTGTCTGACCTTGATCTCGAAAATTCCATCAATCGGTCTTCAATTACTAAATTCCTGTGTCAGGTCGAGATATCGCATGGTATAAGGGAAATGCCCTAAAAGCAAAATACTTGCACCCTCGATACCGCGTCTTGCGTAAGATATTTTGTTCAAATGCTTATCCTCGTGGACAAAATCGCTCTGATCCTACCGGATTCATGACCATGATCATATACTATGTCTCCACTAGAGTCAAAAATTTTCTGCCTACCTTGATACTCCACCAAATAACAAGCATCATCCATCAGTCCAGAGCAGTATACTTACCCTTTCCTCACATCATCCATGAAATCTATGATAAAATTGGTATCCCTCAAACACGTAATCCTGTATGCTCTCTTCAGCATTTTAACAAGGTCAACATATTAAAATCGGACCTTAAGTTTCATGAGTGCAAGGATGAGGATTCTGAGGAGGCTATTCATGATGATGGAGAAATGGGGGAAGGCGCTACTCCAACTGGTGTAGATCTGGTAGAGCTACAGTATGGTCTTGAACCAAGTGGCTCAGCTCCAACTCAACGTGTCAAGTCTCACCAAGACAAAGGTGGTCCAATGCAGTGTGGTTTAGCTCAAATAGAAGATAAGTTAGAGGGACATGATGTAAGATTTTCCACCTTGGAAAAGATGATGTCTAGAGTCTAATAGTCAGTCCAACAATTGATCAACTTGTTTACCTGTCGCAGAGATGATGCAACACCATCCTCATCAGCCCCATAGTATCAATGGTCTTTACGCCATCTTAACACTCTGATTCTCAGCACAACGTATGGGCATGGATATCGTTTTGATTGCCCTACGTTTTTATGGGTGTATGAGATGGATATTCAATTGACAGATCTGACATTTTTTTTTTGTTGGCCATGATGAGAATTTTTTGGGGGTTTAATGTAATTCTTCTGTAAAAATTGGGCAGTACTCTTTTATTTTTAGATATTTTGGCTATGGATAATTATCATTTGTATCTATCTACTGCCATACTGATATATGAGGTCCCCTGATTTATCTAGTTTCTGCTATGTGATGCATGTGATGTTTTTGATGATTATCTTATTTGATCTAATATGCATCCATACCTTCTAAAAATGATGTCTGCTTAAACTGATTTAATCTTTATACATCTATATCGGTTGGTTCTCCCACATGTCTTTAAACTTCAGTCAATATCTATTATAATGCAATCTTTGTCAATAACTGACAAAAAGGGGGTGAACAACTCAAACACCTCGTCAAGAAATGTATATCTGCTTGAGTATGGTGTTGCAGGTGTTAGGGGGAGCAGTTGCACCAAGCGAGAGGGAGTTTGCAGATAGGGGAGTAGCTATATTGTCTTGTGTGTATGGTTTTATTAAACAATGTACAATTGTGTAAATTACATGTACACACAATTTAGTATGTGCTTGTCTAGATGCTGTTCTAGGGTGCTTTGGTATTTTGTCACGTAATTGACAAAGTAGGAGATTGAAAGTGCCCTGGTTCCTCAATTAGTTTGAGGGTTGGGTCAATCAGACTACAGAGCCTCACAGGAAGATCAATTCAAAGTGTTTGCCTCAACCGGACATGTGTAAGCTCTCCATATGTAAATCTAAGCCTCACATCCCATGTCCTAAAACACCAGGTATATAAAACCCTTAAAACAAGTTAGAACATCATAGGATTTTTAAGTAAGAAAACTTTTTCAAAAATAAAAAATCTCTAAGCTTTCTTGATTTATCGATTTTATCGATACACGTATCGATATGATCAACCTACGTTGTCGAATCCTCGATGACAAATCGATTCCATCAGAATGAGGATAAAAGCATCTGGTAACCGCATATATATCTGGACAAAATTATCAATGTATCGATATACCTATCGATACCATCGATATTTGAATCTCAAGTCCATCGAAGGTGACTCGATAATATCGACAGGAAGATTTTTCTCACCCCTTTTTTTACTTAAAGAATATCATATATGCTTCGATATATTGAATCTTCGTCAATACCATTGAAATTCAAATCTCGATGACATCAGAAGGCTCTCGATGATATCGATCATGGGCATGAAGATTTTCAGCAATATATTTCAGGATAATTTATCTATGATCGAGGGTCACTCAATAGAATCGATATTCAAATATCGATGATATCGATATAGTTTTGATGGCATCAAACAGGGACAGAAACTGTCCAGCAAGCTTAAATGAAAATCCTTTTGGATTTACCGATGCCTCGACACAGTTATCGATATCATTGACATTCAAATTTGAATGATATCAAAGGTCCCTCGATCATTCTTGTAAACCTAAAATATTTTAAAGAAAGTCTCTCTCATTTTAAAATGTCGAGGAATCGAACCTAAGATCGATGAAATCGGAGTTTGAAATCTGATGACATCGACATGTGTTTTGGTTCCCTCAACTAGCTGGCAAGAGGTTTCAAAAGTATATGACATTTGAGTCTGTGTCATCGAGCAGACCATTGATGCAATCAAGAGTATACGCTCGATGATATCGAACCCGCTCGATGATATAGAACTCTATCATAAATGTGACCGTTTTATATCCGTTGGAACCTTTTGCCTATATAAAGAGGACTTGTCTATTATTGCTGGTTGAGAAAGAAGAGAGTGCTTTTGAGCATTTTACCTTATATCATATACCCAAAGCCCTTTCTCTCATGAGAGTTCATCCTCTAATCTACCCTCATCATTGATATTCAATAGAGTGAATTGGGGAATGAACTTCCGCATTCAAGGATCCTCCAGCTATTACCTTTATGACAAATCATTAAGCTGGGATGCCTTGAATGCATAAATGATTAGAATCACTCTATCTCCTTTTTAGAAAAATATTTAAGAGTAGGATTCCATCATAACCTTGAAGCATTGGTATATCTTCTAAGTTACGGTTCAAGGGATTAGAAGACTCTTCATCAATAAAGAAGAAGATCTTCAACAACGAACTAAATGAGATTCATCCACTTATCTGTAAGTATCTAGAGTCCAAAGGACCCTTTGATCATTCCTTTGTAAGATTAGGTCTAAGGTGTTTCTCACCCTTGCAAGTCCTCAAGGAGGTCTCTAGCGGGAGTGTACGTAGTGGGTATGTTGTGTTGAGCATAAACAGTTGGGGTCTTGTGGAAGATCCTTAGCTAGTGTGCCTAAAAGTGGGTGCGTTGTGTTGACCCTCGCTCGTAAGAGCATAAACAATGAGGTTCCTTAAGTGGATCCTTGGCCAGTGTTCCTAAAATCGGGTTCTATGTGTTGAACCTTGCTCAGGGAGAATAAACAGTCAGCCTAGGTGTAGGTTGTAAAGGTTGAAGGTGAACCTAATTTAAAACCTTAGGTTTGAGGTGAACCGCTGTGAAACCTCCTTAGTGAAATCTGGCACACTCAAGGGTTGAGTGCGGCTGCCGGGAGTGGAGTAGACAAGTAGTCGAACCACTATGAAAATGATTATGTTTGTGATTGATCCTTGTCTCTTATTATTTGTGTGATTTCTTTAAATGCTCTTATATTTGATCACACTTCACACACATTCACATCCATCATAAACTATAAACTGTTCATGTTCATCATTCAATAGTTTTGTGATTGGATCCTCAATTTGGCTTAGAAGCCATTTAAGTTACTCTGATGATATCCTGATACTTTTCATGTCTATTTACTCAGGATTAGATTAATAGGATTTTTAATAAGCATAAAATATTTAAAAAGTCCTATGCACCCCCTCTATGACATATTAGCATATTCCTACTTCATCTAAAGCAGTCTTCACCACAATTTCACGGAGAGGCTTATCACCCTAGTATAGACCGACAGCTCAACCATGGTATCCCATACACCACCATGTCTGACTCATGAGTCTTATTGAATCTTGGTACCATAGTTAAATGAGCTTTACATTGGTAAGTGGTACCTTAAATTTAAGCAGTAGCGTCCATTCATGGTAAACACACATTAGCCCAATCGGGCTACTTGATAAGTTTGATTAGTACGAGCGAACACTAAATTAATTGACATAGAGTACATACGCACTCCTCGTGGCCTAACCACTGTCAATAATCAGCGTACGACTCGGATTCATTGAATGTGTTCGTTGTGGCAAAACTAACTTGGTCACTCGATCGGAAACTGTTACAAATTTTCTAGACTACGTATTAGTCCCAATCATGCTCAAATGCAATAGGCATTCATATGTGATAGTCAAAATAATATTTAACAACCAATTCAAATATAAATCTCATTTAATCATTTTAACAAACATACAGTGAGAATATTATCATACATATCCGTTTCATCCATAAATCACGTAGTAAAAAGGTATGTTACATGAAAGAAACTGTAACTATTGATAAGGTGATTGAGAATCCTCTCTCAAAACCCTTATTAAATGAAATACAATAAACAATTTCTCATTCAGGCATTTTATTAAAGAATGAGCCTAGTCATTACTACATACATGAAATAAATCAGTTATAACATATATTAGGGTAAATCCTTTCACAAAGGAGTTGTCATACATGCAACAATCATGTATTCTCAATTAATAATCATAGCAAGAATGAATCATAATTTCATATTCATTCAAACATCTCAACAAACACATGGAATGCATTTCGTGTACAACTTAGTTTACATATATATGATATATCAAAAACGCCATAACTAAGATCATAAGGCACTAATCAAATTAGACATAAATCATTACTGACATTGAAAGCCTTAAAAACCATAACCTAAATATTTATAGTCTGCACCTTTTGTCGGTACACTCGTTACGAACTCAGTTCGTACACCACGTCTCTGTCTATGACACAATGACTACCTAGACATTGAAATGGGTTAGCTATTTCATCAGTTTCTCTATTTGTATTCCTAAAACAGATTAGGGTAAGGATTTCTTACCCAAAATAGATTTGTATTCGACGGTGTAGCGACACAGAAGAGGTGATTCGGTACGTGGAGTAGTGGGAGTGAATCCCAGCAACAATCCACAGATCTCTCATTGTTCTCCTCACTCTTTTCTCCTCTTTTCTCTCTTCTCTCTCCTAAAGTTAGAGAATTTTTATGGAATGAGAGAAGGGTGGGTTAAGGCCCTTATATAGGCTCAAAAGTTAGGTAAATGGACCCAGGGCCATGGTATACTTAGGTTATAGCCAAAAGGCATCTGTTTCAGTCCAACGGAGTTCATCTAGAGGTCCATTAGTTACATAAGGTCTGACAAAAGTTTCTTGACAATGGATATATGCCAAGTTAAGGTTTCGATCTGATCGGATTAGTGGATCGATCGTGGAGGATCCATTTCAGTTCAACGGTCATCGTCACTCGATTAGGGCTACAAGTATACCAATGGGTGTAGGGAAATTTTCCTGATCCAAGAGTGTAGTTGGGTCAAAATTTGATGGTATGAAACCTTAAATTTGGCCTGCAAGTGAATGACCTAATTCACTTAAGTTTAAGTTCATTTTCTAAAAATATTCATGTTTCTCACACATTTTGCTCCAGGCTCAAGTTGTACGTTTCTGGATACTATTTGGACTTGATTCCCATGATGGTTATCAAGCCCAGTAAGATGGTCATGATCGTATAGCTTTGAGGTAATCAGACTTTCGACATGCAGTCCAGTTCTGATACAGAGTATCTATGTGCTCCTGAGAGCAACTGGATTTTGAGATTGATCCTAGGTTTCTAGGTTATGTTGGGTTGGTGATTTTATTAGTTTTGGGTCTTACAATTCGTATAAAAAGTGGTTCAAGCTAATTCACTGATTTATTTAGTTTAATACTCAATTAATTTTTTCCTAATTTCTACAACATTCGATCCTTAGCGATTTCTGCCTGAGGTGATACTCAGGTCTTTGTACAGATTTTTTCGAGACGTCACAATCTACCCCCTTTAAAGAAAAATTTTATCCTCAAAATTAGTACCTTTTCGTACTCCTCAAGAATCTGAGGGTAGCTCTTAAGGACCTCGACTTCTATTCCCCAAGTAGCCTCTTCCTCAGTGTGGTGAGTCCACAGTACATTTACAATTGGGATAACTTTACTGTGCAACACCTGTTCCTTCCTGTCTAAGATACACATTGGTCGTAGTACATAAGTAGCATCTTCACTGAACTATACTTGCTCCCATTTGATAATGTCAGAAGGATTAGGAACATATTTCTTCAGCATCGATATGTGAAATACGTTGTGTACGCCTGCGAGTGGTGTGGGAAAAGTAAGGTGGTATGTTAACTCACCCACTTGATCTAAAATCTGGAATGAACCAATAAATTATGGTGTGAGTTTCCCCTTCTTGCCAAATCAAAGGACTCCCTTCGTGGGGAAAACCTTAAGATACATATGGTCCCCAACCTCAAACTCTAGCGGTCGTCACCTCATATCGGCATAACTCTTTTGTTTGCTCTGTACTGAAAGAAGTAGATGCCTGATAATGTCAATCTTCTCTAAGGTCGCTTGAACTAAATCTGGGCCAATCGAACTCTTCTCACCAACTTCTGTCCAAGAATGTCGTGCTCGACATGGATGCCCTTATTGTGCTTTATAGGGAGTCTTGTCAATGCTCGCTTGAAAGTGAAATGAAGACCGCTTGAGTTGAAGTAGGAATATGCCAATATGTCCTAGAGGGGGGTGAATAGGACTTTTTAAAGATTTATGAGTCATATTAAAAATTCTATCCCTCTAATCCTAACAGGTATGTAATTTTCAGGATTACTCAAATGTAACTCTACTTGCTTCCAAGCCCAGTAGAGGATCTAATCACAAAACTATTCAAATTAATAGGTATGAAGCAGTTATAGTCTATGATGGATGTGACTATGTGTGTGAAGTGTGAGCAGATATGAATTTAATTAACATAATCACATAAATGATCAAGTACAAGAATCAATCACAGACACAGTCATTTTTATAGTGGTTCGACTACTTGTCTACTCCACTCTCGGCTGCCACACTCAACCCTTGAGTGTACCGAATTTCACTAAGGAGGTTTCCCATGGTTCACCTCAAACCTAAGGTTTTAAATCAGGTTCACCTTCAACCTTTACAACCTACACAAAGGCTGACTGTTTATGCTCTCACGAGCAAGGGTCAACAAATAGCACCAGGTTTAGGCACATTGGCTAAGGATCTTACCCTAAGACCCTAACAGAGGTTTTACATGGTTCACCTCATAACTTAGAGTTTTACTGGTTCACTCCTAACCAGATGTTTATGCCCACACAGAGCAAGGGTCCACACAATGCACCCACACGTACACTCTCACCGGAAGCCTCCTTTGAGGACTTCAAAGGGTGAGCAACACCTACAACCCAATCCTAGAAAGGAGTAATCACAAGTGTCCTCTGGACTCTAGGTACTTATAGATAAGTTGATGAGTCCCTTTTAGTACAGTGATGAAGATCTCCTTCTTGTTGATGAAGAGTCTTCAGCTCCCTTGATTCACAACACAAAAGATGTACCAATACTAGGCTTCAAGTCGGGTCAAGGTTATGATGGAATTCCAGTCTCTAAATATTTTTCTATTAGGAAGATAGAGTGATTTCAATCATCTATGCATTCAAGACATCCCAGATTAATGATTTGCCATTAAGGTAGTAGCTGGAGGATCCTTGAATGCGGAAGTTCATTCCCCAATCCACTCTATTGAATATCAATGATGAAGGTGGATTGGAGGATGAACTCCCTGAGAGAAAGGGCTTAAGATAAATGATATGAAGTTTAAAACACTCAGAAGCATTCTCTTCTTTTTCTACCAGCAATAAAGACAAGCCTCTCTTTAAATAGACAAAAGGTTCCAACGGATATAAAATGGTCATATTTATGACAAAGTTCGATACCATCGAGCAAGAGTCGATATGATCGAGCGTATACTCTCGATTGTACCAATGATCCGCTCGATGGCACAAACTTCATGTCATTCACTTTTGAAATCTTTTGCCAGCTGGTCGATGGGATCGAGACACATAATGATGTTATCGAATTTCGAACTCCGATTCCATCGATTGATGGATCGATTTATCGACAGGTGAAAACAAGAGAGACAAGCCTTGAAGAATTTCAGGTTCTGAAGATGTGATCAGGGAACAGCCGATGTCATCAGAATTTAAATGTTGATGATATTGAGACCTTGTTGATAGGATCGATAAATCATATAGATTTACCTATAAGCACGATGGTCAGTTTGTGCCAGACTCAATCCAATCGACCAGGACTCGATGTTATCGACATTAGAATGTCAATTTTCTCGAATGGCCCCCGATCAATGTTTAAAACACCCTGAAATTTATGCTGGAGGAAACATGCACCTACTATTAATATGATCGAATGACTTCCGATATGATCGATATTTGAGTTCAGATTGAATCAGACAGTCATTGATATATCGAAGCTTATAGTAGTTTTCTTTAGAAAAATAGGGGCGCCGGAACATTGTCTGTCGATATTATCGATCCATTTTCGATGGGCTCTATATTTGAATATTGATGATATCGATTAAGACTTCGATATATCGATAAATTGTCCAGATGAATGTTTCATTTACTGGACGCTTTTTGTCCTCAGTCGATTGTATCGATTGATATGTCGAGGACATCGACAGAGCAGGTCGATCATATCGAAAGGTGAATCGATATAATCGATAGGGTAAGAAAACTTGAAGATTTTTCTGTTCGGTAAAAATTTTTCTTATAATAAAACCCTAAGATGTTCTACTTAGTTTTATGGGTTTTAATCACCTGGTATTTTGGGACATGAGATGTGAGGCTATGATTTACCTATGACGAGCTTCCACACATCTAGTTGAGGCAGACACTTGAATTGATCTTCCTATTAAGCGTTGTTGTACGACTGACTCAACTTACACCATAATTAACAAACTAGGGCACTTGTAGGTGCACTTTCAAAAAGTTGTTATTATAAGCGAACTCTGCATAAGGAAGATAGTCATCCTAACTATCTTCGAAATTGAGCACACATTCCCTCAACATATCCTTTAACACCTGATTGACCCGTTTCATTTGTTGATCTGTCTATGGGTGGAACGTGGTACTGAACTTCAGTTTCACCCCCATTACTTCCAGAATACGAGTCCAGAAGATAGATGTGAATCACGTGTCTCAATCCGATACAATCTCCATAGGCACTCCATACAGACGTACTATCTCCTTGATGTATAGCCTGGCCAAATCGTCTGCTAAGTTTGAGACTCTAATCGGGAGGAAATGAGCCGATTTCGTCAATCAGTCCACAATCACCCAAATGGAGTCATGTCCCTTCCTCGTATTCGGTAAGCCCGAAATGAAATCCATATAGATGAAATTCCATTTCCATTCATCTATGGGCATGGGCTGAAGTAGTATAGGAGGTTGGCGATGCTCGGTCTTGACCTGCTGGCACGTGAGAAAATGGGACACATAATCTACTATGTGGGCCTTCATGTTGTCCCATCAGTATGAACGCTTCATGTCTCGAAATATTTTTGTACTGCCAGAATGTATTGTCATCTTCGAATTGTGAGCAGCTCCTAGGACTTCCTTTCTCATGTCATAAAGATTCAGAATGTTTATGCGACCACGATAACATAATCCCTCATCTGAAAGTGCACCTACTAGTGCCCTGGTTTGTCAAATACGGTGTGAGTTGAGTTAGTCGGACTACAGAGCCTAATAGGAAGAACAATTCAAGCGTTTGCCTCAACTGGATATGTGCAAGCTCGCCATAGGTAAATCATAGCCATACATCCCATGTCCCAAAACACCAGGTGATTAAAACCCTTTAAAATAACTTAGAACATATGAGGGTTTTTGGGTAAGTGAAAATTTTCAAACATAAGAAAATCTCTAAGTTTTCTTGCCCTGTCGATTGTATCGATACATATTTCGATATGATCGACCTGCTCTGTCGATGTCCTCGACACTTAATCGATACTATCGATAAGAGGACTAAAAGTGTCCAGCAACCGCATACTCATTTGGGCAAAATTATCGATATATCGATACACCTATCGATATCATCGATATTCAAACATCAAGTCCATCAGAAGTGGCATGATAATATCGATAGGAAGATTTTTGGTGCCCCTGTTTTTCTTAAGAGAACTACTATGTGCTTTGATATATCGATGCCTTTTTCGATTTAATCTGAATTCAAATATTGATCATATCGGAAGGCCGTCGATCATAGCGACAGTGGGCATGAATTTCTTCCAGCAAATATTTTGGGATGTTTTTAACTTTGATCGATGGCCACTCGAGGAAATCGATATTCTTATGTCGATGCTATCAAGCCCTGGTCGATTGGATCGAAAACTGGACATAAACTGACTAGCGTGCTTATAGGTAAATCTATACGATTTATCGATCCCATCGACACGACCTCGATATCATCGATATTCAAATTCTGATGACATCGGTTCACCCTCGATCATATCCTAAAAACCTGAAATATTTTAGGCTAGTATGTAACACCCCGGATTTTTTCCAACCTGGGGTTAGACGTCCTTAGGCAATGGGTCAACTAAAACACCTGGAAAATCGCTCAGAACCCAATTCCATAGCCAAAGAAATCACTTAGGATTAATTCCTTTAGAAACTAAGCATAAGTTAGATAGCGCTACATTGGAGTAGCTGTGAAATAGTCCCTGACCGCTTTAAATACGTTCTACAAGACCCAAAACTTGTAGAATCAATGGTGCTATAATACTCTTAAACCTCGGATCAAACTCCAAACCGGTTTGTTCTCAGGACCTCTTTGAAACTTTGTATTGGATCTAGACCGCACGTCGAAAGTCCGATACCTACAATCTTATACCGTTATAACCGCCTAGCTGGACCTGACAATCATTTCGAAAATCAAGTCCAACCGACGTTCAGAGGCTATTTCATTGAGTCTGGAGTGAAGAGAGTAAGAATAGGGTTAGATTTGAAATTTGAAATTCAAATCTGGCACACAACTTGGCGCGTCAGTATTAAGCGTTCTGACTGTCAGAATTCAGCCAAATTACACCCTCGGATCAGGAAAAATTTCTATTTCATATCATGAGACTTGTAGACCTGATTTAGGTGCGATGACCGTTGAACTGAAACTGGACCGCCACGTGCGATCTGAGAACTTTACCGGTCTGAAAACTTGATGTGTGTTAGATCCAGTATGCATGAGCTTAAGTCCGATCGCGTTCGCCTAGGGGACCACCAGAAATGTCTTCTTGGACCGAAACAGCCCCGATTTGGTTAGGCATCAAGTAAACATTGTTCCCAAGCCTAATCTGGAAAGTTTTTAGGTTATAAAAGGGGTTTAAACCCTCACTTCTCTCACCCATCTGAATTTTCTAGAAACCCTAGCTAGTGTGAGAGAAAAAGTGAGAGATTGTGAGAGAAGGTGGGAGAGATTTTCCTGCCACCTCTGCTGCTGCTGTACGTGCTTAAGCGACTTATTCCAATCACTTTTTTGGTGATTCCGACGCTTTTCTAGGTAAGGAAAATCCTGTCCACTTGATGATTTAGCATTCTGTTAAATCAAATAGAAAAGTAGCTGATATAACTTCTGAAATAGGTTGCCTGTTCGCCGTAGACGAAGCATATATGCTCCGTTCGAAATGATACACATATAAAGCGAAAGGTGCAGATTTTAGACGCTTTGATTGGCTATTTTCAACGCTTTCAATGTCGTTTAATAGTAGATTATCGACGGCAACACCGTTTGACATGTACAACATGCTTTCTGTTTCCTATTTCGTAAGCAGACGTAAAATATGAGACTTAGGGCATTTTAGTCATTTATAGGAAATACTGTTTTCATCCACATTTTGCTGAAATGATTGACATGGCTTCTTGTTACATTAAGATATTAGGAATGCGTGCATAATCAGTTTGGCGAAGAGATTCGCCTAAATGCGCACTTTGAGTCCACATACTATATGTAGACTTAAGTGTGTAGTCTAAGTGTTTGTATAAATGTTTGTATTAGTATGTATTGAATTGAATGGTGTTGTGAATTAGTTTGAGATTGAATTCTCAAATAATACGCTGATGTAAATGATTTCCTTCATGTTGGATATATGTATGATTTCATTATATGTATGAAATGCATGTGTTAGATGATTTACTTAAGTTGTATGTTATAACATGTGTTAACATGCTCATGTTCTTGTATTTCATTTCCATTACTCTGATATGATTGATGAAGTGGATTCACAAATTATTGGGGCTATACTTAGTCCAGACAGTCGGTAACCGAATCAATTTGTGGTTGGCTTATCTTTGCCACGAACGACGCGTCGATGAACGCGAGTCGTGTTTTGGAGTTGGCGGCAGTGGTTAGGCCAAACGAGGTGTTTTACGCACTTCATGTCATTCGACTTGAGATGTGCTCATGCTAATCGAGCCCGTCAAGTAACCCGACTGGCCATTGTATGTTCATCATGTATGTGTCATAACTGCTTGAACCTAGGGTACTGAACTTACCATTGAAAACCCTGTCAACCATGTTACCTTGATCTACAAAGACTCATGAGCTGGGCATGGTGGTATGGGACACTGTGGTCGAGCTGTCGGCCTACGCTGGGGCCACAAACCTCCCCGTAGTGACCAGTGAGCACCTATGACTCGTGAGTAGATTATGGTGGTATGGGACACTATATTCTTGCTGTCGGCCTACACTGATCAGGCGACGAATCCTTTGTAGTGACCGTGAGCATATTCTGAGTCTACGGGAGGCGACGACCCTTCCGTAGCAGTGAGAGTACAGTAGGCCTGTATTGATAAGGTGATGGGGGAGCGGTGCAACGAGTGCGAGCAATAGCCCTGGCAGCCCTTACAGTGACCTACAAAATATACATCGTATGAGATTACTAGGAGTGACGACCCTAGACAGGATCTGTGTTGGGATTGATATAAGGGAAGTACCTTAGTTTTCCAATATTGCTGTATGAAAATGACTAATAATAACTCGGTAATCATATCAACATCGCATTGCATGTGCTTGGAAGATGTGGAGCACTGAGCGGTACGCAAGCATGTCGCGGACGCAGATGGTGCCATATAAGGGAGAATGTCGGTGAGGGCATCCATCATGTCATGTCATATTGTATTAACAACAGTATTAGGATTGTTTGATTTACTGCTTTACTATTGTCAAATGATTGATTTGAGAACATGCTAATCTTTGCTCTATTATTCCACAGAGTTAGCTACTCACTCCCACGTTACGGGATGGTGTTTCCAAACACCCACCAGTCCCTATTTTGGTTGCAGATGATAGCGTTGCTTGAGAAGTGGAGCTGGACTTGATGATGATGAGGAAGATCCCTCCTTTATGCATGTTCTGATTGACAGGATTACAGGGTGGTTGATTTGTTGCCTTGACACTTGTCATTTTATATTTTTAAAGCACTCATGTATATTCTTTTTGTTTACTTTTGGAGAATACATGTATGTATATAACCTGGTAACATGTTCACACTCTGGAGACATACAATAGTTTATATATGTTATACATACTATCACAGTCTTCCGCTTGTAAATATAACTGTCTCTGGAGTATGATATGTTGTTTTGGCTTAATTCCACTCATATTTAATACATTAACACAAACAACATTCAATCATATACATTTATGTTTCATAAGTGATGTTCTGAAACTCGGGAGTGGAGTTTTTACTCGACCCCCGATTTTCGGGATGTTACATAGTATCTCTCATTTTTTAAATGTCGATAGATCGATCCCAGTATCGATGGAATCAGAGTTCAAAATTCGATGACATTAACACCAGTATCGATCTCATCGACCAGCTGACAAAAGGTTTCAAAAGCGTATGACATTTGAGTTCGTGTTATCGAGTGGACAGTCGATCCCATCGAGAGTATACGCTCGATGATATCAACCCTACTCGATGATATCGAACTCTGTCATAAATATGACCATTTTATATTTGTTGGAACTTTTTGCCTATATATAGAGAGACCGTCCATATTGCTGGTAGAGAAAGAAGAGAGTGCTTTTGTGTGTTTTACCTTTAGATCATATACCCAAAGCCCTTTCTCTTATGGGAGTTCATCTTCCAATCCACTCTCATTCATTGACATTCAATAGAGTGGATTGGAAAATGAACTTCCACATTCAAGGATCCTTCAGCAATCTTAATAGCATATTATTAAGCTGGGATGCTTGAATGAATAAATGACGGGAATTACTCTATCTTCCTTATAAGAAAATTTTAAGAGAGTAGATTTCGGTCCTAACCTTGACCTAACTCGAAGTCAAGTACCGATATATCTTTCGTGTTACGGATCAAGAGAGCTGAAGACTCTTCAACAACAAGAAGGAGATCTTCATCACTACGCTAAAAGGGACTCATCAACTTATGTGTAAGTACATAGAGTCCAGAGGACACTTATGATCATTCCTTTATTAGATTGGGTCTTAAGTGTTGCTCACCCTTTGAAGTCCTCATAGGAGGCCTTTGGCGAGAGTGTATGCTATGGGTGTATTGTGTGGACCCTTACTCTGTGTAGAGCATAAACATCCGAGTGTGTTGTGTGGACCCTTGCTCTGTGTGGGCATAAATATCTGGTTAGGTGTGCACTTGTAAAACTCCAGGGTTAGAGGTGAACCGAGTAGAAACCTCTGTGTAAAGGTTGAAGGTGAACCTGATTTAAAACCTTAGGTTTGAGGTGAACCCTGAGAAACCTCCTTAGTGAAATTCGGTATACTCAAGGGTTGAGTGCGACAGCCAGGAGTGGAGTAGACAAGTAGTTGAACCACTATAAAAATGACTGTGTTTGAGTTTGTTATTATTTTTCATTATGTGATATTCCTTACATGTTTTTATATTTGATTATCTAAGATCACACCTCATATACACACAAAGTCTTATCCATCACAATCTTGTACGTAACTTGTTTATCTTTCAAATAGTTTGTGATTGGATCCTCTACAAGGCTTGGAAGCCAGTAGAGTTACATTTGAGTAATCCTGATAATTGTATATCTGATAGGATTAGTGCAATAGGATTTTAAATATATAATAAAACTTTAAAAAGTCCTATTCACCCCCTTCTAGGACATATTGGCATATTCCTACTTTGACTTAAGTGGTCTTCACCGCTATTTTAATTGGTATCAGAGCGAGTCTCTCTTTAAGAGCTTCACCGCCTAGAGAGCGATCTTAACTGAAGTTGAGGAATATGGCCAAAGGAGAGGGCTCATCAGTTACTAGACCTCCAATATTTGATGGTTCAAATTATACATACTGGAAGGTTAGAATGCACTACTTCCTGAGATCTTTGGATCATAGTGTTTGGGATGTAGTTTAAAAGGGATATGTTGCACCATCTGAACAAATCATACTTGAAGATGAAACTACCATCACTAAACCCAAACCCAAAGAAAAGTGGATGGCATTCAACAAAGAACAAGGAACTGCCGAAGCAAAAGCAATGAATGCCATCTACTGTGCCGTGTCTCAGGATATATTCAATCAGATAAGTATGTGTGAGACATCTAAGAAAGCATGGGATCTACTGGAAACAACCCATGAAGGCACAAGCACTATGAAAAGATCTAAACTACAACTTTTGACTTCACAGTTCGAAAATCTCAGGATGGAAGAGCATGAGACATTTATGGAGTTTTTCACCAAATAGAATATTATTTGTAACTCCATGGGTGGATTGGGAGAAAAGTTTTGGTACCAAAAATATGTGAAAAAATCTTAAGATCCCTTTCAAAATGGTTTAATCCCAAGGTTACAACAATTGAGGAGTGTAGAAATATTGATGAAATGAAACTAGAAGAACTGGTAGGTTCCTTACAAACCTTTGAACTACACTTCACTCAATCCCAAAAATCCAAAAACACTGTCCTAAAAACACTAAGAAAACAACACATGAGGACAGTGAGAGTGAAAAAGAAAATGAAGATGAGGAAGTGGCTTTGTTGGAATAAAGATTCAGAAGATTCTTTCAAAAGAATCGTGGCCGTCCCTCTAGAGGTAGAAAGGTGGATGACAAACCTTCTGCAGGAAAATTTAGGAAAAGAACTAAAGAACCACAATGCTACGCCTGTCAGGGGTACGAACACCTATTTACCGAATGCCCAAACAGAAAAACCAAAGGCAAGGCAATGGCCACTACGTGGGATGATACAGAAGAGTCAAACTCAGAATCTAGCGATTCAGAGAGTGATGGAGATCAGAAATCACTAAAAATTCTCATGGCCACCACTACTCCAATCATCCCTACTGAGACTAAATCTGTGACAGAACTACTAGCCACTGAATCATTTCCATCTAACAATGAGGAAATTGAAGAAGAAGAAGAAGAAGAACAAAATGAATTACAAGATGCTTATAATTAACTTTACATCCCTAGCGCTAACATTGTCAAAAGACTTGGTATAATTGAGACCAAAAAGGTATTGCTGCAATTAGATCTGGATAAAGCTTCAAATATTAATACTCATCTAATTACTGATTTGCAACAATGTCACTTAGATAATGATAGACTTCAAAGAAGTAACATTTCCTTGAAATCTGAGTCAAAAAAATTAAAGAAACAAGTCAAAGCATTGAATGAGGAACACTTGATTCTTCAGAATAAAAATTATACACTTCAAAATGAATTAGAAGAACTGTGGAAAATAGCCCAACTAAACTGTAAATTTTTCCAGAGTGGTGAGAGGTTAGAAAAACTTTTGGGTATGGGAAAATCTAGAAACAACAAATATGGCTTGGGCTATGAAAAAGCTAGAACAAGAACTGGATATGGAACACAGAAATTCTGAGAGTTCCAGTAGCAACAAAGGCAAAAATCTGGCTTATTAGACAAGTGGTGATTCAAAGGATGTGTTGAACAAAAGATATATACAACCATCACCACTTAAAATATTTGACAGAAAGAAAGACTCAGTGAATCAAGTGGGTGAATCAGATAAGAAAAATAAATCTGCCACAAGTAAGAATCCCGTCACAAAATAGGTAATTAAGGAAAAGACAAATTGCCTTGATATACATTCAGATCATCTACTAGGCAATGAGGCTAAATGGTACCTAGATAGTGGTTTCTCAAGACATGTCACAAGCAACAAATCCATTCTCTCAGAAATACGGATCTGCAAAAAGGGATAGACACCTATGGAGATGGAGCCACTGCCAATGTAATTGGACAAGGAATGATAAGAGGAATTGATTTTCTCAAAAATGAGATTGCTTACTGTATAAAAGGATTAAAGCATAATCTGTTAGGCATCTCTCAAATTTGTGATAATGGGCATGTGGTCAAGTTCAACAAAGAGGAATGCGATATCCTAGAACAATTAGGAAAATCAGTAATTAAGGGTCATCGCACAAACAACCACTACTACCTTATTAAAGGAGAAGTGAGAAATGATATAAAGGAGCATTAAGAATGAAGGAACATGTCCATATTTTGCATCAAAATCTGGATATTTGCTGAAATGATGCAATTTTGTTGAGCTCTAAATAAAATAACCAAGGTTCCAGACCTCCTTTTGTATATAAATAGTCAAATGTTTATACTCTTATGTATTTACAGAGATTGTATATTATTTTGCTAAGTATATCATTGTCGCTTAGAAATACTAGGAGTATGCTTGAAAAATCATCTGAAGTTTGAAACCAGAAAATCCTTCACTGTGGATATGACTTTCCGATTACATCAAATATGGATAGATACAATCGACGGCCCTTCAGAATGTGAAAATCCCTATGACCGTTGATGACATCGGAGACAATCAATAAAATCAATAGGCAACTTCTCGATACAATCAAAAAAATGATCGATGATATCGACAGATGGTGCCCAATAAAAAGCTGTTGAGAGAAAATTTTACTTTTTATAGGAGCCAGTTCGGTCTCGCTGCCCTGATTAGTTTCTCTGTTTGTTTGCTCGGAGCCCTGATGAGTAAATCTCAACATCCAAATGAAGCAAGAAGGTGGGTAAAGGAAAAGGTTAGGCTCTCTCAGAAAAATCTTCCAAGACTAAGAAAGGGAAAAACACTAGACCACCTCAAAATCAGTTTGATTGGGAACAAGTTACGATCGTCGATCGTACCATTCTCCCTAGTGCTATCAAGCCCTATGGGGTGGATCTCATGATGGAATTTATTGGGTGGAAGAATATTCTTGCTATGGGTGGTCCATATTAGTTTGAAATGATCCAACGATTCTTCAACTGTTGTCATGTTGTTCAAGTTTATCCACCATGTATGCGTCTGGAATTCATGAAACACATTAAGCAAATTACTCCAACAGTCCTTGGTCATATTCTAAACATTGGAGTAACATAAATCCCTATCACTAGTAGAAATCTAAATGAATTGGGTAGATGAGGAGAAATTACTCAAGCACTGTGCTAGGGTATGACAATTCCTAGAAATGATGACAATATCCTTCCGGTTAAACATCTAGGAATATTGTTTCGACTCCTTCACAATATTTTCAGTACGAATGTGTACCCATGTGATGTCAATGACACATACCTGAGTCTTCTTGTGCTAAATATTCTGTATGATGTCTATCAAGAGGTTCCTATATGCCTACCAACTCTCATACTAGACCAGCTAATTAAGGTAGTCAAAAGTGACCATCTTGAAATTTTGCCTTTTCCATCTCTTATCTGCTAGCTTGCACACTGGGCAGGTCTATCAGAAACAACTGATAAGGTATATCCTTAAGTATGGTTCAACCATGATGTAGCATAACAAGTGTATGTCTCTGTCTCATCGCATACTAAGATCCCTCCACCTGTTGAAGATAGTGGTCCCATGCCTAATAAAGAAAGTCTCTGGGGATCCAATCGAACTCCTGAATATAGTCCTGCTTCTATCACAAATCTTTAGCGTCATGTGCTTGAGCGCCAATTTTTAAACAATCACAATGGAATTGATGAGCGTCTCCAACACTGTGAACAACGACTATCAGGAATGAAAAATAGGATGGAAACTCTCCAACATTTCATGGAGCAGATTCTTAATCTACTAACAACTGACGGGCCTTCTATGTGTTAGAAGTAGACAGATTTGGTCGATTAGTGTGTCTAGTTATAAACACTTGATTTTGCATCCATCTTTGTTTTGTTTTTGGATAATGGATTAACTACTGCTGTCTGGTGCAGTTCGTGTTTTTGAATGATGCATGTTTTGTTACATATGGCTGCACATAATTCTATTCTTACTGCCATATGATGTCACCTAAATAAATGGAATTTCTGCTATGGAATGCATGTGATTTTCATGATTATCTTACCTGATTTGTTTCATATGCATTCATACTCTCTCAAAATAATGTATAGTTTAAAATGATCTCATCCTTATACATCTCTATCTATGGGTTTCTCATATTCTTTAACTTCAGTCAAATCTCATTTATTATGCCTTTGCCAATGACTAACAAAAAGGGGGAGAAGAAGTTAAAACACCCCATGTGGAAAATTGGATATTTTTATCTTTCTTTGTTGCAGGTGTAAGGGGGAGCAGCTGCACCAAGCAAGGGGGGTTTACAGTAAGTGGGAGAAAATACTGGTTGTGTACATGAATGTGTTAGAATTTGTAAAATTGTGTAAACACATGTACACACAATTTAGTATGTGTCTGTCTAGACATTATCCTAGGGTGTTTTGGGTATTTTGTCACGTAATTGACAAAGACAGAGATTGAAAGTGCACCTACTAGTGCCCTGGTTTGTCAATTATGGTGTGAGTTGAGTCAGTCGAACTACAGAGCCTAACAGGAAAAACAATTCAGGCGTCAGCCTCAATTGGATGTGTGGAAACTCGCCATAGGTAAATCATAGCCTCACATCCTATGTCCCGAAACACTAGGTGATTAAAATCCTTAAAAATAACTTAGAACATATGAGGGTTTTTGGATAAATGAACTTTTTCAAACATAAGAAAATCTCTAAGTTTGCTTGCCCTGTCGATTGTATCGATACATATTTCGATATGATCGACCTGCTCTGTCGATGTCCTCGACACTTAATTGATACTATCGATAAGAGCACTAAAAGTGTCCAACAACCGCATACTCATCTGGATGGATTTATCGATATATCAATACACCTATCGATATCATCGATATTCAAACATCGAGTCCATTGGAAGTGTCTCGATAATATCAATAGGCAGATTTTCGGCGCCCTTATTTTTCTTAAGAAAACTGCTATGTGCTTCGATATATCGATGCCTTTTCTGATTTAATCTGAATTAAAATATCGATCATATCGGAAGGCCATCGATCATAGTGATAGTGGGCATGAATTTCTTCCATCAAATATTTCAGGATGTTTTTAACTTTGATCAAGGGCCACTCAAGAAAATCGATATTCTTATGTCGATGCTATCGAGCCCTGGTTAATTGGATCGAAAACTGGGTATAAACTATCCAGCTTTCTTATAGATAAATCTATACGATTTATCAATCCCATCGACACGGCCTCAATATCATCGATATTCAAATTTCGATGACATCGGTTGATCCTTGATCATATCCTAAAAAATCTGAAATATTTTAGGCTAGTCTCTCTCATTTTTCAAATGTCGATAGATCGATCCAAGTATCGATGGAATCAGAGTTCAAAATTTGATGACATCGACACCAGTATCGATCCCATCGACCAGTTGGTAAAAGGTTTCAAAAGTATATGACATTTGAGTTTGTGTTATCGAGTGGACAGTCGATCCCATCGAGAGTATATGCTCGATGATATCGACCCTGCTCGATGATATCGAACTCTATCATAAATATGACCTTTTTATATCAGTTGGAACTTTTTGCCTATATATAGAGAGACCTGTCCATATTACTGGTAGACAAAGAAGAGAGTGATTTTATGTTTTTACCCTTATATCATATACCCAAAGCCCTTTCTCTTACGGGAGTTCATCTTCCAATCCACTCTCATTCATTGACATTCAATAGAGTGGATTGGGAAATGAACTTCCGCATTCAAGGATCCTTTAGCAATCTTACCAGCATATCATTAAGCTAGGATGCCTTGAATGAATAGATGATGGAAATTACTTTATCTTCCTTATAGAAAAATTCTAAGAGAGTAGATTTCCATCCTAACCTTGACCTAACTCGAAGCCAAGTACCGGTATATCTTTTGTGTTGCGGATCAAGGGAGATGAAGACTCTTCAACAATAAGATGGAGATCTTCATCACTATGCTAAAAGGGACTCATTAACTTATCTGTAAGTACCTAGAGTCCAGAGGACACTTGTGATCATTCCATTCTAGGATTGAGTCTTAAGTGTAACTATTCTCACTTTTCTAAAGTGTAGTCCATGAGAAATAAGGAGACACTCTCATTTGTTTTTGAACCGTCGGTTCTAGTTACTTCAGTGGTAGGGGGTTTTCATTCAGTCACTGTGGCTTGCCACACACTTTCATCCAATGATTTAAGGAAGATCCTCATTCTGACTTTCCAATAGGCATAGTTGGAGCCATCAAATGGTGGAGGCTTAGTGACCGAGAGGCTATCGAAATTTGACATCTTTTTATATAGCTTAGATCGTTATCTCAAGAAATAAATTCAAAATATAAAGCAATAAGAGCGAGCTATTAGGCTCTGATACCACTTGAAATGGCCAAGCTATATGTCCTAGAGGGGAGGGGTGAATACGACTATGCCAAATTAAACTTAAATACAGCAGAATTAAATAAGGAAATAGCCTTACAATAATAAATCAATTCATAATGCTGAAATTAAATTAATCTTAATAAACAAGCATTAAGAGGTTGATACAAATTCGGTTCTAAGGACAACCTTACACCATAATAAACAAAGGCTTATGGTAGGACAACCTTATTTCTAGAACATCTTTTGAATCAAAGAATTGATTATTCTTGGGACAACCATGCACCATAAAAATGGTAGGACAACCTTACTAGAATAATTGCTGAAATTGAAGCACAGATTAATAAAAGTATAGGAAGAGATAAAATGCTGAAATAAATCTCTAGATTATTACAACATTCCCCACACTTGTTTGAAATGAAAATAGTTACAGCATTCACATCCACATGTACATTCCACACAACTGAATGATGAAAGATTAAGAATTAAGAATGCATTCAATCCACAAGACAAGGAGTTATAGTGGTTCGCCTGTGTGTACACTAACTATTTTACAATAGGCACACAGAATGCTACTCCACTCCTAATATCCACTCACAGGGGTATTAGCGTTCACTATCAAAATAGGTTTCACAGGTTCACCTAAAACCTTCATAATTGCGTCTTTTAACTTGGGCTTACACAATCCAAAAACCCACACTATTCTGAGTTTTCTGGCTCTCCTCAGATAACCAACAAATGAAATTTTTCTACCGAATTCCATACAAAAACCAAATTGAATGAAAATTTTACAGAATTGTAAAATACCTGAATTTCTCCTTTGTAGTAGCCCGGAAGAACCAATTGGAGTAGATGGTCAGATATGAAAGTTCAATGTCAAATACTCACTTTATAATGGTTCTAAGTTTTATTTGATTTTATATTAAAATAGATTGGGCTAGCTCTATTTGATTTTAATTCCCAGAAGAAGGAAAACAATATTTCCTCTTTTCAAATCAGATTGGAATAATGAATCAAATTAAATAGAAAAAAGCTAACAAAAGGAAATAGAATTATGCACAATATAGATTAAGAGCAGACAGAAACTTATCTCAGAGTGGAGCTTTGAATTCACTTAATTTTTGATGAAAAATTCTAAAATTCGTGTGCTATTTATAGCTGCAGAAATTCATCTTCAACTGGTCCTAGGGTCACCACGACTAGTTGAAGAAGAAACAGATTTTTAAATTTTTGGGCACGATCGAATAAAACCATTACATGATTGGTCGTGAGCAGTCTACGACTGGTCGAAGGCCGTCCACGACTGGTCGAAGGCCGTCCATGACTGGTCATGAGTCTCACACGACTAGTCGTGTGACCCTTGAATTAGTTGCTAGAGTTGGAGTCGTGGCTCCACGACTGGTCGAAGGTCGAATCGTGACCATCGCATGACCAGTCGAATAAACTCCAGGACTAGTCGTAGCCGAACAGAAAAAAATTGATAGTTTGTAATAAAACTTCGACTGGTCTTGGAATTTCTAGGATTGGTCGAACTAGTGCCAAGACTAGTCGAATAAGGTCCAAGGCTAGTCTTAGAACAGACTAAAATCATTTGTAGAAGAAATTTGAATTATGTATCCAAAATGACCTACACTAAAGGTCAACCTAAGGTCAATCAAACCTCAAATGGAATATCCCCCTGAGTAGTACACCTACCAATCATGATATTCATCATATGTCCTTTAAGTTTACTAACTCCCCCTGAGTAGTACACCTACCAATCATCATATTCATCATATGTGTACACAATTATCATAAGTAATCTTTCTTTCCCTTTTTGTCAAAAATATGACAAACGAAGAATCAAAAGCAAGATAATTAGTAGAGTCGTCAGAAAATCATAACATAAAACGTTATCAAGTCAAGTTAAAGAACTTAGTCACATAACCAAAGAGAAAGCAAAGTCATATAGTTATTACAAACTAAAGAGTAAAATCCTCAATCTGATCCAGAAGGAGCAGGTATGGTTGGATCAATTTGATGTAGGCCTTTCTATAGGCGCCTAAAATACTTGCGCATACTTCTGAATTGGGCATTTTGGCCAACATGCATCTGTTCTACCTTCTCCTCTAATGCATTCAAACGTGCTTCCAAATCAAATTACTCATAATCAGGATCATTCCCAGAGTCAGAATTAATTTCATTAAAAATATCGTCCATATTGATATCATCTGAAGGAGGAGCTTCACCCTCTTCATCATTCCCGGCTTCAGCAGTAGCTCCACCCGCACCAATATCAACTTATCCTCGAGCCAAATCCAACTGCATTTTGTTTATGTTGGAGTTATTGAATATAAGGTGTTGGATAGGAGCCTCTCCAACAGGCATAGCTACCAACATGTGGGTTGCTAGCACATTCATAAGATACCCAAATGGAATATCACTATGACCAGGATGAATACGGAATTGAGTGATAGAGTAACAAATCAAAGAGGGCAAATAGATATTAGCACCAGTAACATTTGAGTACAAAATGCGAACTATAAGAAGAGTCAACTCATTCTTGTTTCCAGAGTGGGGATATAAATTAGAGGTGAAGATACGATGCAAGACTCTGTATCTGGGCAACAAATACCAGGTTACGAGGGCATTCCCAGTATGATTCCATGGTGCATCCATGTTACATAAAGCTCTAGTAAAAATACATTTTTCAGACTCAGTTACTTTTTCAGCCAAAATGCTAGGATGAATACCTTCATCATTTACTGAAATATCCGTAAGGCCTGAGATTAAGTGTCGATTAATGGAAAATGACCCTTCTCTTGTAGCAATAGAGAAAGTTAGTTGCTTAGTAGAAAATTCATTAATACACGCAACCATGGCCTGCGCTATGGATTGGTATGCCGGCCCACCCCAGCGTAAAATGTTTTCCCATCCTATAGATTGAAGGAGAGAAAAAATATTGAAAGGAGCAATATGGTTGAAATCAACGACCTTTTCTACAATCACATTGCGCATACGCAAATCACGAATATACAATGGATCATCTTCGGCAACCCTAAGATAGCGTCTGGTGATAACATTCGATCTAGAAGAAGAAGCACCTCTAGGATTCTTCTTTTTAGCTCTAGGGTCCATTTTCCTGAAGAAAAATAAGAAATTTAAAGAAAATGAAGATGAGTTTTTTTAGAATCAGCAAAGTAAGAAGAAAATCCAAAAATCTTAAAGAAAGAGATGAAATAGACAACAATAATCAAGAAATTGAAGAGAAAAGACAATGAATCTATAAGAAAAGCAAGCAAAATGCTCTAACCTGAAGGAATTGAACACAAGGGTTCGACTAGTCGAAGCTTGGATCGTTGGAGAGGAGGGTTAGAAAGAAGAAGATGGACTTTTCCCAAATAAACATACCAGCGCGCTACACGACTGGTCGTGGGTCTTCCTCGACCGGTCGTGGCACGACTGGTCGAGTACGTCCTCGACTGGTCGTGTACCATGAAAAAATGTAATTTTTATCAAAATTTTAAAATAAAAATCATTAATATATTAATATATATACACTATACTACTGAGATGCATAATCAATCATTTTAAATTACACATACCAAGATCAAATTTTAATTTGTTAAACCTGCTTTTATCGAGCAATTTAGTGAATATGTCAACAAGTTGAGTTTCAGTGGGTATGTATTCTAAGTATATTACTTTTTCTTCCACTAACTCACGAATATAATGAAATCTAATGTCAATGTGCTTAGTACGTGAATGCTGGATTGGGTTTTTTAAAATATTTATCGCATTGGAATTATCACAGTATAAAATCATTGAATCATGTGCGATACCATAATCACTCAACATTCGTTTCATCCAAACCAGCTGTGTACATGCATTTCTAGCTGCAATGTATTCAGCCTCAGCGGTTGAGAATGATATAGAACTTTGCTTCTTACTAAACCAAGAAACCAAGCAGTTTCTAATGTAAAAACAACCACCACTGGTTGATTTTCTGTCATTGATATTACCAGCCCAATCAACATCTGAATACCTAGCCAATTGAACACTAGTATCATGAGGATACCAAAGACCCAAATTAACTGAACTTGCAGCATATCTAATAATTCGCTTAACAGAAGTTAAGTGAGATTCTTTAGGATTAGACTGATATCTAGTACAAATCCCAACACTTAAAGCAATATCAGGTCTACTTGCAGTTAGGTAAAGAAAATTTTCAATCATGCTACGATACAAATTAGGATCTACATCTTTACCTGTAGAGTCTTTAGACAGTCTTAGAGTTGTACTCATAGGAGTATCAAAATTCTTACCATTTTCAAATTCGAACCTCTTAATCAAGTTCAAAGCATACTTGGTTTGAGAAATAAAAATTTCATCAGGTTGTTGTTTTACTTGCAACCCTAGAAAATAATTTAATTCTCCAACCATGCTCATTTTGAATTCAGATTTCATTAGATCTGTAAAGTCAACATTCATGTTAGTACAAGTTGATCCATAAATTATATCATCAACAAAGATTTGAACCATTAGGATATCATCGTTATGTTTCTTAACAAAAAGTGTCTTATCGACACTGCCCATTTGAAAATTGTGACTCAGTAAAAACTTTGTAAATTTTTCGTACCATGCCTTGGGAGCTTATTTCAAACCATAAAGAGATTTTTTAAGGCGGTATACATGATTAGTAAACTTAGGATCTTCAAACCCTGTAGGTTGTTCAACATATACCTCTTCATGTAACTCACCATTTAAAAAGGCACTCTTTACATCCATTTGTAATATTTTAAACTTTCTAAAACATGCGATGGATATAAAAAGTCTAATTGATTCAAGGCGAGCAACTGGCGTAAACGTTTCATCATAATCAATGCCTTCAATTTGAGTATACCCTTGTACAACCAGTCTTGCCTTGTTTCGAATTATATTTCCTAGTTCATCAGACTTATTTTTGAAAATCCACTTTGATCCAATTATGTGTTTATCTTTAGGTCTAGGAATAAGATACCAGACATCATTACGAATAAATTGATTAAGTTCTTCCTGCATCGTAACTATCTAGTTTTCATCAGAAAGTGCTTCTTTTACGTTTATCGGTTCAATCTGGGATGTAAAATATACGTAATTACATGTCTTCAATTTGTCTACGAGTGCGCACACCAGTGAGAGGGTTTTCAAGAATTTGAGTAGTTGGATGATCTTTAACAGTTCTTAATTCAGAATTAATTTCACTTGATGAAGTATCTAGTTTTTCAACTACAAGAACTTCATCATTGTCTGAACTAGAGGCATGTGTATTCAAGTGATCATCAATGATCACATTAATTGATTTTTGAATCACACCGGTCCTATTGTTCAAAACACGATAAGCACGACTGTTTAAAGAGTATCCTAAAAAGGTCCCTTCATTACTTTTAGTGTCGAACTTTTTCAAGTTTTCACGGTCAACCAAAATGTAGCACTTGCTGCCAAAAACATGAAAGTATTTGACAGTAGGATTTTTGTCAAACCACATTTCATAAGCCGTTTTATTATTTGATTTACAAGTATAAACACGGTTAATAATGTAGCAGACAGTATTTACTGCTTCAGCCCATAGATTTCTAGGGAGCTTCATGCTATTCAACATAACATTTCCCATTTCTTGAAGCACTCTGTTTTTTCTTTCCACAATACGATTTTTTTGTGGTGTTTTGGGTGCAGAGAATTCATGTGATATTCCCTGATCACTACAAAATTTCTCAAAACCGCTATCTTCAAATTCGGATCCATAATCACTACAGATCTTACTGACTTGAGAACATTTTTCAGTTTGAATTCGTTTAATGATCTTTTTCACTTCATCAAGGGTTTCTGATTTGTCTTTTAAAAATGAAACCCAAGTGTATCTTGTATAATCATCTACGATAACCAAGATGTATTTTTTACCGCCACGACTTTCCGTTCCTGTTGGTCCTATAAGATCCATATGGAGAAGCTCGAGTGGTCTTACTGTAGCATTGGAGTTCACCTTTTTGTGGGAGCTCCTAGTTTGTTTACCGTACTGGCATTCACCACATATTTTGTCTATTTTTTGTAACTTAGGTAGATCTCTAATTAGTTCTCCTTTGCTCAATCTGTATAAATTTCGGTAGTGCACATGTCCAAGGCGTTTATGCCATAATTCTGTCACATTGGTATGGACCATATAACACTTGGTTAGATGAGCTACCATCACTTACTATATAGCAGTTTTCAGAAGTTCTATGACTAGTTAATATTACAGAACCCTTTCTGTTTATGATCTCATAACCTTGATTGGAAAATTTTTACACTATGATTGTTATCGCATATTTGAGATATGCTTAACAGGTTTTGTTTTAGCCCCTCAACATATAAAGCATCTTTAAATAAAGGAAGGTTGTAAAGTTGAACTGTACCTTTGCCAATAATTTTGCAGTTACTTCCATCACCAAATGTGACAGACCCATCAGACATATCTTTAAGATCAGTGAATAAATCTTTGTCTCCTGTCATATGTCTGGAGCATCCACTATCTAGGTACCACTCTGAATGGCTAGTTGCTTTGAATGCAGTGTGAGCAACCAAGCAGGAACCCTTAGGAACCCATTTCAGAACAGTTTTGGGTTTAGCAGTATAGTTGGTCTTCTTTTGATTGTAGTTGTAAGAATGACCTATTGAGTTAGATTTTAAGAGCTCCTTAAGTAAATCCACTATCTTTTCAGTTAGAGGATTTTTGATCTGATTTTTGAAATTGACATAGCTGCTTTTAGGTTTTTGAAAAGTTTTTTTTATTTTTAGAAAAACCTCGATAAGTATTTTTCTCTTTTGAGTTTGAGGCTTCTCCTTTCACAAATTTGAGAGGAGTATCCTTCTGTTTGGGAGGTATATTTTTATCATAGCCCAACCGGGATCGATCGCCACATTTTCTTGATCCTGATAATAATTTTTCTAATTTTGGATCACCTTGGGCATATCTCCATGTGTCCTTCAAACTCATAAGAGAATATACTTCATTCTTAAGTTTCTCATTTTCAAATTTCAAATCTTCTATCAGGGAGGTTTTGAATTCCAAATCACATTTTGATTTTTCAAGACAATCTAAAATTTGAGATTTTTCTAAAACAAGAGTCTCAAAACATTCTTTGAGTTTAGAAAGCTTTTTTTTTTACATAGCTGCTTTTAGGTTTTTGAAAAGTTTTTTTTATTTTCAGAAAAACCTCGATAAGTATTTTTCTCTTTTGAGTTTGAGGCTTCTCCTTTCACAAATTTGAGAGGAGTATCCTTCTGTTTGGGAGGTATATTTTTATCATAGCCCAACCGGGATCGATCGCCACATTTTCTTGATCCTGATAATAATTTTTCTAATTTTGGATCACCTTGGGCATATCTCCATGTGTCCTTCAAACTCAGAAGAGAATATACTTCATTCTTAAGTTTCTCATTTTCAGATTTCAAATCTTCTATCAGGGAGGTTTTGAATTCCAAATCACATTTTGATTTTTCAAGACAATCTGAAATTTGAGATTTTTCTAAAACAAGAGTCTCAAAACATTCTTTGAGTTTAGAAAGCTTTTCTTTTTAAAGTTTAAGTTTGACAGCAATTTTACAACTTTCCTTATATAAGGCATTATAAGCATCTTGAAGATCTTCTTCATTTTTATGATCACTATGCATATTTTCTTCACTAATTGAATCATCGTGATCTGAGAATGTGAACTTGGCTAGAGTCATAAGGACTTTTACATCATTACCCGACTCAGTTTCAGAATCTTCTTATTCAGAAGAGGCTTCAGAATCGGATGATTCGTCCCATGTACCCAACATACCCTTCTTCTTAGGTTTGTCCTTTTTAGGACATTTGTTTACTAAATGCCCATATTCTTGGCAGTTGTAATATTGACTATCTTTTAAAGATTTTCAGGTTCGAGACTTTGGTTTAGATCGTTTCTTTTTGTTTGTCTTTTGAAAATCGAGACTTTTCTTACTTTTAAAAATCTTGTAAAACATTTTAGCTAAAAGCACCATATCATCTTCTGAATTTTCTAAATTCGAGTTTTCTTAAGAAATACCTTTAGAAGATGTTAAAGCAATAGATTTACCTTTAGGAGCTTTAAAGTTCAATTCATAGGTCTATAAAGAACCAACTAGTTCTTCTACCCTCATGTTATCCGTATCACGAAGTTCCTGGATTGTGGTTACTTTAAAGTTGAACCTTTCAGGAAGTGAGCGTAATATTTTTGCACAAACTTTGCTTTCTGGGATTTTATCGCCAAGACCCCACATTGAGTTTAATATGTCATTCAGTCTGGTGTAAAAGTCCATAAACATTTCATTTTCAACCATATGAATTTCTTCAAATTTAATTGTGAGGAGTTGAACTTTAGACTTCTTAACAAAAGATGTACCCTCGTTTGTCATTTCTAATATATCCCAAGCTTGATTTACAGTATCACAGGATATGATTCTTTTAAACTCATCCGGTGATAGTGCGCAAGTGATAGCATTTAGTGCTTTAGCATTGGCACTATTCTCACTTTTCTGAAGTGTAGTCCATTAGAAATAAGGAGACACTCTCATTTATTTTTGAACCGTCGATTCCAGTTACTTCAGTGGTAGGGGGTTTCCATTCAGTCACTGTGGCTTGCCATACACTCTCATCCAATGATTTAAGGAAGATCTTCATTCTGGCTTTCCAATAGACATAGTTGGAGCCATCAAATGGTGGAGGCTTAGTGACCGAGAGGCTATCGAAATTTGACATCTTTTTATATAGCTTAGATCGTTAGCTCAAGAAATAAATCCAAAATATAAAGCAATAAGAGCGAGCTATTAGGCTCTGATACCACTTGAAATGGCCAAGCTATATATCCTAGATGGGAGGGGTGAATAGGACTATGCCAAATTAAACTTAAATACAACAGAATTAAATAAGGAAATAGCCTTACAATAATAAATTAATTCACAATTTTAAAATTAAATCAATCTCAATAAACAAGCATTGAGAGGTTGATACAAATTCGGTTCTAAGGACAACCTTACACCATAATAAACAAAGGCTTATGGTAGGACAACCTTATTTCTAGAACGTCTTTTGAATCAAGAACTCAATCTGAAAATAGCAAGGAATAAATTCTAATCTTAAGAATTGATTATTCTAGGGACAACCATGCACCATAAAAATGGCAGGACAACCTTACTAGAATAATTACTGAAATTGAAGCACAGATTAATAAAAGTATAAGAAGAGATAAAATGCTGAAATAAATCTTTAGATTATTACAACATTCCCCACACTTGTTTGAAATGAGAATAGTTACAGCATTCACATCCACATGTACATTCCACACAACTGAATGATGAAAGATTAAGAATTAAGAATGCATTCAATCCACAAGACAAGGAGTTATAGTGATTCGCCTATGTGTACACCAACTGTTTTGCAACAGCCACACAGAATGCTACTCCACTCCTAATATCCACTCACAGGTATATTAGCGTTTACTATCAAAATAGGTTTCACAGGTTCACCTAAAACCTTCATAATTGTGTCTTTTAACTTGGGCTTACACAATCCAAAAACCCACACTATTCTGTGTTTTCCGGCTCTCCTCAAATAACCAACAAATGAAATTTTTCTGGCGAATTCCATACAAAAACCAAATTGAATGAAAATTTTACAGAATTGTAAAATACCTGAATTTCTCCTTTGTAGCAGCCCGGAAGAACCAATTGGAGTAGATGTTCAGATATGAAAGTTCAATGTCCAATACTCGCTTTATAATGGTTTTAAGTTCTAATTGATTTTAAATTAAAATAGACTGGGCTATCTCTATTTGATTTCAATTCCCAGAAGAAGGAAAACAATATTTCCTCTTTTCAAATCAGATTGGAATAATGAATCAAATCAAATAGAAAAAAGCTAACAAAAGGAAATAGAATTATGCACAATATAGCTTAAGAGCAGAAACAAACTTATCTCAGAGTGGAGCTTTGAATTCACTTAATTTTTTATGAAACACTCTGAAATTTGTGTGCTATTTATAGCTACAGAAATTTGTCTTCGACTGGTCTTAGGGTCACCATGACTAGTCGAAGAAGAAACAGATTTTGAATTTTCGGGCGCGATCGAATAAAACCGTTACATGACTGGTCGTGAGTAGTCCACGACTGGTCAAAGGCCATCCACGACTGGTCGTGAGTCTCACACGACTAGTCGTGCGACCCTTGAATTGGTTGCTGGAGTTGGAGTCGTGGCTCCACGACTGGTTGAAAGTCGAATCGTGACCATCCCACGACTAGTCGAGCAGACTCCAGGACTAGTCATAGCTGAACAGAAAAAATCTGATAATTTGCAACAAAACTTCGACTGGTCTTGGAATTTCTAGGATTGGTCGAACTAGTGCCAGGACTAGTCGAATAAGGTCCAGGACTAGTCTTAAAATAGACAAAAATTATTTATAGAAGAAATATGAATTATGTATCTAAAATGACCTACACTAAAGGTCAACCTAAGGTCAATCAAACCTCAACAAGGATATTGAACCTTCATTAGCTTAGACGTTGAACTTTTCGAAGCTTGAGTTCTTCTTGATGTAGCTTGAACACTTCACAAGCTTTGAAGTCACCATCAGTATGAGTTGTGCTCAGTTCCCTATCTTATGCTAGAGTCTTGACCCTGAATATATGAACTTTAAGTCTTGAACTTGAACTTTTCGTGAATATCATCAAACTTGTAGCTTGAACTAGCTTGAGGAGTTCATCGTCCGTGTCTCGAAGAATCGCAGTGATGTCTCGAACATATACAATAAGATATAAGACACATATAAAGGTTTTGACACACAAAATTTGACAACCAAAGAGGAGGTTTTGACACACAAAATTTGACAACCAAAGAGGATTCATACCATATCACTTACATAAGCTTTTATTCGAAGTCTCACACAAACTCGACCATATTCCATTCTTGTATCATCACCAGAGCTGTAAATGCTATCGTCTTCTTACTTCTTAATGCGTCTGCCACAAGGTTGGCCTTGCCAGGATGGTAGGAGACCTCAAACTTGAAGTTTTTCAAGGTTTCCATCCATTATCGCTTCCCCATATTCAAGTCTTTTTATGTGAATATGTATCTGAAGCTCTTGTGGTCGTAAAAGAGCTCAAATTCCTCTCTATAGAGGTAATGTCTCTAGAGCTTTAATGCAAAAATGACGGCCGCTAACTCCAAGTCATGCATAAGGTAGTTCTCCTCAAGTTTCCTCAACTGTCGTGAGGCATAAGCAATCACTCTGTCTTTTTGCGTAAGAACACAACCCAAACCAACATGAGAGGCATTGGTGTAAATGGTATATCTGACCCCCCCGCTCTAGCAATACTATCATGGTTATGGACGTCAACTTGTCCTTCAATTCCTGAAAGGCTCCTTTGCTTTCTCATTCTAGGCAAGCTTGAGATCTTTCCGAGTGAGCATAGACAAGGGTCTGGCTATCTTGGAAAAGATCTTAATGAATAGATGATAGTAACCTGCTAAGCCAAGGAAACTCCTCACTTCAGTAACTGAATCGAGCTGCTCCTAGTCCTAAATTGCGGTCACCTTAGCAAGGTCCACAGCTATTCCTTCCTTAGACACCACATGTCCTAGGAACTTGACTTCTTTTTTGTAAAAGTCAGACTTCTTGTACTGGACAAACAATTGGTTCTTCCTTAGCGTATCAAAGACTGCTTGCAGGTGCTCCAAGTGATCTTTATGACTCTTGAAGTATATCAGGATGTCATCTATAAATATGATGACGAATCGGTATAGATACGGCCAAACACCCGGTTCATAAGGTCCATGAACATGGCGGGTGCGTTTGTGAGTCCAAATGACATCACATGGAACTCGTAGTTCCCAAAGATGGTTCTGAACACTGTCTTCTGTACGTCGTCATCCCTGACACGTAACTGGTGATACCCTAACTATAAGTCGATCTTTAAAAACTATTGTGCCCCTTTTAACTCGTTGAACAAATCATTTATCCTAGGCAAAGGATACTTGTTCTTCACTGTTACTTGGTTCAACCTGCGATGATCAATATAGAATCGTGGTGATCCATCCTTTTTCTTCATGAGCAACACGGGTGCTCCCCAAGGAGATACACTCGGTCATATGAAGCATGCATCCAACAGATCATCGATCTATCTCCTCAATTCCTTCATCTCACACAGAGGCATGCGATACGTCGGTAGAGATCTAGGTGTTGTACCTGAGGCTAGGTCGATGGTAAAATCGATCTCGTGCCGAGGAAGTAGTCTAGGTATCATCCTCAACACATCTGTGAAATCTCAGACTACTGGTGTGCTCCTAAGTGTCAGATCGTTAACATGCTCTAGCAAGGTAGCATAACAACTAATATGATAGTACCAACTAACCTGAATTGGGAAAGTAAAGGTCGTGCCCTCTGGTCCATCGGCTGTCACCACTCTAGCATCGCAGTCGATCTTTGCCTTCATCTTGGTGAGCCAATCCATACTAAGAATGATATCATAATGACATAATAGGGCGACCATCAGGTTAACAAGCACTGTTCTTCTTCCTAAGTCTATTGAGTAACCTTTACAAGTCTTGGAGTCTAAGAAGGTTCATGTGGTGGTAAGGAGTCTCACCCCAACCATAGTAGTAGTTTTCAACAATAGTTTCTTGACTGTTGCGCATGATATGATCGAAATAGTGGACCCAGTGTCCACCAATAGAAATACGGGTGTACCTTAGATGTGTGTTGTGACTTTGAAAGCTAATGGTGTTGTGGTTGCTATTTTGGATGCCTCAGCTATAAGTGAGTGCACCCGAGCCCATTGAGGATGATTTAGCTATGCTCCCAAAGGTCGTTGAGGCTGCCTAAATCGAGGTGTAGGTGGCCGGTAAGATGACTATGTGAGTGGTGCTGATTGTAGAGGTGAAGTTGAGATAGCTTGAGGTAACTGACGATTGATCTTCTGAGGCAACGAAAAGCCGTTGTCCCTCATCCTAATAAAGCAGTAAGTGTCAGTATGGCCCAACCTCTTATAGTAGGTACACCACACATCTGATCGCCTAGGCTATGTCGGTAGAGCCATAAGCCTATGAGGCAAATATGGACGTGGCCTCTTGCTGAGGAACGACCTGTTCAGAAAATCAGGTCAAGGCCTCAGACCCATGGGTACACATGTACGAGATAGCCTGTCCCCATCCTTCTTAGCTCGGAGGGACATGCTCACTAGCTCAGCATAGTTGGTAATGTTAGTGCAACACATATTCGAGCAGATCTCAGGCTGCAAACCCTTAGAAAATCGTCGCATCTTCATCGACTCATTCATTAGTATCAAAGGAGCATATTTGGCCAGCTCCATAAAGTTATTCTCATATTCGCCAACGGTCATCCCTCCTTGTCAGAGGTGAAGAAACTCTCCCTCATTCTCATTACGGTACGTGAGAGGGAAGTACTTCCCATGGAAGCTAGTCTCAAAAGCTTCCCATGTCCATACATACCCAGCAGCCACTGTCCGTAGGATGTTGTCCCACTATAGACTAGCCTCCTTCTTGAACATGTACATAACCAGCTCAACCTGCTCTACCTTAGTGCAGTGCAACGGCTTTAGTCTCTTAGAGATGCGGTCAAGCCAGTACTCAGCCTCCTCAGGTCTGTGAGTACCCACAAAAGAAGAAGGTCGGAAGCGCTAGAATCACTCAAATAAGCCGTTGGCATTCATGTTCCCACCAAGGTGCACAGGTGGTGCATGCGAGACCACGCTCATGTTCTGGGCAAGTGCCCCTGTGATAATGGTCCAAATCTCTTTCTGCTGCTGCATAAGGAGCATCATCTACTCCAACCTATCAGGAGGAGAAGTCGCATGAGACATGTGTGGCGTCGAGGTAGATGCGGGGTTCTGCTCTGGAACTAGTGGTGCAAAAGGTGTTGGCCCATTGGTGGGGCTAGTGGCCGGCTATGAATCTGGTATAGTGTCACTGTCAGGGCCCAAGAAGGGGTCCGTGTGGCTATCGCTTAGGGGAGGTGCCCCATCAAACTATCCGCCAAGTGCAAGATGTGTTGTATTCCGAGTGACTTTCGTAGGCATTCCCTATACATAACATAGGGTGCAACATGTGTAAGATTTTGTATAACGACACTCAATTTGTCAAGCATTCTACACATTCCATAACGAAAGGAGCTTCATGCATTTCATTTAACCAAAATTGTCACGATACATGAGATGTAGTTTTACATGGATCATGACAGAAGATGCATGTGAGCTAATCTAAACAAAGCTTTAAACACTAAAACATACCAATAACTCTACCATACTATTAAGCCTATTAAGGATACAACATATAAACAAGAAAATAAAGAAAAACCCAAAGATGACTACAACATATGACTAGTCGTCTAACTCTGGTGATGGAGGAGAACCACCCTTGTCCTACATACAGTACAGGATGGCATTCAAGGTGCGAGACAGTTTTTAAAATTTTTGTTTCATGTAGGCCCTATTCTCTTCAAGTTTGGCTCAGGTCTTT
This sequence comes from Magnolia kwangsiensis, assembly GCA_037074715.1. NCBI lineage: Eukaryota > Viridiplantae > Streptophyta > Magnoliopsida > Magnoliales > Magnoliaceae > Magnolia > Magnolia kwangsiensis. The sequence continues at coordinate 79,378,263 of CM073572.1, forward strand.
CTGACTTCCTATCATAGGGCGACTTGGCCCTCCTTAATCTCAGCCAGGTGGGCTTCTAAAGTAGCTTGATCATGGTGGTGCTCATGTGTAGCAGTAGGAGAGCCTCATCAGAGTCTTGGGCCTCCTCTTCTTCTTCTTCTTGCTCTTCCTCATCATCACTTCCTCCCTTGCCTTCTTCCTCTTCACTCCCCGTATCCTCTTCACTTTCTTCCTCTATCTCATCATCATACTCATCAAGACGGGCTTGGCGTTGTCATGGCCCAATACCCATGTTGTTAAGCGTAGTGTCATTGATGAAATGGATTGGCGCAAGATCATTTGCGTTAAGTCTGTAGTCGAATTCATAAGCAAGCTTGCATTTGAGTCGGCTAAATGGGAGTGAAATATCTGTCCCAAGAGAGCATGCAGTCTGAACTATCTGAAGCAGGATGTACGTAGGCAGACACAGCTTTTCTCCTTACCCAGCTCTATATAGGAAGTCCACCATTAACCGTGTGCATTCACTGCGATTGCTCCACCTAGGATACACATTACACATGAATATGTAGTGGAGTAGGCAGAAGTCATGAGTCATCTCGGTTACTAGGAGACAATTACCTCAATTCCAGGGAACCAATGGGCCATAAAGAAATCGCGTGCAAAGATCTCTTTCATGCATACTCTTGAGATTCTTCTCGCTAACATGTACCTCTCAACGTGGAATCCCCATCATTCGAGATATCATGTCTACATTGACAATGGTTTTCGGCCTTCCCGCAGGGATTAAGAACTATAAATGCTCCATCAGTGGATCTCATATGTGGGTGTAGAAGGCTCGAACAGTTCTCTCATTCACACGTGACTTGCCCACAAATATGGGACCCCACCAGGTGTCCAACAGGAGGTCCATCGTCGGATAAAGCCTAAATAGTTTTTCATCCATGTGTGCCTCAAAGATAACTCTATGGCCTTGAAACCTACCATGTCTCATGTCCGCCGGTGGGGCTCTTTCAAGAGGAATTTGGGGATCGAGATCCCACTTCGTCCTTCGTTCCCGTTTAATACTAGTGCTAGTCTCAGCACTTTTCTACTTCCTTGGACGGGTAGGGTGGCTCGTCCCGGCTTCATCCGCGAGCGCCCTCTTCTTTCCCATGAGGGAAAGAAATGTTAAAAGGGAGAAAATTATGACAACTAGCTCAAAGTGCAGGAACTGTGATGGAATCCCCCTCCCAAGGTGTAGGAAGTGTATAAGGGCCACTCTGTTTTCCCCTGTTTTATGTCGTTTGGGACAACGAGTCTGTTTGAGACATTTTCGGAGTCCATCTCGCTCATATTCACGATTTTCAGGTCATTTGAGTGTGAAATACGCCGAACTATCATCTAAACCCATCGGTGGATGGTCTATAAAGGAACTGGGACCATCTTACATGATCACAGATGCATACGAGTATATTTCACTGGTCAGTTTCGCCCGTCGGCGAAACTTGGAATCTTATGATTATTTCTTCATTTTAATGCTCCCTCCTAGGTCAACGTGCATCAGTGTGCGTTGTGTTACCATAACTTGGGTCCAGTTTAATCAAAATCATGCTCTAATACCAACTTGTAATGCCCCAAATTTTGAGGGTTGAGCAAAGGCTTAACTCCTAAGATCTGTCACATCACTTATGCAACATAGATAATGATGATTAAAAGCGGTCCGTATTAGCACATTAAATATATATGAGATTATACTAAATCAGCATATCATACTCTAGAGATGATTGAATTAAGCAAGCGAAAGACTGTGATAGATATATAAAGTATGTAAGTGGTTATAAACCCACAGAGTATGATCATGTCACCAAGTTGAATATATACATGTTTGTTCCAAAATATACAAATTGACAAAGTGTAATGTCCAACTAATTTGTATCCCTATAATCTCATTAATCAGTACATGGTCTACATAGACCTGCTTGATAATTGCATATAGGAGAACTCCTCATCTTCGTAAGCATCACCATCATTTACAGCTAGAACAAAGTCTGGTTGGTGTTTTAAAACACTATCCCAGAGTGGGAGTGAGTGATCAACTTAGTGGTACTATAATTAATTCAATCAAGTAGTAATGATAAAGAAGTACAACACTCATGTCCTAAGTACTCTTATTAATGTAGAAATGATATGCTACAATGATGCATGCCCTTGTCTGCACTCCCTCTGCAACACCATCTCACGGATGCATATGTTACTCCCACTGTGCTCTTCCACGTCAAAGGCACATGCAATGCGGTACATGGTCGTGTCAGCCATGTTTTTAATTAAGCTTATTCATATAATAGATTTGAGAATTTAAGGTACCTTCCTTTATATCATTTACCCAAACGATGAACCATCTAGGTTGTCAATCTTAGTTAATCACATACGATAGGCAAGTTATAGGGTAACATCACCCCTGATTTTAAAAGCAGTGGATAAGCAAGTTCAGGTTGCTATGGGAGGCTCATCACCTTAGCGTAGGCCTAGTTTATACTCAAGGTCACTATAGGAAGGCTCGTTACCTTAGCATAGGCCGACAACTCAAATATAATGTCCCACACACCACCATATTCGGATCATGAGTTTAGGTCACTCACTGGTCACTACGGGGAGGCTCGTTTACCCCAGCATAGGCCTACAACTAGACCACAGTATCCTACACACCACCATGTCTGGATCATGAGTCTTAGCGGATCTTGGTACCATGGTTAAACAGGATTTACATTGGTAAGTGGTACCTTAGATTCAAGAAGTAGCGTCTATTCATGGTAAACACACATTAAGCTAATCGGGTTACTTGAAAAGTTCGATTGGTATGAGCGCACGCTAAATTAATCGACATGGAGTGCATACGCACTCCTCGTGGCCTAACCACTGTCGATAATCATCGTACGATTCAAATTCATCGAATGTGTTCGTTGTGGCGAAACTAATTTGATCACTCGATCGGAAACTGTTACAGATTGCCTGGACTACGTATTAGTCCCAATCATGTTCAAATACAATAGGCATTTATATGTGATAGTCAAAATAATATTTAACAACCAATTCAAATATAAATCTCATTTGAGCATTTTAACAAACACATAGTGAGCATATTATCATACATATCCATTTCATCCATAAATCACATAGTAGCAAGGTAGGTTACATGAAAGAAACTGTAACTATAGATAAGGTGATTGAGAATCTTATCTCAACACCCTTATTAAATGAAATGCATCAAACAATTTCTCATCCATGCATTTTATTAAAGACTTAGACTACTCATTACTACATACATGAAGTAAATCAGTTATAACATATATCAGGGCAAATCCTTTCACAAAGGAGTTGTCATACATGCACCAATCATGTATTCTCAATTAATAATCATGGCAAGCATGAATCATAATTTCATATTCATTCAAACATTTCAACAAACACATCGAATGCATTTAGTGTACAACCTAGTTTACACATATATGATATATCGAAAATGTCGTAACTAAGATCATATGACAACAATCAAATCAGACATAAATCATTGCTGACATTGAAAGCCTTAAAAACCATTACCTAAATGTTTAAAGTTCACATCTTTCGTCAGTATGCTCGTTATGAAATCAGTTCGTACACCACGTCTCGGTCTACGGTACAACGGTTACCTAGACATTGAAATAGGTTAGCTATTTCACTAATTTCTCTATTTGGATTCCTAAAACAGATTAGGGATGAGATTTCTTACCCAAAATGGAGTTGGTTTCGACGGTGTCTCGACACGAATGAAGTGATTCGGTACATGGAGTAGTGGGAGTGAATCCCAGCAATAATCCATAGATCTCTCACACTTCTCCTCACTTTTTTTTCCTCTTTTCTCTCCTCTCTATCCTAGGGTTAGAGAATTCATATGAAATGAGAGAGGGGTTGGTTAAGGCTCTTAAATAGGCCCAGAAGTGAGGTAAATGGCCCCAAGGCCTTGGTATACTTAGGTTATAGCGAAAAGATGTCTATTTCGGGCCATGGAGCTTATCTAGAGGTTCATTGCTTTTGTATGGTCTAAAGAAAATTCCTTAGTTATAGATCTATGCCAAGTTAAGGTTTCAGTCTGATCGGATTAGTGGATTGGTCGTGGAGGACCCGTTTCAATTTAACGGTCATCGTCACTCGATCAGGGCCACAAGTATACCAATGGGTGCAGGGAAATTTCTTTGATCCAAGGGCATAGTTAGGTCAGAATTTGATAGTTTGAAACTTTAAATTTAGCCTATAAGCGAACTGTCCAATTCACTTAAGTTTGAGCTTATTTTTTAAAGATATTCATGTTTCTCACACGCTTTGCTCCATGCTCAAGTTGTGCGTCTCTAAATACTATTTGGACTTGATTCACACGATGGTTGTTAACCCCAGTAAGGTTGTCATAATCATATAGTTTTACGGTAATTAGACTTTCAACGCGCGGTCCAGGTCCGATACGGAGTTTCAATTTGCACCCGAGAGCAACTGGGTTTTGAGATTGATCCTAGGTTTCTACGTAATGTTGTGTTGGTGATTCTATTAGTTTTGGGTCTTGCAGTTCATATAGAAAGTGGTTCATGCTAATTCTATGATTTATTTAGTTTAATACTCAATTAATTTTCACCTAATTTTTACAGAATTCGATCCTTAGCGATTTCTGCCTGAGGTGATACTCGATTCTTTGTATGGATTTTTTCAAGATGTTACACAACTTGTTTCAAATCAAGTGGGCCACGTACACGTGGGACGCTTTAGATGCAAGAATTTCATCCAGGTCTTCTGTCCATCATCCATCCTAGGATGGTGGGACCCACTGATGTATCTGTTTCTATCCACGTCATCTGTATATGGACGTGGGACCCACCTTGTTAAATATGCCTATCCACGCCGCCCATTTGGACATGGGGCCCGTATGATGTATGTGTTTTTTCCATTATGGCCTGGGCCCACCGTGATGTACGTGATGTATGTGTTGTATACACACCATTCATCCATGGGAGTCCACCATGATGTATTTGATCCAGCCATTTAGCGGTTGTGGGCCCTGCTGAGATGTATTTTATCCTTGTCATCCAATCCCTGGATGGTTGGAAGCCACCATAATTTATGTATTTTATTTACATCGTCCAAATGGTGGGGGGCCCATGTGATGTATGTGTAGCACCCATGTCGTCCAGTGGATGTGGGGCCCACGATATGTGTTTTATCCCTACCATCCAGATGATTGGACGATGGGACCTGATGTGAGGTATGTGTCTGTCCACGCTGTCCACACATGGATAGTGGAACTCATATGATGAAGGTGTTGTATCCACACAGTCCACCTAGTTTCTAGATCATTTTAGGGCTTAGGCCTCAACGGCCAAGCCTAAGCAGTCAGCAGGTTCACCAGCTGCTGGACCAACGTCCAATAGCAGATGGGCCGAGACCTAGAATGATATGTATATTTTATCCTTATCATCCATCAGTTTTCAGGCCCACTAGAGGTATGTGTTTTAATCAGGCCCACTTACTGATTCATGTATTTAAGGCCCATGGGATGTGGCCCGTTGTGATGTATTTGTGGCCCATGTGATGTATGTAAGGCTCATGCGATGAGGCCCAATGTCATGCATATGAGGCCTTTGCATGAGGCCTGATATGATGTATGTGAGGCCCGTGAGATGAGGCCCAATGTGGAGCATGTGTGGCCCTCGTATGAGGCCCGATGTAGAGTATGTGGCCCCTGCATGAGGCCCAATGTGGAGTATGTGTGGCTCTTGTGTGAGGCCCAATATAATGTATATGAGGCCCTTATATGAGGACGTTGTGGTGCATATAAGGCCTATGTGATAGGCCAAATTGGATATCTAATTCCACCATGATGTATGTGATTATGTTTATGATTCTCATTCATCCTCCTAGGTGGTATTAAAATGGTTCATGCCTTGGGAGCAATGATGGTTAAATCTCCACATTGTAAGAGTAATGATGGTTAAATGTCCACATTGTAACTTGTTCACTCCCCAAGTGCAGGCTTATGATGTAGCAATAACTCGGTAAGACCGAGGTCGAATCCTATGGGACTAAAACTCGTACGATATCTAAAATTAAGTAGAATTAGAACTAGAATGAGATGAAATCTAAATCAAATAAAATTTAATGAAGAATTGTGAGAGTATTATCTAAAACTTAAGAAAAATTAGGAATAAGAAACTAAGGATTCAGAGGATCCACTTGTAGAGATCAGGGAGATCTTTTGCCTATTTCATGGAAATTAACTGAACTGTCATTGATCTAGTTTTCAAGAGATGAAAGGTATATGAATTAGAATGGATTCAATCACCAAACCATGCCCAGGAGACTATGAAAAATAATAGAATTAAACTAATTACCAACCAATCAACAATGTATGAAGGTTAGGAAGGGTACCGTCATCCGACCATGCCTAGGAAACGGTGGTGAACAACAGGGCTTCCTGACGTCATAAACATAAAAGGGAAAAAGACATGCTCAAAGCCATCGCAGATCTATTGTAATTTCAGTCACAACAAATCATTAAAAACTGAAAGCATTCCCATTAATCAAGTTATAATCAAGGTAATTCAAAAATTAAATCAAAGGCAAAAATAACAACTCTCCCATCATGCTACAAGCTTCACCTCTTAGCCCTAGCTAAGAGGTTTAGCTACACATGATGAAGCTAAAACACTACAAGATTCAAATAAAATAGAAAAGAAAAAATTCCTAAACTAATATCTCCCTCAGCCGTAGATTCCCTGCAATTTGAATCCCTGCTCCCGCCGTCGATCCTTTTTCCCTCTTATCTTCCTCCTTTTTATAAGTTGTGAAGACGGTGGACGGTCGGTTGCAAAGAATTTCCACACCAAGAAGCAGTGGAGATGGTGTTTTCTTTACGCCAGCAGTTGCGGACGTTTTATGCACTCCCTGCGTAACAGTCTTGCACTGTTCTGAAAATGGGGCCCATTATCTGGATTTTCTGAAAAATCCAAACCATTCATTAGATCGCCCTTGAAATTTTAGTAGAACTGGACAGTTTTTAGACCAAATTTGGTGTCCCACGAAATTTCTCATTGCACCGTCAGTACTCTGTTTAGACGATTAGAAACCGATCTCCATGTTTCTTTAAACTTCATCACCTAGGCTTGGATGAGAGGGCCCGTGGGTTCCTGATAGACATCCGGATCAGCCAAAGGATGCATGATGGTGGCCAACGACTCTCCTCCGTAAGCTCTGTTGTGAACAGAGCTTTCGGATTTGTTCCGATGTGATGGTCGATGGGCCATTGGTTGATGCCCAATGAAAAATCTACTCCGTCCATTAGCGTCAGGACGAGAAACCATCCAGACTTGGTCAGTTTTAGATCCAAACCGTGATGTCCCATGAGATTGTAACCCAACTGTCCATCCTGCTTTCAACGGCCATGATCTTCCAATAGCTTGCATGGGATGGAACCGACGCCTAGGTGAGGCTAATACCCCCCCTCTGTATGCAATAGACGGCTCTAATCATCACTCTGGACGTCGAGTGGGACCCACAAGTATGAACCGTCGGTCGTGCGAAGGAACGCTGTGCGTTCGTGAAGACAATTTGAGAAAGAAGAAAAAAAAATCGGTCAGCGTCGCTGACCGATTTTTCCAATTATGGTGCACGGCTGGTGAACTCTTGTGTACCATACACTCTCACATAGGTGGGACCTATGGTGATTATTCTGACAGATCTACTCCGACCATCTTCTTTGTCACCTCATAAAATGGGGTGATACCAACTTTGAAGCATATCCATATCTTAGGTGGGCCCCAAATCACAGATTCATGGGATGATCTAGCCATTGGGCCACTTCCACAAGGTTTTATCTGCTGAAATTCATCATGTACGGTTACTTTATGGTTCCCAGGCCACGTATGAAGTTTTGTGTCAATCTGATGGTGGGAACCCTGTGATCTTGCACTCTGGACGTGTTTTAGGCCACTTGAGCTTCAGTTTCTTGGTTTTCGCAGATCACTGGCATGTGCATTTGTAGATTGTGGCCCCTTTGGGTCCGTCCCTTGCCTTAGTGATCATCAGAGCGTTAAATCCAAGATTTTAACACCCTTTTCAGTCCACGTCTGTAAATCCACCTTGCAACACAAACACGATTAAAACGGGCCATTAGACAGTATCATGCTCGTAAATCCAGGAAATAACTGGGGTCTAATATACAATATTTGACCCTCAACATAACCCCCAACCAGCATCTTGCTAGTCCCGAGCAAGGTATGCGAAAAATAAGTTGAGAATTACAGGAGAATTTTTATAAAACCTAGTGATTTTTACAAATAATCCAAATACCAAAAATTCTACGGTTCATGAATTAATTTCTCCTGGACTCAAGCTCTCAGTAAACTTCCTAGTCAAGTTCAAAATATTAATCCACCAATTAGAAAATTCCTAAACATTGAGATCCATGGTTATATAGTATAATCTCGGCTTATCATCATTAAAATTCACTTCTCTGTTTTAAGATATCATTGATAACCAATAAGAGGATTCAACAAAAACCTGAACAGAAACCTGCCTCATAGATCAACCTACCAACTTTTGATTTTTCCATTAAGAGTAATGCCAATGAAATGAATCAAATCCTCACCTATAGGGAGCAAACCTATGGGTGAAGACTAGTCATTCAATAATTTTCGCATGTCATTCTTGGGGAATCAACCTTCACCTGTAGGGAGCAAACCTATGGTGAAGACCATTCACCCAACCTTTTCAATTCATCTTTATAATCATGATGGTAAAATTTCTCAGGCCGGTTCTTTTCATGCTTAGTGATTACCAAGTTAATCCTTCAATATTGAGCTGAAACCTTAATGTGCAAGCGAGATGTGTGTTTGTGAAATCATGACTCAATTAATGTTTATAACTTCTAATTCTGGATTAACAATTCAGACTTAACTGTAAAATATAACAGATACTGAATCTAAGAGTCATAAATTATTAGCATAACGAATCTTAAAATTCTAAGTCAAGGATATCCATCAAAATCACTTCGAAATCATAGGAATTTTCAAAAAATTGTTAAAAATTTTCACAATTTTTGCTCAAGACTAAGAAAATACTGATTGGGTTACCTAATCTCCCACCCCCAACCTAAAATCTACATTGTCCTCAATGTAAAAGATATAAACATGCAATGCACATGGGACAACGAAAGTAAATGAGAAGTTATGGGAGGATAGTACCTGGATAACGAATTGAGAGAGATTTTTCAAAAGATCACTGGAAGAGAGCAGGTTAGTACGAGAGAGAAAGTAAAATAAAAATAATAAAAATAAAATCCTACCTATACCACTTTTGCAGGTGCTCTCGATTGCATTTAGCGTATGCAACAAGCCTTTAAACTCCTAGGTTACCCCTAGTGGACGAGTTGTAGTCTCGTGAGGGTTTGCAGAAATGTTACCCACAAACATTAAATTGATCATGCCGCAAGGCTCCCCTTCCGACCAATATCTTGATAAGTTTCTCAGTAAGTTCCTCAACAGGATCATCTAAAAGCCCTTTTTGCGATAGGCTTGAGTGCCCTGGAGTATGACTTTCCAGAGAGACTTATGTACCTCATAAGAAATCTTCCATTGAATCGCTTGAGGTATCCGTAATATATACGATTCACCTATGACAGAAGAAGTTTCAACGTTAGTATTGCATGGTGAATCAGAGACTACAAATAAATAAAGTTTAGAAAACTTTCTAAGAAGTAATGTAGTCTCAACACATCCCAAAGCTCCAAACTTCAGTTGGATTTTTAGCTCCTCTTCCTTTACTGGTAGATGTTTAGGATCAGGGGAAGAGAGAATTTCAGAATAAGGGTTCTCTCGGTCAGTAATGACTACCGAGATGTTGTCTCGCAAGGCATCCGCTTTATCTCTTAACATGAGATTGTTTGAAACTACAAAGTGTGCCAAGCAATCTCAAGAGTTAGGAAGTTTAGCTGAGTGTGACTTATTGTGGCTTGTGATGATCTGTGCAAAGAACCCATCGTCTTTGAAAGTGGATGGAGGTACGCTCTCTTTCTCCAGTCCTGCACAGAAAGATTGAAAATCAATCTGAGAAGCATTGATGTGATCACTCTGTTCATTGAAATTACTCAATTGAGGCATTGAATTGTCAAATATGTGCAGCTCAGATGGTGGCCTCAACTGAGTAGTTTCAAATTCCAGAGTTGTAGCGGGCAACTCCTCCTTCTCCTGAATCATATCATCATTCAATTCAGGGGAGTGGTCCAAACGTGTTTCACAAGAGTTAGAAGGGTTGGTCATGAGGGGCTCATCCTCCACCTTTAAATCAGACATGTCAAGTGATGGGAATGGCTCATTATGACTGACCACTTCATGTACGTCTTGATCATTGATCTGGACCAAACTTGAGAGGGATTCCACGGGGACTCTGGCTGCACATTCAGGATCGCAATCATATTCTAGTCCAGTGCAGTGCACATTTGGGATGGAATTACTTTCCTCACATTCTACACCTAGTATGGGTTGAGGTTCGCATAAACTAACCTCTTCCTCATCATTGAAATCTTGTGTGTCATGTAAGGAATGTGTGTCATCATCAATGTATTTAAAAGACACCCATGTATCTTCACCATTCTTTCGAACAGTCATCGAGATCGACTCCTCAGGAAATTAGACCACATGCTCATTAAGGGAATCCCACTCCTCATTCCAAATTCTAGAGTTTTTTAAAAGAGAGTGAGGATCACTTTCCTTGAATTGTATTTCAGGATTGGGTTGAGGCTGAGACGACCTATCCTCCATTAGCCTATCAAGGCGTGATTCAAGCGCTTCTACTAATTTCTTCATGCCCGCAATATAATCTGTATAACTCAGAGATAACTCCTCCTGGATCGTTTCAGGTGGATATTCATAAGTGGTTGATCCACGGGAGTTATTACCGTGATGTTTTACTGGCTCATCTTCGAAATATTTCTGTTTCCACTGATCAGAATCATACGGGTCATCTGTCGGGGGTTGATAAGTGTCATCATTCCAATAATCACGTAATGTTCTCTTGACTCGAGGAACTCGTGGAATGCAATTATTCTCCCGCAGATAATCATCGAAAGTTTTCTTAATCGGTGGAGCATCATATTCCGATTGGTTCTTGAAGATATTTTCAAAAAAACTTTGAGACATAGGTTGTTTTCCATAAGCGATCTCGACATACGGACGTGCCCACTCATTCATATACATGATGAAACCCTTAATCTGAATCTAATCCTAAAGAATAGAAGAAAAGATCCTACAAAAATATGGACAGCAGGTAGAGGAGAAGTTTGAGAGAAGTTACAAGATTGGAGTACTATGTTAAGAACCTGAAAAACAAAACAAAATAAGTTAGTTTCTATAAATAGGAAGTCTAAGAATAGAAAATTCCTAATTAGAAGTAAACTAATTTCTAGATAAAAAGAAGAAATTCCTAAAAAAGAAAGTAGAAAACAAATTAGGAACGTCTTAAACTAGAAAATAGAAATTAGAAAGAGCTTACTGAATTAGAAGTTTCTATCTTAAAATCCTACAAAACAAATAGGTTAGTTTCTAAAAATCAGAAAAAATTAGAACCTAATCTTAAACTAATCCCAAAACTAATCAATTTCAGAAAATCGTAGCTGTCAGTTCCCGGCAATGGCGCCAAAAACTTGTTCACTCCCCAAGTGCAGGGTTGTGATGTAGTAATAACTCGGTAAGACTGAGGTCGAATCCCAAGGGACTGAAACTCGTACGTTATCTAAAATTAAGTAGGATTTGAACTAGAATGAGATGAAATCTAAATCAAATAAAATTTAATGAAGAATTGTGAGAGTATTATCTAAAACTTAAGAAAAATCAGGAATAAGGAACTAGGGACTCAGAGGATCCACTTGTAGAGATCAGGGAGATCTTTTTCCTGTTTCATGGAAATTAATTGAACTGTCATTGATCTAGTTTTCAAGAGATGAAAGGTATATGAATTAGAATGGATTCAATCACCAAACCATGCCCAGGAGACTATGGCAAACAACAGAATTAAACTAATTACCAACCAATCAACAATGTATGAAGGTTAGGAAGGGTACCGTCATCCGACCATGCCCAGGAGACAATGGTGAACAACAGGGCTTCCTGACGTCATAAACATAAAAAGGAAAAAGACATGCTCAAAGCCATCATAGATCTATTGTAATTTCAGTCACAAAAAATCATTAAAAACTGAAAGCATTCCCATTAATCAAACTATAATCAAGGTAATTCAAAAATTAAATCAAAGGCAAAAATAACAACTCTCCCATCATGCTACAAGCTTCACCTCTTAGCCCTAGCTAAGAGGTTTAGCTACACATGATGAAGCTAAAACACTCCAAGATTCAAATAAAATAGAAAAAAAATCCTAAACTAATATCTCCCTTAGCCATAGATTCCCTGCAATTTGAATCCCTGCTCCTACCGTCGATCCTTTTTCCCTCTTATCTTCCTCCTTTTTATAAGTTGTGAAGACGGTGGATGGTCGGTTGCAAAGAATTTTCGCACCAAGAAGCAGTGGAGATGGTGTTTTCTTTACGCCAACAGTTGCGGACGTTTTACGCACTCCCTGCATAACAGTCTTGCACTGTTCTGAAAATGGGGCCCATTATCTGGATTTTCTAAAAAATCCAAACCATTCATTGGATCACCCTTGAAATTTCAGTAGAAATGGACAGTTTTTAGACCAAATTTGGTGTGTTCCACAAAATTTCTCATTGCACCGTCAGTACTCTGTTTAGACGATTAGAAACCGATCTCCATGTTTCTTTAAACTTCATCACCTAGGCTTGGATGAGAGGGCCCGTGGGTTCCTGATAGACATCCGGATTAGCCAAAGGATGCATGATGGTGGCCCACGACTTTCCTCCGCAAGCTCTGTTGTGAACAGAGCTTTCGGATTTGTTCCGCTGTGATGGTTGATGGGCCATTGGTTGATGCCCAGTGAAAAATCTACTCCGTCCATTAGCGTCAGGACGAGAAACCATCCAGACTTGGTCGGTTTTAGATCCAAACCGTGATGTCCCGTGAGATTGTAACCCAACTTTCCATCCTGCTTTCAACGGCCATGATCTTCCAATAGCTTACATGGGATAGAACCGACGCCTAGGTGAGGCTAATAACCCCCCTCTGTATGCAATAGACGGCTCTGATCATCACTCTGGACGTCGAGTGGGACCCACAAGTATGAACCGTCGGTCGTGCGAAGGAACGCTGTGCGTTCGTGAAGACAATTTGAGAAAGAAGAAAAAAAAATCGGTCAGCGTCGCTGACCGATTTTTCCAATTATGGTGCACGGCTGGTGAACTCTTGTGTACCATACACTCTCACATAGGTGGGACCTATGGTGATTATTCTGACAGATCTACTCAGACCATATGCTTTGTCACCTCATAAAATGGGGTGATACCAACTTTGAAGCATATCCATATCTCAGGTGGGCCCCAAATCACATATTCATGGGCTGATCTAGCCGTTGGGCCACTTCCACAAGGTTTCATCTACTGAAATTCATCATGTACGGTTACTTTATGGTTCCCAGGCCACATATGAAGTTTTGTGTCAATCTGATGGTGGGAACCCTGTGATCTTGCACTCTGGACGTCTTTTAGGCCACTTGAGCTTCAGTTTCTTGGTTTCCGCAGATCACTGGCGTGTGTATTCGTCGATCGTGGCACCTTTGGGTCCGTCCCTTGCCTTAGTGATCATCAGAGCGTTAAATCCAAGCTTTTAACACCCTTTTCAGTCCACGTCTGTAAATCCACCTTGCAACACAAACACGATTAAAACGGGCCATTAGACAGTATCATGCTTGTAAATCCAAGAAATAACTGGGGTCTAATATGCAATATTTGACCCTCAACATAAATCTCCCTAGAGCCCGTTGTTAGGCCCATTCTCATCGCCTTTTAATGGGAAAACCTAAATCATTGGGCCCCCACTATTTTTAGTATGACTCATCTCACTTTATTGGGCTAACCCAAAATGTTGGGCCCCTATTATGGACTATGCTTCCACCATGCCTTATAGGGCCCGCCTTGTGCTTGTTGGACCCTTAGGAAGCCCAGATTGCTATGTGATGAAATGGACAAAGAAGCCCACTCCTTGTTCTTAGGCCATCTAGGCCCATCCTTGATATGAGGAGGGTACATCATCACTGTAGATGGAAAGATCAATGGTATCAGATATGGTATATCTACTATTGAGGATAAATCCTCATGTTATAGATTAGATCTACTATCCTTCTATGGACCCCACCATATATATAGGCCGATTATCGATTTCAACTATGTTAGTATACACACTGAGTATGTGTAAGCATAGAATTATAATTGCATGAGGCCCATTACAATTATATGAGGTCCATTGTGATTATATGAGGTCCATTGTGACTATTTGAGGCCCATTGTGATTGTATGAGGCCCATTATGATTATTTGAGGCCTGTTGGGATTATATGAGGACTATTGTGACTATGTGAGGCCCATCGTAATTGTATGAGGTCCATTGTGATTGTATGAGGCCCATTATGATGTGTATGAGGTCCACTATGATGTATGAGGCCCTTGTGTGAGACCCATTATATATGTGAGGCCCAATTGTGATGTATGAGGCCCACCATGTGTGTGTGATTATGTGCACGCCATTCATTCATTATTGCGGGCCATAGGCTGTCTTATACAAGCCCACCATGATGTATGTGATTATAATCATGCTTAATATACTTCATGATACTTGCCCATATGCATCATTTACATGCTTGTTATGAGGGGTGATTAAGCATAGCACGTGTCATTGGGTTGATTGTTTATGGGACTCCTTAAGAGACGGAGTTACTCCACACAAGTACATAGTATGTACAAGTCTGATGCTTGACTAAATGGTATGGCTCATGCATCTCACATTTTATGACATAATCATTTGGCACCCTAGTGACATCAGGGTTGCGGCCTTCACAGGTATATCGTGGATGGCCAGATGGGACACTGTAAATGTTTGATCAGAGCATATGGGAACCTTGGATGTTCGTGGGTGAAGGTCCCTAAACCCCCGTGGTCAAGGAATACTCCAACATATAGACCGAGTGGATATATATGAGCGCAAGAGTACCAAATACCTGAAGGCCGCATCTCCCATTGTGTTGTGATTGGTTGGAAGGGGGTGTGGCCTTATCCACCCGAGGGTAGGGGGCATAGCTAGGTTGAGTTTGACCAACTTGTAAGTGGGTTCACTATCGATGAGGTAGGTCAATATTAGCAAGCGGGTAGTGAGGTCTTTTTCACTCGCTGGATTGCGCAGCCGGAAAGGGTTGCAGCCAGTTTGAAGTGTATTAGACTCTAGTAAAGATCCCAGTGATGTACAATACTAACATATGGACTTACTAAGTAGGAGTTGCATACTCAACATTTGATTAATTCATTCATTCACTATCCACTCGAGTTAGTGGTGCGCAACTAAATCATTATGTGTACTTTCACAATGGCTAGTATTTTAATTAAGACGTGCAACCAACCTGAGATCAGGAGTTTGCCACATTGAGTCTAGCTAACTAAATTTAGGTATGAGACTGGTTTGGATAGAAGTCCCTTATGATGGACCCCATAACCTGCGATACTACGTACTATCATCCCGACTTCATACTCTAGCTTGGTCATTTATTTTACACCGCATATTTGAAGAGGTCAAACGAAAAGTCCTAGAGGGGGGTGTGAATAGGACTATGCCAAATTAAAAATAAATATGAAATACAAAGATAGATAGCACAACCAAATAATAAAATATCATAAGTGAATAGCAACCTCAAATGTACTAGTCTTGAGAGGTTGATACAAACTGAGTTCTACGGACAACCTAACACCAAAAACCAAAGGCTTATGGAAGGACAACCTTACTAGAACATTTGTTAGTATAAAAAAACCCAAATCAATAAACAGGAAAAAGAAATAAACTAAATTATTACAACATTCACCACAAGTGCATAAAGTAATTTACACCATTCGCCACAAATGCATAAAGTAAATTACAACATTTACACACATAAGAAAATACTATCATCTGCCACAATTTCAGGAATTATAGTGGTTCGTTTGTGTGTACACCAACTGTTAAAAAAAAAGAAGCCACACAAATACTCCACTCCTAATATCCACTCCCTTGGGATATTAACTTTCACTATGAAAAAGATTTTCCAAGGTTCACCTTAAAACCTTCACAATTGTGTCTTTGGATGGGCTTACACAATTATAAAAACCCCACACTCTGAGATTTTCTGGATTACCTCAGACAAAACTAAAAATGAGATTTTCCTCACACAACCTCATAAACCAAAAAGATACACAAAGATTAAATGGTACTTATCTAGAAAATTCTCCTTCTAATGAAGCCCGGTAGAACCAATCTGATGGAGACAAAGATGTTCAATGTCTAGTCTCACAAATGAAAGGTTCTAGATCTAAATAATTTTTAGATTAATTCAGCCTAGGCTAACTTGATTTGATTTTGATCTTAAAAAGGGTAAAATCATAATTTTCTTCTTCAATAAAATTGAGTTAAATAGAGATCACAAAATCAAATGCAAAAAGATATTTAAGAGAATTTAAAATGAGCACAATATAGCTTAAGAAGTGCAAGAACTTATCTCTCAGAGCGATGAGTTGATATCGCTTGGAATGAATGAAAAACTCTGATATTTGTCCTCTATTTATAGGTGAAAATATTATTCACTCGACTGGTTGAAGGGTCGGTTCGATTGGTCGAAGGACCAACCAAATTTTAAAATTTATGGCGCAATAAGATATGGTCGTTACTCGACTAGTTGAGTGGCCTACTCGACTGGTTCAGCAATGCACTCGACTAGTTGAGTGGGAAAAAAAAAACCTTGCTAGACTTTGTGTAACACCCTGAAAATCGGGGGTCGTGTATAAACTCAACTCCCGAGTTCCAGACCGTCACTTATGCAACAAAAATGGTTATGATTCAATGTTGTCTGATTTAAAGCATTCACATGAGTAAAAGTATACCAAAACTGCAATTCATACTTCAGATCCAGTGATAAAAGCAAGCGGAAGACTAAACAATGTATATATCACTGTATGGAAAAACAAAGTAATCTCATCTGTCTCCAAAGTATGACTACATCTCTGAGTCTCATATACATGTAAATAAACAAAAGAATAAAGTTTAAAATAGTCCCACTGAAGTCCCCTCGATCCAGGTCACCTACGGGAAGCCGTCGTGATACTGCATATACGAGAACTCATCCTGGTCCTCGTCAATCTCCGGCTCCACCTCCTGGATCTCGTCCTCACCTGCAGCTACAACAGGGTCTGGTGGGTGTTGCAAACACCATCCCATAACATGGGAATGAGTGATCAACTCAGTGGAATCATAGAGCAAAGATTAGCATGTTCACAATTCAATCACGCGATAATAGTAAAGCAGTAAATCAGACAATCCTAATACTGTTGTTAATGCAAGAGTAGTGACCGCGATAATACTGTATATTCTAGAGCAAAGATTAGCATGTTCACAATTCAATCACGCGATAATACTGTATATTCTAGCTGTCGGCCTACACTGATCAGGCGACGAGCCCTTTGTAGTGACCGCGAGTGTATTCTGAGTACACGGGAGGCGACGACCCTTCCGTTGCAGTAGAGTACAGTAGGCCTGTATTGATAAGGTGATGGGGGAGCGGTGCAACGAGTGCGAGCAACAGCCCTGGCAGCCCTTGCAGTGACCTACGAAATATACATCGTATGAGATTACTAGGAGTGACGACCCTAGACAGGATCCGTGTTGGGATTGATACAAGGGAAGTACCTTAGTTTTCCAATCCTGCTGTTTGAATGGACTAATAACAACTTGGTAATCATATCACCATAGCATTGCATGTGCCTGGAAGATGTGGAGCACTGTAGGGAGTATGGCATGCCGCGGTCGTAAGATGTTGCCGCATGAGGGTGATCGTCGGTGAGGGCATACATCACGTCATATCATCTTGCATTAACAACAGTATTAGGATTGTCTGATTTACTGCTTTACTATTATCGCGTGATTGAATTGTGAACATGCTAATCTTTGCTCTATGATTCCACTGAGTTGATCACTCATTCCCACGTTACGGGATGGTGTTTGCAACACCCACCAGACCCTGTTGTAGCTGCAGGTGAGGACGAGATCCAGGAGGTGGAGCCGGAGATTGACGAGGACCAGGATGAGTTCTTGTATATGCAGTATCACGACGGCTTTCCGTAGGTGACCTGGATCGAGGGGACTTCAGTGGGACTATTTTGAACTTTATTCTTTTGTTTATTTACATGTATATGAGACTCAGAGATGTAGTCATACTTTGGAGACAGATGAGATTACTTTGTTTTTCCATACAGTGATATATACATTGTTTAGTCTTCCGCTTGCTTTTATCACTGGATCTGAAGTATGAATTGCAGTTTTGGTATAATTTTACTCATGTGAATGCTTTAAATCAGACAACATTGAGTCATAACCATTTTTATTGCATAAGTGACGGTCTGGAACTCGGGAGTTGAGTTTATACACGACCCCCGATTTTCAGGGTGTTACAAGTTGGTATCAGAGCATGAATGAGAGTATACTGGGCCTGGGTTATGGTCTTGCGACGTACGCTGTCGCTTCCTTTGACTTAGGTGGGTGCGAGAAGGGTCTAGAAACACTTCTAGGATCGTAGATTCGCCGATAGGCGAAGTCTATTAGGATCGATCGCAAGATCGAGTCTGTAACGCATCTCGGGTGGCGTAAAGCAACCCGAATCACTTCTAAGGTTTAGGAAGTCGGGTGGAGACGTCCTATGAGCGGTTTTAAACCGTAAAAGTGAATCCTTGGGCCGTGGTATGACCACGACTCCAGTAATCAATCGTCAGGGCTTAAAAACCTCGTTTCACCAAAAATCTTCAAAATTCCTCCTCTAAACACTCCAATCTTAATTTTTTTCTTATCCATTTCATGTTAGGCATCAAACCTAATGTGAAAATAATACAAATTAGTACTTTTAAAAAAATTTATAGTGAATAGTAAAATTTCATGAAAAATGGCCATAAGGCCATTCTAACTTCACTTTCTTTAGCAACTAAGGATCTAGATAGGTGTATTGGATCCTTCTACCCCAAATTCATATGCTGCATCATATCGTTTGGTTTTCGGGATTGCGATGTGGACCCGGAAAGCCCTGAACACATGTTTGGGCTCATACAGACCAAATTATTGTGAACTAAGGGGTGGGACCTAACTTTTTGGGACCCTGGGACCATGGGGGACCAGACCCATGGGGTCCCACCGGCCAACTTGAAAGTTGGCCGGCGATGCCATCGCCAGCCGGCGGTGTCTGTTGGTGCTGTCCTTCGGGCGCACCCCCTTAAATGAGATCCACACCATCCCTAGGTACCTCCCACCTCATGAAAACCTCCAAATCTCACCTCTCCTTCACAAACAGCCCTCTACATAGCCCTAGTTTCGATTTTCAGCAACCCATTCCAAACCACGGCGTCCCAAACCACTCCTAGAACCTTCCTTGGCCAAAACCGACCACCACCCATCACTTATTGGGTGTTGGCAGCCTCTTTCCTTAAAGATCTCACCATTTGGAGCTCCAAAATCTCCCAAATAGAGCTGAAATCGTGAGGTGCTCCATCCCATCTTTTTGTTTGTATTTCTCCCTGAAAGTACAGCCTTGGGAAGCTTGAAGCATCCCTCTACGACGCCTAGATTTCCTTTTTTCATATTGGGCAGCCATTTCTTCGCATTTTCGGCGTTTTCCATGGCTTTTGTGGAAGCCATTTTGGGCCTTTTGTCACTCTCATCCATCATATCTTTGATGGGTAAGAGGAAAACCGCGACAGACGAGGCTGGGCCGAGCTGCCCTGCTCGATCAAGAAGACCGCGGGGTGGTGCCGCAAGTTCAAGCACCGCCGTAGATCCAGCTGCAGTCCTGGAGTGCCGTACAAAGCGGGATTTGGATCCCCATGCACACCTTGGACGAACCATTCTATCAGAGATGCCTCATGGTGAATACACTGATCGTAGAGTGTTATTTGAGGCGGACGTAGATGGGCGATTGTTCGGCGAGTATCTGTTGTTCGAACGCATTGAAGCTGCGCACTGGGGACCGATCTTTGAAGCTCGCGCTCGTGCTAATGTGAGCACTTTTCGTTCCTTCTATGCTAGCATCCAGAATCCTACCTTGGACCCTTTGCAGTTCAAAATCCCTTTTGGTAGAGATCGGATGGCTACGATTGACGTCCGATTGATTGCATGACTTCTCAACGTGCCTCTAGGTGATGTGCATCCAAGTGAGAAGAATTTGAGGACTAGACGTGAACGAGATCGCCGCACCAGGTTTCTGTGCGGTAAGTTGGTTCCACGGCAGCCTAATAATAGCCTCAAGGCGACGTACATGTCTGAGAATTTGCACCTGCTGCATCATATCTGCACGTTCAATGTCTATCCCAGGTCGACGAACCGCATTGAATGTACACGTCTTATGGTAGATTTCTTATTTCTGGTGGCCCAGGGAGAGAACTTATGTATGGCCACTTTCATCTTACGACAGATAGTTCTCATAGCCAGGTCGAGAAGAACATCCGAATCGCTTCCCTTTGGCCGACTTATTTGCAAGATTGCACTTGAGTTTGCCTATAGACTTGGACCCGAATTACCGGTATCGATTCACACCATCGATGAGTCGACAATGGTTAAGATGAAGATTGGGTCACAATACCGTGAAAATCAACTTGAAAGGGATAGTGGGGATGACTTTGATGAAGAGGAAGATCAAAGCGAAGAAGAACCTAGAGCAGAGGTTCAGGAAGAGGTTCAGGAAGAAACAGAAGAGGAGGCTCAGGATACTGATGAGAGCCCTCCTCCTTCTGCACAGACTACTATCGACGACCGCATTGCTCGGATGGAGGAGAGTCAGACCGCTTTGCGTAGGGAAGTCCAAGAACTTCGAGCAGAAGTCACTGATGCCAAGGCCGTTACAAAGAAGAAGTTTGACAAGGTGACTCGCACCTTGAAGGCAATCCTGTGTTGCTTACAGGATAAGGGTGCTCCTCCTCCGTCACCAGACTCCGACTAGCGATGCGATCTTTGATGTTGTTATTAGTAGTTAGCCATTTCCTGTTTTATGTGTGTAAAGCCTATTAGGGCTCGTGCTTTGCTTATGTTGCTGTTGCTTAACTGTCTTAATTTTCCATGTAATTCTAGTCATGATGCTTGTAAGGATATATCCCTTATATTGTGACAATTTTGATTAATTGAAATGCATGGAATGCCTTTGACTCTTTAAGTGAATGTTTACGGTGTAATTGTGCAATTGAGACTGACAAGGTTACACCCTATTTTGAATATAGGGAATGCCACCTAAGACTACGAGGAGCGCGGTTCGGCTTTCATTGTCAGAGCAGATGGATCAGACTCCCTCTCAGTCTAGCACTCGTCCGGACCCTGCTGTGGGCCCGATTCCTGAGGCGGTTCGGTCGTCTCAGCCTGCTGTTGGTCCTACAGATGGACCACCACCATTTACACCATCTGTTAGAGAGCCACATCGCGCATCTACTTCTGCACCTCATCCGCCACAGCCTGCTCCACCCCCTGACAGATTCGAGCAGATGATGGCTATGATGCTACAACAGCAGCAGCTCCTGACCACCATAGTGGGGACTTTAGCCCAGGGTGGGGGTGCGACTAAATCTACTCCACCTGCACCACCTGCGCATCCAGCTGAGGATGCCTATACTTACGCCCAGGATGAGGGCATGGCCCATCCTGCGCAGCCTGCTTTCCCTGCGGGGAATCCTGCCGACACACGGGGCCTACTGGAGCGATTTCAGTGCTTGCGGCCTCCTACTTTCACGAGTTCTCACAGACCCGAGGAGGCTGAGTTCTGGCTCGACCGAGTGTCGAAGATTCTACGGATGTTGCACTGTACCGAGGCTGAGCAGGTAGAGCTGGCTACCTTCCTGTTTAAGAGAGAGGCCAGTATGTGGTGGGATAGCATATTGCGGACTGTTGCCGCAGATTTCGTGTGGACGTGGGCAGCATTTGAGTTCCGCTTCCATGAGAAGTATTATCCCCAGACCTACAGGCACGAGAGGGAGAATGAGTTTCTCCGTCTCAGGCAGGCAGCGATGACGGTTACCGAGTATGAGCATTGGTTCACAGAGTTGGGCAGGTACGTCCCGACGATTCTAGCTGATGAGCAGATGCGCATACGACGCTTTTTGGAGGGCTTGCGACCGGATATTCAGTCAAAGATGTGCTGTGTCAGTTTCCCTTCCTATGCGGAGTTGGTTCACATGTCCATGCGGGCAGAGCAGGACGTGGATCGACTTGCGCGATCTCGAGGCCCGACTACTTCTAGGCCGCGACCGGATTTGCCAGACAGGCCCTTTGCGGGCAAGAGGCCTCGCTTTGATCCTCCTACCAGGACTACGACGCCTGTACCACCGTTTCGGTGCCCTGATTTATCATGCACATACTGTGGGAGGACGGGCCACTTAGCGCAGAGTTGCTTTTCCAGGATGCGGGATAGTGGATTCTCGCCGCCGCAGAAGATTGATCGTGTACGTCCACAGGCGATATCAGCACCGCCTATATGGTCAGCTCCTGCGCATCCTTCTTTCAGACCTACGGTATCGCAGATTTGACAGCCTCCAAGGCCCTTGACACAGCGGCCGAACCGGCCACAGCAGGCTCGAGTTCATGCACTGACCGCTGAGGCAGCTACGACTCCGACTTTCCAGCATTCAGCCTTCGAGGTCACGGGCCATATCGGAGGTACTCCCGTTCTTGTCATGGTAGACACTGGTTCCACGATTTCTTTGATATCGCGTGCCGTAGTCAGACGTCTTGGGTTGCAGACTATCACTATGGATAGCGTGCGAGTCTTTGCAGCTCATGGAGATTTTTCGGATGTCACCCAGATGTGTGAGGGTTGTTTGGTTGATCTGGGAGGCAGGACGATGACTCTTGATCTGGTCGTCGATCCCTCGCTCGTTTATCTCGACGTCATTCTTGGCATGGATTGGTTGACTGCAGCGAGAGCCGAGATTGACTGCGAGACTCGTATAGTCACAGCGTACGAGCCCGAGGGTGCATCCTTCACATTTCCAGTGCGGGTAAATCTTCCTTTCCGCATTCTTAGCTACGCCACTCTATTGCGAGACGCTGGTGCCCAGGTACTTGAGCAGACGCCAGTTGTTTCTGAGTTCGGGGATCTGTTCAGGAAGATCCCTGGTTTGCCGCCCCGACGTGAGATCGATTTCACTATCGATCTGGTTCCTGGTTCTACACCCATCTCACTGCCGACGTATCGCATGGCACCATGTGAGATGGAGGAGTTGAGGACGCAGATTGATGGTCTGCTAGAGCTTGGCTTTATACGGCCTAGCGTGTCTCCTTGGGGAGCACCGGTCTTGTTCGTGAAGAAGAAGGATGGTTCGCTGCGATTGTGTATTGATTATCGCAGGCTGAACCAGCTCACGGTGAAGAACAAGTACCCTTTGCCCAGGATCGATGACTTGTTTGATCAGTTGAGAGGAGCGTAGTACTTCTCGAAGATTGATCTTCAGTCAGGATATCATCAGCTGCGGGTCAGGGATGAGGACGTGCAGAAGACAGCATTCAGGACCAGTTTTGGCCACTACGAGTTCCTCGTGATGTCGTTCGGTCTCACGAACGCACCGGCCGTGTTCATGGATCTGATGAACCGGGTATTTCGGCCTTTCCTCTATCGATTCGTCGTTGTCTTCATCGACGACATTTTAGTGTACTCTAGGAGTCGAGAGGAGCATGAGGAGCACTTGCGTTTGGTCCTTGATACGCTCAGACGACATCAGTTGTTCGCACAGTATAAGAAGTGCGACTTCTGGAAGCAGGAGGTGAAGTTTCTGGGACACGTGGTGTCCAAGGATGGCATGGCAGTTGACCTGTCTAAGGTAGCTGCGGTGCAGGACTGGGAGCAGCCTGGTTCTGTCACTGAGGTGAGGAGTTTCTTGGGTCTCGCTGGCTACTATCGGTGCTTCATTCAGGACTTCTCGAAGATCGCGAGACCCTTATCTCAGTTGACACGGAAGGACGTGAAGTTCGCCTGGAATGATAAGGCGGAGTCAGCTTTTCAGGAGCTGAAGGACAGACTTACGTCCGCCCCTGTGCTAGTATTGCCAGAGCAAGGGGTTAGATACACTATATACACTGACGCGTCTAGCGTTGGTTTGGGTTGTGTCCTTATGTAGAGGGACAGGGTAATTTCGTATGCCTCGAGACAATTAAGGAAGCACGAGGAGAATTACCCTACACACGACCTGGAGTTGGCAGCCGTTATATTCGCACTGAGACTCTGGAGACATTACCTCTACGGAGAGGAGTTCGAGCTCTTTTGCGACCACAAGAGCCTCAAGTACATATTCACGCAGCGAGACTTGAATATGAGGCAGCGGCGATGGATGGAGACGCTGAAGGACTTCAAGTTTGAAGTCTCTTACCATCCTGGGAAGGCGAACCTTGTGGCTGATGCGTTGACCCGCAAGAAGGCGATAGAGTTTGCGGCTCCGCTGATGGTTGCCGAGTGGGATATGGTGGAGTTTTTGCGAGACTTTGAGCAGAAACTCACCGTAGAGGAGCCATTTGAGTTCATCGCACACGTACAGGTGCGATCTCAGATCGATGACCGAGTCATCGAGGCGCAGAGGGACGACGCGCATCTTACTGAGCTTCGAGAGCAGGCCAGTGATGATGCTGACGCCGACTGGCGAGTTGGTATGGATGGGGGCTTACGTTACCGTGGTCGCCTATGCGTCCCAGATGTCCCTGACTTGAGACGAGAGATTCTCGAGGCTGCGCATTCTACTAAACTCGCGATGCATCCAGGCAGTACGAAGATGTATCGTGACGTGAAGAGGACGTATTGGTGGGAAGGTATGAAGACCCACATAGCTGAGTTCGTGTCCCGTTGTCTCACTTGTCAGCAGGTGAAGGCAGATCATCGCCGACCACCTGGACTTTTGCAGCCTATGCCGATTGCAGAGTGGAAGTGGGATTTCATTTCCATGGATTTCATTTCTGGGTTGCCGAAGACGAGGAAGGGGCATGATTCCATTTGGGTGATCGTCGACCGATTGACGAAGTCGGCGCACTTCCTACCGATCAGAGTTACGAACTCTGCAGACGAGCTGGCTAGATTGTATATCCGAGAGATTGTGCGTCTGCATGGAGTTCCGTTGGAGATCGTGTCGGACAGAGACACGCGGTTCACTTCTATTTTCTGGACTCGCATTCAGGAGGCTATGGGTGTGAAGTTGAAGTTCAGTACTGCCTTCCACCCACAGACGGACGGACAGACGGAGCGAGTGAACCAGATCCTGGAGGACATGTTGCGGGCTTGCGCATTGGACTTCAAGGACAGTTGGGATGACTGTCTTGCATATGCGGAGTTTGCGTACAATAATAGCTTCCAGACGAGTATCGGCATGGCACCTTATGAGGCGCTGTATGGGCGACCTTGTCGCGCACCGCATTGCTGGTTAGAGGTCGGTGAGCGTAGCTTGATCGGCCCAGAGTTGGTGCAGGCGACGTCAGAGAAGATCGATATTATTCGACATCGACTTCTTACAGCGCAGAGCAGACAGAAGAGCTACGCCGATACGAGACGGAGGCCACTAGAGTTCACAGTTGGGGATCACGTGTTTTTGCGAGTTTCCCCTATGAAGGGAGTCCTTCGGTTCGGGAAGAAGGGGAAGCTGGCACCGCGATTCATTGGTCCATTTCAGATCCTCGATCGTGTGGGAGCAGTGGCTTACCGATTGGCTTTACCCACGCCCCTCGCGAGCGTCCACAACGTATTTCATGTTTCTATGCTGAAGAAGTACGTTGCTGATCCTTCCCATATCATCAGATCGGAGCAGGTGCAGTTAGGAGAGGATGTTACTTATATCCTGCGACCGACACGCATCTTAGACAGGAAGGAGCAGGTACTGCGTAGCAAGGTGATTCCCCTTGTGAAGGTACTATGGACGCATCATACTGAGGAGGAGGCTACTTGGGAGACAGAAGCCGAGATCAGAAAGAACTACCCACAGCTTCTCGAGGAGTACGAACAGGTACAAATTTCGAGGATGAAATTATTTGTTAAGGGGGGTAGATTGTAACGCCCGTGAAAAATCCGTACTTGGGCTCGAGTACCGATTTGACCCGAAATCGCGTAGGAATAATTTCCATGGAAATTAAGCGTAAGTTAGCTAGCGCAATGCTAGAGTAGCTGGGAAATAGTCCCTGATCACTTTAAATATGTTCTGCAAGACCCAAATCGAGTAGAACAGACAACTCTACAATACTCTATAACCTCAGATCAAACTCTAAGCGGGTTTGTCCTCTAGACCACGTTGAACTTTTGTATTGGATTTAGACCGCGCGTCGAAGGTCCGATACCTCCTATCTTAGACCGTTAGAACCGCCCAGCTGGACTTGACAATCATCTCGAAAATCAAGTAAAACCGATAATCACAGACTATTTCGTTGAACCCGGACTGAAGCGACCGCGAATAGGGACGAATTTGGAATTTCAAATTCAAATCTGGCACACGACTTGACGCGTCAGTATTAAGCGTCCTGACCGTCAGAATTCATCCAGATTACACCCTCGTATCAGGAAAAATTTCTATTTATTATCAAGAGACTTTCAACCCTGATCTATGTGCGGTGACCGCTGAACTGAAAATGGTCCGCCACGTGCGATCTGCGAACCCTGCCAGACTGAAAACTTAATACGAGGTGCATCTGGTATATATGAGCTTAAGTCTGATCGCAATCGACCAGGGGACCACCAGAAAGCCATTTTTGGACCGAAACAGCCCCGAAATGGATAGGCATCAAGTAAACTTCGTCCCGGAGCCTATTTTCGGCAATTTCAAGCTTATAAAAGGGGTTGAAACCCTCATTTCTCCTTCCCATCCGAAATTCACAAACCATAGAGAAAAAGAGAGAGAGTTTGAGAGAAAGGGAAGAGGAGATTTTTCCCGCTTTCGAGCCCCTGACAGTTGCTGCTTCAGCACTCCCTTCCAATCACCTGGCTGGTGATTTCTCCACCTTTTCAGGTATAAAATAACCCCCAAAACTTGCTGATTTAGGGTTTACGTAGATTCATGGCATGTTAGCTAACGTAATCCATAAATCAGGTTCTCTTACAGCCGTAGACGAAGCGTACACGCTCCGTTCAAAATCTCGCAACCGTAAGAGATTAGGTGAGGATTTTAGACGCTTTGATTGACGGTTTACAACGCTTTCAATGTCGTTTAATAGTAGATTATCGATGGCATCGCCGTTTGACATGTACAACATGCTCTCCGTTTCCTGTTTCGTAAATTAACGAAGAATATGAGATTTAGGGCATTTTAGTCATTTGTAGGAAGTACGGTCTACATGCATATTTTGCTGACGTGATTGCCATGGTTTGTCGCCGTATTAGAGAGTTAGGAATGTTTGCACAATCAGTTTGGCGAAGAGATTCGCCAAGTTGCGCACTTTGGGTCGACATACTATATGTGGACTTAAGAGTGTAGTGTATGTGTTTGTGTAAATGCTTGTATTAGTATGTATTGAATTAAATGATGTTATGTAGTAGTTTGAGATTGATTTCATGATTAAAATGCTGACCTAAATGATTTCCTACATGTTGACCTTATGCATGATTGCATTACATGCATAGGAAGTATGCCTTGAAGATTTGCTTAAGTTGAATATGCATGGAAGGTATGCCTTGAAGATTTGCTTAAGTTGAATGTTATAACATGTGCTAACATGCTCACATGATGTATTTCAATTCCAATACCTTTGTATATAGTGTTAATGTAATTCTATAGATGTGTGGGACTTGACTTAGTCCAGGCAGTCGGTAACCGAGCGAATTCGTGGCTGACTGGTCATAGCCACGAACGACGCGTCGATGAACATGATTCATGTTGAGAGTTGGCGGCAGTGGTTAGGCCACGCGAAGTGTTTTACGCACTTCATGTCGTTCAACTTGAGATGCGATCGCGCTAGTCGAGCCCGTCAAGTAACCCGACTGGCCGATGTTTGTTCACCTTGTATGTATCCTAACTGCTTGAACCTAGGGTACTGAACTTACCATTGTAAACCCTATTAACCGTGGTACCTTGATCCACGAAGACTCATGAGCCGGGCATGGTGGTATGGGACACCGTGGTCGAGCTGTCGGCCTACGCTGGGGCCACAAACCTCCCCGTAGTGACCAGTGAGCACCTTGACTCGTGAGCAGATTATGGTGGTATGGGACACTATATTCTAGCTGTCGGCCTACACTGATCAGGCGACGAGCCCTTTGTAGTGACCGCGAGTGTATTCTGAGTCCACGGGAGGCGACGACCCTTCCGTTGCAGTAGAGTACAGTAGGCCTGTATTGATAAGGTGATGGGGGGAGCGGTGTAACGAGTGCGAACAACAGCCCTGGCAGCCCTTGCAGTGACCTACGAAATATACATCGTATGAGATTACTAGGAGTGACGACCCTAGACAGGATCCGTATTGGGATTGATACAAGGAAAGTACCTTAGTTTCCCAATCCTGCTGTTTGAATGGACTAATAACAACTTGGTAATCATATCACCATAGCATTGTATGTGCCTGGAAGATGTGGAGCACTCTAGGGAGTGTGGCATGCCGCGGTCGTAAGATGTTGCCGCATGAGGGTGATCGTCGGTGAGGGCATACATCACGTCATATCATCTTGCATTAACAACAGTATTAGGATTGTCTGATTTACTGCTTTACTATTATCGCGTGATTGAATTGTGAACATGCTAATCTTTGCTCTATGATTCCACTGAGTTGATCACTCATTCCCACGTTACGGGATGGTGTTTGCAACACCCACCAGACCCTGTT
Source organism: Magnolia kwangsiensis (assembly GCA_037074715.1). Lineage (NCBI taxonomy): Eukaryota > Viridiplantae > Streptophyta > Magnoliopsida > Magnoliales > Magnoliaceae > Magnolia > Magnolia kwangsiensis. The sequence continues at coordinate 79,407,229 of CM073572.1, forward strand.
GTAGCTGCAGGTGAGGACGAGATCCAGGAGGTGGAGCCGGAGATTGACGAGGACCAGGATGAGTTCTCGTATATGCAGTATCACGACGGCTTCCCGTAGGTGACCTGGATCGAGGGGACTTCAGTGAGACTATTTTGAACTTTATTCTTTTGTTTATTTACATGTATATGAGACTCAGAGATGTAGTCATACTTTGGAGACAGATGAGATTACTTTGTTTTTCCATACAGTGATATATACATTGTTTAGTCTTCCGCTTGCTTTTATCACTGGATCTGAAGTATGAATTGCAGTTTTGGTATACTTTTACTCATGTGAATGCTTTAAATCAGACAACATTGAATCATAACCATTTTTGTTGCATAAGTGACGGTCTGGAACTCGGGAGTTGAGTTTATACACGACCCCCGATTTTCAGGGTGTTACACTTTGAGTCGAGCCTGCACGACCGATCGAGCACTGTTCACTCGACTGGTCGAGCAGTCTCCAGGACTGGTCGAGGGTCCAATAGAAAATTTTTAAATTTTGTAACAAATCTTGGACTGGTTTAAAAACTCTTGGACTGGTCAAGCCAGAGCTTGGACTAGTCGAACAAAGACTAAGACTAGTCGAGGAAATGACCTATAAACTTATGAAATAACCCACATAACATATGCAATGAATATGACCTAACCTATGGTCAATCTAGGGTCATCCATACTTTGTTTGTAAGTTTGAACAATTGAAACATCGTTCACTCTACGAACTCATACACTTGAAATACTTGAAGCTTGTTTTCAAATCTTGAGCTTGAGCTTGAGTAAAGACTTAAGTTCTTGATATTGTTTAAGGTACCGATCTTGAAGATTAAAGTTAAACTTGAGCCTTGACCTTGTACATGTATTTGAGCTTGGAATCTTAAACATCGACAACGCTTCTTCAACTTGAATACTTAGAGAAGTTCGATGAAGACTTGGACAACTTTAAATTGCATGAAGTTGATCTATTCACTCATCAACACATGATATAGATTCTAAATGATTTGGCATAGCAAAATTTGACAGCTTCAGGTGCTAGATTTACAATATAGCATTTACAATCTCCCCCTTTATCAAATTTTTGACAAAACCAAACAAAGAATCATGCATCAATTACCAAAAATAAAAATAAAAAATCATGCACCAAAAAAATACAGCATATTTTACAATCACACATCCCTAACAATCATCATATAGCATTAAAATTATTCCACAAAATCAACATTTTCTCCCCCTTCTTGTCACAATATGATATAGGAAAGAAAAATAAGCTGATGATATAAGAAAGAAGAGAGTAAATAACATAAACATGTTCAGAAAAATATATTCCAGAATCATAAAGTCATGTTCACAAACAAAAATATAAGTCCAAACATTATCCAAGCACAGATAAAGATAATAGTTAATACATGCCCAAAATAAAAAGAGTCTAATCAGAACTAGAAAATAGAGCAGGAATAGATGGATCAATCTAACGTAATCCCTTGTTAATGCACCTAAGGTATTTGTGCATATAATTAAATTGAGTCTCTTGGGATACATGCAAACCTTCTATCTTTTCCTCTAGGTTTTTCAACCACTTCTCAAAATCAGAAGGCTGAAAGTCAGGATAAGCCTCAAAATTATATTCTAATTCATCAAATAAATCATCCATGTTCACAGCATCACCGGGTAAAGCATCTTCCTCTCCAGCTTCTTCAGTTGCTCCTACATCATCCATATTAACTTGGCTAGGTACCAACCTCAGATTCATCTTGTTAATGTTTGAATTGTTGAAGGGTATATGGAAAATAGGAGCTTCTCCAATAGGCATAACTACAAGACTATGAATAGCTAGCGTGATCATTAGATATGCAAAAAGAATATCATTATGGTCAGGATGAAGACGAAACTAAATAATGATATAACAAATAAGAGTCGGAAGACATATTTGAACACCAGAAACAGCTGAGTGAAGTATGTGAGCTATGAAAGATGTTAACTCAGTTTTGTTACCAGACCGAGGATACATATTAGAAATGAAAATACGAAGAGGAATCTTGTGTCTGGGTAACATATTTTTAAAACTGAGCGCAATACTGGAATTCCATTCTACATTCATATTGCACAACACTCTACTATAATACGTTTTTCAAATTCAGACGGTCTCACAACTAACATAAAGATAGGTATTCCTTCATCATTCACGGGAATATCCATCAAACCATATATAAGTGACAGTCAACTTCAACTGGACCTTGTCTAGTTATCATAATAAAAGTTAAGTTTTCAACAAACAAGTCACTTATACAAGCAACCATGGCTTGTGCAATGGACCGGTATGTAGGACCGCTCCAATTCAATATGTTATCCCATCGTATAGCTTCAAGGAGGAGAATGATATTGAAAGGATTCAAATGATTGGAGTTAACAACCCGCTCAACAATAACATTGTGAAAATGAATATCTCACACATATTCAGGGTCCTCTTCGGGTGGTTCAAGAATACGCACTATAATCGGTGTGGAACGGGAAGAAGAGGGACCATGAGAGGATCTCTTCTTGTATTTACTCTCTATTACACAATGCACAAAAAGAATATAAGAAAGGAATGGAGGGTTTCTCCCAAATCAGATTTTATACTAAAAAATCAAAGAAACCACATGAAAACTTGAAATAAACTTCAAAACCAAGGAAATAGAAGTGCAAAGATACTAAATCCAAAAGAAAAATGAAAAAGATGCACTATCCAAGTAGCAATCGAAGGTAGGTTCGACCAATCGTGGAAGGGCTTGTTGGAGAAGATGGAAGAAATGAAGGAAATGTTCTTTTTGCACATTTAAAACCACAAAACCGTCGAGTACATACTTAACCAGTCGAGTACATACACAACCAGTCGTGCCACAACTGGTCGAGTGTGTACTCGACTGGTCAGACAACCTTAAAATTTTCCATTTTTCAGTAATTTTTTTATTTAAAAATATTTTTTAAAAAATAAAAACATGTAATATAGTACAAGAAAACATAGTTAACTCAGATCACATTACATATACTAATATCTAATTTCAATTTAGCAAACCTATTTTTGTGAAGTGGTTTTATGAAAATGTTTGTAAGTTAATTTTTAGTTTGAACATAATCCAAAGAAATAATCTTATCGTCCACTAATTCATGAATATAATTATATCTAATGTTAATTTGGTTAGTTCGTCAATGCTAATTGGATTTTTAGAAATGTTGATTACGCTAGAATTATCACAATACAGAACCATAGAATCTTGTACAAATCCGTAATTATTTAATATCCTCTTCATCCGCATAAGTTGAGTACATGCATTACCAACTGCAATATACTCTGCCTCAGCTGTAGAAAGTGATAAAGAACTCTGTTTCTTACTATGCCACGAAACTAGACAGTTCCCGATATAAAAACATCCACTGCTAGTAGACCTCTAGTCATTAATACTACCAGCACAATCAGCATCTATATAATCAACTAATTGAACATTAGTATCATGGAGATACCAAAGACCAAGATTGGTCATACTTACAACATATCTCAAAATATGCTTAACAGCAATCAGGTGGGAATCATTAGGGTCAGATTGATATCTAGCATAGATTCCTACGCTGAATGTAATATCAAGTCGCTTGCAGTTAAATATAATAAACTACCTATCATATTGCGATACAACTTAGGATCTATACTTTTACTTGTGGAATCCTTAGAGAGCTTAAGTGTCGTACTCATAGGAGTATCAAAATTTTTACCCCTCTCGAATCCAAAGTTTTTCCTAAGTTTGGAGCATACTTGGTTTGAGAAATAAAGATTCTGTCTTCAAGCTGTTTCACTTGCGGACTTAAAAAAATATAATTCAGTTATCCAAGCATGCTCATTTCAAACTTGGACGTCATCAAATCTACAAACTCAACAGACATGTTGGAACAAGTAGATCCGTAGATAATGTCATCAACATATATTTGTACTATCAATATGTGATCATTGTGTTTCTTTACAAATAGTGTCTTATCAACACTCCCCATTACAAAGTTATGACTTAGTCGAAACTTAGCCAATTTCTTGTACCATGCCCTGGGAGCTTATTTTAATTTATAGAGTGCCTTTTTTAGGTGATAAACATGATTAGTATATTTAGGGTCTTCAAAACCAATAGGTTGTTCTACATATACTTCCTCATGTAGATCAACTTTCAAGAAAGCACTCTTAACATACATTTGATAGATTTTAAAATTTTTATAATAAGCAATAAATACGAATAATCTGATAGATTCAAGACAATTTACTAGGGTAAAGGTTTCATCATAATCGATAGCTTCTATCAGAGTGTACCCTTATACAACCAGTCTAGCCTTGTTTCTTATAATGTTACCTAATTCATCAAACTTATTTTAAAAAATTAATATAGTTTCAATAATATGTTTATCATCAGGTCTAGGAACTACGTACCATACATCATTCCTTATGAATTGATTAAGTTCATCTTGCATAGCCACTATATATTTTTCATCAACAAGCTCTTCTTTTACATTGGCTGGCTCAATCTAAGATGTGAAGCACACATAATTACAAATGTTTTCTAATTGTCCACGAGTAGGCACACCAGTGAAAGGGTGATCAATTGGATGGTCTTTAACTGACCACAGTTTAATGTCATTTTGACTAGATGAAGAGTCTGCTTTATCAAATAAAGAGACTTCATCATCTTCTGAACTTGAGATAGGTGTATTCAAGTGATCATCTATAACCACATTAATGGATTCCTAAATTACACTGGTCCTCTTATTGAGAACATGATACGCTTGATTATTTATCATATATCTTAGGAAAATACCCTCGTCACTTTTAGTGTTGAATATACCTAGATTTCCCCGGTCACATAGAATATATCATTTGCTGCTAAAAACTCGAAAGTACTTGACCATTGGCTTCTTATTGAACCAAAGTTCATATGCAGTCTTATTATTTGACTTTCTAGTATAAACACGGTTAATAATATAACAAGTCATGCTCACTGCTTTAGCCCAAAGATTTTTAAGAAGTTTCATGATGTTTAACATCACATTAGCCATTTCTTGAAGTACACAATTTTTTCTTTCAACGACCCCATTCTGTCCAGGTGTCTTAGGAGCAGAAAATTCATGCGATATACCATGATCGCTATAGAACTTCTCAGAAATGCTATTGTCAAATTTAGAACCATGATCACTATGGATTTTAGAGACAAGTGATTCATTTTCAGTTTGGATACGCTTGAGTACCATTTTCACTTCATCGAAAACTACCCATGTATACTTGGTAAAATTATCTACTATTACCAGAGTATATTTCTTACCACTTTGACTCTCCGTTTTAGTAGGTCCAACGAGATCTAAGTGGAGTTCAAGGGGTTTGGATGTGGCATTGGAGTTCACTTTCTTGTGAGCACTCCTAGTTTATTTTCCTATCCGACATTTGCTACAAATTTTATCTTTTTTTCTTAACTAGGGTAGACCTCTTATTACTTCACATTTGCTCAGTCTATAAAGATTATGGTAGTATACATGTCCTAGGTGTTTATGTCATAAATCGGTCTTATTGGTCTGGATGATGTAATATGATAACTTAGGGGTGCTTGAATCACTGACTATGTAGCAGTTCTCAGATGTTCTGTGACTACTTAATATTACAGAACCATTCTCATTAGAACTCTCGGACCCTTGGTGAATTTGATGCTATGTTTATTATCACAAATTTGAGAAATACTTAAGAGATTGTACTTAAGGTCCTCTATAAACAAAACATTCTCAAATGGAGGAAGATTAAAGAGTTGAACCGTGACTTGGCCAATAATCTTATAGTTGCTACCATCACCGAATGTGACTACGAATGTGACTAAGGCATCAGTCATATCTTTAAGATTGGTGAATAAATCTTTGTCACCTGTCATGTGTCTAGAACAACCACTGTCTAGGTACTTCTTTGATTAACTCAAAGCCTTGAAAGCGGTGTGGGCAACCAGACAAGAAACCTTAGGGACCCATTTCATTACTGTTTTGGGTTTTGGAGCATAATTGGCTTTTATATGCTTGTAGTTGTTATATATTCTACCATTCGAGTTAGATTTTATAAGCTCCTTGAGTACATCTACAATTTTCTCAGGTAGGAGTTATGATTATGATTTCTATAATTAATATGATTGCTTTTAGGTTTCATAGCCTGAAAAGTTTTAGGATTTTTGAAACTATTTTGATTCATACTTTTCCCTTTTGCATCAAAGGACTCCCCTTTGACAAACTTAGGAGTGGATTTACTTTTAGGAGGTGTATTCTTATTGTAGCCTAGACCATATTTATCTCCATATTTCTTTGATCTGGTTAGCAGTCTTTCTAGTTTAGGATCACCCTGTGCATACCTCCAAGTATCCTTTAAACTCAAGAGAGAAGAGACTTATAGTTTTAGTTTTTCATTTTCTGATTTAAGGTTTTCAACTAGGCATATTTTGAAATCTAAATCACATTTAGCTTTTTCAAAACAATCAAAAAAATGTAATTTTTTTAAAAACTAAATTATCAAAATCTTCTTGTAACTTTAAAAACTTTTATTTTTATACCTATCTTGTAACTTTCCCCGTATAGGGCATTATAGGCATCTTGTAAATCATCATCATTTTTAGGGTTGCTTCTCAGATTTTCATTATAAATTGAATTACAACTGTATGAGGAAGTGACTCTAGCTAGTGTCATTAAGGCCTTGACCTCATTAGTAGATTCAGGTTCAGAATCATCAGACTCAAAAGAAGCTTCAAAGCAAGATGACTCATCCTATGTGGCTAACATACCTTTCTTCTTAGGTTTATCCCTTTTTGGACATTTGTTTGCCAGATGCCCGTATTCATGACAATTGTAACATTGGCTGTCTTTAATAGATTTCTAATTTTTAGATCTAGTCTCTTTTTTCAGAAGGTTTTTAAAAATTTACCCTCATTTTAATTTTAAAATTTTTACAAAACTTCTTGGCTAATAGTGTCATATCATCTTTAGAATTTTCACAATCAGAATTACTAGCTTTATCATGAGAAATATTTTTAAAAGACTTAAGGATTATGGACTTACCTTGAGGAGCCTTAAAATATAACTTATAGGTTTGTAAAGAACCAACAAGCTCTTCAACCCTCATATTATCTGTACCGCAAAGTTCCTAAATGGCAGTGACTTTAGAATTGAACCTACCAAGCAATGAGTGCAATATCTTTGCATAGACTTTACTTTCTGGGATACTATCACCAAGACCCTACATAGAGTTAACTATGTCATTTAACTTAATATAGAAGTTTATGAAAGTCTCACTTTCTTCCATATGTATCTCCTCAAACCGAGTGGTGAGAATTTGAAGTTTAGATTTCTTGACAATAGTCATACCCTCGTGTATCAATTCTAAAATGTCTCAGGATTACTTTGCAATATCACAAGATATAATTCTTTTAAATTCATTCGGTGATAGTGCATAAGTGATTGCATTTAAAGCATTTGCATTGGCACTACTCTCATTTTTTTAAAGTGTGGTCCATGAAAAATAAGGTGTAACTTTAATAGATTTAGATCCATTAGTGCCTGAAACTTCGGTTGTGGGAGGGTTCCATCTAGTCAATGTGGCTTGCCACACGCTCTCATCTATTAACCTTAAAAAGATCCTCATTCTTGCTTTCCAATAGGCGTAATTAGAGTCATCAAAACGTGGAGGCCTAGTAATTGAGAGACTATTAAAATTTGACATCTTATAAACTCAGATCGGTTAGCTCAGGAAATGAATCTAAATAATAAAAAGGAGATATTAGGCTCTGATACCACTTGAAAAGGCCAAGCTTAAAGTCCTAGAGGGGGTTTGGGGGGGGGGGGGGGGGGGGAAGGCATGAATGAGACTATGCCAAATTAAAAAATAAATGCGGAATACAAAGATAGATAGTAAAACCAAATAATAAAATAACACAAGAAAATAGCAATCTTAAATGTACTAGTCTTGAGAGGTTGGTACAAAATGAGTTCTAAGGACAACTTAACACAAAAATCCAAAGGCTTATGATAGGACAACCTTACTAGAATATTTTAAGTATAAAAAAGCCAAACCAATAAAGAGGAAAAAGAAATAAACTAAATTATTACAATATTTACCACAAGTACATAAAGTAATTAATTTACACCATTCACCACAAATGCATAAAGTAAATTACAACATTCACACACATAAGCAAATACTATCATCCACCTATATGACAGCCCATCAGCCATGCAAAAGAGGTTTTGGCTCATCAGACTTACAATTGATTTTTTTTTCTTTTTTAATGAATCTAAAACTTTATTTGTGGTACAATGCCACAAACAACAACAGAACACAAATTGTTAAAAAGCACCAACGGTTAAAAGACATCCACACAACTATTCCACTCCTAATATCCACTCCCTCGGGATATTAACTTTCACTATGAAAAAAGTTTCTAAGGTTCACCTTAAAGCCTTCACAATTGTGGCTTTAAATGGGCTTAAACAATTACAAAAACCCCACACTCTGAGATTTTGTGGATTACTTCATACAAAACCAAAAATGAGATTTTCCTAGAATAACCTCACAAACCACAAAAGATACACAAAGATTAAATGGTACTTATCTAGAAAATTCTCCTTCTAATGTAGCCCGGTAGAACCAATACGATGTAGATGAAGATGTTTAATGCACAGTCTCACAAATGAATGGTTCTAGATCTAAATGATTTTTAAATTAATTCAATCTGGGCTAGGTTGATTTGATTTTGATATCAAAAAGGGTAAAATCACAATTCCCTTCTTTAATGAAATTGAGATGAATGGAGATCACAAAATCAAATGTAAAAAGTTATTTAAGAGAATTTAAAATGAACACAATATATCTTAAGAAGAGTAAGAACTTATCTCTCAGAGTGATGGTTTGATATTGCTTGGAATGAATGAAAAACTCTAAGATTCGTCCTCTATTTATAGGTGAAAATATTATTCACTCAACTGGTCTAAGGGTCGGTTCGACTGGTCGAAGGACCAACTAAAATTCAAAATTTCTGGAGCGATAAGATAAGGCCGTTACTGTAATGCCCTGAATTTTGAGGGTCGAATAAAGCTTTACTCCTAAGATTCTGAACATCACTTATGTCGTGTGGATGATGATATTTAGATTTCTTTCATGTTCATTAGTTAAGCATGCATGGGATTATACTAAACAACACATCATACTCCGAATTTAATGAAGTTAAGCAATTCTAAAACATGTCTTTGTAAGTATGCAAGTGTTGCACAAAATTTCTTCCAGAGTATAAGTATATGACCGGGTTCAATATATATATATATATATATATATATAAATTTCAAATGTACAAAATGTGGTAATGTAAATGTGTTCAACTAAGTCCTGATGCCCAGTGTCCCGTGCGCAATGGAATGTGGCCTACATCGACCCGCCTGAGAGTTGGAAGTAGGAGAATTCCTCCTCCTCATCCAAGAAGTCCAGTTCCAGAGCATACACGTCATTTATACTTGCTTCTAAATCAGTTTCTGGTTCGTGTTTTAAAATGCTATCACAGAGTGGGAGTGAGTGATCAACTCAGTGGTTCTATAAGGTAAAAGTTACAACTGCTATCAATTCAATCAAACTAGTAATGATAAGGTAATCATAAACAATCACTTCTTAATTATTCTCTTTAATGTAGAAATGGAGTGCAAGTAATTATGCATGCCCTCACCCAACAGTACTCCCTCAACACGTGACTCCGACAGCCTGTTTCGCATATGACAACACTTCCTCGAGTGTTCAACTCCAACGCCTTTTTGCCGCATTCTAAATAATGCAATGTAATGCATGGTCTTGTTAACCAAGTGATTAATTCTGCTCATTCACATAGTAAGTTTGGGAAGGTAGGGTACCTCCCTTTCTAAATATTGACCCTAAATCAAACATTAAGGATTGGACAACCCCAACGGTCTTCTTCTTATGTTCTAGACCCATCTAGGTTCATCACTCTTAGATAAACACATACAATATGCAAATTGCAAGAGGTGGTGCTCGTGATCACAACGGGGAGGCTCGTCACCCCAGCATAGGCAGACAACACGAACATAGTGTCCCATACCACCATGCCCGAGTCATGAGTCTTGAGGATCATGGTAGTATGGTTAAAGATGGGTCTTTGCATTGGTGAGGAGTAGCTTAGATTCAAACAGTCATGTCCATACATGGTAAACACACAATAGGTCAACCGATTTTTTAGGCAAGTTTAACTGGTACGGGCGCACGCTGACCTAATCAACATGGAGCACATAAGCACCCCTTGTGGCCTAGCCACTATCGGCAGTCGTCGTACGACTTGTATCTTTTAGGCTTACCCAAGGTGGCCAGACTAAATCTGCCACCCAATATAGGTGCTTACCGATTTCTTAGGCTATAATTGCATCCCCATTCCTACCCACATGCTACTAACACTCACGTGAAATTCATATCAGTATTTGACAAGCTATCCTAGTGAATTTCTCATTTGGGCATTTCATTAAACACATAGTCCATGTTAACTACAACTCATATTTGTCAATTAGTTACATAGAGAAAAACATACATGTGCATAAGACAATAAGAAAGCTACCTTAATACTCATAGTAAGTACAAATCACCAACGATTTCTCATCTAGATAATTTATTAAACACATAGACTACGTTAGTTACAACATACAATTTGTCAATTCATTACACAGAGAAGTCTATATGCATATAACAATGATGAATCTTAAATTAACAATCATGGCAAGCACTAGTCATTTTCTATTTCTCATTTAGACATTTCATGAAATACATGGGTTACACCATTTACTCATCACAATTCATAAGTGTATCCCATATAAGAATTGGCGTGTTTAAGATAATATGGTAGTAATCGCGGTAAACATAAATCATTACCTATACTGAAAGCATTGATAAACCACAACCTAAGCATTTATAGTCTGCATCTTTCGGTAACACGATCAAGTCGGACATGGTCCTAAGACAACGTTTCTAAAAAGTAAACATCGGGCACCTTGACGATTAAACGGGTTAGCCAAGTTGGAGAAAAATCATACAGGAGCTCTACATCGCTATAGGGTTGGTATTTCTTACCCCAGGGAGTAGCCGGAAGCGTCTCGGTCATAAAATGCGGCGGTAATTAGGCCTGTGGAGGTGTGAGGTAAGATCTCCTATAGTTGCAATGAATTTCCTCAAGTTTTCCTTTCTCTATTCTCTCTTTTCTATTCTCTCCCTCTCTAGGGTTTATAAAATTTGTATATGGGGAGAGGGGGTAAGTTAGGAGCTATTTATAGCCCCAGATGGGGTACAAATGGCCCCAAGGACACCTTATATAATGTTTATACCCTATGAGCAATCGTTTCTGACGAACAGGGCTCATAGGGAGGCCCACAACTCATCTATGTCATAGGGTATGCTCCCCGACAATGGATCCATGATAGGACATGATTTTGGTGCGATCGGATAAGCCGATTGACCATGAAGAGCCTGTGCCAGATCAACGATCATACGTGTTTAATTGGGGCCACGGTTATATGGATAGGTACAGGAAAATTTCCTTTCCTCATGGGTGAAGTTTGGTCACAAACTAACAGTCCAAATTCTCCAACTTTAAGTGAGAGGGAATGGCCTAATTCACTTAAGTTTCAGTTCATTTTCTAAGGATATTCGTATTTCTCACACTCTTAACTCACGACTCAAGTTGGGTGTTTCTGGATACAATCTAGGATTGATTCCCATGATGGTTGTCAAGCCCAGCAGGACGAGCATCATCCAATGATTTCAAGGTCATCAGACCTCAGACATACGGTCTAGGTCCGTTATAGAGTTTCAACGTACTCCCGAGAGCGAAAGGCCCTCGGGATTTCTCCTAGGTCTTAAGATGGCATTGGGTCAGTGGTACTCATGGTTTTAGGCCTCCCTATTTGTGAAAATGGTGGCCCAAGCTTAATCCACCGATTACCTAACATTTTAACTAAATCCCATCTAAATTATACAACTGAGTGCGGTCCTTGGGTTGTTCCGCCTGAGGTCATACTCGGGTCATTATATGAATTTTTCTAGGATGTTACAACCTACCCCCTTAAAGAAAATTTCATCCTTGAAATTTGTACCTTGTCATACTCTTCAAGGATTTACAGATAGTTCTTATGAACCTCAGCTTCCATCTCCCAAGTGGCCTCCACCTCGGTGTGGTGTGTCCATAACACTTTCACAAGTGGGATGACCTTACAGCGTAAGACTTGTTCCTTCCTATCTAGAACTTATGTGGGCCACAATACATTAGAGTCTTCCTTTAATTCTACTTGCTCCCACCTGATGATATGAGTAGGGTCAGGAACATACTTTTTCAGCATTGATACATGAAACACGTTGTGCACGCCTATGAGTGGAGTGGGCAAGGTGAGACGGTACGCCACCACACCCACTCAGTATAAAATCTAGAAAGGCCCAATGAACCTCGGTGTGAGTTTCCCCTTTCTGCCAAAACAGAGTACTCCCTTCATTGGGGAAACTTTAAGGAATATATGGTCCCAACTTCGAATTCCAACTGCATCTGTCTTGTATAGGCGTAGCTCTTCTGCCTACTCTGGGCCATAAGGAGTCAACGTCTGATAACCTCAATGTTTTCTAAGGTTGCCTAAACTAGGTCTGGGCCAACCAAGCTCTTCTCACCAACTTCTTCCCAACAATACGGAGCTCGACATGGGCGTTTATACAAGGCTTCATAAGGAGCCATGCCAATGCTTGCTTGAAAACTGTTGTTATAGGCAAATTCGGTATAAGGGAGACAGTCATCCCAACTGTCCTCGAAGTCAAGTACGCACACTCGTAACATGTCCTTAAACATCTGATTTACCCACTCCGTCTGCCCATCAGTCTAAGGGTGGAATGCGGTACTGAATTTCAATTTCACCCCCATCGCCTCTTAAATTCGAGTCTAGAAAATAGACATGAACTGAGTGTCTTGTTCAGACACAATCTCTAGAGGAACTCCATGTAGTCATACTATCTCTTTAATGTACAGCTTGGCCAGGTCATCCGTCGAATTAGAAACTTAAATCAGGAGGAAATGGGTCCACTTTGTCAATCGGTCCACAATCACCCAAATGGAGTCATGCCCATTTTTAATCTTCGGTAACCTAAAAATGAAATTCAAAGATATAAAATCTCACTTCCACTCGGCTATAGGCATGGGCTGAAGTAGACCTAGGGGTCGGCAGTGTTCAGCCTTAACTTGTTGACACGTGAGTCATCGAGACATAAAATCTTCTATTTGGGCCTTCATGTTGTCCCACCAGTACGAATGCTTCACCTCTCAATAAATTTTTGTACTACCCGGATGCATTACCAATTTTGAACTGTGAGTGGCTTCTAGGACTTCTCTCCTCAGATTGTGAAGGTTTGGGACACTTAGGTGGCCATGATACCTCAAACGTCCATTCAGACTGATTCTCCATTCTAATTCTTCCTCGTTGGTTGCATGCTCTCTCATCCGCAACAATAGTTCATCTTCCTTCTGAGCCATAATGATTCAATCATCAATTAATGGTTGTACACGGAGGTGTGTGATGCTCATGAATTTCTCTTCCACTATTAACCTCTATTCGAAGTCTCACACAAAATCCACCATATTTCACTCCCTTACCATTAGTGGGGCTACAAATTCCATGGTTCTCTTCGGCTCAACGCATCGGGCATAACTTTGGCCTTGCCAGGATGGAGGAGACTTCAAACTTGAAGTCCTTCAATGTCTCCATCTAGTAGCAATACCTCATGTTCAAGTCTCTCTGTATAAAAATGTACTTGAGATTCTTGCGGTTATAAAAGAGCTCGAACTCCTCGCCATAGAGATAATGTCTCCAAAGCTTTAGTGCAAAAATGACTGCCACCAACTCCAGATCATGAGTGGGGCAATTTTCTTCATGTTTTCTCAATTGTCGAGAGGCATAGGCGATCACCCTATCCTTTTGTATAAGTACACAACCCAAAATGACTTGAGAGGCGTCGGTGTAAATAGTATATTTAACCTCTTGCTCTAGCAACACTAATACGGGTGTAGACATCAACTTGTCTTTTAATTTCTGAAAGGCTACCTCTGCTTTCTCATTCTAAACAAATTTAAGATCCTTCCAAGTAAGTTGGGATAATGGTCGGGCTATCTTGGGGAAGTTTTTAATGAATCGACGATAATAGCCGGTAAGTCAGAGGAAACTCCTCACTTCCGTAACTGAGCTGGGCTGCTCCCAGTCCTGTACCACAGTCACTTTGGCAAGGTCCATGGTTATTCCTTCCTTAGAAATTACATGTCCCAAAAACTTGATTTCTTCCTTCCAGAAGTTACATTTTCTATACTGTACAAACAACTGATTCTGCCTAAGAGTATCAAGGACTGCTCGCAGGTGTTCTTCGTGGTCTTTCTGACTCTTAGAGTATATCAGAATGTCATCTATGAATACAATGATGAATCTGTAAAGATACGGCTGAAACACCTGATTCATGAGATCCATGAATGTGGCCAGTGCATTTGTAAATCCAAACGCCATCATGAGGAAGTCATAGTGCCTGAAGCTAGTCCTGAAAGTTGTTTTCTGCATGTCTTCATTCCTAATGCGTAACTGATGGTACCCAGACTATAAGTCTATCATGGAGAAGTATTGAGCCCCTCTCAATTGGTCAAACAGGTCATCTATCCTAGGCAGAGGATACTTGTTCTTTATTGTAATGTGGTTCAGCTTGCGATTGTCTACACACAATCGTAGCAATCCATCTTTCTTTTTAACAAATAATACAGGAGCTTCCCAAGGAGATACGCTTGGTTGTATAAAACCCAAGTCCAATAAATCATCAATTTGTTTCCTCAATTCTCCATCTCATACAGAGGCATGCGGTACGTTGGCAAGGAGATAGGTGTTGCACCTGGCACAAGGTCAATGGTAAAGTCGATCTCATATTAAGGAAGTAGTCCAGGGATAGTTCTGAACATGTCCGTGAAATCTTGGACCATTGGTGTGTCCCCAAGTGACGGACAATCAAAATTTTCCAATAGGAAAGCATAACAAAGGACCCGGAAGGGATAACTGACTTAAACTGGGAAGGTGAAAGGTGTGCCCTCGGGCCCATGGGCGGTCACCAATCTAGTCTCACAGTTGATTTCTACCTTTATTTTGGTGAGCTAATCCATGCCTAAGATGATGTTATAATGATAAATCTTGGTTACAATCGGGTTAATATGCACCACTCTGCTCCCTAAGTCTATCAGGCAACTCCTACAGAGTTTAGTGGCGTTTGAGAAGGTTCCTGCTATGGCGATGACCCTCACTCCAATCATAGGTGTAATGTCCAACCCTGAGCATGATGTCAAAGAAACAGTGGAACCGGTGTCCACTAAAAGGAATACAGGTGTATCTTGGACATGGGCAGTGACTTCAAATGTCAGGCATACCGTAACTGCTAAGTCAGTTACTTCGGCAGTGAGTGCATGTATGTGAGCCTATTGCGAGCGGTTGGCAGGGCTGTCATAGGCCCTTGAGGTGGTCTATTTTTGGATGCAAGAGGTCGATTGTATGGTTGCATCGATGCCACGAATTGTAAAGGAGGGGATAAAATAATGTGTGGGCGCTGGCGGTTGACCCTTTTTAGCGGCGTGTAGCTGTTATCTCTCATATTAGTAAAGCATAAAGGGTCCGTATGTCTCGCTCTACCGTAATAAAAGTATAAGCAATCAAAATGCCTTTGCTGGGCCGGTGGAGCCATCAGTCTGGGAGGTGAGTTCACATGTGGCCTCTTGCTGAGAAGTGGTTGGGTTTGCAATTCAGGCCTAGGCCTCGGCCCCATTGGTAAGCATGCTCGGGACACCCGCTCACCATCTTGCTCAGCTCGCGGGGACATGTTAACTAATTCAGTGTACGTGTGGATGCTAGCCCAACACATCTTCATGCAGATGTCAGCCCACAACCCTTTCAAGAATCGCTGCATTCTCATTGGCTCATTAGCTAAAATCAAAGGAGCATACCTAGCCAGCTTCATGAAGCAGTTCCCATATTTCTCCATTATCATTCCCCCTGCTTGAGGCGGAGGAATTCGCCCTCCTTTTCATTGCGATAGGTGAGGGGGAAATGTTTTTTCTGAAAATGTGCCTCGAACCCATCCCATGTCCACACAAATCCTATAGGCACAGTTCGTAGGACACTGTTCCACCATAAGTTGGCCTCCTTCTCGAACATGTACGTAATAAGCTTGACTTATTCTACCTCAGAGCAGTATAATGGCTTTACAATCTTACATATTCGATCCAACCAACACTCGACCTCCTCAGGTCAATGGGTACCTGCGAATATGGGAGGACGAAGGCGTTAAAATGCTTAAAAAGACCACATGTAGCTGTTGCCCTGGTGGCTTACATGTGTCGCATCAACAAGGCCATGTTCATATTCTGTGTGATGGCCCCCTCTATAGTTGCTAGGACCTGTTGCTGCTATTGCCTCAAGAGCATTATCTGCTCCAATCTATATGGGGGACAGGCTACTTGAGGTATGGGTGGCGGCGACAAAGAAGCATGGTTCTGACCTAGAACCAGTAGCACACTTAGTTGTGGCCCATCTATAGGGCTAGTGGCCGGTTGTGAGTTCGGCATTGTCTCACTGCCTGGACCGAAACTAGGGCTATGCTGGGTATCATTCGGGAAAGGGGCTCACTCAACCAACCCACCAGGTGGGAGACGTGTCATGTTCCGATTGGTTTTAGGAGGCATTCCCTATATATAACATAGGGTACAACATTCATGTGATTAGAGTAATATCGTACACACATCATCAACTTTTCCAAACATTCTACGCATTACTAAAACAAAAGAAGCTCCATGCATTTCATTAAATAAAATTTATCACAGATACATATGGTATAGCATTACATGTAATATGATAGAGAATGCACGATGACTGATTAAAATAAAAGGATTTCATCATTTACAACCCCAACCAATAAACTAAGCCTATCTAAGGCTATTACAAAAAAGCAACTACAAACTACTCTACTAATCATCCTATTCTGGAGAAGGCGGAGGTGCTGCACAGGAGGGCCTTCACTGTGCGGGACATCCTCTTGAATTTCTTCTTAAGATATTCTTAATTTTCCTCGATCTTAGCCAGATGGGCGTCGTGGGCGGCCCGATCTTAGCAGTCGTCATGAGTTGTGGGAGGTTCCCAATCGGAGTCCTGAGCCTCCCCTTCTTCTTCATGTTCCTCTTCCTCACCTTCTTCTTTTTCTTCTGTCTCCTCCTCTATCTCATCCATGAATTCTTCAAGTCGGGCCTAGCATTGTCTGGGACCTATGTTCATGTTGTTGTGGGTCTTCTCGTTGATGTGGTGGATAGGAGTGAGATTGTCCATATGGAGTCAGAACCCAAAGTTAGGGATAATCTTGCAAACCAGTCGGCCAAATGGGAGGGACGAATCCCTCTGAGCAGATTGTGTCGCCTTCACTATCTGAGTCAAGGAAAGAGTGGGCAGCACACCTTCTCTCCTTATCCAACTCGGTACAGGAAATCTACCATAAATCTAGTGCATTTCGTGTGGTTGCTCCATCAAGGATACGCATTGTACGTGCATATATGGTTGATGAGGAGATAATAGTCGACCATGCATGTCATTATGAGGTTGTTCTCCCGCCTCCACTCAATGAGTCGGCCGTAAAGGAAGCGTGTACGGTGATCTCTCTCCCACTCATCAGTGAGATTAATCTCATTGGCATACACAATGTCACGCTCAACTCCCTAAATGCAGGATATCATGTCCGCAATAACTCTAGTTTTTATTCTTCCCAAAGGAATAATAAACTAGAGAGGATCAAGAGTCGGGTCCTTTATATGCGTGTAGAAGGCCTGCACGGATCCCTCACTAGCGCGTGTCTTGCCTTCAAACATAGGACCCCATCCATTCTCCAGAAGGTGGTCGATCACCAGGTACATCCAGAATAATTTCTCATCCACATGAGCTTCAAAAATAACTTTACGATGGCAGAACTTACTGAGTTCGATGTCCGCCAGTAGCGACCTCTTTATGGGGATTTGGGGGTCAAGGTCCCGCTTTGACCTCTGTTTGGTGCTCAAACTTGCCTTGACACTTGTCTTCTTCTTAAAATGGCTCGGATGACTTGGCCCGGTCTCGCTTGGGGACGCTCGTTTCTTCCCCATAAGGGAAATGAGCTTCAAAATGGAGAAAATGATGGCCACTATCTCAAACAGGGCCATAGAGGTGGAAAGGAGTGTGGATAAGAGGGATTTTGAGGAGATGATTGTTTTGGGAGGCCTAGGTGATGGGTTTAGTGCTCAAATGAGCAAGAGGGAAGAAATGCAAAGGCAAATTAGGAGAGATTTGAGGTGAAGGGGTGTAGAATGTAAGAAAAAGGTGGATTTAGAAGCATGGAAATGGAGATTTGAGAGAGAGAGAGAGAGGGAGGGTTTTTGGAGGGTTTGGAGCATTAGAGGGGTTTGGAAATGATTAAAAATGAACAAATGGGAGGTGGTAGGGCCGTTTAAGTGTACCCTCACACGTGGGAGGGGCCCACATGATTAGACAGGCGGTGGTGTGCCGCCGATCCCACGGGGCCGCCACGCCCCACTGGCAATTTTGATGGTGGTCACCCCAGTTGATGTTCTCACTCTGTGAGACCCCCTAAGCCCCACTGAACTCGTTGGTTCGAGCCTTAGGCCAGTCGGGTCTACTCATCGCAGTCCAACGGACGTTTAATTACATTTTTTAATCTATCTCTGATTCAAAATTTGTTAACTGACGACCCATATCTGTCAACTGATGACCCAGAGGTGACTTAGGTCACTACTCATGATCTAAGTCCCTCAATTATAAGTTGTTGACGAAATTACAGTGTTTTGTCTAGTTTATGGCGAAACCTTGGGATTCTAATATCATCTCTAAATTTCATCGCCGTCTTCCTAAGTCAGAGTGTGTCAGAGTGCATCATGATAACCTATTACTCCATGTCTATTTTGATCCAATTCATGCTCTGATACCAACTTGTAACACCTTGAATTTCGAGGGTTGAGCAAAGCTCTACTTCTGAGATTCTGAACATCACTTATGACTTGTGGATGATGATATTCAGATTTCTTTCATGTTCATGAGTTGAGCATGCATGGGATTATACTAAACAACACATCATACTCCAGATTTAATGAAGTTAAGCAAGTGGGGAATTCTAAAACATGTCTATGTAAGTATGCAAGTGTTGCACAAAATTTCTTCCAAAGTATGAGTACGTGACCGGGTTCAATATATACATGTATAATTTGAAAATGTAAAAATTGTGATAATGTAAATGTGTTCAACTAAGCCTTGATGCCCAATGTCCTCTACGCAATGGTACGTGGCCTACATCGACCCGCTCGAGAGTTGGAAGTAGGAGAATTCCTCCTCCTCATCCAAGAAGTCCTACTCTAAAGCATAGACGTCATTTATACTTAAATTAAAATCAGCATCTGGTTGGTGTTTTAAAACACTATCTCAGAGTGGGAGAGAGTGATAAACTCGGTAGTTCTATAAGGTAAAAGTTACACATGTTATTAAGTCAATCAAAGCAATAATGATAAGGCAATCATAAATAATCACTTCTTAACTATTCTCTTTAATGCAGAAATGGAGTGCAAGTAATATGCATGCCCTCACCCATCAATGCTTCCTCAACACACGACTTCGACCGCCTGTTTCACATATGATGACACTTCCTCAAGCATGCAACTCCAATGCCTTTTTGCCACATTCTAACTAATGTAGTGTAATGCATGGTCATGTTAACTAAGTGATTAATTATGCTCATTCATATAGTAAGTTTGGGAAGCTAGGTTACCTCCCTTTTTAAATATTGACCCCAAATCGAATGTTAGGGATCAGACAACTGCAGTGGTCTTCTTCCTATGTTTTGGATCTATCTAGGTTCATCACTCCTAGATAAACACATACGATATGTAAGTTACAAGAGGTGATGCTCGTGGTCACAACGGGGAGGCTCGTCACCCTAGCGTAGGCCGACAGCACGAACACAGTGTCTCATACCACCATTCCTAGCTCACGAGTCTTGAGGATCGTGGTGGCATGGTTAAAGATGGGTCTTTGCATTGGTGAGGGTTAGCTTAGATTCAAATAATAGTGTCCATACATGGTAAGCACAGAATAGGTCAACCAGTTTCTTAGGCAATCTTAATTGTTACGGGTGCACACTGACCTAATCGACATGGAGCGCATAAGTGCCCCTCGTAGCCTAACCATTATCGGCAGTCAAAGTACGACCTATATCTTTCAGGCTTACCCAAGGTGGCCAGACTAAATCAACCACCTAATATAGGCATTTACTGATTACCTGGGCTATGATTGCAGCCTCATTCCTACCCACATGCTACTAACACTCACATGAAATTCATATCAGTATTTGACAAGTCATCCTAGTGAATTTCTCATTTTGGCATTTCATCAAACACATAGTCCATGTTAACTACAACTCACATTTGTCAATTAGTTACATAAAGAAAATAATACATTTCATCAAACACATAGTCCATGTTAATGCAATATGAATCCTACCTTAATACTCATAGTAAGTACAAATCACCAACGATTTCTCATCTAGACAATTTATCAAATACATAGACTACGTTAGTTACAACTTACGTTTTGTTAATTCATTACATAGAGAAGTCTATATGCATATGACAACGTTGAATCTTAAATTAACAATCATGGTAAGCACTATTCATTTTCTATTTCTCATTTAGACATTTCATCAAATACATGGGTTACATCATTTACTCATCACAATTTATAAGTGTATCCCATATAGGAATCGACGTATTTAAGACAATACGGTAGTAATCGTGGTAAACATAAATCATTAGTTATACTGAAAGCATTGATAAACTTCAACCTAAGTGTTTATAGTCCACACCTTTTGGTAACACGATCAATTTAGACACGGTCCTAAGACTACGTTTCCAAAAATGAAATGTTGGGCACCTAAACGATTAAACAGGTTAGCTAGGTTGGAGAAAAATCATAGGGGAGCTCTACATCACTATTAGGGTTGGTATTCCTTACCCTAGGTAGTTGTCAGAAGAGTCTCGATCATAAAACGGGGTGGTGATTAGGCTCATGGAGGCGTGAGGGAAGATCTCTTACAGTTGCAGTGAATTTCCCCAAGTTTTCCTTTCTCTATTCTCTCTTCTCTTCTCTCCCTCTCTAAGGGTTTAGAAAATTCGTATATGGGAGAGAGAGGGTGAGTTGGGAGCTATTTATAGCCCCAGATGGGGTACAAATGGCCCTAAGGCTACCTTATACAATGTTTATACCCTATGGGCAGCTGTTTATGACAAACAGGGCTCATAGGGAGGCCCACGACTCATTACGTCATAAGGTACACTCCCTGACAATGGATCCATGCTAGGACATGATTTCAGTGCGATTGGATAAGCTGATCAACCATGGAGATCCTACGTCAGATCAACGGTCATACATGTCTGATTAGGGCCACAGTTATATGGATAGGTTCAAGGAAATTTCCTTTCCCTATAGGTGAAGTTTGGTCACAAACTAACAGTCTAAATTCTCTAACTTTGCTTGAATTCAAATGCCCCAATTCCCTTAAGTTTCAGTCCATTTTCTAAGGATATTTGCATTTGTCACACTCTTAACTCATGGCTCAAGTTAGGCATTTTTGGACACAGTCTGGGCTTGATTCCCTTGATGGTTGTCAAGCCCAGCAGGATGGACATCGTTCAATAATTTTATGGTCATCGAATCTCAGACGTGCAGTCTAGGATCGCTACAAAGTTTCAACATACTCCCAAGAGTGATAAGCCATCGGGATTTCTCCTAGGTCTTAAGATGGAATTGGGTTAGTGGTACTCATGGTTTTAGGCCTCCCCATTTGTGAAAATGGTGGACCAATCTTAATCCACAGATTACCGAACATTTTAACTAGATCCCATCTAAATTATACAACCGGGTATAGTCTTTGGGTTGTTCCGCCTGAGGTCGTACTCGAGTCTTTGTACGTATTTTTTTGGGACGTTACAGTTACTCGACTAGTCGAGTGGCCTGCTCGACTGGTCGAGCAATGCACTTGACTAGTTAAGTGAGACCAAAAAACCTTACTGGACTTTGAGTCGAGCCTGCATGGCCGGTCGAGCACTGTTCACTTGACTGGTCTAGCAGTCTTTAGGGCTGGTCGAGGGTTCAACAAAAAATTCTAAAAATTTACAACATATCTTGGACTGGTCGAAAAACTCTTGGACTGGTTGAGCCAGAGCTTGGACTATTCAAACAAATACTATTGGTTGAGAAAATAACCTATAAACTTATGAAATGACCCACATAGCATATGTAATAAATATGACCTAACCTATGGTTAATCTAGGGTCATTCATACCTTGTTTGAGAGTTTGAACAATTAAAAATCGTTTACTCTACTAACTCATATACTTAAAATAATTGAAGCTTGTCTTCAAATCTTGAATTGAGCTTGAGTAAAGACTTGAGTTCTTAAGATTGTTTAAGGTAGTGATCTTAAAGATTAAACTTGAACTTGAGCCTTGACATTGTACATGTATTTGAGCTTGAAATCTTGAACTTTGACAATGCTTCTTCAACTTGAATACATAGAGAAGTTCAACGAAGTCTTGGATAGCTTTAAAATGCACAAAGTTGATCTATTAACCTCATCAAGACATGATGTAGATTCTAAATGATTTGACATAACAAAATTTGACAATTCTGGGTGCTAGATTTACAATAATGCATTTCATCCCCAGTACATGGCATTTAGTTTACTAGAACCTTACATGACATAGCCGATCTGTATTGTATACTCTGATATTGTATGACTCATGGACTTGTCTGTATTTCTGTTTACTCTGATATCTTATGATTCATGAACTTGCCAGTATTTTTGAAATTGTATGATTTATGGAATTATATTGTATACTTGACACCTACGTGGCGCACACATCTACACCACCCTCTAAGCTTTCTATAAGCTTATGCATGATAGATGCGTGCAGCTGATGCTAAGACAGAGTCGAGGTAATGCAAGAGTGTGCAGGGGAGCTTTTGGTGTTTTGATACCTATCTCGTATTTTCCTTTTATGTATTGTACTCAAGCACTTTGATTATAGTGGATATATGGTGATGTTATTGATTGTGTCCGGGTTATGCTATGGTTATGATCCTTATAAAAGAAATTTTTGTATTGAAAATCCTCCTTGTAGGATCTCAGGATTGGAATCCGGCATATGGGTGTTAAGAGCCAAGAATGGGGTACTATGAAGGTTGTTAGCGTTAGATTCGACGACCGAGAATTTTATAAGCCTGGTTTCTGAGTTTGGGGCGTGACAGGAGTTGGTATCAAAGCATAACTTGGGAATACCTGAAGATAACATCACATATCTGCTATTAACTTAGGATGGTTAGGTCTTGAGTTTAAATCCTTCCAATATAGCTCCCTATTATGTCTGCATTTGAGAGTGCTTAAGGTTAATAGGTCCTTATCCCTTTCCATAGGAGATGACACCTGAGAAAGTGAGCTAAGTGGTTCCCAAGCTTGAGACTCCTGCAGACCCTGCACCCCCGTTTGAGAATAGTGCCACCCCTACCATGTCAGTTAGTGCTGATCAATTGTGGCAGATGCTCAATGTTGTGATACTCGCACTGCATGGGTAGGGTAGGCGCCCTGCTGAGACCTCGGAGCAGGCAGAACAGGAGCGCGTGAGCGTCTTGTTGCTAAACTTTCTTCAGCTTGATCCCCCATGATTTTAGTGAGAGCCCGATTTGACTATAGTAGAGAGGCAACGCTCCCAGGTGGAGAAGATTTTTGAGACCATGCGATGTACGACTCAGCAACGGGTCCCATTGCTGGTGTATATACTTTAGGGCGAGGCCGAGCATTAGTGGGCATCGATCTCTCATATGATAGGAGCCGAGTTCGTTTAGGCGTGGGGGGATTTCGTAGACCGATTCGACCCGGAGTTTTTCCCTAACCACATCCGACAACAGTACGCACTTGAGTTTGAGACTCTTGTGGAGGGAGACATGATAGTGTCCCAGTATGAGGCTTGCATCATCGTATTATCGAGGTTTGCGACGTATCCGATTGATGATGAGGGGTGAAAGGCCCGTCATTTTGAGATTGGCTTACATTTTGGTCTCATGAGCATTGTGTTGGACATATGCTCCTGACCTTTTAAGCAGATGGTGCAGAGGGCATAGATTTACAACGTAGAATGGACCGATTCATAGAGGGTCCGTGACCATAGAGTAGACTAAAAGAGGAAGGCCCCATTTAGTAGCTCCCAGCAGCATTGGCGTCGACGCCCGCAGAGGCACAAGAACTGTTCATCCTTTTGAACACCAGCAACACCTTTAACACCACCACTGAAACCGTTCTCAGGGGTTTTCTTTGGATGTGGTGGGATGGGGCACGTAAGCATGAGTGTCCTTGTCCTCAATAGTAACCTCCATAGCGGCGGTAGTGACGGTAGTACCTGCCGCTGAGACCACAACAACAATGACCATAGAGAGGACATACACTTCTTTAACAGGACCCTCAGTCATCAGGAGTCGTCGACGATTCACGCGTCCAGGCCTTAGGACCATCTTGTTAGATTAGTCATTGATGAGATAGTCTACTGCAATGTATCCCAGTTCTGATCATTTCTGATCCAAGATCCGAGGTTCAGTGGGGGTCATCATAGTGTAGATAAGGCATTTAAGAGTGTAAGGGTGAGATTAGAGAGCGTTATTCCCATCTTTTTGTAGATTGATAGTGCCTGATATATCCATAGATGATGTCATGTTTTCTCTTCCTTCTTGCTTTGTTCTACATGATAGTAAATTTTAAGGATGAAATTTTTATTAGGAGGGGAGAGCTGTCAGGCTTGTGTCCTAGTGACTATTCCATTCCTTAGTATCTGACGGTCCTCCTGGTCGAATTTCAGCAACCCGTGACCTATAGATAGCATTTGTGAGTGACCTTAAGCCGCATCCTATAAAGCCGACCTTACTTAACTCGAGACCTATACCATTGCAACCACATCATCACCACGGTTCTAACATCGCATCCCATGCATCAATATGACGCTTAGATTATAAGATGTGGATCGGGCATTATAATGGTCGTGGACCGCATATTGCGAGACCCACCTATCTCATGTGGCACCATTTCCTAGGTAATCATGAGGGTGATGACATCACCCTAGCTATAGCCACCGTAACCTAGCAATGATTACTAGCCCATCTCTTATAAGCCATGATGGCAAAGTTCTTCCCCATACTCTTACATGCAATGATTACCCTAACATCATCATTACCTCTCTCTCCCTCTTATCTCTCTCTCCCTCCTTTCTTCCATTCTTCATTAGCAAGAGCTTGGGACATCCAAGCGAACCCCCCAAAGTCCAGCCATCTCCACCCTCTACACCTCCCAATCTAACTCTCCTAGAGCCATCTCAACCATAGAAATTCATTCCTTTGGAGCTCTAGGACCTCAAGGTGGAAGAAGAAGTTGAAGATCCAAGGTGGGTGCTTTTTAGGTAGATCCTTACATTTTCTTGCATAAGGCAAGTGGGACCCACCAATCAATGGTGAGGATCCCATCTTGGTCCCTAGGTGTGGTCAATGGCCCACCTTGATCACATGCATGCATTGTAATGAAAGAGTGACCTATAGTGGCTTGACCCCTCCCACAACCATTTTCTCTCTCTCTCTCTCTCTCTCTCTCTCTCTCTCTCTCTCTCTCTATTTTTTAATGATGTGTGGCTCACCTAATGTGCACAACACATCTAGACCGTCTAGGGCCAGTAGGCCCATCGTGATGCATTTTATCCATGTTGTCTGTCTAACTAGTGGAGCCCACATTGTTGTCCATTTTGGGATAGGCATGGACAAAGGGAAAACATTAACATCAGCTTGGTCTGTGGGATGGCCCACCCTTCCATGGACCCCACCATGCATGTGAGCCATCCATGCCGTCCATCCACATGTTGGGCCCACCTTACTACCCATCTAGTGGCAGGCCCACCTGCTTGACCGTCTAGACATGCCCAGATGAAGAGAAATACAAATATCATCTTGTTTCAAATCAAGTGGGCCACGTACACGTGGGACCCACCAGATGCCAGCATTTCATCCAGGTCATTCGTCCATTTTTCTAGATATGGGGGCCACCTTAATAATGTGCCCATCCAGGCCATCCGTCAGCACTATGTCCAGTACGCCTCGATGGATATGAGGAAAACATAAATATCTACTCGATGCAAGTAGCTGGTGGGCCACATGTGTGGACCCAGTTGATGTATACGTTTCATCCATGCTGCCCACCGTCCACACGTGGGAAGGTGGAGTCCACATAATGTATGAGTTTTATACCCACGCTGTCCACTGTCCATCCCAAGATGGTGAGACCCATTAATGTATCTGTTTCTATCCACGCCATTCGTGTATGGACGTGGGACCAACCTTGTTATATATGTATGTCCACGCTGCCCATTTGGACGTGGGGCCTGTATGATGTATGTGTTTTATCCACAATGGCCTGGACCCACTGTGATGTACGTGTTGTCCACACCGTGATGTACGTGTTGTCTAGACCCCTGGACGGTGGGACTTGCAGTGATGTATGTGTTGTATACACACCATTCATCCATGGGAGTCCATCATGATGTATTTGATCTAGCCGTTCAGCGCCTGTGGACCCCATTGAGATGTATTTTATCCTCGTCGTTCGATCCCTGGATGGTGGGAACCCACCATTATTTATGTATTTTATCAACACCGTCTAGACGGTGGGGGCCCCATGTGATGTATGTGTAGCAACCATGTTGTCCAGTGGCTATGGGGCCCACGAGATATGTGTTTTATCCTTGCCGCCCAGATGACTAGACAATGGGAGCTGACGTGAGGTATGCGTCTGTCCATGCTATCAACATGCGGACACTCGGACCCATATGATGAAGGTATTGTATCCACACAGTCCACCCAATTTCTAGATCATTTTAGGGCCTGGACCTCAATTGCCAGCCCTGCTGAGCAGTCAGTGGGTTCACTGGTTGCTGGACCAACGTTTAGCAATAGGTGGGCTATGACCCACCATGATATGTATATTTTATCCTTGCCATCCATCAATTTTCTGGCCCACTAGAGGTATGTGTTTTAATCAGGCCCAC
The DNA here is from genome assembly GCA_037074715.1 of Magnolia kwangsiensis. Classification (NCBI taxonomy): domain Eukaryota; kingdom Viridiplantae; phylum Streptophyta; class Magnoliopsida; order Magnoliales; family Magnoliaceae; genus Magnolia; species Magnolia kwangsiensis. The sequence goes on from CM073572.1 coordinate 79,434,521, forward strand.
TTGTTGATTGATGTATTTGAGGCCCATGGGATGTAGCCCATTGTGATGTATTTGAGGCACATAGGATGTGACCCATTGTAATGTATTTGAGGCCCATGAGATGTGGCTCATTGTGATGTATTTGAGGCCCATGTGATGAGGCCCAACGTGATGTATGTAAGGCCCATGAGATGAGGCCCAATGTGATGCATATGAGGCCTTCGCATGAGGCTCGATATGATATATGCGAAGCCCATGAGATGAGGACCAATGTGGAGCATGTGTGGCCCTTATATGAGTCCCAACGTGGAGTATGAGTGGCCTTTGCATGAAGCCCAATGTGGAGTATATGAGGCCCTTGTGTGTGGAACATTGTGGTGCATATGAGACCTATGTGATGAGGCCCAATTGGATATGTGATTCCACCATGATGTATGAGATGATGTTTATGATGCCCATTCATCTTCCTAGTTAGTATTAAAATGGGTCATGCCTTGGGAGCAATGATGGTTAAATGTCCACATTGTAATTCTCCCTAGGGCCCATTGTAAGGCTCAGTCTTATCTCCTTTTAGTAGGCTAACCCAAATCCTTGGGCCCTCACTATTATTAGTATGACCCATCTCACTTTATTGGGCAGACCCAAAATGTTCGGCCCCCATTACGGACTATGCTTCCACCATGCCTTATAGGGCCCACCTTATGCTTATTGGACTCTTAGGAAGCCCAGATTGCTACGAGATGGAACGGGTAAGGAAGCCCACTCCTTGTTCTTAGGCCATCTAGGCTCATCCTTGATATGAGGAGGGTACATCATCACCATATATGGAAAGATCGGTGGTATCAGGTTTGGTATATCCACTATTGAGGAACAATCCTGATGTTATGGATTAGATCTGCTATCCTCCTATGGACCCCGTCATATATATATATATATATATATATATATATATATATATATATATATATATATATATATATATATATAGCCCGATTATCAATTACGACTATGTTAATATATGTATTGATTATGTGTTAACATAGCATTATAATTATCTAAGGCCCATTGTGATTATATTAGGTACATTATGACTACGTGAGGCCCATTGTGATTGTATGAGGTTTATTGCAATTATATGAGGTCCATTGCGATTGTATGAGGTGACTATGTGAGCCCCATTGTGATTGTATGAAGTCAATTGTAATTGTATGAGGCCCATTTTAATGTGTAGAGGTCCACTGTGATGTATGAGGTTCTTATGTAAGACCCATTATATGTGTGAGGCCCAATTGTGATGTGTGAGGCCCACCATGTGTGTGTGATTGTTGTGCATACCACTCATTCATTATTGCGGGCCATGGGTTGTCTTATACAGGCCCACCATGATGTATGTGATTATAATCATACTTAGTATACTTCATGACACATGCCCATAAGCATCATTCGCGTGCTTGTTATGAGAGGTGATTGAGCATAGCATATGCCATTGGGTTGATTGTTTATGGGACTCCTGTAACACCCCGTACTTTCTAGTACTCATGTGTTACCATCAAAATCTAAATTAGTTTACACGTGTGTGGAGACACACGTGACTCACCTTATGCATCACAAATAGTTGCCCTCAATCTATTCATTTTGACCAACTAGTACAATCTTCATCTATATATTAAGTCATTTGACCGTTGGGAGTGGAATTCACTATAAATCGAGCTTTCTATTAGACTGATCCTTAAGATGGGCCATCACGTAATCACATAACTTACTTTAGGATATTAATCTCTTTAATAGTTAAAGATCTAGTTCTTATTCAAGACGGACCATACAATGGAATTAGGACTTCTCAGATAGAATGTGCATCAATCACAATGTTCCATTGATCAATCTAATGATCAATTTCCACAACTCGACCATCGGATTGTAAGAATAACCATAAACAGGTTAGGTAGTAGTCATGCCCGAGATTTGGACACATGACTTAACAGGATGTGATTCAAACCATTGATAACTCTAATCAAAGGTGGGTCCTACGTAAAAAACTATTACTAATGAAAATAAATGAATAAATTAATATTTATGTATACATATAATAATAATGTACAAAGGTAAATGAGTAATAACACTATAATAATGCAAAAGATGTTATTATAAGACTTTAATAGTAGTAAGGGTATTATCAACACATGAAATAGATGGTCCTAAATGCACAAATGATCACAAGAGTCTTTTAACCGTTGACGTTCAATTCCAGAATCATTCGACCTTTAGATTGATGAAAAAACCACCATTAGGACTACATGTCAAGTTGTGGGCCCCACCTAGGCATTTTATCGGTCTGATCTTTAATCCCAAGCCCTGCTTGGGAACTCCAAGATCGAATGGATGAAGTGGATTTTCACCAGAACAACATGGTGGGCCCCACCTTGCAGCGCGAGTGCACAACAGAGACGTGCACCCACAGTGCATTGGTCGACCCAGCACGGCTAAGCGAGTTGATCCGCACTTTCTCAAAACAGAGAGAATCTCTCTCTCTCTCTCTCTCTCTCTCTCTCTTTCTTTGCTTCCACAAGCGAACAGGCATCCGTTTGGGATGTCCTTGGCCCACCATGATCACCCAACTGGGAAATCCGAACCGCCCATCAGCTTCAAGGAGTGGAGCTAACCAAAACCTGACTGCTATAGCAGGCTAAGAGAATGAGAGAGAGTGAACAGTCTTAGCCTTCAATGTCTGAACCCACCACTCAAACATTCTCCAAGTTTCAACAGAGCTCGTTGGTAAGCTCTCTAGGGTCCTTATGGAGTACCTGCTCGAGTTAGATTTTAAGAAGTGGTGATGGCGAGGATGTCATTAATGGCATTGTCTTCTTCCCCACTGATCACCCATGAGTGTAGATGTTGTTGCAGCCATAGTTTCTACATCTTTAGCGTCCATTCATCAAGCCTTAAGACCCAAAACTATCCATGAAATGATAAAAGAAAGGGAAAGCAGAAGAGAAGTAGGGATTTAGGGTGTTGAGTCGAGTTTGATTCGATCATGAAGCGCCCCATATGCTGGTGTTTCTAGGTGCATTCAGTTGAGTTGTCTGAGTCTAGAAACAGCTGGACTTTGCAACAGAGAAGCATGTTTGGAAGAGGATGAATAAAGAGAGGGAGGGTGCTAGTGGTGTAGTTGCACCATGATGCTACTCGACCCATCGAGTTGCTGACTTGGTCCAGTTACGTTTCGGCCTGGTTTGGTCCAGTTCACCCCTGGGTAGAAGGAGAGAAAGAAGAAAACTCAAGGAAAATGAGGAGGAAAGGAGAAGAAAGAAAGGGAAGAGAAAGAAGGAAGTTTGAGAGGGGTTGTTGGCTTGTGAGTTGACTCGGCAGAAACCGAGTCCAACCAAGTCGAGTTGGGTTTGGGATGGTCCAGACTCTTACTGGATTTCCAACATGTGGAAGAAGAGTGAAGAAGAAAAGTTAGAAGCAAGGAAAGAGAAAGGAAGAAGAGGAAAGGGAGTTAAGTCCCAAGTTACTGCTGAGTTAACTCGGCTAGAAACCACCAAGTCTAGCTGGGTTAAGTTGGGCTTGGGTTGAATCCAGGTGTGGCTGGACAATCCAGCAAAAGAAAGAGAAAATGAAAGGAAGGAGAAGAAGAAAGAGAGAGAGAAGGAGAGGTGTTGAGCCGAGTCAACTTGGATGTCGAGTTGAGTTTATTCAAGTCGAATCAACTATATGTGTGCTTTCTCTCAAACATTGCATTGAAATTCTAATTAGAGCATTAGTAGATTATTCATGTTATAACTAGCTATTATAAACAAAGATTGTATTTACCAAATATAAGTAGTTTAATTATCACTCTCAAAGATCATCATTAATAGTAGATCTTACTATTTATTTATTATCATTAGTATTATTATGATATTTGCAATTAAATAGCTTGATTAACTATTAGGAGATTATCCATACTTATATTTGGTATTATAAATAAATAAATAAAATTTATAGTTATTAAATATTAGCATTTTATTTTTCATGCTTAAATATTATCATTGATAGTAGATTGTACAATTTGATACCATCATAATAATTATCATTTCTGCGATGGGTAGCATTAATTGTAACTTTGATTTTAATAAATATTTTATAACCATTAAATTAATATTATAATTAATTACACACCACTAGGGTTCAACTTTAAAAATCTAGCCTAAACCTAAACTCTATGATGAAGTCCTAGACCTAAGTGACCTAAACTATAGGTCAACACTTTAAACATAAATATTGAGTTAAGTGTGGATCTGATGGTATAATTTCATAACTTATGATAGGATCCAAGTCTAAGGACATGCATGCTTCCTAATAACATTAGAAGACGAGTCAACAAACAAGGTAATGACTTTTCCCCTTAAGCTTTCCATCTCTAAATTAGATCAAGGATAGATTTTAAATTGATTATGAATGATGTCTTACAACTTGATTAATTATATGATTAGTTTACTTGACTATATGTTGAGAATTGATCATGAATATCAAATGCATATGCTAGACCTTGATTCATTTAAATGTTCTTGAACTGTATTTACACTTACACTTTGGTTGTACTCTATTAGGATGGTATCCTAATTCGATACTTGATCTCTATGCTAGTTGGATATGCTATTGTACTGTTAGAAAAACATGTGAATCAAAATCTCTCTAGTTTGTGAGGTGAACCTTTATTTAATAAAGAGAGTCCATAATCAGGGTATAATGAGACTGGTTGTGCTAGAAATAGACCCTCAACATGAAGGCTATGTTAGTGGCAATTTATTCATGGAACTTACCATCTATGGGGTGAATCTACCTATTTGATTTTGGGATGAACCGTTTGACGTTTTAATCACCACTGCTTATTTAAGGCAGGCCTACCAACTCCTTTTAATCGTCATATTTTAGTACCTTTGATAGTCATTTTCACTCAACATATGATGGTAATTCTCATACATTGGGAATTGATTGGCCATGTGTTAATGGGTTCTATACACACCCTAAGGCAGTAGACTCATGGGCCGGAGATGGTGGTCATGGGATAATATGCCCAAGCTGTCAGCCTACGCTGGTGTCGAGCCCCCGTAGTCACCATGAGCTTATTTAAACCAGCTGATTGAAATTGGACTAATAATGGCTTGGCTAATCATGCATATATGGCATTCGTCCACATTAGTAAGTTTGGCACTACGCATGTACTATATACTTTCATTGGTGACTAGTCACATTGGTGAGTTTGGAACTACGCATATACTATATGCTTTTGCTGGTGACTGGCCACATTGGTGAGATTAGCACTACGCATGTACTATGTACTCTCACTAGAGATTGGCCACATGCATGGGTTTTGCCCAAAAGCCAATTGGATGATCATTCCCAGTTGATGTGCACTTATACATCCATGCATATAACAAGATTATATCTTTTCATGTTTTAAATGCCTCACTGTTTTATGTTATACTTATCTGAGGTGGCGGTCTGTAATCTTGAGGGGAATTTACACAGAGTTGGCGACTCATCCTTCAAATATATAACTGTACAGGTAGCACAGGTAGCTTAAGTGATTTTTAGGTTCGGACTGATGAGGTACTGAGTAAATGGCCAGAGATGCATGACTGTATTATCAGGAGGAGTTACGGGGTCTTGTGGCTCAGATTTATATACTTCTTTTTTTTTCTCATGTATTAAATCATAAAAATCTTTTAATTGTTAATTTCAAAGACATTGGTTGTATAAGTCATTATGGGCAGTTTCTTGTATATTTAAATGATAATGCAACTTGAAATTGCAGTAAGACCACTTTAGTTGAAGTTAGAATAGGTCAAAGTGTCCTAAAGGGGGTGAATAGGACTTACAGACTTTTCTTAACAATTTAAAATCCTATTAACCCTACTCTTGATTTATCATATAGTTATTAAGATACACTCATTTTAACTCTAATGGCTTCCAAGCCAAATAGAGGATCCAATCACAAGACTACTCAATGTTCAAACATGATGCAGTAGTTAATCTATGATGGATGAGTTTTATGACAAAGTGTGTGGGATGTGATTCTTAGTAGTTATAAGTGATCACGTTATCGTGTTTGCATATAATTTCAAAGGTAAACATAATGCAAGGTCAAACAAATATCACTCCCAAACACAGTCGTTTATAGTGGTTCAGTTATGTGCCTACTCCACTCCCGGCGAACGCACTCATCCCATTAGTGTACCAGATTTCACTAATGAAAGTTTCAAATCAGGTTCACATCTAACCATTACAACCCACACAAGGTTGACTCTGAGACCTACACAAGGTACCTAAGACGTGCCTACACAAGACACAAGTTTATGCCCTACACAAGAGAAAAGGTTCCACACTTGGAACCTAGATTTTATGCCCTACACAAGAGCAAAAGATCCACATTTAGAACCTAGGTTTCATACCCTACAAAAGAGAAAATGATCCACATTTAGAACTTAGGTTTTATGCCCTACACAAGAGCAAAGGATCCACAATTGGAACCTAGGTTTTAAACCACAAAGGTCAAGAACCGACACTAAGGACCTAAGTTTATGCCCTACACAAGAGCAAGGGTCAACACACAACACCCAAATGTACTCTCTCGTCGGAGGCCTCTTATGAAGACTTGAAGGGGTGAGAAGCACCTGCGACCCAATCCTACATAAAGGAATGATCAACAGGGTCTCTGGACTTTAATGACTTATAGATAAGTAGATGAGCCTCGTAAAACATGTTAATGAAGATCTCCACCTTGATGATGAAGATTCTTCAGTTCCTTTGATCCGCAACCTTTGATGATGTTCCAATAAAGGTCGGGTTGGGTCAAGATTATGTTGGAATCCTACTCTAATAAATGTTTTCCTATTTTAGAAATAGAGTGATTCCAAGCTTTCAAGCATTCAAGGTATCCCAGCTCAATGATTTGTTAATGTAAGAATGGTATGAGGAAATGATGCATGTTCTCACCACCATATCCCTCTTGCGACATTATCTAATGATCGTGTCATGAATCGCTACCACTGTGCTCTACACTAACGCCAACGGCACATGCAGTGAAATGTCATGAGCATAATTTTCAAGTTCTTATTAGTCATTTTCATACAACAGGATTGGGAAGCTAAGATACCTCCCTTATATCAATTTTCAAATAATGATTCATTCTAGGGTCGTCAGTCCTAGTAAATCTCATACGATAATACTATTCTAGGTTGCCGTAAAGGGCTCGTCACCAATCAATACAGGCCTAGTATACCTTAGATGCTGCAAAAAGGCTCGTTGTCTGTCTGCAGTATCAAGATATGCTCGAGGTCACTACAAAGGGCTCGTCACTGATCAATGTAGGCCGACAGTGCGAATATAGTGTCCCATACCACCATAATAAGCTCATGAGTGTAGAATGCTCATTGGTCACTATGGGGAGGCTCGTCGCCTCAGTGTAGGCTGATAGCTCGACCACGGTTTCCCATACCACCATGTCCATCTCATGAGTCTTAGGGGATCGAGCTACCAAGGTTACTGAGATTTTCACTAGTCAGTTCGGTACCTTAGATTCAAATAGTAGCGACCAAATATGGTGAACATACATCTGTCAATCGGGTTATTTGACGAGCTCATCTAGGACAAGCACACGTTGAGTTGATCAACATGGAATGCATAAATACTCCTTGTGGCTTAACCACTGTCGAACATCCCAAGTACGACTTACATTCATTGAACACATCCTGTGTGACGAAAACAACCTCAACCGCCAGTTTAAGGACCGTTACCGATTACCTGGACTATAATATAGTCCCAATCACGTACAAGATCAATAATAAGCAATTGATTCAGATTCTACATTCATATGAACATGTTATGAAATATAACTTAAACACGAATTCAGTACATGGAGGAAATCATACACACAGTTTACATGAATAAAATAGACTAAATAATTCATGGATGAAATCATATACACAAGCAGGGTAATTGAGATTCATATCTCAACAACTTTATTAATCACACTTTACTGAATGCTATCTCATTCAGGCATTTTTACAAATACTTAGACTACACTATTCAACATACATTACGTATGTCAACCACATTACATATTAGGGTAGATCCCTTCACTTAGGAGTTGTTGCATGCATATCAATCATATATCTATGACAAATAATCATGGCAATCACAACATCAAATTCCTTATGCATACAAATATTTCCACGTATACATAAAAGATCCTATTTATAACATAGGTTATACATATATGCAAATCAAAATGGATAGTGCATTTAGCATGTGTAATAGTATCCATATCAAGAATAAATCATTATCTAACATTGAAAGTCTTGAAAACCATAACTTAAATGTATATAGTCCGCACCTTAAACTGAAAAATGCAAAATGAATATGATTTAGACGATAAGTCTTCGTTAACGGCGGATAAGCAACCTAAGGCATGAAATAGGTTAGCTACAACAACACTTAAACTATCCTAAGCTCTAAAATAGGTTAGGGTTTGATTGACTTACCCAAAAATGGAGTTAGAATCGTCGGAATAGCGATTCAGATACGATGGATTGGTGCGTAGAAGAACTAGGAAGAATCCCAAGATGAAACACTAGGTTCTCACTTACTTCCTCTCTCTTTTCTCTCTTTTCTTTCTCTTATATTGGCTAGGGTTGGAAATTCGTATGGGACTTGAGAGAGAGGGTTTAAGGCCTTTATATAAGCCCAAAACCGATGAAAATAGCCCTAAGGCCAAGGTATACTAGGTTATAACCAAATCGGGCTCTTTCTGATCCAACGGAACACTTTTGGATGTCTTCTTATCAAATGCGGTCGGACTTAAGATCACTAGTGTAGGATCTCAAGCAAGTAAAGTTTTCAATCCGATCGGATTTTCAGATCGACCGTGGTGGACCAGCTTCAGTTCAACGGTCACCGAAACTCGATCAGGGCTAAGAGTACTTTGACATGTATGGGATATCTTTCCTGATCCGAGGGTGAATTTGGGTCAAAAACTAACCGTTAGAATGCTTATAAATGATGCGCAAGAGACACGACTCAGATTACTTAAATTCATATTTAATTTCTTAAAAATCTTCACTTTCTCACACTCTTCACTCCGAACTAAAGGAAATGGTCTTAAGACATCGTTTGGGCTTGATTGTCGAGGTGATAGTCAAGTCCAACTAGGCGGTCATAACTGTCTAAGTTTATCGCAATCGGACTTTCAACGTGCAGTCCAAGTCCAATACGAAGTTTTCGAATGTTCTCGAGAGCAATTGGGTTTAAAGTTGGATCCTAGATTTCAGGGTAATGTAGCGTTAACAATTTTATAGGTTTTATGTCTTACAGAACGTATGGTGCTAAATTCACAAGTAATCTAGTTTAGCACTAGTTAATTCACGTTAAATTTCTAAAGGATTTTGTTCTAAATGATTTCTACGAAAGGTGATACTCGGGTCTATGTACGGATTTTTCCAAGACGTTATAATCTAGCCCCCTAAAAGAAAATTTCATCCTCAAAATTCGTACCTTCTCATACTCCTTGAGGATCTAAGGGTAGTTCTTCCTAACCTCAGCTTCAGTCTCCCAAGTAGCCTCTTCTTCACTGTGATGTGTCCACAGTACTTTCACAAGTGGGATAACCTTACTACTCAATACCTGCTCCTTCATATCCAAAATACGCGTTGGTCGCAGTTCATAAGTGGCATCCTTGCTCAACTGCACCTGCTCCCATCTGATAATATGCGAAGGATCAGGAACATACTTCTTAAATATGGACACATGGAATACGTTATGCATGCCTGCGAGTGGTGTGGGTAAAGTAAGGCGATACACTACTGCCCCCACTCGGTCAACTATCTGGAATGAGCCCATAAATATCGACGTCAGCTTCTTTCTCTTACCAAACCGAAGAACTCCCTTCATCGGGAAAACCTTAAGGAATACATGGTCCCCAACATTAAACTCAAGCAGTCGCCGTCTCATATCGGCGTAACTCTTCTTCCTGCTCTGTGCTGATAGTAGTCGACGCCTAATAATGTCGATTTTCTTTGAAGTCGCCTGAACCAACTCTGGGCCAATCAGAGTCTTCTCACCCACTTTTTTCCAATAATGCGACGCTCTACATGGGAGACCATACAGTGCCTCATAGGGAGCCATACCAATACTCGCCTGAAAACTATTGTTATACGCGAACTCTGCATAAGGAAGACAGTCATCCCAACTGTCCTTGAAATCCAACACAAGCTCGCAACATCTTCTAACACCTGATTCACATGCTCCATCTGCTCGTCTGTCTGCGGATGGAACATGGTACTGAACTTCAGCTTGACACCCATCGCTTCCTGGATACAAGTCCAAAAGATAGATGTGAATCGCGTGTCTCGATCTGACACAATCTCCAAAGGAACTCCATGCAGACGTACAATCTCCTTAATATACAATCTAGCCAACTCGTCTGCAGAATTCATAACTCTGATCAGTAGGAAATGAACTGACTTCGTCAACCTATCAACGATCACCCAAATAGATTCATGTCCCTTCCTCATCTTCGGTAGTCCAGAAATAAAATCCATAGAAATGAAGTCTCACTTCCATTCAGCTATGGGCATGGGTTGAAGCAATCCAGGAGGTCGACGATGCTCTACCTTAACCTAGTGACACTTGAGACAACGGGATACGAAGTTAGCAATGTGGACCTTCATATTCTCCCACCAGTATGATCTTTTCATGTTTTGATACATCTTCGTGCTACCTGGATGCATCGCAAGCCTTAAATTGTAGGCTGACTCAAGAACCTCTCGTCTCAAGTCAGGGATGTCTAGAATGCATAAGCGGCCTCGATAATGCAAGCCCCCATCCGTACCAACAGTCCACTCAGAGTCCTCATCTGTACCAACCCGCTCCTTCATCTTGGCCAAAAGCTCATCGTCTGCCTAAGCCTCGATAATCCTGTCATCGACGAGGGGCTGTACATGGACATGTGCGACGACTTCATACGACTCTTCCACCGTGAGTTTCTGCTCAAAGTCTCGCACAAACTCCACGATATCCCATTTTACAATCATAAGTGGAGCCACAAATTCTATAGTCTTCTTGTGGCTCAACGCGTCTGTCACAAGGTTTGCCTTGCCCGGATGGTAAGAGACCTCGAACTTAAAGTCCTTCGAGGTTTCCATCCATCGGCGCTACCTCGTATTCAAGTCTCGCTGAGAGAAAATATATCTAAGGCTCTTGTGGTCACAAAAGAGCTCAAAATCCTCTCCGTAGAGGTAATGTCTCCAGAGCTTAAGTACGAAAATGACAGCTGCCAACTCTAGGTCGTGTGTAGGGTAATTCTCCTTGTGTTTCCTCAATTGTCTCGAGGCATAAGCAATCACCCTGTCCTTCTACATAAAGACACAACCCAGACCAACACAAGACGTGTCAGTATATATCGTATACTTAACCCCTTGCTCTGATAATACTAGCACAGGGGTGGACGTCAACTTGTCCTTTAACTCCTGAAAGGCTTCTTCGGCCTTTTCATTCCAAGTAAACTTCAAATCTTTCCATGTGAACTGAGACAACGGTCTAGGAATCTTGAAAAAGTCTCAAATGAATCTTCGATAGTAACCTACTAGACCCAGAAAACCCCTTACCTCAGTAACTGAACTAGGCTGCTTCCAATCGTGAACCGTAGCTACCTTAGCGAGGTCGAATGTTATACCTTCCTTGGACACCACATGTCACAGGAACTTGACTTCTTCTTTCCAGAAATCGTACTTCTTATACTGCGTAAAAAGCTGATTCTCCTTGAGAGTATTCAATACCGCTCTCAGGTGCTCCTCGTGCTCTTCCCAACTCGTAGAGTATATCAAAATGTCATTGATAAAGAAGATGATGAATCGGAATAGAAATGGCCGAAACACTCTGTTCATTAGATCCATGAACATGGACGGAGCATTTGTGAGTCCAAAAGACATCACAAAGAACTCATAATGACCAAAAATGGTCCTAAACGCTGCACGTCCTCATCCCTGACGCACAACTGATGATACCCAAACTGTAAATCTATATTCAAGAAATAACGTGCCCCCTTCAACTGATCAAACAGATCATCAATATGGGCAAGGGATACTTGTTCTTCACTATCACCTGATTTAGCCTACGATAATCAATACATAATCACAAAGAATCGTCTTTCTTCTTCACAAACAAGATAGGCGCTCCCCAAGGTGACACACTCGTTCAAATAAAGCCTGCCTCTAACAATGCATCAATCTGTCTCCTCAATTCCTCTATCCCACATGGAGGCATACGATATGTCGACAGGAAAATAGGTGTCACATCGGGCACAAGATCGATAGTAAAGTCAATCACACGTCGATGAGGAAGCCCTAAAATCTTCTCAAACACATCAGGAAAATCACGAACCACTGGCATAACTCCCAATGTTGGAACATCAGAACTCTCTAACAAAGAAGCGTAGTTGCTAACGCGACAAGACCAACTGACCTGAACTGGAAATGTAAAGACCGTGCCCTCCGGTCCATAGGCTGTCACGACTTTAGCCTTGCAATCAATCTCTACTCTCATCTTTGTGAGCCAATCCATCCTGAATATAACATCATAGTGACATAGCGGGGTGACAATCAGGTCGATGACCACTGTCCTGTTACCCAAATCTACTAAGTAAGACTCACAGGTCCGAGTGATATCTGAAGTGATCCCTATAGCTACAGTGAGTCTCACTCCTTTCATAGGAGTCGTAACCAAACCTAGCTGCTTGAACATAGTGCAAGATATGATCAAAATAGTGGACCCGGTGTCCACCAATAAAACGATAGGCATACCTAGAATGTGAGAGAAAACCTCAAAAGATGTCGGTGTTGAATCTGCCTCGGACGCCTCAGTTGTGGGCGCATGAACCCGAACCTACTGTGGACGATGTGGTGGAGGTACCATGGGCCATTATGGCAGCTTAAAATGAGGTACTGGTGGTCTGAAGGAAGGATGAGTTGGTGCTAATTGAAGGAGTTGTGCAGAAATAGACTGAGGCATCAGACGGTTGATCCTCTGAGGCGGCGAGAAACCATTATCTCGCATCCTGGAGAAATAAGTCACCTCAGTGTGGTCTGGCTTCTTGCAGTAGTTGCACCACACATCAGATTGTCTCACATGGGTAGGAGATGGTAAGAACCTCGACGGTGAATCAACACGAGGCCTCTTACTGAGGAAAGGCCTACTCAAAAAATCAGGTCGCGGCCTAGGAGGCTTAGGTGCACGCATACGGGACAACCTATCCCCATCCTGCTCAGCTCGCAGGGACATGCTCACCAACTCAGCATAGGAAGAGATGCTCACACAGCACAACTTTGATCGAATCTCGAGCTGGAGACCCTCAGAAAAACACCACATCCGCAACGACTGATCACCTAGAATCAAAGGAGCATACCTGCCTAGTTCCGTGAACCCGTTCTCATACTCTGTTACCGACATCCCTCCCTGACAGAGGCGAAGGAACTCACTCTCCTTCTCGTGTTGGTAAGTGAACGAAAAATACTTCTCATGGAAGCAGGCCTCAAAAACCTCCCATGTCCATACAAATCCCTCCACAACTATGCGGAGAATGCTATCCCACCATAAGCTGGCCTCCTTCTCAAACATGAAGGTGGCAAGCTCAACCTGCTCTGCCTCGGAACAATGCAACAGTCTCAGTATCTTAGAGATGTGGTCAATCCAATACTCAGCCTCCTCGGGTCTGTGAGTACCCATAAATGTAGGAGGCCACAATTGCTGAAGTGCTCGAATGTGCCGCTGGCACTAGTATTCCCAGCTGGGTGTAAAGGCAAGGTAGGTGGAGTCGCCCCCATCGACTGAGCAAAGATACCAGCCATAGAGGACAAGAACTGCTGCTGCTGCTACTGCATCAATAACATCATCTGCTCTAGCATATCAGGAGGTGGCGCAGACTGCAATGCATAAGGCTTCAATGCAGACGCACTGTTCTGCTCAGGAACCGAAGGTGTGAAAGGAGGCACCACAGAAGGTGTCATAGGAATCGAACCAGCAGCAGGGCCAAAAGTTGGCTAAGGATCTGGTATAGGATCAGAACGAGATGGGCCCCAATGGGGGACCATATGGCTATCGCTCAGGGGAAGGGCCCCGTCGACCAACTCACCTAGAGAGAGAGGGGCCGAAGTCCTCAAGCCCTTAGGTGGCATACCCTACATACAACAGAGGGTGCAACCAGTGAGATTAGGCATTCACGCAGGCCATCCGCACAGTATTCACTTCACAAGCCAAGGAAATAACATGCATTTCATTCAACAAAATTGTCACAATACATGATGTGCAGCATTACATGAATCACGAAAGAGAATGCATGTGAACAAAAAAACTAAGCTTCAAACACTAAACTTCAAACACTAAATAACTACCAAACTACCAAACCACATACAAGAACAAGCAACAACAAACAAACAATGACTACATAAAGGACTATTCCTCAGAATCTAGCGATGGAGGGGGGCACCCTTATCCTGCAAACAATACATGATCGTCTTCAGAGTGTGGGTTACTTTCCTGAACTTGTGCTTCATGTAGCCCCATAAATCCATAATATCCTGTCATAGGGTGGCCTGACCCTCCTTAAGCCTAACCAAACGGGCTTCTCTATCATCCCTATCAGGATTATGCTCCTGAGTCGCAGGAGGAGGACTCTCATCAGTATCCTGAGCCTCTTCTTCTTCTTCGTCTTGCTCTTCTTCCTCTTCTATCTCTGCTCCACCTTCTTCATTACTCTCTTCTTCTTCTTCGTTTTCTGACTCATCTTCACTCTCCTCAAGTAGGGCTTGTTACTACCGAGGCCCAATCTCCATCTGATTGAGAGTAGTCTCGGTAATGTAATGGACTGGCACGGACAATTTTGCCCCAAGTCTGTAACCAAACTCAAGTGCAATCCTGCATATGAGTCGGCTGAACGAGAGAGATTCAGTCCTTCTATTCGAACGTGCAATAAGGACTATCTGATGCTAGATATATGTAGGCACACAAAGCTTCTCTCCCTACCACACCTGATACAAGAAATCCACCATCAAGTGCGTGCACTCATTGCGGTTGCTCCACCTGGGATAGATGTTGAACGTACAAATGTGGTGAAGCAAACGGAAGTCATCTGTCATATTTGTCACTAGAAGGCTTCTGTTAGGCTGTCATTTAACCAGATGATCATAAAGGAACTGTGTGCGGTGATTCCTTTTCACGTGCACTATTCAAATTCTTCTCACTTGCATGAACCTCACCAAGTGGCACACTCAAAATCTGAGTTATCAAAGCAACATCAACTGTGGCCACCTGATCTCTTCCAACTGAAATTCTAAATTGCAAGGGCTTCAACATCGGCTCTCGGATGTGGGCATAGAAAGCTCGGACAGTATCCACATTAGCATGACACTCATCCTCAAATAGCGAACCCCACTGGGCTTCAACCTGACGCTCAAACAATAAGAACTCACCAAATAGCCTTGCATCAACATGAGCTTCAAAAAGGACCCCGCAGCCTTCGAAAACACCATGAGATAACTCCGCCAACAAGGACCTTCCCATGGGAGCATGGGGATCTAGATCTTACTTCATCTGCAATTTACGAGTGGTGCTTGAACTAGCGGTGGCACCCCTCGGTCTTCTAGAATAGGTTGGGTGACTAGGCCCGGCTTCATCTACAGGGGCTCTTTTCTTCCCCATGAAAGAAAGGGTGGAGGAAATGGAGAATAAGGCCACAACAACCTCCATAAAAGCCATGGAAAAGTGAAGAAAGGAAAGAAAGGAATGAGATAATTGGGTCTCCATGGATTTGAGCCTCAAAAGAGGGTGTAAAGGCTCAAATGAAGGGGATTTAGAGATTCAAAATGATAAAATAGGATGGGTTAGTGGGTTTACACGAATTTGAGACTCAAATGGGGGGTTTAGGAGCTCAAATCAAAGGAAATGAGGGGGAAGGATGTATGGCTTGAAGAAAAATGGGGAAAATAGGGATTGGAAGGGCGATTTGAGAGGGAAAGGAGATGTTTTGAGGAAAAAGGAGAGCTTAGAGGTGGGTTTTGTGAAGGAAGGAGATGTTTGGGGGGGTTTTAGATGAGGAACCGTGGACCAGTGGCTCCCACTAGACCCCTAAGGGCGTCGGGCTGATGGCCCGCCCCAACCTGGCCCATCAGTTGGCGAGGCCTCGCCGAACCGGTGAGGGCCTCCCCGATCTCTAGACCGCCGAGGTCCTCCCCCCCTTATGTCTAAAATGCTATGGGTCCCACCCTGGGTCCCCCTAAAACAACCCCGATTGGGCCCTAACTCTGGTTCGGCTCGTTTCAGATCATTTCGGAACAAAACTGATACATATTCCTATTTACCGATTTCTAGCGGATGAGATGGAATGAAACATGATCTAAACACATCAATTGACGGTCTATAAGTGATTTGGGGTCATCATGTGTGATCAGGAGTGTGCACGGCTTGATCTCGGTAATCATTTCCAGTAAACTTCCGCCAAATGACAAAACTGGGAGTCCTAAACCTGTTTCTAGATTTTTCTCATACCCTCTTACACTAAAGTTGTGTCAGCGTGCATCGTGTGACCATAACCCAGGTCCAGTTTAATCTAGATCATGCTTTGATACCAACTTGTAACGCCCTGAAAATTGGGGGTCGAGTATAACTTAGCTCCCGAGTTCCAAAACATCACTTATGCAACATATTGAGAGATTGATGTATGTTGTCGGTATTAATGCATAAAACATGATGTATATTAAGCCAAAACAACAAACATAATTAAGGGACAGTTTAAGGACACAAGGGGAAGACTAAAATACATATATAAACCAACATAAGTCCCCAAGGTATGTATGCTCTGCCTGACCATAATTACAAGTCAAGTCTCAAAATACATATAACAAAATGTGATCAATCGCTATAATCATAGCCCATAATCCTCGCCAACCAGGACATGGCTCACATGAACCCGTCCGAGAACTGCATAAACGAGAATGCCTCCTTATCCTCATCGAACTCCGGCTCCACCTCGTAGGCATCACCATCACCTGCAGCTAAGTCACAGTTTGGTTGGTGTTTAAGCACCGTCCCAGAACATGGGAGTGAGTGATCAACTCAGTGGAACTACACAACAAAGGTTAACATGTTATTAATTCAATCAAGTAGTAATGATAAAGCAATACAATCAAACATGTCCTAGATACTCTTGTTAATGCAAGAATGGCATGAGGAAATGATGCATGCCCTCACCACAATCTCCCTCTTGCGACATCATCTAATGATCGTGACATGAATCACTACCATTGTGCTCTACACCAATGCCAACGACACTTGCAATGCAATGTTATGAGCATGATTTTTAAGTTCTTATTAGTCCTTTTCATACAGCAGGATTGGGAAGCTAAGGTACCTCCCTTATATCATTTTCCAAATAATAATCCATTCTAGGGTCGTCAGTCCTAGTAAATCTTATACGATAGTACTATTCTAGGTCGCTGTAAAGGGCTTGTCACCAATCAGTACAGGCCCAGTATACCTTAGATGTTACAAAAAAGGCTCGTCGCCTGTCCATAGTATCAAGATATGCTTGAGGTAACTACAGAGGGCTCGTCACCAATTAATGTAGGCTGACAATGTGAATATAGTGTCCCATACCACCATAATTGGCTTACGAGTGTAGAATGCTCACTGGTCACTACGGGAGGCTCGTCGCCTCAGCGTAGGATGATAGCTCGACCACGGTGTCCCATACCACCATGTCCAGTTCATGAGTCTTAGGGGATCGAGCTACCAAGGTTAACGGGATTTTCACTAGTGAGTTCGGTACCTTAGATTCAAATAGTAGCGACCAAATATGGTGAACACACATCAGTCAATCAGATTATTTAACGAGATCAACTAGGACAAGCACACGTTGAGTTGATCGACATGAAATGCATAAACACTCCGTGTGGCCTAACCACTGTTGAATAACCCAAGTACGACTCACATTCGTTGAACACATCCTGTGTGGTGAAAACAACCTCAACCACCAGTTTAAGGACCGGTACTGATTACATGGACTATAATATAGTCCCAATCACGTACAAGCTCAATAATAAGTAATTGATTCAAATTCTACATTCATATGAACATGTTATGAAATATAACTTAAACACGATTTCAGTACATGGAGGAAATCAAACACATAGTTAACATGAATAAAATAAACTAAATAATTCATGAATGAAGTCATACACACAAGAAGGGTAATTGAGATTCATATCTCAACAACCTTATAAATCACACTTTACTGAATGCTATCTTATTCAGCCATTCATACAAACACTTAGACTACACTATTCAACATACATCATGTATGTCAACCTCATTACATATTAGGGAAAATCCGTTCACCTAGGACTTGTCGCATGCATATCAATCATATATCTATGACAAATAATCATGGCAATCATAACATCAAATTTCTTACGCATACAAATATTTTCACGTATACATAAAAGACCCTATTTATAACATAGGTTATACATATATGCAAATCAAAATGAATAGCGCATTTAGCATGTGTAATAGTGTCTATATCAAGAATAAATCATTATCTAACATTGAAAGTCTTGAAAACCATAACCTAAACTTATATAGTTGCACCTTAAACCGAAAAACATGAAACGAATATGATTTAGACGATAAGTCTTCGTCAACGGCGGATAAGCAACCTAAGGCATGAAATAGGTTAGCTACAACAACACTTAAACTATCCTAAGCTCTAAAACAGGTTAGGGTTTGATTGACTTACCCAAAAATGGAGTTAGAATCGCCGGAATAACGATTCAGATACGATGGATTGGTGGGTAGAAGAACTGGGAAGAATCCCAAGATGAAACATTAGGTTCTCACTTACTTCCTCTCTCTTTTCTCTCTCTTTTCTCCCTCTTATATTGGCTAGAGTTGAAAATTCGTATGGGACTTGAGAGAGAGGGTTTAAGGCCTTTATATAAGCCCAAAACTGACAGAAATAGCCCTAGGGCCAAGGTATACTTAGGTTATAACCAAATCGAGCTCTTTCTGATCCAACGGAACACTTCTGGATGTCCTCTTATCAAATGCGATCGGACTTAAGCTCACTAGTGTAGGATCTTAAGCAAGTAAAGTTTTTAGTCCGATTGGATTTCCAGATCGATCGTGGTGGACCAGCTTCAGTTCAACGGTTATCGAAACTCAATCAGGGCCACGAGTACTTTGACATGTATGGGCTATCTTTCCTGATCCGAGGGTGAATTTGGGTCAAAAACCAAAGGTCAGAACGCTTATAAATGACGCGCAAGCGACACGACTCAGATTTCTTAAATTCATATTTAATTTCTAAAAATCTTCACTTTCTCACACTCTTCACTCTAGACTCAAGGAAATGGTCACAGGACATCATATGGGCTTAATTTTCAAGGTGGTAGTCAAGTCCAACTAGGTGTTCATAATTATCTAAGTTCATTACAATCGGACTTTCGACGTGCTTTCCAGGTCTGACATGTAGTTTCCTAATGTTCTCGAGAGTAACTGGGTTTAGAGTTGCATCCTAGATTTCAGGGTAATGTAGCATTAATAATTTTATAGGTTTTGGGTCTTACAAAACGTATTTAAAGTGGTTGATGCTAAATTCACAAGTAATCTAGTTTAGCGTTAGTTAATTCACGTTAAATTTCTAAAGGATTTGGTTCTAAATGATTTCTGCAAAAGGTGATACTCGGGTCTATGTACGGATTTTTCCAAGGCGTTACACTATTTTTCTTAATGTGACAACCAACAACAACTCTCCTTATATAGCTAAAAAGTTCCAACAAAAATAAAATTGTCAAAATTTGACTGAGTTCGATATCATCGATCCTAATTCGATGTCATCGAACGTATACTTTTGATGCCATTAAATCATAGTTCGATGATACGAACTCTCTTAAAAATTATTTCAGGAACTTTTTGATAGACTATCGATGATATTGAATCATAAACAATTTTGTCAATATTTGAATTTTGATGTCATCGATTCATTTTTTTATTCCTCGACATTCTAACACACGAGCTTGCTGGACATTTCAGAGTTGACCATGATGATATCGATACTGTTTCGATGTGATCGGATTTCATGTTCCGATTTCATCGTAACCAATTTCGATTCCTCGATCTTTTTGAAATATACTCCTTGAAAGCTTACTAGAGATATTTTGTCCAGATTCAATATCATCATGACTTTCTCGATATCATCGAAGTTTGAATATTGATGTTATCAAGGTTGTCTCGATTCCTCGACATTTCCTTTTGACTTTCCTATTAAGCTCGCTGGACACAATTTGTCTAGATTCGATATCATCGATTAGCTCTCGATGACATCAAAGTTTGAATTCCGATGATATCAAGGATTATTCGATTCCTCGAGTAATGACAGAATATTTTCTAAAGAAGTTCAATGGACAGTACTCTAAGTCTTTCGATATCGTTGACTAACCTTCGATGTCATCAATATTTGAAATTCGATGTTATCAAAGATACTTTCGATTTATCAAACATTTTGTCCAAAGTACTTTGTGGTTGCTGGACATATAGTGGCTTAATTCAATGTCATCGAGCACTATTTGATGTCATCGAACATAGGTGTTCGATGTCAATGATATAGACTCGATGTCATCGAACTCAGCTGAAAAACTTAAAAGATTTTTCCTGTTTAAAATTTAAGTTTTTAGACTTTTTCATCCTATGTTGTTCTAAGTCTTTTAAGGCTTTTGTTTACCAGGGTGTTTTAGGATTTTGGATGTGAGGATGATTTACCTGTGACGAGCTCAGAACACACATCCGGTCGAAGCAATAGCTTGATCAATCTTCATATGGGGGTCACCTGACTCACCGACTCAACCTTCACGCTAATTGACAAACTAGGGCACTTTCATAACTTTCCTTTGTGTTTGATTTATCCATATTATGCTAACTGCTAACTCTGAATGATAAAGAAAAAATATATATGGAATTTGGCTCTTTATAGGTTAACACTCAGGTTTTTAGGAAATGGATCATATACTCGGGTCCTGAAAATATGGGGCGCTATAGTTGGTATCATAACATAGTTTGGATAAACCAGGCCTTGGGAAATGATCTTATACAAACCCTAAATGTCTCAAGTTAGGATGTTTAAAATTAGAAATTTGAACTTAGGTGAATCTCCCTTAGATTTAAAAGAATGATTGAGAATGTAGAAACCCAAACTTAGGTTCCCTTAGAGACTATTAGAATAGTCATTTGAACTTATGAACATGTAACACCCCGGATTTTGGATAATCTGGGATTTGACGTCCTTAGGCAGTGGGTCAACTAAAACACCTGAAAAATCGCTCAGAACCCAATTCCATAGCCAAAGAAACCACTTAGGATTAATTCCTTTAGAAACTGAGCATAAGTTAGCTAGCGCAACGCTAGAGTAGCTGGGAAATAGTCCCTGATCACTTTAAATACGTTCTACAAGACCCAAATCAAGTACAACCAATGACTCTATAATACTCTATAACCTCGGATCAAACTCTAAGCAGGTTTGTTCTCTGCACCACTTTGAAAATCTGTATTGGATCTAGACCGCGCGTCGAAAGTCCGATACCTGCTCTCTTAGACCGTTAGAACCGCCTAGCTAGACTTGAGAATCATTTCAAAAATCAAGTCCAACCGATAATCACAGGCTATTTCATTGAGCCCGGGCTAAAGAGAGTGCGAATAGGGACAGATTTGGAATTTGAAATTCAAATCTGGCACACAACTTGACGCGTCAATATTAAGCATTCTGACCGTCAAAATTCAGCCAAATTACACCCTTGGATTAGGAAAAATTTCTATTTCATATCATGAGATTTGTAGGCCTGATCTACGTGCGGTGACCGCTGAACTGAAACTGGACCGCCACGTGCGATCTGCGAACCCTGCCAGACTGAAAACTTGATGCGTGCTAGATCCAGTATGCATGAGCTTAAGTCCGACTGCATTCAGCCAGGGGACCACCAGAAATGTCCTTTTGGACTGAAACAGCCCCGATTTGGTTACCCCTCAAGTGAACCTTGTTCCTGAGCCTATTTCGGGCAAGTTTGGGCTTATAAAAAGGGTTGAAACCCTCACTCCTCTCTCTCATCCGAATTTGAGAAAAACCCTAGATTGGGAGAGAGAAAAGGTGAGAGTTTGTGAGAGAGAGTAGGAGAGGATTTTCCTGCCGTTCCACCACCTGTTGCACGTACTTTAGCAACACGCTTCCATCACTCAGCCAGTGATTTCTCCACATTTTAAAGTAAGAAAATACTCCATTTAGTCGCTGATTTGAGGTTCCTTTCGTTCCATAGCTTGTTAACTCATAGATCTTGTAAATTAGGTTCTCTATTCGCCGTAGACGAAGCGTATACGCTCCGTTCAAATTCACACATCTATAGGAGATAAGGTGCGGATTTTAGACGCTTTGATTGACTGTTTCCAATGCTTTCAATGTCATTTAATAGTATATTATCGACGGCAATGCCATTTGACATGTACAACATGCTGTCCGTTTCCTGTTTTGTAAACCGGTGAAGAATATGAGATTCAGGGCATTTTAGTCATTTGTAGGAAGTACTGTTTTCATGCATATTTTGCTGATGTGATTGACATGGTTTATTGTTGCATTAGAATGTTAGGAATATGTGCATAATTAGTTTGGCGAAGAGATTCGCCTAAATGCGCACTTTGGGTCGACATACTATATGTAGACTTAAGTGTGTAGTGTAAGTGTTTGTATAAATGCTTGTATTAGTATGTATTGAATTAAATGATGTTATAGATTAGTTTGAGATTGGTTTTTCAATTAATATGCTGATGTGAATGATTTCCTACATGTTAGTTATATGCATGATTTCATTGTATGTATGAAATGCATGTACTTGATGATTTACTTAAGTTCTATGTTATAACATGTGTTAACATGCTCACATGGTTGTATTTCAATTCCAATACTCTCATATGATTTGCTGATGTGATTCCACATGTTTGGGACTATACTTAGTCCAGGCAGTCGGTAACCGAGCGAATTCGTGGTTAGCTTATCTTCGCCACGAACGACGCGGCGATGAACGTGAGCCATGTTTTGGAGTTGGCGGCAGTGGTTAGGCCACACGAAGTGTTTTACACACTTCATGTCGTTCAACTTGAGATGCGATCGTGCTAGTCGAGCCCGTCAAGTAACCCGACTGGCCCTTGTATGTTCACCCTGCATGAGTCATAACTGCTTGAACCTAGGGTACTAAACTTACCATTGTAAACCCTGTTAACCATGGTACCTTGATCCACGAAGACTCATGAGCCGGGCATGGTGGTATGGGATACCGTGGTTGAGCTGTCGGCCTACGCTGGGGCCACAAACCTCCCCATAGTGACCGGTGAGAACCTAGTCTCATGAGCAGATTATGGTGGTATGGGACACTATATTCTTTCTATCGGCCTACACTGATCAGGCGACGAGTCCTTTGTAGTGACCACGAGCGTATTATGAGTCTACGGGAGGCGACGACCCTTCAGTAGCAGTAAAGTACAGTAGGCCTATATTGATAAGGTGATGGGGGAGCGGAGCAACGAGTGCGTACAACAGCCCTGGCAGCCCTTGTAGCGACCTACAAAATATACATCATATGAGATTACTAGGAGTGACGACCCTAGACAGGATCTGTGTTGGGATTGATACAAGGGAAGTACCTTAGTTTCCCAATCCTGCTGTTTGAATGGACTAATAACAACTTGGAAATCATATCACCATACCATTGCATGTGCCTGGAAGATGTGGAGCACTTGAGGGTCGATTGCATGCCGTGGTCGTAGGATGGTGCCGTATAAGGGAGATCGTCGGTGAGGGCATACATCACGTCATGTCATATTGCATTAACAACAGTATTAGGATTGTCTGATTTATTGCTTTACTATTATCGCATGATTGATTTGAGAACATGTTAATCCTTGCTCTATTATTCCACTGAGTTAGCTACTCACTCCCACGTTACGGGACGGTGTTCCTGGACACCCACCAGACCCTTTTGTGATTGCAGATGATGGCGCAGCCTGTGAGGCGGAGCCGGACTTGATGATGATGAGGAGGATCCCTCCTTTATGCGTGTTCTGATTGACGGGATTATAAGGAGGTTGATTAGATGCCTTGACACTCGTCATTTTATATCTTCAGAGCACTCATGTATATGCTTTCTTTCTATTTTGAGGTATATATGTATATGTTTAACCTGGTAACATGTTCACACTCAAGAGACACACAACAGTATATATATGTTATACATACTATCACAGACTTTCGCTGGTTAATTTAACTATCTCTGGAGTATGATATGCTGTTCTGGCATAATTCCACTCATGTTTCATACATTAACATAGACAACATTCAATCATACATATCTATGTTGCATAAATAACATTTTGGAACTCGGGAGTTGGGTTTTTACTCGACCCCCCAATTTTCGGGATGTTACAGATGGTATCAGAGCATGATTTGGATTAAACCGGGCCTGAGTTATGGTCACGCGACGTACGCTGTCGCTTCCTTTGACTTAGATGGGCGCGAGAAGGGTCTAGAAACTCTTTTAGGATCGCAGATTCGCCAATAGGTGAAGACTATTCATATCAATCATGCGATCGAATCCGTAACGCATCTTGGGTCACATGAAGCGACCTGAATAGCTTCTAGGTTGTAGGTGAGTGGGTTGAGATGTTCTTTGAATGATTCAAAACCTTTAACTATAAATTCTTGGGCTGTGGGACAACCACAACCCCTGTATTCAATCGCCAGGGCTTAAAAATCCCGTTTCACCAAAAATCTTCAAAATTCTTCCTCTCACCACTCCAATATTCAATTCCTTCTTATCCTTTTCATATTAGGCATCAATCCTAATGTGAAAATAACATAAAATCATACTTTCATAAAATTTTACAGTGAATAGTAAAATTTCATAAAAAATGAACATAAGGCCATTCTAACTTCACTTTCTTTAATAATTAATGGGCTAGATGGAGGTACTAGCTCCTTCTACCCCAAAATTATATGCTGCATGATAGGGTTTTGTGTTTGCAGATTGGCCCCGGAAATCCCCAAACATATATTTGGGCCTCTATAGGTCAATATACAATGAACTAAGGTTGGGACCATACCTTTTTGGGGTCCCTGGACCATGGGGGACCAGACCCATGTGGTCCCATAGACTAAATAGGGAGTCGGTCGGCGATGCCATCGCCTGTTCGGAGATGCATCGCCGTCCGGTGGGGCCCACTTGGCGTGATTTTCAGGCGCACGCCCTATTTTGGGTAGTGTACACCCCGTATATAGTGTTCGTCCATAGAAAATCTCAAAAAGAGGTACTTCCTTCACAAACAGCCCCTTCCCTAGCCCCATTTTCATTTTCTTGTTGCCCTAACCCAAAATCATGGTTTTAAACCACCCCCAAATCCATTCCTG
Organism: Magnolia kwangsiensis; assembly: GCA_037074715.1. Taxonomy (NCBI): domain Eukaryota; kingdom Viridiplantae; phylum Streptophyta; class Magnoliopsida; order Magnoliales; family Magnoliaceae; genus Magnolia; species Magnolia kwangsiensis. Next base: position 79,460,028 of record CM073572.1, read on the forward strand.
GCCTAAAAAGACCACACTCCATCACTCCATTGCTGTTTGCAGCCTTCCCTCTTATAGATCTCGTCGTTTGGAGCTCTTACAACCCCCAAAACGAGCTGAAATCGTGAGGTGCTCCATTCCCCTTTTTCCTTCTCTTTTCTTTCTAAAAATTCAGCCTTTAGGAGCTTGATACATCCCTCTACAGGGCCTAGATTTCATTCTATCCATTTGGGTGACCATTTCTCCGCATTTCCTCCGCTTTCCGTGGCTATTGTTAAGGCTGTTTCAGCCTTTTCCTCCCTTTCCATCGTTCTCTCTCTCAAGTCCCTTTTATTTGATCCTCAGACTTGCGGAAACCTGCTACCCATCCCATTTCTCCGCGTTCTTCGCTTGTTTGATTGCCGTTTGAAATTTGTGTTTTGTTGTTGTTAGGTAGAAAATGTGTTTGTGTTTGTGGTTTGGGCTTAATATAGCCGAATTTTGTTGAATGGAGTGCGTACTGTTCATTTGTTGTAAGGTATTGTCCCTAGATTGGGAGTATTATAACTCCCGAGATTCAGCCTACAAATTAATTTTTATCCCACCCCACCCTCCTACCAAGCATGCCACTCCCTATCCCAATATGGGATTAGGAATGCAGTTCCATTTAATACAACTTAATGCTACTCGCCATATAGGCCCTTGGCATTTTGGACCTAGTGTTAGCATTCCTAGATTTGAAGGATCTGACGATATAGGAAATCCAATTCTATTTAAACAATCTTGACCCTAAGCAATAGAAGAATTCCCTGTAGTAGAAATGGTATGGAAATCCATTTACCGTATAATCTTAGGCTTTGGATTATAGCTACGGAGTTACAGACTAGCCTACTAGTTACCTTAAGTAGTGTAAAGCCTATATATGCTAAGGAATTGTAGGTTAGATTTGGTTGAAGTAGAACCTTATTCCTTCGATAGATCCCTTTATGACTTATGACTCCTGTTATTGCCCATAGGAAAGAACCATTCACTCTCAGGGAACATTTATACATCCCTCAGATTGAACTTAGAATAAACTAACACACACCCTTAGAATTGCCTTCCTCAAGGACTTATTGCATTCAGGAACGCAGAGTAAAGGAACTGCATGTAAGCGATGTATTCGCAGTTTGAGTCGACTTCTTAATCCTAGTGGTTACCAATGAATCCAATGCTCTGATCAAGCAGAGGATCGGCATCGACTCGGATTAAGAACTGATACAACGCATTTTCTGTCCTGATTAGACAGAAGGTTCAACGTATCCGACTTAGACCCACTACACAACCTTTCTTCTGTGATGGCCCAACCACCTACAACCAAACGTGATCACATTGTCTTTGGAAAATGGCGAGGACTTAAAGCCAGTAGAGAATTAGACATCTTGCCACCAACTCATACCTGCCCCTGAACTTAACCATAATAGAGATTAGGCTCATCTCTATGATCATAGGTACCAATGCTATAGAATGCATCATTAGCAAGGAAAACCATGTAGAGAAAGGTTGTTTCCATTTTAGGTTAAGGATAGCTCCTAAGTTGCGCCTCGTTCCGATATACGGATCGATGCAAAGATTCTTCAACCTTAAGTAAAACCAAGTTTTAAGGGGGGTAGAATATATTAAGTCCAATCCAGTTAGGTTAGTCAACGCTGCCGTTCGATCAGAGTGGCGCAGCGGAAGAGTGGTTGGCCTCTTTCCCACTGGCCTAGGACCAAAACAATTGAGTTAGGATGTACGTACGGTTAGGTCAATAAATAGGATTGAACCTTCCTTAAAAAAAGTACTCCTTACCCTTCGCCAATTTCAGGGACAAAATTGTGTTTTAAGGGGGGTAGATTGTAACACCCCGAATTTTGGCTAATCTGGGATTTGACATCCTTAGGCAGTGGGTCAACTAAAACACCTAAAAATTTGCTCAAAACCCAATTCCATAGCCAAAGAAACCACTTGAGGGTCGATTGCATGCCGCGGTCGTAAGATGGTGCCGTATGAGGGAGATCGTCGGTGAGGACATACATCACGTCATGTCATATTGCATTAACAACAGTATTAGGATTGTCTGATTTATTGCTTTACTATTATCGCATGATTGATTTGAGAACATGTTAATCATTGCTTTATTATTCCACTGAGTTAGCTACTCACTCCCACATTACGGGACGGTGTTCCTGGACACCCACCAGACCCTTTTGTGATTGCAGATGATGGCGCAGCCTGTGAGGCGGAGCCCGACTTGATGATGATGAGGAGGATCCCTCCTTTATGCGTGTTCTGATCGACGGGATTACAGGGAGGTTGCTTAGATGCCTTGACACTCGTCATTTTATATCTTCAGAGCACTCATGTATATGCTTTCTTTCTATTTTGAGGTATACATGTATATGTTTGACCTGGTAACATGTTCACACTCAAGAGACACACAACAGTATATATATGTTATACATACTATCACAGACTTCCGCTGGTTAATTTAACTGTCTCTGGAGTATGATATGTTGTTCTGGCGTAATCCCACTCATGTTTCATACATTAACATAGACAACATTCAATCATACATATCTATGTTGCATAAATAATATTTTGGAACTCGGGAGTTGGGTTTTTACTCGACCCCCCGATTTTTAGGATGTTACAGAACAGTTCCCTTCAAAAATTTTAGAACATAGACACTTCGAACTTTAGACCCCTTGAAATGTTTAGGTTAGACCCTTGGATGTTAACTTATGTAGAAATCCCATAGAATTGGAAGGAAATGAGAATATAGAAACTCAGGTGTTAGGCCCCTAGAAAAAAGTATTTGGATGGTCATAGAACTTAGAACTGAATTTAGGCCCCTTGAAAAAGTATTTGGATGGTCATAGAACTTAGAAATGAATTTAGGCCCCTTGAAAAGGTATTTGGATGGTCATAGAACTTAGAAATGAATTTAGGCCCCTTTGAACATTTAGTCATTTGGATTTAGAAACAAAAACTTTGGTTCTCCTATAAACCACTAGAACAGTTGTTTGAAACTTGAAACGAAAATTTTAATTCCGTTGTAAACTATCACGACAATTGTCTAAACTTAGAAACTAAGCTTCAGCATCACGGGGGAATAAGCGCCCACTATGATGTGATTGAAATTGACTTCCAAGTGGACAATTTTATTTTTCTTGAGAAATGTTGGATCTAAATTTTCTAAAAATTTTATCAGTTAGAAGTAATACTGACATAATATTTAGCAAATGAAATGAACTTAGGCATATGGGAAATCCCTTACTACCACATTGTACATTAGATCAAACATAAGTATTCCCTAAACTTAAATAATCATACTAAGAATTGTAATTTGAATCCCTTAATACACCACTTTACTTAGGAACAATATCTCTCACAAATACCAACACGAAAAGTTAGTTAGAGAAAGAGTTATATAATTTTATGAAAAATTTCAACCTAGACTAAGTATATCAAGACTAGATTTGAAATCCTAGGTGAATTCAAATTTCCATGTAGAAATTTTTTATCATGAAATGCTTTGTTTTAGTTGGGTATTAGGTGACCAGAGTGTGCACTGGAAGCATGATGGTCGTTCACATCTATTCATGTAAATTTCGGGTGCCCTCATTGAAAAACTAGAGTGATTACAAGATGTTCCTTGTGAATCTGGAATAATTAAGATCACGAATTGATTAAACCATGTTTACGCGATGTGTATGCGGTTTGGCTCAAGTTCTAGGTCTTAGTAAATCTCAATGATCTCGATCGTTGCCCTGATCAAGATTTAATAGGATTATGAATTGACACCAAAATCCTCTGTTCTACGGGCAGATGATCGATGTATCAGGCTTAAACCCACCACAACCATCTATCCGTGTTAGCTCAAACATTGAAAATGGAAAATTATAACGTACCTTAGACAACAGGGAGCTCTCACTAAAGGCAAAGGAAAATAAGAGAAAGGGTAAGATGTTGTTATTAGTCACCCAAATGAACTTATGATCTTAGTAGTTGCTATTAGGAATCCTGATATTGACGAGCATTAGAATGACTCTCTAGTTCTAGCTAATACTTAAATGGAACCTAAACCCATTAGTTGATTTGACAGACTAAAGACGTAAGGGTTATGGCAGGTCTGTATATAACTTGTTGGGATTTCACACTTAGGCATATGTGAGATAGGGTACGCCTTATTACCAAATCTCGAAGACGAGATTTTCTTTAAGGGGGGTATAATATAATAACCCCAGTTTTTTATAATTAGTCGTATACATTCATATGAATACACAATATTTAAGGGAAAATAGTGAATGTTTAGAAGCATTGTAGGTTAGATAGTCATCGTTCCCATCCACAGTAGAAGTGTTGAATTTTGGGGCAAAATTCTCTTCAAGGGGGGCATATTGTAATACCTCGCACTTTCTAGTACTTGGGTGTTACCATGAAGATCTAAATTAGTTCGCACATGTGTGGAGACACACGTGACTCACCTTATGCATCACATCTAGTGGACCACAATCTATTCATTTTGACCAACTAGTACAATCTTCATCCATATATTATTTCATCTGACCGCTGGGAGTGGAATTCACCTATAAATCGAGCTTTCTATTAGACTGATCCTTAATATGGGCCATCACATAATCACAGAACTTACTTTAGGATATTAATCTCCTTGTTAGTTAAAGATCTAGTTCTTATTCAAGACAAACCATACAATGGCATTGGGACTCCTCTCTCTGGTCGACCCATCACGATCAAAGCGGGCTGACCCGCACTTTCTTAAAACACAGAGAATCTCTCTCTCTCTCTCTCTCTCTCTCTCTCTCTCTCTCTCTCTCTCTCTCTCTCTCTCTCTCTCTCTTTCTCTATCTCTGCTTCCACCAGCAGACGGGCGTTCGTTTGCGACGTCTGTGGCCCACCATGATCACCCAACTGGGAGATCTGAACCATCCATCAGCTTTAGGGAGTGGTGCTAACCAAAACCTGACTACTACAGTAGACTTTTCCATACGTATGGACACACGAACCTCGCTGCAAAACAACCCTACAAACACATGCTTCTGAAAATAAAAACTGTCTCATTGCCAACTTGGCAATGCGCTAAGAGGAGGGATTCTCCATCCTGATCGTCCATCCTGGAGTGATCCTAGGCCTCTAAAGCTAGGTTTTTATAAATGAAAAAGAATAAGAGAGAGAGAGAACAACCACAACCTTCAATGTCCGAACCCACCACTCAAACCTTCTCCAAGCTTCGATGAAGCTCGTTGGCAAGCTCTATAGGGTCCTCATAGACTACTTGCTCAAGTTAGATTTGAAGAAGAAGTGGTGATGGCGAGGACGCCATTAATGGCATCGTCTTGTTCCCCACCGATCACCCACAAGCATGGCTACTGTTGTAGCCACAGTTTCTACATCCTTGGCATCCATTCATCAAGCCTTAATGACTAGCCATGAAATGATTAAAGAAAGGGAAAGCAGAACAGAAGTAGGGAATTAGGGTGTTGAGTCGAGTTTGACTCAGTCATGTAGCACCGCATTTGTTAGTGTTTCTAGGTGAATTCGGTCGAGTTTTCTAAGTCTATAAATGGTGGGACTTTGCAACAGAGAAGCATGTATGGAAGAGGAAGAATAAAGAGAGGGAGGGTGCGAGTGGTGCAGTTGCACCATGATGCTACTCGACCCATCGAGTTGCTGACTCGGTCCAGTCAGGTTTGTGCCTGTTTCGATCCAATTCACCCCAGGGTAGAAGGAGAGAAAGAAGAAAAATTAAGGAAAATGAGGAGGAAAGGAGAAGAAAGAAAGGGAAGAGAAAGAAGGAAGTTTGAGTCGGGTTGTTGGCTGTTGAGTTGACTCAACTGAAACCGAGTCCAACCGAGTCGAGTTGGGTTTGGCATGGTCGAGACTCTTACTGGATTTCTAACATGTGGAAGAAGAGTGAAGAAGAAAAGGGAGAAGGAACGAAAGAGAAAGGAAGAATAGGAGAGGGAGTTGAGTCCCGAGTCACTACCGAGTCGACTCAGCTGGAACCCACCGAGTCTAGCTAGGTTAAGCTGGGCTTGGGTCTAGTCCAGGTGTGGTTGGACATTCCATCAAAAGAAAGAGAAAAACAAAGGAAGGAGAAGAAGAAAGAGAGAGAGAAGGAGAGAAAACTTGAGTCGAGTCAACTCGGATGCCAAGTTGAGTTGATTCAAGTGGAATCAACTATATGTGCGCTTTCTCTCAAACATTGCATTGGAATTCTAATTAGAACATTAGTAGATTATTCATGATATAACAAGCTATTATAAACAAGGATTGTATTTACCAAATAGAAGTAGTTTAATTATCACTCTTAAATATCAACATTAATAGTAGATCTTAGTATTTATTTATTATCATTAGTATTACTATGATATTTGCAATTAAATAGCATGATTAACTATTAGGAGATTATCCAGCATGATTAACTATTTGCAACATTAATAGTATGATTAACTATTTGCAACATTAATAGTAGATCTTAGTATTTATTTATTATCATTAGTATTACTATAAATAAATAAATAAATTATAGTTATTAAATATTAGCATTTTGTTTATCTTGCTTGAATATTATCATTGATAGTAGATTGTACAATTTGATATCATCATAATAATTATCATTGTTGCGATAGCTAGCATTAATTGTAACGTTGATGTTAATAAATATTTTATAACTATTAAATTAATATTATAATTAATTACACACCACTAAGGTTCAACCTTAATATTATAATTAATTACACACCATTAATTGTAACATTGACCTAAGTGACCTAAACCATAGGTCAACACTTTAAACATAAATACTGAGTTAAGTGTGGATCTGGTGGTACAATTTCATAACTTATGTAAGGATCTAAGTCTAAGAGCATGCGCACTTCCTAATAATATTAGAAGACGAGTCGACAAACAAGGTGATGACTTTTCTCTTTGAGCTTTCCATCTCTAAATTAAATTAAGGATAGATTTTAAATTGATTATGAATGATGTCTTAGAACTTGATTGATTATTTGATTAGTTTACTTGGATATATGTTGAGAATTGATCATGAATATCAAATGCATATGCTAGACCTTGATTCATTTAATAGTTCTTAAATTGTATTTACACTTGCACTTAGGTTGTATTCTATTAGGATGGTATTACAACCATAAAATAGGGCAATGCCGATGGATAAAAACCGTCGACATTGACTTTCCCCGATGGCTTTTAGCCGTCAGATGGTCCGTCAGGAAAAGGGGCGTGGGCATTGCTCACCGACGGATTTTAGCCATTGGCGTCTATGACGGATAAAGCCGTTAGCGTTTCCCACAGCTGAGGGTGATGGAGGACGGAAAAAACTATCGGCATTGTCAACGGAAAAAAGCCATTGGCATTTCTAAATAATTAAAAAAACTAATAAAAATAATTAATTTCCTAATCAGCATACATGCAAAACTAGATATACCCATTTCTCCAAGGGTATGTCTATGCTTGAGACCACCAGATTTATAAGCTAGTCGAATCCACGAAGGGTGCCAACCACAACCCTATTCGCATTCCGCTTAATTTGAAGGTTCTTATCCATGTATTTCTTAAGAAAAGGTATAAGAAAAGGTGCATGAATTTTTTAAAAATGCGGATATCATTTCCCAATCGAAATAGCAAACTGATAATAACACTAAAAATGACATTTACTTCGGCTAATTTTGTTAATTATGAGACGTGATGAGAACTACGTTTTGCATAACAATAGCGAATAAAGTATTCTACATCTTACTGAATTTATCTGAACATAAGTTGAATTATGAACCCTACAAGTCCTCACCTGGACAAACCAACCTATTTGAGAAGGTAATTAAGTCTACACAATAGAAAAAGAAGAAATCAAAATCAACTATATCATCCAAATTCCAAATATTTGGATTGGATATGTGCTTTAAAAAGAGAAATAAGAGAGAGATATAGAAGCATTGGATATCATAGAAAGTCATGCAAAAATTTTAGAGTCATACCAAAGTGTCAAAATGAGCCTAACATAGATTTTCACATGCATTGCTCCGTCCAATGGCTTCCAAATCCACATCAGCAGCATGAGGCTTCTTCTGGGCATGGGCTTTTAGAATTAATCAATGTTTATTGTAATCAAGTAATCAGTTTGACTACACAACTATAAAGGAATAAAATATATGAAGTACATAAAATAGGTGTTTGTTTGTGTGTGTATGTGTGGGCGCCCGTGTGTTTGACATGCTATAAATGAAGCTATTGTAGCCTTTACATAGCTAATTATAAGTGGGTTGGGATCAGTCATGGGCCTCAAATCAGTTGTGCTATGAAGCTTGACTCTAGCACGTTATAAATGAAGCTATTGTAGCCTTTACATGGCTAATTTCTGCCCATCCACCACATGAACTCTTTTAAGTATAAGACAAGACATTACTAATTTTACATCAAGAGAAGTAAAATGTGGGAGTGATCTGGGCAATTAATCTGGTAGGCCACTACATGGATGGGCCATAGACTACATATCCTGGTTATTGGTTGAATCCATCCATTAAAATGTTATGAGATTTGCCTGCAGAATGTGGACTTGTTCTCATTTTTAAGTCGGCCATCACTTTCATCATTCAAGTCTAACCATCCTTTTTGTTTTTTTGGACAATTATTTGGATGACTGACACAGTCTGATCACCATGCCATTTGGGTTATGGCCCACCAAATCGAAGTTCCTGATTAATACAAACCATCGCAACATGTAGAGCGTAGTAGATGTTTTGAAGTGCACTTCATGGAACCAAAGAAAGCACCAAAATTAAAAATATAAATGGGAAAAAATGCTTGATGAGGCATGAGTTTCAGTAGCATAAATGTTTCTTCATAGTATTAGCCCGAGAAATCTAATGAATGACTCTTTATACTTAAGTGTCCAAGGAAATGCATGAACATTTAAGCTTACCTCAGCCGTCCATGCAAATGACCAAACAGTAATGACATCCAATTTCTACCAGTTATTCTTAAAGAGAGATACTTACATGCAGGTGCCCATAAACACTGGGTGCAAGGTAGACAATTGGATGGCTATAGAAACTAATTTCTCCCAAGGGTCCAATGATGTTAGAAAAGGACATTGTCATGTTTGAGAGGACACTGAGATACGGATGCCGCTGGCTGTTATACATGAAAGAAAATGCACATTCAACCTTTGAATTTCTCAAGTGGAGGAGAAAGAATTCATATGAATCTGTCCAAAGTTCACCATTATTTAATAATATTTAGTAAAATGTGTTGGGAAAAACAAAAGGAACCAACAATTAGGAAATGAGGTAGTTCATTTTTGTACTATATTAATTCCCAAAACCACACCAAGTGTAATCATATCAATTTTCCCCAACAAAATAGATTCATATCAGGGGCAGCAATGGCAAGTCAGGGTTGGCTCGGAAGCCCTGGCCCTAGTTCTAGCCATATAAGAATGGCCTATGAGGGAAAGTGTGGGATGATCAAAGAACATCAACTAGACAGATTGGATCGTCCAACCACTGTGATATTACATGGTTCCCATCTACGGCTGGGCCCATCAGATGAAAATTTTGCATCATTCATCCAAGCGGGCATGTTAAGTAGAAAGTAACCCTACATTTAAATTCAGAACCTTTTTTAGTAGAAAATGGTACCTTAACGTCAAAGCATCAAAGGAGTGGAGTAGAACTCGAGGATTTAAAGAGAGATTCAAGAGAGAGCTTCTTTCGATCCACAGTTTCTTTTGCTTCGCGAATATAATCCAGAGGATTGTCTCGCATTCATGGAGAATGGAAGGATTATATATCCAAGCCAATTACCCCACTTGGCGTCGGTCTTCTCCTTCTCCATCATGTCAGCCAAGGCTTGTATGTTGTCAATGTAAAATGGGTCATTTGAATAAAGATTCAAGGAAGTATGCTTTTCATTCTCATAATTCATAAAGATCCCAAAACTGGGCTTTGTACATGCTAGGACAAGGGCTCATGTGCTACATGCTCAAGATCCATGGTCCATCAGCTGGGGTTCCAACATTTATATGCCCTGGCCCAATAATCCGGCTGGTAACTCACGGGACACAATGTTTGAAATAAATGGAAGCTTAAAAAGCCTTCAAGATTTTTTTAGACATTCATTTGTTTCTTGGACCTGTCCCACCCAATGAATGGACTGGATTGACATTTGACCTAGGAGAACCACATAGGGTGCACTTGATGGATAGTTTGGATATTTTGCGGTAGAGGGCCTGCCTTGAACATGTGTGGTATTAGCAAATCTTATAAGTGAATCCCCATGACTGAGTGGAAAAGAGGAAATTATGTGGGAGAAAGAGTGGAAGAGACTCATGTGAATTCCTAGTGCTGCTCTTATGTTGACAAGAACTAGAGATAATGATATGAGACTTTGGATGATCTAGAGATAAGAAGAAGGCGATCTCTTACCTTAGATGATCTCGAGAGATAATGATATGAGACTTTCCCATCTAACCGATATTCATGCAGGACGCAATTCCTCCTCTCCTTTTGGAGCTCTCCCTTTCTAAAACAACATAAACAAGCCCCAATTCTCAATTATTATTATTTATTTATTTTCATTTTTTTTTCATTTTTGTAAGTTGTTTTAAGAGTAGAAATTCATAAATCATAAACTATTTCTCTACTCTAAAAATTATCATGAGCCATACTCAGCCCCTCAATATCAAAGTATTTTCCAGAGAAATGGAACAAGAAAAAGCAAGAGAGATAACTCACTTGATTCCCATCTTGGCAAAGGCAAGTTCACATTGGAATGATTTTCTCTAACCTTTACCTCCCCAAATACCCAAAATGAGTGGAACTTGTTACGATTTACTGAAACCATTCAAATTTCAAGAAATCAATCATGGGACTCACTTCAGAAGAAGCCCAACAGAAGAGAGTGGAACATCTGAGCTGTGCATCAGATTGGCCCCACAATGTACATGACCTAGCCCAAAAATGAGACTGGACACTATCCATGTAGACCACTCCATCACTTTGTGTTGCCCACCTAAAGACCCGATGCACGGTTCGTATGTTGCAGCTACTTTCCAGTCCCAGTGAAGCTCATACATAGAAATTAGTATACCTTAACGTTAGTCATGGTCATGAAATTCTTGCTAACATAGACAACAAGCTTGTCCATGAAAGCCAAGGCGATGTAGAAACCATGCATGGTGTTGTCTAAGTTGTACCTGAAAATGGAACTTCTCATTATTAATTAAACAAATCATGTCAAATATTAAAAGCTTCCAACTCAAACTTGAGGATATTGGGAGCCTTGCACAAAACCTTAGGATCTAGCCCTCCAGAATAAACCAGGATTATGGAATAACAAAGTATTGAAATAAATCAAAGCATCAATCACACACCACACAAGAGATTTTTATGTGGAAAACCCTCAAAGAGGTAAAAACCACAGGACCTCGTCCAGATTAACAATCCACTATAAAGAAGAACGTTACAACAGATCACAAGCACACCTTGTTATGATCAAACCTTCATCACTCACACAGGAGTGGATAAACAGTAAGAGAGTAAAGAAAAACTGAGAGATTTCACTGATTACAAGGATGTAGAAGCGTTGAGATATGGTAGATTGCCTCCACAAGCATAACCTCCCTTCTACAAGCTCCCTCTCTCTTTCTCTCTCTCTCTCTCTCTCTCTCTCTCTCACACACACACACACACCCCTTTGATATCCCTCTTGTATTTTTCTATCAGCATCATGCCCTAGAAAAACCCTAGAGACCCCTTTTTATAGTTTTAGGAAACTCACTTTCGCATCCCAGTTGCACAAGGACTTACGACACGAAATCCGCGCAAAATCACATAACGAATCTACGTAACCATGACTAGTCGTGCGCCACCCACGACCGATCGAGTAACACCTATAACCGGTCGTGAACCTCCTACGATCGGTCGAGCACCCCAGAGAAAAATCATCCAAACTCACTGGACTTTGAGTTGTGTCACGACTCGAACCTACGGCTAGTCGAACACTAGTCCACCACCGGTTATGCAGGGCTCATGACCGGTCAAGCACCAGATAAAAATCTCATCAAATCTCTCCCTTTTTGACCTGAGAGGAATTCACCTTCTTCAAGCTAGCCTAGTTTCTACAAACCTCAAACTTGCCCTTGAGTAAAGCCTTGGTCATCATGTCTGACCCATTATTGTCCGTGTGGACATTCTCAAGCTGTAACACCTTCTGTTCCAAAGTATCCCTGATCCAGTGATACCGAATCTCGATGTGCTTCGACTTGAAATGCTGACTTGGATTCTTGCTCAAGTGTATAATATTCTGACTATCACAATAGACCACGTGCTACTCCCTGCTTTAGGCTAAGTTCCTGTGGGAACCTCTTCATCCAAAGCATCTCTTTACATGCTTCTTTGACTGTAATGTACTCAACCTCTTTCGTAGACAATACTATGACCCTCTGTAGTCTACTCTGCCAAGAAACTGATCCCCTTATAAACGTGAACATGAACCCCAATGTAGACTTCCTAGAGTCTATGTCACCTGTCATATTTACATTTGTGCAGCCCTCTAGCACAGGTTTACCATCACCATAGCATAGGCTCAACCTAGATGAGCCTCTTGAATACCATAGTATCCATTTCACCGCTGCCCAATGCTCTTTTTCAGGATTGGTAAGATACCGACTGACAACTCCAACCGCATATGCAATGTTTGGGGGTGTACACACTATAACATACATCAAACTTCTTACGACTGACACGTAAGGTATCTTTTGCATCTCTTCCACCTTTGCCTTTGTCTTAGGACACTGCTTGTCGCTCAATCTGAAGTGACCATCCAGTGGAGTACTGATCGGCTTCGTTACATTCATATTAAACCGCTCTAGAACTTTCTCAATATACCGCTCTTGTGACAGCTAAAGATTCCTGCTACTTCTGTCATGGGTTATCTCCATTCCTAGGATCTGTTTAGTCGGACCCAAGTCTTTCATCGCAAAAGATGTGCCCAGCTTTTATTTCAGCCTGTCAATCTTCTTGATGTCTTTTCCCATGATGAGCATGTCATCAACGTATAACAATAGAACTAAGAAATCACCATCTGAGAACATGTGCGTGAACATATAGTGGTCCGACCCTATTCTGTCATACCCATGTTGTAACAAGAACGAATCGAACTTCTTGTACCATTGCCGTGGAGCTTGTTTCAGCCCATACAAGCTCTTCCTCAACCTATACACCATATGCTCCTTGCCCTTGACTACGAACCCCTCTGGTTGGTGCATGTAGATCTCTTATTCCAAGTCATTATGGAGAAAGGTAGTTTTAACATCTAACTGCTCTATCTCCAGATCCATGCTAGCCACCAACCCAAACAACACTCGTATGGATGTCATCTTCACCACTTATGAGAATATCTCCTCGAAGTCTATGCCTTTCCTCTGACCAAACCCTTTTACCACAAGTCTGGCCTTGAAGCTCGTCTGTGAATTCTTCTGTTCAACCTTCTTTTTGAACGGCCACTTGTTGCTTAAATCTTTCTTGCCCTTAGGCAGTTTCACTATGTCATAGGTGTGGTTCTTATGTAAGGATTCTATCTCCTCTTGCATGGCTTTCAACCACTCCTCCTTATGCTCGTCGACTAGGGCCTCAGAATAGTCTTCTGGCTCTCCCCCATCAGTCAGCATAATGTACTCATGCAATGAGTACCTCTTGGATGGTGGCTGTCTGTCCCTAAATGACCTCTTCACCTATGGCTAAACAGGTGGATCAAGTGGGGGCTGCTCCCCTGGTCCATCTTCTTAAGGAACTCCCTCGTCCTCTACACCTTATTGTACTCCCCCATTATCAAACACCACAGGAGGAATAATTGGATCCGTGTCCTCTAACTCACCTGAACTAGGCTGTTCTTCTTTAGCTTATCAATGTCTTCTATACACTGATCTTCAAAGAAAACCACATCTCTGCTCCTGATGAGCTTCCTCTCGGTCTGATCCCATAATCTGTAACCGAACTTTTCATCACCGTACCCCAAGAACACACATTGCTTGATCTTCATATCTAGCTTGGACCTCTCGTTCTTTGATACGTGAATGGTTGCCCTGCATCTAAACACCCTGAGATGACTGTACGATGGATCCTGTCCAGTTCACACCTTCTTAGGTACTTCTCCATTCAACTGGGCTAATGGAGACCTATTTATCAGATACACTGCCATGTGGATTGCTTCTCCCCAGAACGTCTTGGGCAACTTCGTATGGAATAACATGTATCTGATTCTCTCAATAATGGTGTGATTCATTCACTCATCTACACCATTATGTTGGGGGGTCTTGAGAACCGTCTGTTCATGCCGTATACCTAGAGACTTGTAGTACTCATGAAAGTCACCAATGTATTCACCATCATTATCAGTGCAGATGCACTTCAATGATCTACATATCTCTCTCTTAACCATAGCATGAAATAATTTAAACACACTAAAGGCCTCATCCTTGAATTTTAATTCATAAACCCAAACCCTCCTAGATGCATCATCTATAAAAGTAACAAAATACAATTCCTCACCTAAGGTTTTTATCCTCATAGGACCACAAACATCTGAATAGACCAAATCTAATGCATGCACTTAATTAACATGAGAAGTAGTTTTAACGAATGAAACTCTATATTGTTTCCCTAATAAACAATCAAGATAGGTTTTGAGAGGCGTACCTGTCATGTCTGGAAGGAGCCACTTCCTCACTATTAGCTGAAGCCCTTTTTCATTCACATGGCCTAGATGTTGTACCACTTGTCGATAGCTGAATCTTCCACCGCATTCAACTCACCCATGCATATACTAATACTTGCCTTATATAGGGTGTTACACTTCTTTCCTCTGGCTGCGATTAATGAACCCTTGATGAACTTCCAGCGCTCACCAGGAAATCGGTTTTCATTGCCATCATCATCCAACCTTCCTAGTGACATCATGTTGAGGCGAAGGTCTGGGATACGCCTCACATTCTTGAGAACCAATGTGCATCCCACATCAGTCTTCACATAAATATCACCGATCCCTACGATCTTTGATACGCCAAAATTCCCCATCTTCACAGTCCCATAGTCACCTGACTTATAGCTTGTGAAGAAATCCTTACGTGGAGTCGTATGAAAAGATGCTCCCGAGTTTATCACTAGTCGGTGTCCTAACTCATAGCCGTGAGACATACGTCATGATCTAAAGAAAGAATACTACAACGTCTCCATCTGAAGCGACCGCAGTGAAATCTGATTCATCTTCTTTCTCCTTTCCTTTTCCTTTCTTATCGTTCTTTGCCTTACGACATTCATGCTTATAGTGACCCTTCTTGTCATAATTCCAGCATTCAACATCTTTTCTATTACTCGACTTGCCTCTTGATTTATCTCGAGCCTTTCTGCCCCTCCTGTTCTTTCCTCTCCCCCGTTCCTGTGTCACTAGGGCCTCTTGCTGAGTAAACCCCTGAGCCTTCCTCCTTGTCTCCTCATTGAAGAGACAGCTAGTCACCTGTTCCATGGATATCTTTTCGTCTGACACAAAGTTACTTAGAGACACCACCAGTGTCTCTCAACTATCAGGCAACGAACTAAGCAATAGCAAAGCCTGCAATTCATCATCCAGGACTATCTTCATAGTGAAGAGCTAGTTCACTATATTACTGACCTCATTTATGTGCTCGGCCACAGAACCACCATCCTTAAACTTGAGATTCACAAGTCGCCTTATCGAAAAAAAATTATTACCGATTGTCTTCCTCTCATACAGCCCTTCTAGTTTCAGCCATAGGCTAGCGGCTGAGGTTTCCTGTAATGCCCTGGAAAAATCCGTGCTTGGACTCGAGTACCGACTCGACCAGAAATCGTGTAGGATTAATTCCTTTAGAAAATAAGAGTAAGTTAGCTAGCGCAACGCTAGAGTAGCTGGGAAATAGTCCCTGATCACTTTAAATACGTCCTATAAGACCCAAATCGAGTAGAACCAAGGGTGCTATAATACTCTAAAACCTCGGATCAAACTCTAAGCCGGTTTGTTCTCTGGACCTCCTTGAAACTTTGTATTAGATCTAGACCGCACGTCGAAAGTCCAATAGCTATAATCTTAGACCGTTAGAACCGCCTAGCTGGACTTGACAATCAATTCAAAAATTAAGTCCAACCGATAATCACAGGCTATTTCATTGAGCCCGGACTGAAGAGAGTGAGAATAGGGTTAGATTTGAAATTTGAAATTCAAATCTGGCAACGACTTGACACGTTATTATTAAGCGTTCTGACCATCAGAATTCAGCCAAATTACACCCTTGGATCAGGAAAAATTTCTATTTCATATCATGAGACTTGTAGACCTGATCTACGTGCGGTGATCGCTGAACTGAAACTGGACCGCCACGTGCGATCTACGAACACTGTTGGTCTGAAAATGGGATGTGAGCGACATCCGACATGTACGAACTTAAGTCCGATCGCATTCGGCTAGAAGACCACCAGAAATGTCCTTTTGGACCGAAACAGCCCCGATTTAGATATACCTTAAGTATACTTTGTTCCCAAGCCTGTTTTGGGCATATTTGGGCTTATAAAAGGGGTTGAAACCCTCACTCCTCTCACCCATCCGAATTTGCTAGAAACCCTAGCAAGGGAGAGAGAGAAAGTGAGAGTTTGTGAGAGAGAGTGGAGGAGAATTTCTTGCTGCTCGTGCCATCTGTTACACGTGTTTAAGCAACATGCTCCAATCACTTTGCCGGTGATTTCTCCGCTTTTCTAGGTAAGAAAACATCCCTAATACTTGCTGATTTGAGGTTCACTCATTTCCATGGCATGTTAGCTGATAGATCTTGTAAAATAGGTTGTCTATTCGCCGTAAACGAAGCGTATACGCTCCGTTCAAATCGCTTCACCTATAAGAGATAAGGTGCGGATTTTAGACGCTTTGATTGACTGTTTTCAACGCTTTCTATGTCGTTTAATAGTAGATTATCGACGGCAACGCCGTTTGACAGGTACAATATGCTGTCCGTTTCCTGTTTCGTAAGCAGACGAAAAATATGAGATTTAGGGCATTTTAGTCATTTGTTGGAAGTACTGTTTTTATTCATATTTTGCTGATGTGATTGACATGGCTTCTTGTCGCATTAGAATACTAGGAATGCGTGCATAATTAGTTTGGCAAAGAGATTGGCCTAAATGCGCACGTTGAGTTGACATACTATATATAGACTTAAGTGTGTAGTTTAAGTGTTTGTATAAAAGCTTGTATTAGTATGTATTGAATTAAATGGTGTTATGAATTAGTTTGAGATTGATTTCTCAATTAATATGCTGATGTGAATGATTTCCTACATGTTAGCAATATGCATGATTTCATTATATGTATGAAATGCATGTTCTTGAAGATTTACTTAAGTTGTATGTTATAACATGTGTTAACATGCTCACATGGTTGTATTTCATTTCCATTACTCTTACATGATGGCTGATGTGATTCCATAATTTTTTGGGACTATACCTAGTCCAGGCAGTCGGTAACCGAGCAAATTCGTGGTTGTCTTTTCTCTGCCACGAACGACGTGTCGATGAACCCGAGCCGTGTTCTAGAGTTGGCGGCAGTGGTTAGGCCACACGAAGTGTTTTACGCACTTCATGTCGTTCAACTTGGGATGCAATCGTGCTAGTCGAGCCCGTCAAGCAACCCGACTGGCCGTTGTATGTTCACCCTGCATGAGTCATAACTGCTTGAACCTAGGGTACTGAACTTACCATTATAAATCCTGTCAACCATGGTACCTCGATCCACGAAGACTCATGAGCCAGGCATGGTGGTATGGGACACCGTGGTTGAGCTGTCAGCCTACGCTGGGGCCACAAACCTCCCCGTAGTGACCAGTGAGCACCTATGTCTCGTGAGCAGATTATGGTGGTATGAGACACTATATTCTTACCGTCGGCCTACACTGATCAGGCGATGAGTCCTTTGTAGTGACCGCGAGCGTATTCTGAGTCTACGGGAGGCAACGACCCTTCCTTAGCAGTGAGAATACAGTAGGCCTGTATTGATAAGGTGATGGGGGAGCGGTGCAACGAGTGCGAGCAACAGCCCTGGCAGCCCTTGTAGCGACCTACAAAAATATACATCGTATGAGATTACTAGGGGTGACGACCCTAGACAGGATCTGTGTTGGGATTGATATAAGGAAAGTACCTTAGTTTTTCAATCCTGCTGTTTGAATGGACTAATAATAACTCGAAAATCATATCACCACACATTGCATGTGCCTGGAAGATGTGGAGCACTGAGCGGTACGCAAGCATGCCGTGGATGAAGATGGTGTCGTATGAGGGAGAATGTCGGTGAGGGCATCCATCATGTCATGTCATATTGCATTAACAACAATATTAGAATTGTCTGATTTACTGCTTTACTATTATCGCATGATTGATTTGAGAACATGTTAATCCTTGCTCTATTTTCCACTGAGTTAGCTACTCATTCCCACGTTTTAGGATGGTGTTTGCAACACCCACCAGACCCTGTTTAGATGCAGGTGAGGAAGCGATCCAGGAGGCTGAGTCAGACTGTGATGAGGACCAGGATGAGTTCTCATACATGCAGTACCACGACAGCTTTGCTTAGGTGGCCTGGATTGAAGGGACTTCTCAGTGGGACTATTTTGACTTTTGATTTTTTTTATTTACATGTATATGAGACTCAGAGATGTATTCATACTTTAGATACAGTCGAGATCTACTTTGTTTTTCCATACAGTGATATATATATTCTTTAGTCTTTCGCTTGCTTTTATCACTGGATCTGGAGTATGAATTACAGTTTTGGTATACTCTTACTCATATGAATGCTTTAACTCAGACAACATTGAATCATAATCATTTTTATTGCATAAGTGACAGTCTGGAACTCGGGAGTTGAGTTTATACACGACCCCCGATTTTCAGGGTGTTACAAGTCGGTATCAGAGCATGAATGAGATTATATCGGGCCTGGGTTATAGTCACGTGACGTACGCTGTCGCTTATTTTGACTTAGGTGGGTGTGAGAAGGTTCTAAAAACACTTATAGGATCGCAGGTTCGCCAATAGGCGAGGTCTATTCGTATCGATCGAGCGATCAAGTCCATAACGCATCTAGGGTCACGTGAAGCGACTTAAGTAGCTCTTAGGTTGTAGGTAGGTGGGTTGAGACATTCTTTGAGTGATTCTAAACCTGTAAATATAAATCCTTGGGCTGTGGGACAACCACAACCCTTGCATTCAATCGCTAGGGCTCAAAAATCTTGTTTCACCTAAATTCTTCAAAATTCTTCCTCTCACCACTCCATTCTTCAACTCTTTCTTATTCTTTTCATGTTAGGCATTGATCCTAATGTGAAAATGATATAAAATCATACTTTGACAAAATTTTACAGTGAATAGTAAAATTTTATAAAAAATGATCATTAGGTCATTCTAAGTTTACGATATTTAGCAACTAATGGGCTAGATGGATGTATTAGCTTCTTCTACCCCAAAATCATATGCTGCATGATAGGGAATTGCATTCATTTTTACAGATTGACCCCGGAAAGCCCCGAATGCATGTTTGGGCCTCCATAGGGCAATCTACAATGAACTAGGGTGGGGCCCATACATCTTTAGGGTCCCTGAACCATGAGGGACCAGACCCATGTGGTACCACCGACCAACGTGAGGGAGGGTCGGCGATGCCATCGCCGATCCGGCGATGCATCGCCTTCCGTTGGGGCCCATTTGCTGTAAAAGTTGGGATGTGGGGGTATTTTGGGTATTGCACCCCCCCTCCCCATGTAGGTTCCGTCCATAGAAAACTCCTAAATGGGGTACTTCCTTCACAACAGCCCCCTTTCCTAGCCCCATTTCACGTTTTCTTACTGCCCATCTCCAAACTGTGGCTCCAAATCCCTCCCAAACCCATTCTTTATTGAAAACGACCCCACTCCATCACTCCATAGTGATTTGCAACTCTCCCTCTTGAAAATCTCATCCGTTGGAGCTCCTACAACCCCCAAAACGAGCTGAAATCGTGAGGAGCTCCATTCCCCTTTTTCATTTTCTTTTCTTTCTGAAAATCCATCCTAGGGGAGCTTGAAACATCCCTCTACAACACTTAGATCTCCCTTTTTCAGTTTGGACAGCCATTTCTTTACATTTCTCCCATTTTTCATGGCTTTTGTTGAAGCCATTTTGGGTCTTTTGTCTCTCTCCACCATCCTCTCTTTGATGGGAAAGAGAAAGACCGCAGCGGATGAGGTCAGGCCTAGTCGCCCTGCACAATCAAGAAGACCGAGAGGTGGTGCCACAAGCTCAAGCGCCGCAGCAAGTCCAAGCACAGCCCGAGAGTTCCATACAAAGCGGGATTTGGATCCCCATACTCAACTTGGGCGAGTGATTTTAGCAGAGATGCCTCACGGCGAATACACTGACCGTAAGGTGTTGTTTGAGGTGGACATGAAAGGACGACTCTTCGGTGAATTCCTGTTGTTCGAGCGCATTGAAGCTGCGCATTGGGGTCCGCTGTTTGAAGATCGTGCTCGTGCTAATATGAGCACCGTTCGTGCCTTCTATGCTCGTATCCAGAATCCTACACTGGAGCCATTACAATTCAAGATTCCTTTTGGTAGAGACCGGATGGCTACGATCGATGTTTGGTTGATAACGCGACTTTTGAACGTGCCTCTTGATGATGTTCATCCTAGTGCGAAGAATTTGAGGAGTAGGCGTGAGCGAGATCGCCATACCAGGTTCCTATACTATAAACTGGTTCCATGGCAGCCTAACAATAGCCTCAAGGCATCTCATATGTCTGATGATTTGTACCTACTGCACCACATTTGCACGTTTAACGTGTATCCCAGGTCGACAAATCGCATTGAGTGTACGCGCCTTATGGTTGATTTCTTATATCTGGTGGCCCAGGGAGAAAATGTGTGTATGGCCACTTTCATCTTGCAACAGATTATCCTCATAGTAAAATCAAGAAGAACGTCTGAGTCGCTTCCTTTTGGCCGACTTATATGCAAGATCGCGCTTGAGTTTGCTTACAGACTTGGGCCGGAGCTGCCAGTCCCAATTCACAGCATTGATGAGTCTACCATGGTCAAGATGAAGATCTGGTCTCAGTACCGTGAGACTCAGCTTGAGGAGGATAGCGAAGACGATTTTGATGATGAAGAGGATCCAAGTGAGGGAGAACATGGAGCAGAAGTTGAGGAAGAAGTCCAGGAAGAGGTAGAAGAGGAGGCTCAGGATACAGATGAGAGCCCTCCTCCTTCTGCTCAGGCTACTGGTGATGATCGCATTTCCCGAATTGAGGAGAGCCAGGTCACCTTGTGAAGGAAAGTTCAGGAACTTCGATCTGAGGTCGAGGATACTAAGGCCGTTATGAAGAGAAAATTCGGAAAGGTAACTCTCACCTTGAAGGCGAACCTGTGCTGCTTGCAGCATAAGGGTGCTCCTCCTCCGTCACCTGACTCAGACTAGTGATGAGATTTTGATGTCGTTGTTATTAGTTAGTCGTTCTTGCTTTATATTTTGTAAGCCTGTTAAGGCTAGTAGTTTACTTATGTTGTTGTTGTAACTTTAAATGTCTTAGTTCCCATGTACTTCTCGTCATGATGCTTGTAAGGAGATATCCCTTGTATTGTGACAATTTTGATTAAATGAAATGCACGGAATGCTTTTGACTCTTTGTGTGAATGATTGCGGTGTGGTTGTGCTATTGAGACTGACAAGGTTGCGCCCTATTTTGAATATAGGGAATGTCGCCGAATGCTACATGGAGCACAGCTCGGCTTACATTGGGTGAGCCTATGGATCAGGCTCCTTCGCAATCTGATGCTCATGCAGACCCTGCTGTGGGCCCGATTCCTGAGACAACACGTGTGTCTCAGCCTACTACTGGTCCTGCAGTTGGACCACCGCCTTTTACACCACCCATTAGAGAGCCGTACCACGCGTCTTCTTCGATGCAGTACATGCCACAGCCTGCTCCACCTCCAGATAGATTTGAGCAAATGATGGCCATGATGCAGCAGCAGCAGCAGCTCCTGACTACGATTGTGGGGACTCTAGCCCAGGGTGGGAGTGTGCCTCCACCTGCACCACCTGCGCATCCAGCTGAGGATGCCTATACATATGCTCAGGATGAGGGCATGGCTCATCCTGTACTACCTGCTTATCCTGCAGGGAATGTCGCAGACACCCGGAGCTTGTTAGAGCGATTCCAACGCTTACGGCCTCCCACTTTTACTGGTTCTCATAGACCCGAGGAGGCCGAGTATTGGCTCGACTGTGTATCGAAGATACTGCGGATGTTACATTGTTCAGAGGCCGAGTAGGTCGAGTTGGCTACGTTCTTGTTCGAGCGAGAGGCCAGCTTGTGGTGGGACAGTGTATTGCGGACCGTTGCCGCCGATTATATATGGACCTGGGCAGCGTTCGAGTTTCGTTTCCACGATAAATACTATCTCTAGACGTACAGGCATGAGCGGGAGAATGAGTTTCTATGCTTCAGACAGGGAGGCATGATAGTCACTGAGTACGAGCATAGGTTCACAGAGTTGGGCAGATATGTCCCGACTATTTTGGCAGATGAGCAAATGCGCATACGGTGCTTTTTTGAGGGTTTGCGAACAGATATTCGGTCGAAGATGTGTTGCGTGAGCATTCCCTCTTATGCAGAGCTGATTCACATGTCCATACGGGCAGAGCAGGATGTGGATTGACTTACACGATCTCGTGGCCCTATTGCTCCTAGGCCACGACCAGAGTTGCAGGACAGGCTCTTTGCGGGCAAGAGGCCTTGAGCCGACCCTCCTACTAGGGCTACAGCGCCAATACCACCATTTCGGCACCCTAAGTTATCATGTACATATTGTGGGAGAGCGGGCCATTCGGCACAGAGTTTTTTTACTCCGATGCGGGACAGTGGGTTCTCGCCGCAGCAGAAGATCGACCGTACATGCTCACAGGCGATATCAGCACCGCCTTTACGGTTGGCTCCTACGCACCCTTTCTTCAGACCTCCGGTATCTCAGATCAAGCCCCCTCTACGGCCCACGACACAGTGGCCGAACCGGCCACAGCAGGCACGGGTGCATGCCTTGACAGCTGAGGCAGCTGTGATAGAGACTTCTCAGCATTCGACCTTTGAGGTCACCGTCCACATCGGAGGTATTCCTATTCTTGTGATGGTGGACACAGGGTCCACGATTTCATTGATATCACGCGCCATAGTCAGACGCATTGGGCTACCGACTATTAGGATGGACGGGGTGCGAGTTTATACAGCTCACGGGTCCTTTACAGATGCCACCCTGATGTGTGAGGGCTGTTTGGTGGATTTGGGGGGCAAGACGATGGCTCTTGATCTTGTCGTCGACCCCTCTCTTGTTTATCTCGACGTTATTCTTGGCATGGACTAGTTGACTGCAGCGAGGGCCGATATTGACTGCGAGACTCGTATAGTGACTGCCTACGAGCCAGAGGGCGCATCCTTTACATTTCAAGTGTGGGTAAATCTTCCCTTCCGCATACTTAGTTACGCTACTTTACTATGAGACGCTGGTGCCCAAATGCTTGAGCATACGCCAGTCGTTTGTGACTTTGGGGATCTATTCAGGAAGATCCCTGGTTTTCCACCTCGGCGAGAGATTGATTTCACTATCGATCTGGTTTCTGGTTCCACGCCCGTCTCACTGCCGACGTATCGCATGGCACCGTGTGAGATGGAGAAGTTGAGGACGCAGATTGATGGTTTGTTGGAGCTTGGCCTTATTTGACCTAGTGTGTCTCCTTGGGGAGCAGCAGTTCTGTTCGTGAGGAAGAAGGATGGTTCGATGCGATTGTGTATTGATTATCGCAGGCTGAACCAGATCACGGTGAAGAAAAAGTACCCTTTACCCAGGATCGATGACTTGTTTGATCAGTTTAGAGGAGCGCAGTACTTCTCGAATGTTGATCTTCAGTCAGGATATCATCAGTTGCGCGTCAAGGATGAGGACTTGCAGAAGACAGCATTCAGGACCAGCTTTGGACACTACGAGTTCCTTGTGATGTCGTTCGGTCTCACGAATGCACCAGCCGTGTTCATAGATCTGATGAACCGGGTATTTTGGCCTTTCCTCTATCGATTCGTCATTGTGTTCATTGATGACATTTTGGTATACTCCAGGAGTCGAGAGGTGCATGAGGAGCACTTGCGCTTGGTCTTGGATACGCTCAGACAGCATTAGTTGTTCGCACAGTACAAGAAGTGCGACTTCTGGAAGCAGGAAGTGAAATTCCTGGGACACGTGGTGTCTAAGGATGGCATGGCAGTTGACCTGTATAAGGTAGCTGTAGTTCAGGACTGGGAGCAGCCCGGTTCTGTCACTGAGGTGAGGAGTTTCTTCGGTCTCGCTGGCTATTATCGGCGCTTCATTCAGGATTTCTCGAAGATCGTAAGACCCTTATCTCAATTGACATGGAAGGACGTGAAGTTCGCCTGGAATGACAAGGCGGAGTCAGCTTTTCATGAGCTGAAGGACAGACTTACGTCCGCCCCTTTGCTAGTATTACCAGAGCAAGGGGTTAGGTACACTATATACAATGACGCGTCTAGCGTTGGTCTGGGTTGTGTCCTTATGCAGAGGGACAGGGTAATTTTGTATGCCTCGAGACAATTAAGGAAGCATGAGGAGAATTACCCTACACACGACCTAGAGTTGGCAGCCGTCATATTCGCACTGAGACTCTGGAGACATTACCTCTACGGAGAGGAGTTCGAGCTCTTTTGCGACCACAAGAGTCTCAAGTACATATTCACGCAGCGAGACTTGAATATGAGGCAACGGCAATGGATGGAGACTTTGAAGGACTTCAAGTTCGAAGTCTCTTACCATCCTGGGAAGGCGATCCTTGTGGCTGACGCGTTGAGCCGCAAGAAGGCGATAGAGTTTGCGGCTCCACTGATGGTTGCTGAGTGGGATATGGTTGAGTTTTTACGAGACTTTGAGCAGAAACTCACTGTAGAGGAGCCGTATGAGTTCATCGCACATGTACAGGTGTGATCTCAGATCGATGACCGGGTCATCGAGGCGCAGAGGGATGATGCGCATCTGACTGAGCTTCGAGAGCAGGCCAGTGATGATGTAGACGCCGAGTGGCGAGTTGGCATAGATGGGGGCTTACATTATCGTGGCCGCCTATGTGTCCCACGTGTCCCTGACTTGAGACAAGAGATTCTCGAGGCTGCGCATTGTACCAGACTCGCGATGCATCCAGGCAGTACGAAGATGTATCGCGACGTGAAGAGGACCTATTGGTGGGAAGGTATGAAGACCCACATAGCAGAGTTCGTGTCCCGTTGTCTCACTTACCAGCAGGTGGAGGCAGAGCATCGCCGACCACCTGGACTCTTGCAGCTTATGCCGATCGCAGAGTGGAAGTGAGATTTCATTTCCATGGATTTCATTTCAGGGCTGCCGAAGACGAGGAAGGGAAATGATTTCATATTGGTGATTGTCGACCGTCTGACGAAGTCGGCGCACTTCTTACCGATCAGAGTTACGAACTCTGCAGACGAGCTGGCTAGACTGTACATCAGAGAGATCGTGCGTCTGCATAGAGTTCCGTTGGAGATCGTGTCAGACAGAGACACGCGGTTCACCTCTATTTTCTGGACTCGCATTCAGGAGGCTATGGGTGTGAAGTTAAAGTTCAGTACTGCCTTTCACCCACAGACAGATGGACAGATAGAGCGGGTGAACCAGATCTTAAAGGATATGTTGCGAGCTTACGCATTGGACTTCAAGGACAATTGGGATGACTATCTTGCATATGCTGAGTTTGTGTACAACAACAGCTTTCAGACGAGTATCGGTATGACACCTTACGAGGCGTTGTATGGGCGACCTTGTCGCACACCGCATTGCTAGGCAGAGGTCGGTGAGCGTAGCTTGATGGCCCAGAGTTAGTGCAGGCGACGTCGGAGAAGATCGATATTATTAGACGTCGGCTTCTCACAGTGCAGAGCAGACAGAAGAGTTATGCCGATATGAGACGGCGGCCGCTGGAGTTCACAGTTGGGGATCATGTATTTTTACGAGTTTCCCCTATGAAGGGAGTCCTTCGGTTCGGGAAGAAGTGGAAGCTGGCACCGCGATTCATCGGTCCATTCCAGATCCTCGATCGTGTGAGAACAGTGGCTTATCGTTTGGCTTTACCCACGCCTCTCGCGAGCGTTCACAACATATTTCATGCCTCTATGCTAAAGAAGTAAGTTGCTGATCCTTCCCATATCATTAGATGGGAGCAGGTGCAGTTAGGAGAGGATATCACATATATCCTGCGACCGACACATATCCTAGACAGGAAGGAGCAGGTACTGCGTAGCAAGGTGATTCCCCTTGTGAAGGTATTGTGGACGCATCACTCTGAGGAAGAGGCTACCTGGGAGACAGAAGACGAGATTAGAAAGAACTACCCACAACTTCTCAAGGAGTACGAAAAGGTACAAATTTCGAGGATGAAATTATTTGTTAAGGGGGGTAGATTGTAATGCCCTGGAAAAATCCGTGCTTGGACTCGAGTACCGACTCGACCAGAAATTGCGTAGGATTAATTCCTTTGGAAAATAAGAGTAAGTTAGCTAGCGCAACGCTAGAGTAGCTGGGAAATAGTCCCTGATCACTTTAAATACGTCCTACAAGACCCAAATCGAGTAGAACCAAGCGTGCTATAATACTCTAAAACCTCGGATCAAACTCTAAGCCGGTTTGTTCTCTGGACCTCCTTGAAACTTTGTATTGGATCTAGACCGCACGTCGAAAGTCCGATACCTACAATCTTAGACCGTTAGAACTGCTTAGATGGACTTGACAATCATTTCGAAAATTAAGTCCAACCGATAATCACAGGCTATTTCATTGAGCCCGGACTGAAGAGAGTGAGAATAGGGTTAGATTTGGAATTTGAAATTCAAATCTGGCACACGACTTGACACGTTATTATTAAGCGTTCTGACCGTCAGAATTCAGCCAAATTACACCCTCCAATCAGGAAAAAATTCTATTTCATATCATGAGACTTGTAGACCTGATCTACGACCGCTGAACTGAAACTGGACCGCCACGTGCGATCTACGAACACTGTTGGTCTAAAAATGGGATGTGAGCGACATCCGACACGTACGAACTTAAGTCCGATCGCGTTCGGCCAGGGGACCACCAGAAATGTCCTTTTGGACCGAAACAGCCCCGATTTGGATATACCTTAAGTATACTTTGTTCCCAAGCCTGTTTTGGGCATATTTGGGCTTATAAAAGGGGTTGAAACCCTCACTCCTCTCATCCATCCGAATTTGCTAGAAACCCTAGCAAGGGAGAGAGAGAAAGTGAGAGTTTGTGAGAGAGAGTGGAGGAGAATTTCTTGTTGCTTGTGCCATCTGTTGCACGTGTTTAAGCAACACGCTCCAATCACTTTGCCGGTGATTTCTCTACTTTTCTAGGTAAGAAAACATCCCTAATACTTGCTGATTTGAGGTTCACTCATTTCCATAGCCTGTTAGCTGATAGATCTTGTAAAATAGCTTGTCTATTCACCGTAAACGAAGCGTATACGCTCTGTTCGAATCGCTTCACCAATAAGAGATAAGGTGCGGATTTTAGACGCTTTGATTGACTGTTTTCAACGCTTTGTATATCGTTTAATAGTAGATTATCGACGGCAACGCCATTTGACATGTACAATATGCTGTCCGTTTCTTATTTTGTAAGCAGACGAAGAATATGAGATTTAGGGCATTATAGTCATTTGTAGGAAGTACTATTTTTATTCATATTTTGCTGATGTGATTGACATGGCTTCTTGTCACATTAGAATACTAGGAATGCGTGCATAATTAGTTTGGCGAAGAGATTGGCCTAAATGCGCACGTTGAGTCGACATACTATATGTAGACTTAAGTGTGTAGTTTAAGTGTTTGTATAAAAGCTTGTATTAGTATGTATTGAATTAAATGGTGTTATGAATTAGTTTGAGATTGATTTCTCAATTAATATGCTGATGTGAATGATTTCCTACATGTTAGCAATATGCATGATTTCATTATATGTATGAAACACATGTGCTTGAAGATTTACTTAAGTTGTATGTTATAACATGTGTTAACATGCTCACATGGTTATATTTTATTTCCATTACTCTTACATGATGGCTGATGTGATTCCATAATTGTTTGGGACTATACCTAGTCCATGCAGTCGATAACCGAGCAAATTCGTGGTTGGCTTATCTCTACCACGAACGACGCGTCGATGAACGCGAGCCGTGTTCTGGAGTTGGCGGCAGTGGTTAGGCCACACGAAGTGTTTTACGCACTTCATGTCGTTCGACTTGAAATGCGATCGTTCTAGTCGAGCCCGTCAAGTAACCTGACTGGCCTTTGTATGTTCACCCTGTATAAGTCATAACTGCTTGAACCTAGGGTATTGAACTTACCATTGTAAACCCTGTCAACCATGGTACCTTGATCCACGAAGACTCATGAGCCGGGCATGGTGGTATGGGACACCGTGGTCGAGCTGTCGGCCTACGCTGGGGCCACAAATCTCCCCGTAGTGACCAGTGAGCACCTATGTCTCATGATCAGATTATGGTGGTATGGGACATTATATTCTTGCTGTCAGTCTACACTGAACAGGCGACGAGTCCTTTGTAGTGACCGCGAGCGTATTCTGAGTCTACGGGAGACGACGACCCTTCTGTAGCAGTGAGAGTACAGTAGGCCTATATTAATAAGGTGATGGGGGAGCGGTGCAACGAGTGCGAGCAACAGCCCTGGAAGCCCTTACAGCGACCTACAAAAATATACATCGTATGAGATTACTAGGAGTGATGACCCTAGACAGGATCTGTGTTGGGATTGATATAAGGGAAGTACCTTAGTTTCTCAATCTTGCTGTTTGAATGGACTAATAATAACTCGAAAATCATATCACCATCACATTGCATGTACCTGGAAGATGTGGAGCACTGAGCGGTACGCAAGCATGCCGCGGGCGAAGATGGTGCCGTATGAGGGAGAACGTCGGTGAGGGCATCCATTATGTCATGTCATATTGTATTAACAACAGTATTAGGATTGTCTGATTTACTGCTTTGCTATTATCGCATGATTGATTTGAGAACATGTTAATCCTTGCTCTATTATTCCACTAAGTTAGCTACTCATTCCCACATTTCGGGATGGTGTTTTCAACACCCACCAAATCCTATCTTAGATGCAGGTGAGGCAGCGATCCAAGAGGCTGAGCCGGACTATGATGAGGACCAGGACGAGTTCTCATACATGCAGTACCACGACGGCTTTAGTTAGGTGGCCTGGATTGACGGGACTTCTCAGTGGGACTATTTTAACTTTTAATTTTTGTTATTTACATGTATATGAGACTCAGAGATGTATTCATACTTTAGAGACAGTCGAGATCTACTTTGTTTTTCCATACAGTGATATATATATTCTTTAGTCTTCCGCTTGCTTTTATCACTGGATCTGGAGTATGAATTGCAGTTTTGGTATACTTTTACTCATGTGAATTCTTTAACTCAGACAACATTGAATCATAATCATTTTTGTTGCATAAGTGACGGTCTGGAACTCGGGAGTTGAGTTTATACACGACCCTCGATTTTCAGGGTGTTACATTTTCGTAGACACATGGTGGAATACAGAATCATCCAGCCATTGTCTAATAAATCCCACCGCCTTTTGGTCCATCTTCTTCCAATCATCATCAGACATATCCTTATATTTTGTTGATATGCCTAAAATTGGAGAATATAGGTTCTTGTAATAAAGAAAGTCCTTCATCTTAGTCTTCAATATGGTCCAGTTAGAACCATTGAGGTTGATCATCCTTGATGAGTACCTTCCATAATTCCAAACCGATCTAACTCGTTCAATAAACTTAGCTCTGATACTACTTTGTTGGGGGCCTTGCACAAAACCTTAAGGTCTAGCCCTCCAGAACAAACTAGAATTATGGAATAACAAAGCAATGAAATAAATCAAAGCATCAAACACACACCACACGAGATTTTTACGTGGAAAATCCTCAAAGAGGTAAAAACCACAGGACTTCCTCTAGATCAACAATCCACTATAAAGCAGAATGTTACAACTGATCACAAGCACACCTTACTATGATAAAACCTTCATCACTCACGTAAGAGTGGATAAACAGTAAGAGAACAAAGAAAAACTGAGATATCTCACCAATTACGAGGACGTAGAAGCGCTGAGATATGGTAGATCACCTCCATGAGCATAACCTCCCTTCTACAAGCTTCCTCTCTCTCTTTCTCTCTCTATCTCACACCTTTGATATCCCTCTTGTGTTTTTTATCACCATCATGCCCTAGAAAAACCCTAGAGACCCCTTTTTATAGTATTAGAAACTCCCTTCTGCATCTCAGTTGCGCAAGGACTTGCAACATGAAATTCATGAAAAATTGCGGAACGAATCTGTGTAACCACGACCGGTCGTGCACTAGCCACGACCGGTCGAGTGCCACCTATACCCGGTCATGAACCTCCTACGACTAGTTGAGCACCTAGGAGAAAAATCATCCAAATTCGCTGGACTTTGAGTCGTGTCACGTCTCGAACCTACGACTGGCCGAACACCAGTCCACGACTGGTCACGACCGGTCGAGCACAGGACAAAAATCCCATCAGAGGATTCTTCATTTAACCATATAAGCAATAGAATTGTATTGAGTTGATCCAAGATGTCAATGCTCTCACTACTTCAGTTTAGCATTAAGCAAGCATAATAGAGTAAAAAATGCATGAAGAGCAACCACCAACCCAAAAAAAAAAAGTCCTGAACTTAGAATGGTTATTTAATGATCTGATAGCTATCTGAAAGGTGGATAAACATTTACAGATGCTTTTAGAAGAGCAACTAAGATAACATAAGGGTAAAACAGAAAAAGTAGAAAAAACTCAATCCCTGTTCAACAATGGGATAAGTAACAACTCTATACCTTCAAGAATATAACACAAAAAATGTGTCTATGTATATAAGTATATGTACATGTATCTGTATGCGTATGTGTATGTGTCAATCACAGCATAATAACTACTAGAAATATGAAGGTGCATATAGATGCACAGCCAAATTGAATTGTGAACATTCTGTTGAATCAAGTCAAAATAATGAAATTTTAATGATGTGCCCAAAACGAGAGTAGCCATCAAAGTAAATCCCCAGTTACATACATTTCAAGTCTAATTTTAACAATAATGTAATTGTAATTTGGAGCCGAGTCCCTCAATGTCAAGACCAAGGTAATTACAATTTTTTAAACTAACCATCGCAATTCATTTCAACGGTGCATCCAAATGCAACCTTCAACACATATTATAAACTAAGAGCTAAAAAGAAGTACTAGAAACAAACCAACCATTGGTTAATTGATTCCACAATTCAATTTCAACACGTACCGATCAAATTGATAGGTATCAATTTATTCCACAACTTCATCCAACTACAGTAAATACATACAGCCCATTGGTCAACTCCAAGCAAGTATTGATTCCAAGGGTGTATCTAAGAAGAAGAATGCTCAATACAAATCTTAGAGACAAATGGTCATGTATTTATCATAAGGGTGTACTTAGTTGCACCTAAATCATGAATTTCATGATTAATAAATCTAATCTGGTGGAAAATATAATGAAATTTGATGCATCTAAACGCAGTATAAACAAATCTAGAAACCAATTTTTTTCACAAATATAATTGATGAAAACATAAGATATTTGAGAGAAAAAAAATCAAACCACCTCTTTAGGATGAGTGGTTTTGGTTGGTCTAGTACTGTAACATCTCAAAAATCGGGGGTCGGGTAGAAACCCAACTCCTGAGTTTCAGAACGTCACTTATGTAACATAGATAATGATAAATGCATGTTGTCTGTAGAATGGCATTAAACAAGATTAAGACTAAGCCAAAAAATCATATCATACTCTACAGAGAGTTAAATTAGCAAGCGGAAGACTATGATAAATACATAAAATATATAATTGATTGTAAGTCTCTAGAGTATGAACATGTTACCAGGTTAATTAAATACATGTATACTCCAAAAATGGAAAGAAAAGAATATACATGAGTGCTCCAAAAATATAAAATAACAAGTGTCATGGCGTCTAATCAACCTCCCTGTAATCCCGTCGATCAGAACACGCATAAAGGAGGGATCCTCCTCATCATCATCAAGTCCGACTCCGCCTCTCAGGCCGCGCCATCATCTGTAATTACAAAAGGGTCTGGTGGTGTCCGGAATACCGTCCCGTAATGTGGGAGTGAGTAATTAACTCAGTGGAATCATAAAGCAAAGATTAGCATGTTATCAAATCAATCACGCGATAATAGTAGAGCAGTCAATCAAACATTCCTAGATACTGTTGTTAATGCAGCATGAAATGACATGATGGATGCCCTCACCGACATACTCCCTCATGCGGCACCATCTGCATCCGCGGCATGCTTTCTTCTCGCAGTGCTCCACATCTTCTAGGAACATACAATGCGATATGGATAATGATTACCAAGTTATTATTAATCCTTTTCATACAGCAGGATTGGAAAACTAAGGTACCTTCCTTATATCAATCCCAACATGGATCCTGTCTAGGGTCGTCACTCTTAGTAATCTCATACGATGTTATATTTATAGGTCGCTGCAAGGGCTGCCAGGGCTGTTGCTCGCACTCGTTGCATCGCTCCCCCATCACCTTATCAATACAAGCCTATTTATATCCTTAAGACTGCATCAGCACTCGTCGCCCCCATGCGGTGTCAGGATAAACTCAAGGTCACTACAAAGGGCTGCCAGGGCTGTTGCTCGCACTCGTTGCTCCACTCCCCCATCACCTTATCAATGTAGGCCGACAACAAGAATATAGTGTCCCATACCACCATAATCTGCTCAGAGTAGGGTGCTCACTGGTCACTACGAGGAGGTTTGTGGCCCCAGTGAAGGCTGACAGCTCGACCACGGTGTCCCATACCACCATGCCCGGCTCATGAGTCTTTATGGATCAAGGTACCATGGTTAACAGGGTTTCAAATGGTAAGTTCAGTACCCTAGGTTTAAGCAGTTATGACAAATATAAGGTGAACATACAATGGTCAGTCGGGTTACTTGACGAGCTCGACTATCACGAGCACATCTCAAGTTGAATGACATGAAATGCATGAAACACTTCGTGTGGCCTAACCACTACCGCCAACCCAAAACACGACTCGCGTTCATCGACACGTCCTTCGTGGTAATTAGAAACCAATCACGAATTCGATCCATTACCGACTGCCTGGACTAGGTTATAGCCCCAAGCATTTGTAAACCAACGTCAGTAATCATATGAGAGTAATAGAAATGAAATACAACAATACAAGCATGTTAACACATGTTATAGCATACGAAGTAAGCAAATCAACCAACACATGTATTCTATACATATAAGGAAATCAATTCATATAACAAACATGTAGAAAATCATATACAACATCATGTGGATTGAGAATTCATTCTCAAAACTAATTTACAACACCATTTATTTAATACATACTAATACAAACATTTATACAAACACTTAGTCCACACACTTTAGTCTACATAGCGTATGTCGACCCAAAGTGTGCATTAGGGCGAATCTCTTCGCCAAACAGATTATACACGCATACATAATATCGTAACACGATGAATTTACATGTCAAGCATTTCAGCAAAATACGGACGTATACAGTATTTTCTATAAATGCCTAAAATACCCTAAATCTCATATTTACCGTACGTTTACGAAACGAAAAACGGACAGCATGTTGTACATGTCAAACAACGTTGTCGTCGATAATCTACTATTAAACGACATTGAAAGCTTTGAAATCAGTCAATCAAAGTGTCTAAAATCCTCACCTTTTGCCCTAGACGTGTATCGATTCCATTTGAACGTATACGCTTCGTCAACGGCGTAACGGCGACCTAATGCACAAGATATATAAGCTACTTCACTATTTGAATTGGAGGTTCTAAAACAACAAGTGGTTAGGGTTTTTCTTACTTAGAAGTGCGTTGGAATCACCGGGAAAGTGATTTGAATGACGGGATTTAGCACGTGTAACAGCTGTAGCAAGTGGCAGGAAAAGCTTTCCCACACTCTCTCACAATCTCTCACTTTCTCTCTCTCTCTATCTAGGGTTTTATCCAAATTCAGATGAGAGAGATATGAGAGAGTTTCAAGCCCTTATATAGGCTAAAACTTCACTAAAACAGACTTGGGACAAAGGTATACTTGAGTTATAACCAAATCGGGGCTGTTCCGATCCAAAAGAGCATTTCGAGAGGTCCCCTGGCCGAACACGATCGGACTTAAGCTCATAGTCACTGGATGTTGCTCACACCAAGTTTTCAGTCCGGTAGAGTTCGCAAATCGCACGTGGCGGTCCAATTTCAGTTCAGCAATCATCACACCTAAATTAGGTCTACAAGTCTCATGATATGAAAGAGAAATTTTTCCTGATCTTAGGGTGAAATTTAGTTGAATTCTGACGGTCAGAATGCTTAATAATAATGCACAAAGTCACGTGCCAGATTTGGATTAAAATTTCCAAATCCTTACCCTTCTCACTCTCTTTACTCCAGGCTCAATGAAATAACCTCTGAACGTCGGTTGGGCTTGATTTTTGAAATGATTGTCAAGTCCAGCTAAGCGGTCATAACGGTCTAAGATTGTAGGTATCGGACTTTCGATGCGTGGTCTAGATCCAATACAAAGTTTCAAAGGGTTCCTGAGAGCAAATCGGTTTAGAGTTTGATCCTGGATTTTAGGGTAACGTAGCGTCAACAATTCTACAAGTTTTGGGTCTTGTAGAACGTATTTAAAACGATCAGGGACAATTTCACAGCTAATCTAACGTAGCGCTAGTTAACTTACGCTTAATTTCTAAGGGATTTGGTTCTACATGATTTCTTTGGCTTTGGAACTGGGTTCAGAGAGGTTATGAAGGTAGTATGGTTGACCCATTGCCTAAGGACGTCTAACCCCAGGTTGGCAAAAATCCGGGGTGTTACAAGTACGCTTTCGCTGAGCTACAACCTTCCTTTTCTTCATTTTAGTATTCACGGACCAACACAACACAAAATTAGAAACAATACAAAACCTAAAACACAAATTTTCCTTTTATTTTCTTTTCTGAAAGTGGGATTTTGTATTTGATTTACATGGTGCGACATCTGAGGAACTTCCTAAAGACACTAGAGATAACAAATCAAATGGATAGGATTATGCAATGGTGGACCTTTTCCAAGTAATGATCATACACTATAGGCCTACCCAAGAGCAGTCTCAATCACTAAGGCTCTGTAACGCCCCGTACTTTTCCACACTCGGGTATTACCGTGTAACCCAACTTAGTATGGATACTAACGTAACTTAGTAACATCCATCCATTCCTCGAGCCACCCAACTATTCATCAACACTTGGACAATCATTGGACCCTGTTAGAGACAAATCAAGCCATTCATTATTAACAATAGCTCTTGGATCACCAAACCCGCTATTCAAATCTCTAATTATACCGTGCATTTATAGTAGGACTCCTCGGAGAAACCATGGATCAATCATCACCCATCAGGATCCACGACATCTCGTTGACTTGTGGCCTAGCGATAGATATCCCTAATTCAACCATCAAATCGTAAGACCAACCGTTAGATTTGTGGTCAGACAACTGAAAACTGTTACTTACATTTGTGCGTAATCCTGTATTCTAGAGTCGGCTTGACCAAAGACTTGTACCCTAGTAACCACGCCATCGCCACGGTTCCAACGCTGTGTCTCATACACCGATGTGATACCCAGGCCAGGAGATATGGGCTCGTGTTCATTTCAAAGAAACGCCATGCATTGCGAATTTCGAGAGAATCTCTACAACCTGTCACATCAATTAAGTCAAGTACACCCTCCATACCCCAATGTCACCTCACCCTATCATAAGTACATGCACCCATTCCCTCTTTTCTCCAAGTCAACACTCTCTCTCCCCACCCATTTCACTTTTACACCAATTTGAACCAACCCATACTTTCCATTCCCATTTCTTACAACACCCACTCCATCCATCCATCACTCCTCTCTCTCTCTCTCTCTCTCTCTCTCTCTCTCTCTCTCATTTCAAACTCATTCTCCCAAGCAACCATGGGTGGTGGACGTCCAAGCTCTCCATGAGAAAGAGCGAGATGTGGCCCACCTTCCTACCTCCCATCTCCACCCTTCAAAATCAATCTTAACCGTTGAATCTTGATTCCTAGGAGCTCTAAAACCCGTTGGTCAAAGAAGGAAAAAGAGATATTGAGGTGGGTAATTTTTATGATTTTTTACTGTTGATTTTGTAATTTAAGGACCCACATGTGGTGGGACCCATATTGATGTATGTTTTGTATTAAGGAGAGGCCCATACTGGCGAGGTCCCTCCCATTTTCATGGTTCTCTCTCTCTATTTTTTTCCTATTGTGGCCCACCTTGAAGAATGGACTAGATCCACACCATGGATGGTGGAAATCCCACCATGATGTGTTATCCACACCGTCTAATGTGAGGGCCTGAATGAAGAAAAATGTAAAATATTATCTTTGATACACAGCAGGTGGGCCATGCTATCGTGGACCCCACCTTGATGCATGATATCACCCACTCCATCCGTCCATCTAGATGAGACCCACCAAATATATCAGTTTCATACCCAAATCATGCAAACATTGACAGAGACTTATTTTATTATTTTATTATTTTATTATTATCTTTTTATGACATTACATGAAGAATAAGATAGATATAAATTTCACGTGGAACCTAGCACGTGTATGTGGCATCCCACCATGAGATATGGGTTTTAATCCACCATCCATCTGGATTGTGGGACCACATTCCTATGTTGCTGTTGTGTGATGTTAGCAGGTCCTGTGGGGTCCTACAGTAGCTACTGCATGTTAGAAAGTTTCGTGGGTCCCACATAATGTATGTGTTATATCCAACTGTCCATTGCATGGACGTCAGTAAGATGTGGGTCTGATCATGGATATGTATTATATCCCTACTGTCCATCTGTTTGGACATCAGAAAATTCTCAGGGCCCAATCATGAAGTGTGTGTTTATCCAACCGCCCACCTGGTAGCACGTGAGGCCCATCTTAATGTATGTATTTTGTATATGGGTCGTCCATCTGCTAGACAACAAGCAATTTTTTTGCTATCATTGCAGTTGGTGTCAGTAAGTTTTGTAGCCCACCATTGATGCATGTGATATATATCCTAGCCGTCCTTCATTCAGATAGGCATGGGGCCCACCTAGGATGTATGTATTGTAGCCACTCCATCCATCTAAGGACGTGGGCCTTGGTGTATGGATTTTACCCTCACTATCTATATGACGGTGGAAACCACTATGATGTAAGTGTTTTATCTATGCCATCCGTGGACCACACCATGACGTAGGTGTCGTATCAACACCGTTCACCAGTTGTAGAACATTTTGAGCCCTAGGCCTCAACGGCTAGGCCCAGATATGCAGTCAATAAGTCATATGATGAGGCCCAATATGAGGCCTAATGTGACCTATATGAGGCCCACTTGATGTATATGTGGCCCATTAGTGTGGCCCATTGATGCAGCCCACTTGATGTATATGAGGCCCATTAGTGTGGCCTATTGATGTAACCCACTTGATGTGTATTAGGCCCATGTGCAGGGCCTACCTATTATGTATATTAAGCCCATGTGTAGGGCCCACCTATTGTGTATTTGAAGCCCATAGGTTAGGCCCATTGTGATGTATTCAAGGCCCATGAGCAACGCCTAATGTAATGTGTTTATGGCCCATATGATGAGGCCATTAAGATGTATTTTTGGCCCATCTATTGCGGCCCACTTGATGTATATGAGGCCAATTAGTGCAGCACATTGATATGGCCCATGGTGATTATATGAGGCCCATTGTGATGTATATTAAGCCTTTGTGTGAGGCCATGAGCCCACTTTACGTTTGGTTCTATGTGAGCCACTGCTTGGGCGTGATGTTGGTTGAATGTCCATATTGTGGGGCAATGATGGTTGGATGTCCACATTGTGACCTTCCCTTAGGCCTTGTTAGGCCCATTCTCACTGATTGTCGATACTGATTCTGATTGTCAAGGTTAATTCTAATTGTGTAGCTCGATTTCGATTCTAATTATTAAGTCCGATTCTGATTGTTTAGGTCGATTCCGATTTCGATTTCGATTATCGAGGCTGATTCTGATTGTCGAAGATGATTGTTATGGCCATTTCGATTCTGATTATCGAAGGTCGATTCCGATTGTCGGGGTCAATTCTGATTGTTAAGGCTGATTTCGATTATCGAGGCCGATTATTGAGGTCGATTTTGATTCCAATTATCGATGCCGATTCCGATTGATTTTGATTGTCGAGGCCTATTTCAATTGTTGAGGTCGATTATCGATGCCATTTCGATTGTCAAGGCCAATTGTTGAGGCCGATTTCGCTTGGAAGGCTGATTGCTGGGACCCATATGATGTATATGCAGCCCATAGTTGAGACCCATTGCGATGTATAAGCGGCCCATGTTAGGGCCCAATGTGATGTATATGCGGCCAGTATTTGAGGCCCATTGTGATGTGTATCCAGCCCGTGTTTAAGGCCTAATGTGATGAATATGAGGTCTATGTGATGATGCCCATTGTGATGCATTTGAAGGCTGGGCGATGGAGCCCATTGTGATGTATATTAGGCCCATGTGAGAGGCCACTATAAGAAAATCCACTTTTATCGACGAAAAAATTCATCTCTAAATGACCATTTTTCATATGTAATGGGTTTTACCGATGAATTTTTTCGTCAGTAAATTCATCGGTAAAGGACCGAGGGTAAAGTATTTTACCGACGAAAAATTATATTGTTGGCAAAGGTAAGACTTTTACTGACAAAATTTTGACAAAATTTTTACCGACGAATTTTTTCGTAGGTAAAAATGCTTAAGAAATTTTTACCTATGAAATTTTTTATAGGTAACAATGTTCACAAACTTTTACAAAATATTTACAAAAATTTTACCTACGAAACATTTCATAGGTAAAATCTGTGCAGTTTGTTTTCTTTGGCATCGGTACGACTTTTACCTACGAAATTATTCATAGGTAAAAATGTCGTTGAATCTTTTACCTACGAAAGTTTTCATGGGTAAAAAACCTGGATGAAACTTTTACCTATGAAATATTTCGTAGGTAAAAGTCTCTTCTTTTTTTTTCATTATTTGGGCAAAAATTCCTGATATACGCCTGTTACAATATATTTCATCATAGTCTTCATGATATACAACTATTATAATATATTTCATCATATTCACATTCATATCCATCTAAACACAAACTATGTACATCCATCCAAACATAAAATACATCCATCCAAACACAAACAATCTTATCCACATCACATTCATCCACGCATAAATGCATATAAGTTTAACATCATAAATAAAATACAAAAAATTATTCATAGCCTATTTCTGGGGCTCATAAAATTCAGTGTAGTCAACACATTGTCCAGGTTAATGTGCACACACACCTAGGTCCTTACTCATGCCTTAATGGTAGATTCAAAATAGTTTCAATACAAGGTCACGAGTTCAAGTACCCATTGTGGTCGTAAGTTATTCTGGTATGTGAGTGTGTGTTAAAAGAAAAGTGAAAGCAAGAAAATGTTGATTTATCTTTTGGGTTGAGCCTAATGGTACTTGGTGATTTCTCATTAGGTAGAAATTATTATTACTTGTTTTCAGAAAGGTGAGATTAGGCCACTTATAATTATATTAAACTGATAAAATGTTGTACGTATATTTGAGCAGACGCCACAAAATAAACAATCCTATGGAAAAAAATAAATGAAAAGAGACAGAACATATGAGAGGTGATCCTTATCTCCTTTGATGGATTCAAGCAGCATGTGCCCTACCTAACTTCCAATAAAGAGAAGTTATATGGGTATTGGAATAATGTTGGTGATAAATTCACCTTGTCTATTAATATTATCATATTGTGTTAGGACATGACTCTAAAAATGAGATAAATCCAAATATCAAATAATCTATGTTATAAGAGATAGTGGAGATGGAAATAGATGCATTGTGATGCTTGAGTTCGAGTATGCTTGACAACAAAGTAAGATTTTCTTGTTTGTTGCCATGTGATTGGACTACATTATTATATAGTACGTTTGATGCAGCAATGTTAACAACGTTCATGATGACTAGGACTTACAGTCACAATGCAAGAAAATGAGAAATTTCTATTTGTAGCAATGGTAAGAAAAGGATCTAGATTCGTGATGCTCATATGTCATCCAAATTGTTGATAAAGTCATTACCAATACAATAAACTGAAAAAACACAAAAGTTTGCTAATCCTAAACTCTTATATCCCAAAGAAGGTTTGAATGTAGGTGCTCAATCTCTATTCTTATTTACCATGTGATTCACTTGACTATGGATTTACTTCATTTTTAGGCACATGTCCTAACATAAGCTTATAAAATTGAAAGACAATGAATTCTCAAGAATATCAGAGTGAGCCCCACCTAGGTTCCACCTTGGTGGGGAACACACGCAATTCGATTCCCCCTCTAACCACCTTTCGTGCCTACAAAAGAGGATAAAAATCATCATAATAAGAGACAACAACTAATGTCCTAACAAGGTTTTCAATTGAAATCATACAAGAAATTGGCTATGAATAATCTACTTGTATAAGGATGATTCTTTAAGATTGTGTGTGGGCTCATTCAATCGGGTTCAGGTTCAGGATTGGGTTTAGGTTTGGATTTTCAAGTTTAGGTTTAGGTTTAGGTTAGGGAGTTGAGATTAGGATTAGGTGTAGGTTTAGGTTTAGGAATTTGAGAATACATTTAGGTTTTAGGTTTAGGTTTAGATTTTAGGTTTAGGTTAAGGTTGAGGTTAAAAGTTTAAGTTATAGGTTATAGGTTTAGGTTATAGGTATAGGTTTAGGTTAATGTTGTAGGTTATAGGTTTATGTTAATGTTGTAGGTTATAGGTTATAGGCTATACCTTTAGGAAATTGAGAATAAGTTAAGGTTTAGGATTAGGAAATTGGGGTCGGGTTCGGGATCAGGTTTAGGTTTGGGTTTTCAAGTTTAGGTTTTGGTTTAGGTTAGGGAGGTGAGATTATGATTAGGTGTAGGTTTATGTTTAGGGATTTGAGAATACATTTAGGTTTTAGGTTTAGGTGTAGGTTTAGGTTTTAGGTTTTAGGTTTAGGTTTAGGTTTTAGGTTTAGGTTATAGGTTATAAGTTTACGTTATAGGTTATAGGTTATAGGTTAAGGTTTAGGGCATAAGTTTTGGTTTAGGTTAAGATTATAGGTTTAGGTTTAGGTTTAGGTTTAGGTTTCAGTTTAGGTTAAGGATTAGGTTTAGATTATAGGTTATAGCTTTAGGCAATTGAGTATAGGTTAAGGGTTTAGGTTTAGGATATCGGGTTCGGGTTCGGGATCGGGTTAAGGTTTGGGTTTTCAAGTTTAGGTTTCGGTTTAGGTTAGAGAGTTGAGAATAAGATTAGGTGTAGGTTTACGTTTAGGGATTTGAGAATACATTAAGGTTTTAGGTTTAGGTTTTAGGTTTAGGTTTAGGTTATAGGTTTAGGAAGTGTAGGTTATAGCTTTAGGTTTAGGTTA
Source organism: Magnolia kwangsiensis (assembly GCA_037074715.1). Taxonomy (NCBI): domain Eukaryota; kingdom Viridiplantae; phylum Streptophyta; class Magnoliopsida; order Magnoliales; family Magnoliaceae; genus Magnolia; species Magnolia kwangsiensis. The sequence continues at coordinate 79,501,872 of CM073572.1, forward strand.
GGTTATAGGGTAAGGTCTAAGGATTTGAGTTTAGGTTATAGGTAATAGGTAATAGGTTTAGGTTATAGGTTATAGGTTATAGGTCATAGGTCATAGGTTAAGGTTTAGGTTATAGGTTAAGGTTTAGGTTTAGGTTATAGGTTTAGGTTTAGGTTATAGTTTTTGGGATTTGAGAATAGGCTTAGGTTATAAGTATAGGTGTAGGTGAATGTTGTAGGTCATAGGTTTAGGTTATAAGTTTATGTCAATGCTGTAGGTTATAGGTTTAGGTTTACTGTAACGTCCTAGAAAAATCCGTACAAAGATCCAAGTACCATCTCGAGCAGAAATCACTTAGAATCAAATCTATTAGAAATTTAACAAGAATTAACTAGCGCTAAACTAGATTACTTGTGAAATTAGCCAATCACTTTAAATACGATCTGTAAGACCCAAAACTTGTAGAATTGTTAACGCTACATTACCCTGAAATCTAGAATCAATCTCTAAACTGAGTTGTTCTCGGGAGCACAATGAAACTCCGTATTAGACCTGGACTGCACATCGAAAATTCGATAGCGGCGAACTTAGACAATTATGACTACCTGGTTAGACTTGACAATCACCTCAAAAATAAAGTCCAGATGATGTCCTGAGATTATTTTCTTGAGTCCTGTGTGAGGAAAGTGAATATATTTAGAAATTAAATATGAAATTAAGTAATCTGAGTCGTGTCGCTTGCGGATCAATTATAAGCATTTTGACCATTGGATTCTGACCCAAATACACCCTCGAATCAGGGAAGATGGCCCACACATGCCAATATGCTTGTGGCCCTGATCGAGTTTCGGTGACCGATGAACTAAAACTGGTCCACCACAGTCGATCTAGAAGCCTGATTGGACTAAAAACTTAACTTGATCAAGATCCAATATTTATGAGCTTAAGTCTAACCACATTTAGGAAAGGGACCTCCATAAATGCTCTGTTGGATTGGAACAAGCCTGATTTGATTATAACCTAAGTATACCTTGGCCCTAGGGCTATTTTCGTTAGTTCTGGGCCTATATAAGGACCTTACACCCTCTCTCACATATTTCATACGAATTATAAACCCTAGTTAAGATAAGAGAGAAAAAAGAGAGAGAAAGTGAGAGAGAAGTTGGAGATTCACCCAGGGATTCTACCCTGCCTCTCTACATGCCTAATTCACCTATATGAATCATTATTTCGGCGATTCTAATACCATACATAGGTAAGAAATCATAACCCTAATCTGTTCTAAGGTTTCCAATAGTCTAAGTAATGATGTAGCTAACCTACTTCATGTTCTAGGTTGTAAATCCGTTGTTGATGAAGACTTATCGTCTAAATCATATCCGTAACGCATTTACCGATTTAAGGTGCGGACTATATACGTTTAGGTTATGGTTTTCTAGACTTTCAATGTCAGATAATGATTTATTACTGACGTGGGTGCCACTGCATATGCTAAATGCGCTATCTGTTTTGCTTTACATCTATATATATACTATGTTGTGTAAAGACTATTTCATGTTTTTGTTGAAATGTTTGTATGCATTTGAAATCCGATGTTGTGATTGCCATGATTAATTATCGCAGGAACATGGTTGTTATGTATGTGACAACTCCTTGGCAAAAGGTTTTGCCCTAATACGTCATACGGCCGACATACGTGATGTATGTTAAAAAGTATAATCTAAGTGTTTATAAAAATGCCTAAATGAGTTAGGAATTAGTAAAGTGTGATTTCTAAGGGAATTGGTGTTTGAATCCTAACTACCTTACTTGTTTGTATGATTTTCTTCATGAACTGTTGAGCCTAATTATTCATGTTAATTACGTGTATGATTTCCTCCACGTACCGTATATTCATATTTAAGTTATATTTCATAACATGTCGTATGATTGTAGGATTTGATTTAAATATACATTATTGTAATTGTACGTAGTTGGGACTGTATCACAATTAATTAATCGGTAACAGTTCTCAAACTGGTGGGTAAGGCTGTTTTCACTACGCAGGTTGTGTTCGACGAATTCGAGCCGTACTTGGGAGGTTCGATGGTGGTTAGGCCACACGGAGTTCTTATGCATTTCATGTCGTTCAACTTAACGTACGCTCGTCCTAGTCGATCGCGTCAATTAACCTGATTGACCCAATGTATGTTCACCATGTTTGGATGCTACTGTTTGAATCTAAGGTACCAAACTCACCAGTGAAACCCTATTAACCTTGGTACATCGACCCGCTAAGACTCATGAGCTGAACATGGTGGTATGGGACACCGTGGTCGAGCTGTCAGCCTACGCTGGAGTGACGAGCATCCCCGTAGTGATCAGTGAGTAACTCAGACTCGTGAGCCGAATATGGTGGTATGGGACACTGTATTCGTGCTGTCGGCCTACATGGATTGGTGACGAGCCCATTGTAGTGACCTTGAGCTTACCCTGAAACTGCATTGAGGCGACGAGCCTTATTATAGTATTTAGGGTATAATTAGACCTGTATTGATTAGTGACGCGCCCTTTACAGAAATCTAGAATTATAACATCGTATGAGATTTGCTAGGACTGACGACCTTAGAATGGATCATTGTTTGGGTATTGATATAAGGGAGGTACCTTAACTTCTCAATCCTGCTGAATGAAAAGGACTAATAAGAACTTGGTAATCATGCTCATAACATCGCACTGCATATGTTGTTGGTGTTGGTTCAGAGCACAGAGGTAGTGATTCATGCCGCGATCGTTAGATGTTGTCACAAGAGGGAGTGTATGCGAGGGCATGCATCATTACCTCATATCATCCTTATATTAACAAGAGTATCTAGGACATGTTTGATTGTACAACTTTATCATTACTGCTTGATTGAATTGATAACATGTTAACCTTTGCTGTATAGTTCCACTGGGTTGATCACTCACTCCCACGTTCTAGGACGATGCTTAAACACCAACTATACTCTGACTTAGCCGCATGTGATGATGTGAAACTTGAGGCAGAGCAGGAGCATGAGGATGATGAGGAGGCGTTCTCCTTCATGCAGTTCTCGGGCAGGTTCATGTGAGCCATGTCCTGATTAACAGGGATTAAGGACTATGTTTGTAGTGATCTATCACATTTTGATATTTGTATTTTGAGACAAATACTTATAATTATGACCTAGCAGAGCATACATTTCTTGGGGACTTATATTAGTATATATATTTCTTCAGTCTTTTACTTACATATTCTAACTGTCCCTAGTTTATGTTTACTGATTTGGCTTAATCTATTTCATGTTTTATGCACTAACACAGACAACATACATCCATCATTGAAAATGTTGAATAAGTGATGTTCTGGAACTCGGGAGCTGAGTTTTGATTGACCCCTGAATTTCAAGGCGTTACAAGTTGGTATCAGAGCATGATTTGGATTAAACCGGACCTGGGTTATGGTCACACGATATATGCTGATGCCAATTTAACGTAGGAGGGTGTGAGAAAAATCTAGAAACACATTTATGATTCCCAGTTTTCCAATTGTAAAGGCTTACTGTAAACAATCGCTGAGATCGGGTCCGTTCGCACCCGTGATCATGTAAAATGATCCCAATCCACTTCTAGACTGCCATTCGACGGGTTTAGATTGTATTTTGTCCCATCTCAGCCATTTAAAATCGATTAATGTGAATATACATTAGATTCTATTTGAAATGACCCGAACGAGTCGAAACGGAATAGGGGCCCAATCGGGGCACTTCAAGGGGGACCCAGGGTGGGACCCATGCATTTTTAGACCTTGGTGGGGGGGGGGGGGGGGGGGGGGAGGGGGGGAGGACCTCACCCCATCGGCGAGCCATCGCCGGATAGTCCAGGGACCGGCGAGGCCTAGCTACCCAGCGGGCTAGTACGGGCGGGCCGGCTCGGGCGGACGCTCCTAGGGTCCTGTGTGGCCCACTGATCCATGGGGGGTTTGATTTTAAAGACCCCTATCTCATCCTCTCTTCACATACTACCACTCTTAGCTTTCCTTTTCTAAAGAAATCCTCAAAAACCCCTCTCCAAACGCTTTCTTCTTCCATTTTCGTGCACTCTCACCCTACTCATTTCAAAACCCACCTCCATTGCTGATTTTCCTTTCTTTTCTTTCCATTTGAGCACTCAAATCCCTACTTTGAGTCTCAAATTTGTGGGAATCCTCTATCTCATTCCATTCCTTTTATTTCTTTCATTTTTCATGGTCCTATTCGAGCTTGTTACGGCCATATTTTTCATTTTCACCATTCTCCCTTTCATAGGGAAGAAAAGAGCTTCCGTAGATGAAGCTGGGCCTAGTCGCCCAACCCGTTCAAGGAGGCCGAGAGGTGCTGACGTGAGTTCAAGCGTCACTTAAGAGTTACAGACGAAGCGGGATCTAGATCCCCAGGCTCCCATAGGAAGGGCTTTGTTTGCAGAGTTGTCTCATGAAGTCTATGAGGGCCATAGGGTCCTTTTTGAAGCTCACACAGATGCGCAGCTATTTGGAAAATTTTTATTATTTGAGCGCCTGGTAGTAGCTAAGTGGGGTTCGCTATTTGAGGGTGAGCATCGTTCAAATGTGGGTACAGTCCAAGCTTTCTATGCCCACATTCGAGAGTCAACATTGGAGCCCTTGCAGTTTAAGATTCTATTTGGAAGAGATCGGGAGGCGACAATCAACGTTGCTTTCATATCTCAGCTTCTGAATGTGCCACTTGGCGAGGTTCATGCAAGTGAGAAGAATCTGAGTAGTACACATGAAAGGGATTGCCGCACATGGTTCCTTTATGGTCGTCTAGTTGAATGACAGCCTAAAAAAAGCCTCTTAGCGACCAACATGACGGACGACTTTCACCTGCTTCACCACATCTGCACGTTCAACATCTACCCCAAGTGGAGCAACCGCAGTGAATGCACACACTTGATGGTGGATTTTCTGTACCAGGTGGAGCAGGGAGAGAAGTTATGTGTGCCTACGTATGTCTTGAGACAGATAGTCCTTATCGTACGTTCTAAGAGAAGGACTGAATCCCTCCCATTCGGCCAACTCATATGCAGGATTGCACTTGAGTTTGGCTACAGACTTAGGGCAGAATTGTCGGCGCCGATCCATTACATCACCAAGACTACTCTCAATTAGATGGATATCGGGCCTCGGCAATGAAAAACCCTACTCGAAGAGAGTGAGGATGAGACAGAAAGCGAAGAGGAAGAGTGTGATGAAGAAGGTGGAGCCGAAATAGAAGAAGAAGAAGAGCAGCACGAGGAAGAAGAGGAGGACCAGGATACGGATGAGAGTCCTCCTCCTGCAATTCGAGAGCATGATCCTGATCGAGCTGATAGGGAAGCCCATTTAGTTAGACTTGAGGAGGGTCAGGCCACCCTACGACAAGATATTATTGATCTGCTGAGCCTCATGAAACACAAGTTTAAGAAAGTAACTCGCACTTTAAAGTCTATCTTGTGCTGCCTGCAGGATAAGGGTGCCCCTCCTCCATCGCCAGATTCCGATGAATAGTCCTATATGTAGTCGTTGTTTGTTTATTTTGTTGCTTGTTCTTGTGTGTAGTCTTTAGAGGAGTAGTAGTTTGGTAGTAGTTTTAGTGTTTGAAGCTTGGTTGTAATAGCTCACATGCATTCTTTGTCGCGATCCATGTAATGTTGCATTTCATGTATTGTGACAATTTTGTTAAATGAAATGCATGTTGTTTCTTTGAGTTGATATGTGAGTGTTGTGTGGATGGATTGTGTGTATGCTTAATCTCACTAGTTCCATCCTCTGTTGTATGTAGGGTATGTCGCCTAAGGGCTCGAGGACTTCGGCCAGTCTCTCTTTAGGTGAGTCGATTGATGGGGCCCCTCCCTTGAGCAATAGCTATACGGACCCCCGTTCGGGCCCATCTCATCCTGTTTATATGCCGAATTTTTATCCAGCTTTTGGCCCTGCTATTGGGCCGACTCCTATGACACCATCTGTAGTACCACCTGTCACACTTCGGTTCCTAAGAAGAACTGTGTGTCTACGTCGATGCCTCATGCATCACAGTCCGCTCCACCTCCTGATAGGCTAGAGTAGATGATGTTGTTGATGCAGCAACAACAAATACAGATACAACAGTAGCAACAACAGCACCAGATGTAGCAGTAACAATAAATACAGATACAGCAGTAGCACTAGATGCAGCAGCAACAATAAATACAAATACAACAGTAGCACCAAATGCAGCAGCAATAATAAATACAGATACAGCAGTAGCACCAGATGCAGCAGCAACAACAACAGCAGTAGTTCTTGACCTTCATGGCGGACTCTTTGCTCAAACGATGGGGGCGACTCCACCTGCTTCACCTATGCACCCTGTTCGGAACACTAGTGCCAGCGGCACATTTGAGCGATTCCAGCGCTTGCAGCCTCCCACTTTCGTGAGTACTCACAGACCCAAGGAGGCCAAGTATTGGATTGACTGCATCTCTAAAATGCTGAGGCCGCTTCACTGTAACGTTCTGGAAAAATTCGTACAAAGATCCGAGTACCACCTTGAGCAGAAATCACTTAAGATCAAATCCTTTAGAAATTTAACGAGAATTAACTAGCGCTAAACTAGATTACCTGTGAAATTAGAACCAATCACTTTAAATATGATCTGGAGACCCAAAACTTGTACAATTGTTAACACTACACTACCCAAAAATCTAGGATCAATCTCTAAACCCAGTTGCTCTCGGGAGCACAATGAAACTCTGTATCGAACCTGGACCGCACATCAAAAATCCGATAGCGGCGAACTTAGACAAGTATGACCGCCTGGTTGGACTTGACAATCACCTCGAAAATCAAGTCCAGATGATGTCCTGTGACTATTTCTTCAGTCCGAAGTGAAGTGTGTGAGAAAAGTGAATATATTTAGAAATTAAATATGAAATTAAGTAATCTGAGTCGTGGTGCTTACGAACCAATTATAAGCATTCTGACCGTTGGATTCTGACTCAAATACACCCTTAGATTCGGGAAGATAGCTCACACATGCCAATATGCTTATGGTCCTGATTGAGTTTCGGTGACCATTAAACTGAAATTGGTCCACCATGGTCGATTTGAAAACCCGATCGGACTGAAAACTTAACTTGATTAAGATCCAATATTTGTGAGCTAAGGTCCGACCGCATTTAGCAAAGGGACCTCCAGAAATGCTCTGTTGGATCGGAACAAGCCTGATTTGGTTATAACCTAAGTATACCTTGGCCTTGGGGCTATTTTTATCAATTCTGGGCCTATATAAGGACCTTACACCCTCTCTCACATATTCCATATGAATTCTAAACCTAGTTAAGATAAGAGAGAAAAAAGAGAGAGAAAGTGAGAGAGAAGTTGGAGATTCTCCCAGGGATTGTACCCTGCCTCTCTACGTGCCTAATCCACCTATCTGAATCGTTATTCTGGTGATTCTAATACCATACATAGGTAAGAAAGCCTAACCCTAACCTATTCTAAGGTTTTCAATAGTCTAAGTAATGATGTAGCTAACCTACTTCATATTTTAGGTTGTAAATCCGCCGTTGATGAAGACTTATCGTCTAAATCATATCCGTTACGCGTTTACCGATTTAAGGTGCGGACTATATACATTTAGGTTATGGTTTTTAAGACTTTCAATGTCAGATAATGATTTATTACTAACATGGGTGCCATTACACATGCTAAATGCAGTATCTGTTTTGCTTTACGTCTATATATAAACTATATTGTGTAAAGACTATTTCATGTTTTTGTTGAAATGTTTGTACACATTTGAAATCCGATGTTGTGTTTACCATGATTAATTGTCATAGGAACATGGTTGTTATGAATGCGACAACTCCTTGGCAAAAGGATTTGTCCTAATACGTCATACGGCCGACATACGTGATGTATGTTAAAAAGTATAATCTAAGTGTTTATAAAAATGCCTGAATGAGTTAGGAATTAGTAAAGTGTAATTTCTAAGGGAATTTGTGTATGAATCCCAACTACCTTACTTGTATGTATGATTTCCTTCATGAACTGTTGAGCCTAATTATTCAGGTTAATTACATGTATGATTTCCTCCATGTACTGTATATTCGTGTTTGAGTTATATTCCATAATATGTCGTATGATTGTAGGATTTGATTTAAATATACATTATTGTAATTGTACGTAGTTGGGACTATATCCCAGTCCAGGTAATCGGTAATAGTTCTCAAACTGGTGGCTGAGGCTGTTTTCACCACACAGGATGTGTTCGACAAATTTGAGCTGTACTTGGGAGGTTCGACAGTGGTTAGGCCACACGGAGTGCTTATGCATTTCATGTCATTCAAATCAACGTGCGCTCATCCTAGTCGAGCGTATCAATTAACCCGATTGACCGAATATATGTTCACCATGTTTGGATGCTACTATTTGAATCTAAGGTACCAAACTCACCAGTGACATCCTATTAACCTTGGTATTTCGATTCGCTAAGACTCATGAGCCGGACATGGTGGTATGGGACACCGTGGTCGAGCTATCGGCCTACGCTGGAGTGACAAGCCTCCCCATAGTGATTAGTGAGCAACTCAGACTCGTGAGCTGAATACAGTGGTATGGGACACTGTATTCGTGTTGTCGGCTTACATTGATTGGTGATGAGCCCTTTGTAGTGACCTCGAGCATACCCTGAAAATACATTGAGGCGACGAGCCTTTTTATAGTATCTAGGGTATAATTAGACCTGTATTGATTAGTGACGCGCCCTTTACAGCAATCTAGAACTATAACATCGTATGAGATTTGCTAGGACTGACGACCTTAGAATGGATCATTGTTTGGGTATTGATATAAGGGAGGTACCTTAGCTTCCCAATCCTACTGAATAAAAAGGACTAATAAGAACTTGGTAATCATGCTCATAACATCGCACTGCATGTATCATTGGTGCTGGTGTAGAGCACAGTGGTAGTGATTCATGCCGCGATCGTTAGATGTTGTCACAAGAGGGAGTGCAGGCAAGGGCATGCATCATTACCTCATATCATCCTTGCATTAACAAGAGTATTTAGGACATGTTTGATTGTACTGCTTTATCGTTACTTCTTGATTAAATTAATAACATGTTACCCTTTGTTGTATAGTTCCACTGAGTTGATCACTCACTCCCACATTCTGGGATGGTGCTTAAACACCAACCAGACTCTGACTTAGTTGCAGGTGATGATGTGACACTCGAGGCAGAGTAGGAGTATGAGGATGATGAGGAGGTATTCTCCTTCATGCAGTTCTCAGGTCGGTTCATGTGAGTCATGTCCTGATTGATGGAGATTTAGGGCTATGTTTGTAGTGGTCTATCTCATTTTGATATTTGTATTTTGAGACAAATACTTATAATTATGACCTAGCAGAGCATACATATCTTAGGGACTTATATTGTATAAATATTTCTTCAGTCTTCCGCTTGTGTATTCTAACTGTCCCTAGTTTATGTTTGCTGATTTGGCTTAATCTATTTCATGTTTTATGTACTAACACAGACAACATACATCCATCATTGAAAATGTTACATAAGTGATGTTCTGGAACTAGGGAGATGAGTTATTCTCGACCCCTGAATTTCAGGGCATTACATTTATGGATTTGAGAATATATTTAGGTTATAGGTTTAGGTTTAGGTTATAAGTGTAGGTTATAGGTTTAGGTTTAGGTTGGGTTATAGGTTAAGGTTTAGAGAATTGAGTTTAGGTTATAGGTTATAAGTTGTAGGTTATAGGTTATAGCTTTAGGGAATTGAGAATACATTTAGGTTTTAGGTTTAGGTTTGGGTTTTATGTTTAGGTTAAGGTTATAGGTTTAGGTTTAGGTTAAAAGTGTAGGCTATAGGTTTAGGTTTAGGTTAGGTTATAGGTTAAGGTTTAGGGAATTGAGTTTAGGTTATAGGTTATAGGTTTAGGTTATAGATTTTAGGTTAAGGTTTTGGTTATAGGTTAAGGTTTAGATTTAGGTTATAGGTTTAGGTTTAGGTTTAGGTTATAGGTTTTGGGATTTGAGATTAGGTTTACGTTATAAGTATAGGTTTAGGTTAATGTTGTAGGTTGTAGGTTTATGTTAATGTTGTAGGTTATAGGTTTAGGTTTAGTGATTTTAAAATACATTTAGGTTTTTGGTTTATGTTTAGGTTTTACGTTTAGGTTAAGGTTATAGGTTTAGGTTTAGTTTTAGGTTATAAGTGTAGTTTATAGGTTTAGGTTTAGGTTAGGTTATAGATTAAGGTTTAGGGAATTGGGTTTAGGTTATATGTTATAGGTTTAGGTTATAGGTTATAGGTTATAGGTTAACATTTAGGTTATAGGTTTAGGTTTAGTTTATAGGTTTAGATTTAGGTTATAGGTTTTGGGATTTGAGAATAGGTTTAGGTTATAAGTATAGGTTTAGGTTAATGTTGTAGGTTATAGGTCTAGGTTATAAGTTTATGTTAATGTTGTAGGTTATAGGCTTAGGTTATAGGTTTAGTTTTAGGTTTAGGTTTAGGGATTTGAGAATACATTATGGTTTTAGGTTTAGGTTTAGGTTTTACATTTAGGTTAAGGTTACAAGTTAAGGTTATAGGTTTAGGTTTAGGTTATAAGTGTAGGTTTTAGGTTTCGGTTTAGATTTAGTTAGGTTATAGGTTAAGGTTTAGGGAATTGAGTTTAGGTTATATGTTATTGGTTTAGGTTATAGGTTATAGGTTAAGGTTTAGGTTTAGGTTTAGGTTATAGGTTTAGGTTTAGGTTAAGGTTTAGGTTTGGGTTATAGGTTTTGGGATTTGAGAATAGGTTTAGGTTATAAGTATGCGTTTAGGGCTAATGTTGTAGGTTATAGATTTATGTTATAAGTTTATGTTAATGTCGTAGGTTATAGGTTTTTGTTATTGGTTTAGGTTTAAGTTTAGGTTTTGGGATTTGAGAATACATTTAGGTTTTAGGTTTAATCTTAGGTTTTGCGTTTAGGTTAAGGTTACAGGTTTAGGTTATTGGTTATGGTTTAGGTTAGGTTATAGGTTAAGGTTTAGGGAATTGAGTTTAGGTTATAGGTTATAGGTTTTGGGATTTGAGAATAGGTTTAGGTTATAGGTATAGGTTTAGGTTAATGTTGTGGGTTATAGGGTTAGGTTATAGGTTTATGTTAATGTTGTAGGTTATAGGTTTAGGTTATAGGTTTTGGTTTAGGTTTAGGTTTAGGTTATAGGTTATAACTTTAGAGAATTGAGAATAGGTTAAAGTTTAAGTTTAGGAAATTGGGTTCAAGTTTGGGTTCGGGTTTAGGTTTGGGTTTTCAAGTTTAGGTTTAGGTTAAGGAGTTAAGATTAGGATTAGGTGTAGGTTTAAGTTTATGGATTTGAGAATACATTTAGGTTTTAGGTTTAGGTTTAGGTTTAGCTTTTAGGTTTAGGTTAAGGTTATAGGTTTGGGTTTAGGTTATAGCTTATAGGTTATAGCTTTAGGGAATTGAGAATAGGTTAAGGTTTAGGTTTAGGAAGTCGGGTTCAGGTTTGGGATCGGGTTTAGGTTTGGGTTTTAAAGTTTAGGTTTAGGTTTAGGCTAGGGAATTGAGATTAGGATTAGGTGTAGGTTTAAGTTTAGGGATTTGAGAATACATTTAGTCTTTAGGTTTAGGTTTAGGTTTAAGTTTTAGGTTATAGGTTTAGGTTTATGTAACACCCTGTGCTTTTAAGTACTTGGGTATTACCCGATAATTTAATTTATGGAACCGCTCATCTTTATTCTAGCCTAAATCTGGCAGCTAGAAGTAATCTCCATTTATGGACCAAGTCATCCATTTGCCAATTTTCAAACTAGGACATCAAATCATCAGTTCCACCATTTATCGGGACCTAAAAACATTAAATCCATCGTTCTTGGAGTGCACAACTCTGGAGTAGCCGATCTACCACCTGATCATTACCATGAGGCCACCCCAATCATTAAATTTGTGATTGAATTCCAATCCAGCAATTCTTAGAGACCTAAGAACCCATGTGGGTCATAAATAGACTGATCTGACACATGATTCCCTTCATATGACTATCAACCAATAAAATCAACCCTTGAATTACGTCTACATAACCCTAGAAATCATTGAAACCGTTTGATGTAGACCCTTAGGAGGCCCTGATCCCGAGATAACTCAATAATCAAGAGAGAATCGCCAAAGTTACAACTCACTAAACCCACAAGCCTCAATCTATCAATCCATCATGATGTTGTCACTATTAGACCATTCAATCTCTGAGATTACTATTGATTTCCATGTAAACGGCCCCTAGAATCATTATCCCTTAAGGTTCAGAATTGAAGTTAATCTGACCGTTGTTCAATAAAGATCATAAAATGAAATCTAAATCTTGTAGTATGGCCCACCTAAGTTTTAGATCTGCCTTATCTTGAGTCAGATGTCCCAATCGGGCCCTCCAAATGAATTGGACAGAGTAGATTTGCCAAATACATCATATGGACCCCACTTGAGGTGTGCATGTGCATAGCTCATGCATACTAGCGTTGCACCAAAATGCACAGCCCTTTAATCAAGCATCGACCCAAGCAATACCCAAAAGAAAGGAGATTTTAACTCCTTTCCCATCGTAGTCCTAATTCAAATGGGCTATTTTCATTCTACCGATACATGGCCCACCACTTTGGATCATGTGGGCGATCCGAACCGTCCATTGTGTGAGTCCCTCGGTTTTGACCAAAATCTGGGTCATTTCACATGAAGATGTACACGCATGTAGACAAAAATCTAGGCACACTTACACTGTTCATAACCATTTTTCCATAAATGGAAAACTCCATTTCTGCTTTCGAATCGCCAGGCTGACAATCCCAACCTCTTACAATCTTGGTCTTTGGATGAACATCATCCTAACCATCCGTCTTAGGGCACACGATATCGTTTCCCTTTGCCGCAAGAGATGCTCCAAAGGTATCTTTTCTGTTAGATAGCTGACACTATCCTAGCCGCTCCCTAGCTTCTAGTAGCTTTCCAACCCATCATAAGCGTCATATTTAAGGCTTCCTAAAATCTTTTTTGAGTTGGTTAGGGAATCTCGTAGCCGCATGAGATATCGCCTGAGATTTAAAATCTCGTGTATGGCTAAGATCATCGTGTTATCTTCCCAAAAGGTTGGTCTTACCATGATAGTAGGACCAATCCTCATCGTTCACACATTAAGGATCATCAAATTAACCATCCGTAGTTGATCCACCATTAATGGTTAGATCATCTTCCCCGTTGAATTGAGATACCCATCATCTTACAGTGGGACCCAATTTCTGTTATGAGATGTCCATTCAATGACATATAGTGCCTAGAACTAATCTACAACGTTAGATGAATGACATGCGGTCAGTAACCTGCTGTAACGCCTTGGAAAAATCCGTACTTGGACTCGAGTACCAACTCGACCAGAAATCGCGTAGGATTAATTCCTTTAGAAAATAAGAGCGCAACGCTAGAGTAGCTGGGAAATGGTCCCTGATCACTTTAAATACATTCTACAAGACCCAAAATGAGTAGAACCAAAGACGCTATAATACTCTAAAACCTCGGATCAAACTCTAAACCGGTTTGTTCTCTGGACCACTTTGAAACTTTGTATTGGATCTAGACCGCGCGTCGAAAGTCCGATAGCTACAATCTTAGACCGTTAGAACCGCCTTATTGGACTTGACAATCATTTCGAAAATCAAGTCCAACCGACATTCGCAGGCTATTTCATTGAGCCTGGACTGAAGAGAGTGAGAATAGGGTTAGATTTGGAATTTAAAATTCAAATCTGGCACACGACTTGACGTGTCAGTATTAATCGTTCTGACCGTCAGAATTCAGCTAAATTACACCCTTGGATCAGGAAAAATTTCTATTTCATATCTTGAGACTTGCAGACCTGATCTACGTGCGGTGACCGCTGAACTGAAACTGGACCGCCACGTGCGATCTACGAATACTGCTGGTCTAAAAATGGGATATGAGCGACATCCGACGCACATGATTTTAAGCCCGATCGCGTTCGGCCAGGGGACCACCAGAAATGTCCTTTTGGACCGAAACAGCCCCGATTTGGTTAGGCATCAAGTAAACTTTGTTCCCAAGCCTGTTTTGGGCATGTTTGGGCTTATAAAAGGGCTTGAAACCCTCTCATATCTCTCCCATCCGAATTTGGAAAAAGCCCTAGGTTGAGAGAGAGAAAAGGTGAGAGATTGTGAGAGAGAGAGGAAGGGAATTTCTTGCTGCTCGTGCCACCTGTTACACGTGATTAAGCCACACAATCCAATCACTTTGTCGGTGATTTCTCTGCATTTCTAGGTAAGAAAATATCCTAAACTCTTGCTGATTTGCTGATCCTTCATTTCCATAGCATGGTAGCTGATGTATCTTGTAAATTAGGTTGCCTATTCGCCGTAGACGAAGCGTATACGCTCCGTTCGAATTAATACACCTATAGGAGTAAAGGTGCAGATTTTAGATGCTTCGATTGACTGTTTCCAATGCTTTCAATGTCGTTTAATAGTAGATTATCGACGGCAACACCGTTTGACATGTACAACATGCTGTCTATTTCTTGTTTCGTGAGTAGACGAAGAATATGAGATTTAGGGCATTTTAGTCATTTGTAGAAAATACTGTTTTCATCCATAATTTGCTGATGTGATTGACATGGCTTCTTGTTGCATTAGGATTCTAGGAATGCGTGCATAATTATTTTGGCGAAGAGATTCGCCTAAATGCGCACTTTGAGTCGACATACTATATGTAGACTTAAGTGTGTAGTTTAAGTGTTTGTATAAATGCTTGTATTAGTATGTATTAAATTAAATGGTGTTATGAATTAGTTTGAGATTGATTTCTCAATCAATATGCTGATGTAAATGATTTCCTACATGTTAGCTATATGCATGATTTCATTATATGTATGAATTGCATGTGCTTGGTGATTCACTTAAGTTGTATGTTATAATATGTGTTAACATGCTCACATTGTTGTATTTCATTTCCAATACTCTCATATGATTGATGATGTGAATTCATATATGTTTGGGACTATACCTAGTCTAGGCAGTCGGCAACCGAACAAGTTCGTGGTTGGCTTATCTTTGCCACGAACGACGCGTCGATGAACGCGAGCCGTGTTTTGGAGTTGGCGGCAGTGGTTAGGACACACGAGGTGTTTTACGCACTTCATGTCGTTCAACTTGAGATGCGCTCGTGCTAGTCGAGCCCGTCAAGTAACCCGACTGGCCTTTGTATGTTCACCTTGTATGAGTCATAACTGCTTGAACTTAGGGTACTGAACTTACCATTATAAACCCTGTCAACCATGGTACCTTGATCCATAAAGACTCATGAGCCGGGCATGGTGGTATGGGACACCGTGGTCGAGCTGTCGGCCTATGCTGGGGTCACAAATCTCCCCGTAGTGACCAGTGAGCACCTATGTCTCGTGAGCAGATTATGGTGGTATGGGACACTATATTCTTGCTATCGGCCTACACTGATCAGGCGACGAGTTCTTTGTAGTGACCGCAAGCGTATTCTGAGTCTACGGGAGGCGACGACCCTTCCGTAGCAGTGAGAGTACAGTAGGCCTGTATTGATAAAGTGATGGGGGAGCGGTGCAACGAGTGCGAGCAACAGCCCTGGCAGCCCTTGCAGCGACCTACAAAATACACATCGTATGAGATTACCAGGAGTGACGACCCTAGACAGGATCTATGTTGGGATTGATATAAGGGAAGTACCTTAGTTTTCCAATCCTGCTGTTTGAATGGACTAATAATAACTCAGAAATCATATTACCATCACATTGCATGTGCCTGGAAGATGTGGAGCACTGAGCGGTACGCAAGCATGCCGTGGGAGTAAGATGGTGCCGTATGAGGGAGAACGTCGGTGAGGGCATCCATCATGTCATGTCATATTGCATTAACAACAGTATTAGGAATGTTTGATTTACTGCTTTACTATAATCACATGATTGATTTGAGAACATGTTAATCCTTGCTCTATTATTCCACTGAGTTAGCTACTCACTCCCACATTTCGGGATGGTGTTTGCAACACCCACCAGACCCTGTCTTAGATGCAGGTGAGGCAGCGATCTAGGAGGCAGAGCCGGACTATGATGAGGACCAGGACGGGTTCTCATATATGCAGTACCACGACGGCTTTGCTTAGGTGGCCTGGATTGACGGGACTTCTCAGTAGGACTCTTTTTGGATATTTGATTTTATTTATTTACATGTATATGAGACTCAGAGATGTATTCATACTTTAGAGACAGTCGAGATCTACTTTTTTTTCCATACAGTGATATATATATTCTTTTAGTCTTCTGCTTGCTTTTATCACTGGATCTGGAGTATGAATTGCAGTTTTGGTATACTTTTACTCATGTAAATTCTTTAACTCAGACAACATTGAATCATAATCATTTTTGTTGCATAAGTGACGTCTGGAACTCGGGAGTTGAGTTTATACACGACCCCCGATTTTCAGGGTTTTACACCTGCACTACCACATCAAAGCTTGGGTGGGTAGAAATGATCAACCTGTAACTAATCCGCTGATTACTTGTGGTAGAAGCTTTAGAAAATAATTAAGATGCCCTATAAATGAGGCTATTTTTAGGGCAAAACGGGGTGAAAATGGTAAAGAGAGAAAGATGTAAGAGAAAGAGAGAGTGCACCACCGTTCTACCACACTGAGTTGAGCTAACTCGGACCGAGTCACTGTAAGATCGGGCTAAGCTTACGGCGTCACTTGGTCATTCCAACAGAGAAAGAAAGAGGAGAAAAAAGAGGAAAAGAGATAGGAATCGAAAGAGGGAGAGCGAGCGTTGTCCCTCTATTTCCATGTCAAGTCGAATAAACTTAATTCACAGAGTCTAAGTTGAGTCGAGTGGAGTTAGTTCGGGTATGGCTAGATCAATCCAGCCACCGTGCTGAACATAGGATTGAGAAGGAAGCAGTAGAAAAGAAAAGAGAATGAGAATGAAGGAAGAAGCTAGGTTGCCGAGTATACGACATTGTATTGAGTTATCTCAGTCTAGTCGCTAAGCCTATCAATGAGTTAGCCGAAGTCAACTTGAGCCAGGATCTCACTGGTCATGCCCTGCACAGAAGAGAGAAAGCTGAATGATGGAAGGGAGATGAAGAAGAGAGTAAAGAAATAGAAATAAAGAGGGAGAGTGAGTCAAGCTGAGTTGACTCAGTGAGTCTACCCAGAAATGAGAGTCAAGAGTCGGAGTGAAGATCCTATGACTCACTTGAGTTGATTCGCCGAGTCACCAAACAATTTTGGTGAGTTTTAATCTCATGAGTTTTAGAATTAAATCTTATTTTAAATTGAGGAGGCTGACCTAGATGTTTATTTAAAATATAGCAAAATTTTGATTCCCAAACACCTTCTTTGATCATGAAATAGGTACCGAGTTGAGTTGGGAACTAACTCATGTGAATCGCCATGTGTTGAGGGTCAAATATTACATAGAAGACCCCAGTTATTACCTGAATTTACGAGCATGATACTGTTTAATGGCCCGTTTTATCATTCTTGTGATGCAGGGTGTATTTATGAGCTTGGATCGAAATAAGGTGCTAAAAGTAGGGATTTAATGCTCTAATGACACTAAAGGCAAGGGACGGACTCCAGGGGACCAAGATTGACAGATTTACATGGCAGATATCCAAGATAATCAAGAAACTGAAGCTCAAGTGGCCTGAAAGTCAGCCAGATTGCATGATCATAGGATTCCCTCCATCTGTTCGGCTCGAAACTTCATAATGGTTTGAGGGATATAAATTAACCGTACATGTCAAATTTTGGACGTTGGACCTGGTGAAAGTAGCCCAATCAACAAATCAGCCCATAATTCTCAATCTGGGGCCCACCTATTACCTGGATATGCTCCAGTTTTAGTCCCAACCGCTTAAATAAGATGAGAAAAAAGATGGCCAGATCAGATTTCTCATAGACATTATATTGGACCCCACATGGGATTGATATGTGTGCAGTGCACGTGCATTAGATATGCACCGGACCAACAACCCGGGCAAAAGGAGGCTGACCCGACCCCTTGCGAAAGAACGGAAAACATCCTTCACTATCCGTACATTTTTTTATAATAGACCCCACACATCATCTAATCAGATGATCCAAACCGTTCATTCATCTTGGGAGGAGGCCACGAGCCTCTCCAAGTTGGAATTTTCTTCCCATGCAAGCGTCCACACGTTCTGAGATGTTAAACTTAGGATGGACGGTGAAGCAGCTAGATTGGTAGACCACACTTAATCCAAGCCAAACAAACCCCTTCCAAACAGTTTTTCAAGAGAATTTCAATGAACGGAGTGGATTTCTTTCCTGACGTCACTCAGTGGGCCACCGTATATACAGAGATGACATGCGTCGGCTCTATTCACAATAGGGGGTTGCGGGTGCTCCTTGTGGACCACCATTCGATCTCAATGGTCCAATCCGGACTGTCCATCAGAGCCCATGGATTCTCTTCTCACTGCCTAGGTGGCAGAATTGTAAAATATTGTGAGGATCAAAATCCAGCTGTAACATCCCGAAAATCGGGGGGTCGAGCAAAAACCCAACTCCCGAGTTCCAAAATGTTATTTATGCAACATAGATATGTATGATTGAATGTTGTCTGTGATAACGTATTAAACATGAGTGAGATTAATCCAGAACAGCATATCATACTCCAGAGACAGTTAAATTTATAAGCGGAAGACTGTGATAGTATGTATAACATATATAAACTGTTGTATGTCTCCAGAGTGTGAACATGTTACCAGGTTATACACATACATGTATAATCCAAAAGTAGATGAAACGGATATACATGAGTGCGCTAAAAATATAAAATGACAAATGTCAAAGTATCTAATCAACCTCCCTGTAATCCCGTCAATCAGAACACGCATATAGGAGGAATCCTCCTCATCATCATCAAATCCAGCTCCGCCTCACAGGCCGCGCCATCATCTGCAATCACAAAAAGGTCTGGTGGGTGTCCAGGAACACCGTCCCGTAACGTGGGAGTGAGTAGCTAACTCAGTGGAATAATAGAGCAAAGATTAACATGTTATCAAATCAATCATGCGATAATAGTAAAGCAGTAATTCAAACATTCCTAATACTGTTGTTAATGCAATTATGACATGACGTGATGTACGCCCTCACCGACGATCTCCCTCATACGGCAACATCTTACGACTGCGGCATGCCACACTCCCTAGAGTGCTCCACATCTTCCAGGCACATGCAATGTTATGGTGATATGATTTCCGAGTTATTATTAGTCCATTCAAACAGCAGTATTGGGAAACTAAGGTACTTCCCTTATATCAATCCCAACACAGATCCTGTCTAGGGTCGTCACTCCTAGTAATCTCATACGATGTATATTTCGTAGGTCCCTGCAAGGGCTGCCAGGGCTGTTGCACGCACTCGTTGATCCGCTCCCCCATCACCTTATCAATACAGGCCTATTGTACTCTACTGCTACTGAAGGGTCGTCGCCTCCCGTAGACTCAGAATACGCTCGCGGTCACTACAAAGGACTCGTCGCCTGATCAGTGTAGGCCGACAGCAAGAATATAGTGTCCCATACCACCATAATCTGCTCAAGAGACTAGGTGCTCACTGGTCACTACGGGGAGGTTTGTGGCCCCAGCGTAGGCCGACAGCTCGACCACGGTGTCCCATACCACCATGCCCGGCTCATGAGTCTTCGTGGATCAAGGTACCATGGTTAACAGGGTTTACAATGGTAAGTTCAGTACCCTAGGTTCAAGAAATTATGCCTCATGCAGGGTGAACATACAATGGCCAGTCGGGTTACTTGACGGGCTCGACTAGCACGATCGCATCTCAAGTTGAACGACATGAAGTGCGTAAAACACTTCATGTGGCCTAACCACTGCCGCCAACTCCAGAACACGACTCGCGTTTATCGACGCGTCGTTCGTGGCGAAGATAAGCTAACCACGAATTCGCTCGGTTACCGACTGCCTGGACTAGGCATAGTCCCAAACACATGGAATCACATCAGCAAATCAAGTGAGAGTATCGAAAATGGAATACAACCACGAGAGCATGTTAACACATGTTATAACATACAACCAGAGTAAATCATCTTACACATGTCTATCACGCATATAATGAAATTATACATAGCACCAACATATAGGACATCATCTCCATCAGCATATTAATTGAGAATTCGATCTCAACTAGATCATAAGGAAATCATCAAGCACATGTTATAACATACCACTTAAGTGAAACATCAAGCATATGCATTTCATACCAATAATGAAATCGTACATATGGCCAACTTGTAGGAAATCATTTACATTAGCAATTTAATTGAGAAATCAATCTCAAATTAATTCATAACGCCATTTAATTCAATACATACTAATACGAGCATTTATACAAACACTTACACTACACACTTAAGTCTACATATAGTATGTCGACCCGAAGTGCGCATTTAGGCGAATCTCTTCGCCAAACTAATTATGCACGCATTCCTAACATTCTAATGCGACAATAAACCATGTCAATCATATCAGCAAAATATGCATGAAAACACTACTTCCTACAAATGACTAAAATGCCCTAAATCTCATATTCTTCGTTAGTTTACGAAACAGGAAACGGACAGCATGTTGTACATGTTAAACGGCGTTGCCGTCAAGAATCTAGTATTAAACGACATTGAAAGCTTTGGAAACAGTCAACCAAAGCGTCTGATATCCGCACCTTTTCCCTTTTTGGGGTGTGAGTTCGAACGGAGCGTATACGCTTCGTCTACGGCGATTAGAGAACCTAATACACAAGTTCTATTAGTTACTTCGCTAGGAAATGAAAGGAACCTCAAATCAGCAACTTCTAGGGTATTTTCTTACCTGAGAAAGCGGAGGAGTCACCGAGAAAGTGATAGAGGTGCGTTGCTTTAGCACGTGCAACACGTAGCACAAGTGGCAGGAAGAACTCTCCCACCTTCTCTCACAAACTCTCACCTTTTCTCTCTCCCAATCTAGGGATTTTGCAAATTCGGATGGGAGAGAGGAGTGAGGGTTTCAACCCCTTTTATAAGCTCAAAAATGCCCAAAATAGGCTCAGGAACAAAGTTCACTTGAGGGGTAACCAAATCGGGGCTGTTTCGGTCCAAAAGAGCATTTCTGGGGGTCCCCTGGCCAGATGCGGTCGGACTTAAGCTCATGCATACTGGATCTAGCACGCATCAAGTTTTCAGACCGGTAGGGTTCCCAGATCGCACGTGGCGGTCCAGTTTCAGTTCAACGGTCATCGCACCAAGATTAAGTCTATAAGTCTCGTGATATGAAATAGAAATTTTTCCTGATCTAAGGGTGTAATTTGTTTGAAATCTGATGGTCAGAACGCTTAATACTGATGCGTCAAATCGTGTCCCAGATTTGAATTTCAAATTCCAATTCTAACCCTATTCTCACTCTCTTCACTCCAGGCTCAATGAAATAGCCTCTGAATGTCAGTTGGACTTGATTTTCGAAATGATTGTCAAGCCCAGCTAAGCGGTCATAACGGTTAAGATTGTAGGTATCGGACTTCCGACGCGTGGTCTAGATCCAATACAAAGTTTCAAAGAGGTCCAGAGAACAAACCGGCTTAGAGTTTGATCCAAGGTTATAGAGTGTTATAGGGTCATTGGTTCCACTCGCTTTGGGTCTTGTAGAACGTATTTAAAGTGATCCAAGTTAATTCTACTGAGTATTCAGATTGGTACTCAACCAAATTCTACCCTAATTATGGCAGAATACGGTCCTAAGGCCATTCTATCCCCCATTTTGGAAACTTCTAGGTATCATATTATTTTTATTATTTTTCTAGGGGTTCATCATCAAGTTTACCCTAATTTCTCCAAATTTCATAAGATTTTGAGTTGTAGAAAAATTCTAAAAATTACAGAAGCAGCAGCTGTCCAACAAGTGATTATCGGATAGTTTCTCACAATGACCTACTTTAAACTATATTAAATATTTTATTATATTTTTTACATATTTTTATATAAAACTAGACTCATTTAGCTTCAATCTGATTTTTGAATCACCTAAATCGGAGTTATAACGAAGGAGATATGATTTTTCAAAGTCCAAAGAAATGCACAGGAAAAAAGGTACAGAAACTCGCTATACGGACGAGTTCGGTGATGCATCGCCAAACCGGCGATGGCATCGCTGACCACTGACCTGTTTGGGGTGATTTCTCCATCTGATATTTAAAATGGGTGTATTTTAGAACCTGGGATGAGTTATTTGACATGCAATATATGATTTTGGGGTAGGAGAAGCTGATCTATCCAATTAGTCTACTTATTTAGTGAGACTTCAAAAGGTTAATGGCCAAAAATCCTTTTCATTTATTTATTTACTATTCATAGTACTTTTTAGCTTAAGTATTAATCAACATCACCTAAACTTTAAGATTTGTGTCTAATGTGAGAGCTCTTAGAAAATTTTGAAGGATAAAGTAGTAAAAGGTGAGATTTTCGAAGGAAATAGGAATTTGAGACTTTTGGATTGAGTTTTGAGAAGTTAATCAAGTGTTAGGATAGACTCATTGCCTAAGGACGTCTAATCCCAGGTTGGCAAAAATCCGGGGTGTTACAATCTACCCCCCTTAAAACACAATGTCGTCCTCGACATTGGCGAAGGGTAAAGAGTACCTAGCAAGGCTTCAGTCTTGACAGTGTAAGGAAGGGTTCAAATCTTATTTAACGACCTAACCTTTACGTATAACCTAACTCAAAGGTTTCGATCTTGGGCCAGTGGGGAAGAGCCTAACCACGCTACCGCTGCGCTACTCTGATTGAACGGTAGCGTTGACTAACCTAACTGGATTGGACTCAATACGTTCTACCCCCCTTAAAACTTGGTTTTACTTAAGGTTGAAGAATCTTAACATCGATCCGTATATCGGAACGAGGTGCAACTTAGGGGCTATCCTTAACCTAAAATGGAAACAATCTTTCTCTACATGGTTTTCCTTGCTAATGATGCGTTCTATAGCATTGGTACTTATTATCATAGAGATGAGCCTAATCTCTATTGTGGTTAAGTTTATGGGCAGGTATGAGTTGGTGGCAAGATGTCGAATTCTCTACTGGCTTTAAGTCCTTAACATTTATCAAGGGCAAAGCAATAACTTGTGGTTGTAGGTGGTCGAGCCAACACGGAAGAAAAGTTGTGTAGTGGGTCTGAGCCGGATACATAGACTTTCTGTCTAGCTAGAACAGAAGATTTATTATATCAATTCTTAATCCGAGTTGATGCCGATCTTCTTCTTGATCAGAGCATTGGATTTATTGGTAACTACTAGGATTAAGAAGTCGATTCAAACCGCGAATACATCGCTTACATGTAGTTCCTTTATTCCGCATTCCCGAATGCAATAAGCCCTTGGGGAAGGCAATTCTAAGGGACGTGCTAGTACATTCCAAGTTCAATCTGAGGGAGTTATAAATGTTCCCTGAGAGTGTATGGTTCCTTCCTATGGGCAACAACAGAAGTCTATAAGCCATAAAGGGATCTACCGAAGGAAGGGAGTCCCATTCCAACCAAATCTAACCTACTATCCCTTAGCATATTTAGGCCTTACACTGCCTAAGACAACTAGTAGTCTAGTCTGTAACTCAGTAGTTATAATCCAAAGCCTAAGTTTATACGTTAAATGGTTCCATACCATTTCTACTACAGGGAGTTGTTCTATCGCTTAGGGTCAAGATTGTCTAAATGGAATTGGATTTCTTATGTCGTCAGACCCTTCAAATCTAGGAGTTCTAACACTAGATCCAAAATGCCCAAAGGCCTATATGGCCAGTAGCGTTAAGTTGTATTAAATGGAACCGCATTCCTAGTCCCATAGCGGGATCGGAAGAGGCATGCTTGGTAGGAGGGTGGGTTGGGATAAAAATTAATTTGCAGACTGAATCCCGGGAGTTACCATACTCCCAACCTAGGGACAATACCTTACAGCGAAATGAAACGGCATGCATTCCATTCAACAAATTTCGGCTACATTAAGCCCAAACCACAATACAAACCCATTTTCTACCGGTGACATCACTATATCCAATAACAACAAAACACAGAAATTCTTAAAACAAAAATCAAACAATCTAAAGGGCAACGGCATAGATGCCTAATTCTACCAAAGGACTTCTACCATGGTCCCAACTAACCTTCTTGAATACTATCTAGTTCAGTACTGTCAGTTGCCCACTAGAGCTTTCTCGGCCATATATTTTCAGTGTTCCTTAAGCAAGAAATTGGAGAAATAGGATTGAGAGGGAGGATGATGGAAAGAGAGAAAAAGGCTAAAACAGCTTAACAATAACCATGGAAAGCGGAGGAAATACGGAGAAATGGTTGCCCAAATGGACAAAATGAAATCTAGGTGTTATAGAGGGATGCTTCAAGCTCCCCTAGGATGGATTTTCAGAAAGAAAAGGGAATGAAAAAGGGGAATGGAGCACCTCACGAGTTCAGCTCGTTTTGGGGGTTGTAAGAGCTCCAAACGGCGAGATTTACAAGAGGGAAGGCTGCAAACTTCAATAGAGTAATGGGGTGTGGTCGTTTTCAGCCAAGAATGGGTTTAGGAGTGGTTTGGAACCACGGTTTTGAGAGAGGGCAGCTAGAAAATGAAAATGGGGATAGGAGAGGGGGCTTTTGTGTAGGAAGTACCCCATTTAGGGATTTTCTATGGATGAACCATACGTGGGAGGGGTGTACTACCCAAAATACCCCCACGCCCCAAATTTTACCTCAAGTGGGCCCACCTGTACGGCGATGCATCGCCGACCGGCCGGTGATCTGACCGGTGGGACCACATGGGTTTGGTCCCCCATGGTCCAGGGACCCCAAAAATGTTTGGCCCCCACCCTGGTTCATTGTAGATTGCCCTATGGAGGCCAAAACATGCATTCGGGGCTTTCCAGGGCTAATTTGCAATCCCGAATACAAAACTCTATTATGCAGCATATGATTTTAGGATAGAAGGAGCTAGTACATCCATCTAGCTCATTATTTTCTAAAGAAAGCAAATTTAGAATGGCCTTATGGCCATTTTTCATGAAATTTTACTATTCACTGTAAAATTTTATCGAAGTATGATTTTGTATCATTTTTACACTAGGATCAATGCCTAATATAAAAAGAAGATGAAATAATTGAATAATGGAGTGGTGAGAGGAAGAATTTCGAAGATTTTAGGTAAAACGGGGTTTTTAAGCCCTGACGATTGAATACAGGAGTCGTGGTCATCCCACGGCCCAAGGATTCACTTTTATGGGTTTAAAATCATTCAAAGAACGTCTCAACCCGACTTCCTACGACCTAGGAGCTATTCGGGTTGCTTCATGCGACCCTAGACGCGCTACGGACTCGATCGTGCGATCGAAATGAATATACTTCGCCTATTGGCGAATCTGGGATCCTAGAAATGTTTCTAGACCCTTCTCGCACCCACCTAAGTCAAGGGAAGTGACAGCGTACGTCGCGTGACCATAACCCAGGCCCGGTTTAATCCAAATCATGCTCTGATACCATCTGTAACATCCCAAAAATCGGGGGGTCGAGCAAAAACCCAACTCCCGAGTTCCAAAATGTTATTTATGCAACATAGATATGTATGATTGAATGTTGTCTATGATAACATATTAAACCTGAGTGAGATTAATCCAGAACAGCATATCATACTCCAGAGACAGTTAAATTTACAAGCGAAAGACTGTGATAGTATGTATAACATATATAAACTGTTGTATGTCTCTAGAGTGTGAATATGTTACCAGGTTATACACATACATGTATAATCCAAAAGTAGATGAAACGGATATATATGAGTGTGCTAAAAATATAAAATGACAAATGTCAAAGTATCTAATCAACCTCCCTGTAATCCCGTCAATCAGAACACGCATATAGGAGGAATCCTCCTCATCATCGTCAAATCCAGCTCCGCCTCACAGGCCGCGCCATCATCTGCAATCACGAAAAGGTCTGGTGGGTGTCTAGGAACACCGTCCCGTAACGTGGGAGTGAGTAGCTAACTCAGTGGAATAATAGAGCAAAGATTAACATGTTATCAAATCAATCATGCGATAATAGTAAAGCAGTAATTCAAACATTCCTAATACTGTTGTTAATGCAATTATGACATGACGTGATGTATGCCCTCACCGACGATCTCCCTCATACGGCAACATCTTACGACCGCGGCATGCCACACTCCCTAGAGTGCTCCACATCTTCCAGACACATGCAATGTTATGGTGATATGATTTTCGAGTTGTTATTAGTCCATTCAAACAGCAGTATTGAGAAACTAAGGTACTTCCCTTATATCAATCCCAACACAGATCCTGTCTAGGGTCGTCACTCCTAGTAATCTCATACGATGTATATTTCGTAGGTCGCTGCAAGGGCTGCCAGGGCTATTGCACGCACTCGTTGCTCCGCTCCCCCATCACCTTATCGATACAGGCCTACTGTACTCTACTGCTACTGAAGGGTCGTCGCCTCCCGTTGTCACGCCCCAAAATCGGAAACCGGGCTCACAGAATTCCCGATCGCCGAATCCGGCGCCGACAGCCTCCGTAGAACTCCATTCTTGGCTCCTAGCTCCCATTCGCCAGGTTCCGATCTTGGGATGCTACGAGGAGGATTTTCAATGTCAGTTTGATTCGTAATAAGCATAACCAAAGGCATAACCCACAAACAACAACCAAGAAATCCATTACATTTTCAC
This sequence comes from Magnolia kwangsiensis, assembly GCA_037074715.1. NCBI lineage: Eukaryota > Viridiplantae > Streptophyta > Magnoliopsida > Magnoliales > Magnoliaceae > Magnolia > Magnolia kwangsiensis. Next base: position 79,528,720 of record CM073572.1, read on the forward strand.
TATGATCAAAAACTTTACAAGTACAATGAGCATAAAGGGAAATAAAAAGGTAAAGTACAAAAACTCTAAAATGCTCAGCAACGTGCTCCTGCCTCAACGCTGCTGCGATCAAACGTCACCTGCACGCAACGGTCATGCATAAGCTTACAGAAAGCTTAGAGGGTGGTGAAAGTGTGTGCGCAAGGTAGTAATATGAACATGCAATGTCAAAGTAAAGCAGAATATGCAGATGGATCTATAATATCATGAGTTGTAACAAGGCTATGCGATGCAAGACATGAATGGTATCGGCCATCCCAAGGCCATGCGATGTGCAATGCAACTCAAGCATACAGGTGCTCATCTATGTCCACACATCAATACGGCTCAATATATGGAATATCACCGGGGTCTAGTACACTCTAAACCAGATTGCCGCCACATCGCGCACAACAAGGTAAGTGGAAGAGACCACACTATCCGTCTGCCAATATCGGACGCGACTCGTCGATAGCGGACCCATTCCTCGAGCTGGTCAAACTCAGCCTAAGATTGCCCCCTACACTCGGGCGGGTAAGGCCGCACCCCCTTCCAACCGACCACGACACAGTGGAGAGCGTAACCGTCTGGTAATCGGTACACAACGCTCATCTACCCACTCGGTCTAGACGTTGGAGTAACCTCTTGGTACCATAAGGGTTTAGGAACTTTCACCCAGGGATATCTATAGTACCCCATGTAGATCAAGATTTCCGGTATCCAATCCTGCCAACCACGATGCGTCTGTGGAGGCTACGGCCCTGATGTCGCTAGGGCGTACATATACCCATGTCACACAAATACGGAATGCATGAATCACACTATCCAGTCATGCAACCAATCCTGCGCATACCGTGCGCTCTTGTAGGGCAACACCCCTAATCGGGAGCCCATAAACAACCTGCCCGAAGGCAAATGCTATGATCAGACAATTCTCACGTCAAGTATACATATGATGCGTATGATCATGAGTCATGAACTGTACTAAACATGTTATAACAAAATGAATTATTTACAATGCAGATGGACCTGGACGGTCTATACACAGCAAGTACGGCCTGGTGATGGGCCCTAAGGAGAGTCGTAATGTGGACATCCAACCAACATTACACTCGCAATGTGGACGTCAAACCAACATTGCATCCCAGGTACGATCTTCTTAAACACCGCTACATAATCGGCATTGGGTTTACACATTGCAATGGACCTTAGGTTCCTCCCATTGGGCCTTACATTTATATATCAAATGGGCCATAGCTTATGGGCCTTTTATTCATCAGATGGGCCACATAAATGAGCCACACCAATGGGTCTTATGTGCATTGCAGTGGGTCAAAACCCGTGGGCCTTGGATTGCACTAATTGGACCTAGTCACATGAGTCTAATATGTATCAAATGGGCCACACCAATTGGGATCCCACATTTAGGTCAAGTGGGCCCCAACCCATAGACCTAACATGAGTCAAATGGGCCTAAATTCCTAGGCCTTAAACAAATCAAATGAGCCTAACCCATGAGCCTCAAATAAATCCAGTGGCCCTAATCCCATGGACCCTTTTTATAATCAAATGAGTTTAGTCCCATGGGCCTTACAACATATCAAATGTCCTACTCCCATAGACTTTAAAATTTCAATACAAGGGTCCAAGCATATGGGCCTTGAAGTACATCGAATGGGCCTAGTCCCATGGACTTGTAACACGCCAAATGGGCTTAAGTTCTTGGGCCTTAAATGGATCAAATGGGCCTAGCCCATAAGCATTTTATAAATCAAATGGGCCTACCCCACGCCCTTAAATAACAAGTGAGCCCAAGCCCATAGGCTTTACATATCAAGTGGGCCCAAATTCTTAGGCCTCAAATGGATCAAATGGGCCCAGCCCATTAGCATTTTTATAAATCAAATGGGCCTAACCCATAGCCCTTTATATGTTAAAGTGGATGGACGGTCCGGATGCATCATATGCATCAAGGTAGGTCCCACTGTCCAGTAGACAGTGCGGATATAACACATTCATCACACAGGGCCCCACCGTCCGTGGATGGTGGGGGCAATACGTGCGTCAGGTGGTGCCACCGTCTGCCTGGACAGTGGGCTACAACATAAGCATCAACTGTGGGTCCCATGTGGGGCCCACCGTAATATTTATTTGGCATCTGACCCGTTCATAAGGTAGCTCGGACCTGGGTGAAGGGAAAACATAAATTTCAGCTTAATCCAACACCTCAGTGGGCCCCAAACAGATTTTTAATGGTAATATTCAATCCACACTGTTTCACGTAGTGTGGGCCACCTGAGTTTTGGATCTGTGTCATTTTTGGAGGGGGGCCCACCACTGGGGTGGCCCACCTAATGAACTGGCTGGATGGCAAACAAACATAGGGTGGGGCCCACGGCTGGAGCCGTGGGTCCCTCACTGGACGCCCGCCGTCCCACGGCTGCTGGCTGCGTCAGACGCAGAGGCAAGGCCTCTGCCATTCCATTTTTTAAAAAAAAAGAAAACCGGTCTTTCAGGGGATTTTTGCGCGTGGGGCCCGCAAAAGGGAAATCCGCCCCAGCCATTGCGATCAGCGGCTCGAGGCCGTCCAAATGAGTCCAGAGTTTGAATTTTTTTGATGCTTGGAAGAGAAATAAAATAAGAAAATAGAGATTGAATGGTAAGGGCGCAACATTCGACGTTATGGCCCACCAGGTGATTGGATCAGCTCCAAACTTCTACCCAACGGCTAGAACGCCGTGGGTAAGAGGATGGACGGCTTGGATCAGACATAAACATCAGGGTGGGGCCTATGCGAGGAGGCCACCCCAAAATCTTTCCTTTCATTCATCCTTTTTCTTTTTCCTTCACAACGTCCAGCGTCCCAGACGCTGGACAGTTATATAATTTTATTTATTATTTTTTTTTTTTTGAAAATGGTAGGCCCTGATGAAGTGGGCCACCACATGATGGGCGGCATGGAAATGGCATGAAAGGTGGGCCCCACTTGGATAAAATAACTACATCAAGATGGGATCTATTCAAGTGGGCCACACCATCCTATTGCAATAAAATAAAATAAAATAAAATAAAATAAAATAAAATAAAAGAGAGAGATATGGAGAGTGGGACACGACTTGTGATGGAGGGTCCCCGTCATTATGGGCCCTCCCATACATGAAATCATACATCAATGGGTCATTTGCACATATGACCATCAAAACTAAAGATCAACGGTGGGAATCTTTTCCCCACCGATATGGATGGTCTAGATGACCCTTCTCAAATGAAAATAAAGATCATGATGGGGTCCATGGAGAATGGCCCCATCATGGAATGATCATGGCGATCCAAGTGGTCCATCGGCCACAAATAAGGGTCCCAAGTGAGATCCACACCATTGATTGGTGGGCCTCACTTGGTCCACCATAAAAATAAGAAAATCTACCCTATAGAAGCACCCACCGTCCGATCTTCTCGCTCCTAGGGGTTCCTTGGCACTTTGTTTTCAACTTCAATGGCTAAGATGAAGAATGGAGGGTTGAGATGGGAGATTTTGGGGTAGGAAGGTGGGCCACTTAGAGCTTAGGGACTTTGGAGAAATTCCATACGTATGGAGCCCTTGGAATTGTTGTTGCTTGGAAATTTTGAAATGAGAAAGAGAGAAAGAGAGAGAGTGATGTAAAGGGAGAGAGAGAGAGTGATGGATGGATGGGTGAGTGATGGTGGTGTAAGAAAAACTTGACTTTTTGGCCTTTTGTGTAAGAAAGGTATGAGTTAAGAAGACTTTGTTGGCTTTTTGTGTAAAAGAGGTATGGGTTTGGGAGACTTTTGTGGTTGCTTGGGAAAAGGGATGGAAGTGATGTGTACTTGACATGTGATGGGTTGATGGGTGATTGATTGATGGGATTGATGTGATTGATGTGACACATCGTTGAGATTCTCTTGGTTTTCGCAACGCGCGGTGTTTTCTCGCACCGAACGTTAGCCCATAACTCTTGACCAGGGTATCGCCTCGGCGTGCGAGTCGCGATATCAGAACTGCGGCGACGGTGCGATCGCTATGGCATTGGTCTCGGGTTGAGTCAACTCGGGTTGTCGGCACTTGAATCAGGGTCGCACGTCGATATCGGTTAAGGGTCAAAAGTTACCGGAATTCGACCGGTAAGACCGTGAAAATGTACGGAAAGGTACGGACCAAGATACGGGTCTTACACCCGTAGACTCAGAATACGCTCGCGGTCACTACAAAGGACTCGTCGCCTGATCAGTGTAGGCCGATAGCAAGAATATAGTGTCCCATACCACCATAATCTGCTCACGAGACTAGGTGCTCACTGGTCACTACGGGGAGGTTTGTGGCCCCAGCGTAGGCCGACAGCTCGACCACGGTGTCCCATACCACCATGCCCGGCTCATGAGTCTTCGTGGATCAAGGTACCGTGGTTAACAGCGTTTACAATGGTAAGTTCAGTACCCTAGGTTCAAGCAATTATGCCTCATGCAGGGTGAACATACAATGGCCAGTCGGGTTACTTGACGGGCTCGACTAGCACGATCGCATCTCAAGTTGAACGACATGAAGTGCATAAAACACTTCGTGTGACCTAACCACTGCCGCCAACTCCAGAACACGGCTCGCGTTCATCGACGCGTCGTTCGTGGCGAAGATAAGCTAACCACGAATTCACTCGGTTACCGACTGCCTGGACTAGGCATAGTCCCAAACACATGGAATCACATCAGCAAATCAAGTGAGAGTATCGAAAATGGAATACAACCACGAGAGCATGTTAACACATGTTATAACATACAACCAGAGTAAATCATCTTACACATGTCTATCACGCATATAATGAAATTATACATAGCACCAACATATAGGACATCATCTCCATCAACATATTAATTGAGAATTCGATCTCAACTAGATCATAAGGAAATCATCAAGCACATGTTATAACATACCACTTAAGTGAAACATCAAGCATATGCATTTCATACCAATAATGAAATCGTACATATGGCCAACTTGTAGGAAATCATTTACATTAGCAATTTAATTGAGAAATCAATCTCAAATTAATTCATAACACCATTTAATTCAATACATACTAATACGAGCATTTATACAAACACTTACACTACACACTTAAGTCTACATATAGTATGTCGACCCGAAGTGCGCATTTAGGCGAATCTCTTCGCCAAACTAATTATGCACGCATTCCTAACATTCTAATGCGACAATAAACCATGTCAATCACATCAGCAAAATATGCATGAAACACTACTTCCTACAAATGACTAAAATGCCCTAAATCTCATATTCTTTGTTAGTTTACGAAACAGGAAACGGACAGCATGTTGTACATGTCAAACAGCGTTGCCATCAAGAATCTACTATTAAACAACATTGAAAGCTTTGGAAACAGTCAATCAAAGCGTCTAATATCCGCACCTTTTCCCTTTTTGGGGTGTGAGTTCGAACGGAGCGTATACGCTTCGTCTACGGCGATTAGAGAACCTAATACACAAGTTCTATTAGTTACTTCGCTAGGAAATGAAAGGAACCTCAAATCAGCAACTTCTAGGGTATTTTCTTACCTGAGAAAGCGGAGGAGTCGCCGAGAAAGTGATAGAGGTGCGTTGCTTTAGCACGTGCAACACGTAGCACAAGTGGCAGGAAGAACTCTCCCACCTTCTCTCACAAACTCTCACCTTTTCTCTCTCCCAATCTAGGAATTTTGCAAATTCGGATGGGAGAGAGGAGTAAGGGTTTCAACCCCTTTTATAAGCTCAAAAATGCCCAAAATAGGCTCAGGAACAAAGTTCACTTGAGGGGTAACCAAATCGGGGCTGTTTCGGTCCAAAAGAGCATTTCTGGGGGTCCCCTGGCCAGATGCGGTCGGACTTAAGCTCATGCATACTGGATCTAGCACGCATCAAGTTTTCAGACCAGTAAGGTTCCCAGATCGCACGTGGCGGTCCAGTTTCAGTTCAACGGTCATCGCACCAAGATCAAGTCTATAAGTCTCGTGATATGAAATAGAAATTTTTTCTGATCCAAGGGTGTAATTTGGTTGAAATCTGACGGTCAGAATGCTTAATACTGATGTGTCAAATCGTGTGCCAGATTTGAATTTCAAATTCCAATTCTAACCCTATTTCACTCTCTTCACTCCAAGCTCAATGAAATAGCCTCTGAATGTCAGTTGGACTTGATTTTCGAAACGATTGTCAAGCCCAGCTAAGTGGTCATAACGGTCTAATATTGTAGGTATCAGACTTCCGACGCGTGGTCTACATCCAATACAAAGTTTCAAAGAGGTCCAGAGATCAAACCAGCTTAGAGTTTGATCCAAGGTTATAGAGTGTTATAGGGTCATTGGTTCCACTCGCTTTAGGTCTTGTAGAACGTATTTAAAGTGATCCAAGTTAATTCTACTGAGTATTCAGTTTGGTACTCAACCAAATTCTACCCTAATTATGGCAGAATACGGTCCTAGGGCCATTCTATTTCCCATTTTGGAAACTTCTAGGTATCATATTATTATTATTATTTTTTTAGGGGTTCATCATCAAGTTTACCCTAACTCCTCCAAATTTCATAAGATTTCGAGTTGTAGAAAAATTCTAAAAATTTCAGAAGCAGCAGTTGTCCAACAAGTGATTATCGGATAGTTGATCACAATGACATACTTTAAACTATATTAAATATTTTATTATATTTTTCGCATATTTTTATATAAAATTAGACTCATTTATCTTCAATCTGGTTTTTGAATCACCTAAATCGGAGTTATAACGAAGGAGATATGATTTTTCAAAGTCTAAAGAAATGCACAGGAAAAAAGGTACAGAAACTCGCTATACGGACGAGTTCGGCGATGGCATCGCCAAACCGGCGATGGCATCGCCGACCACTGACCTGTTTGGGGTGATTTCTCCATCTGATATTTAAAATGGGTATATTTTAGAACCTGGGATGAGTTATTTGACATGCAATATATGATTTTTGGGTAGGAGAAGTTGATCTATCCAATTACTCTACTTATTTAGTGAGATTTCAAAAGGTTAATGGCTAAAAACTCTTTTCATTTATTTATTTACTATTCATAGTACTTTTTAGCTTAAGTATTGATCAACATCACCTAAACTTTAAGATTTATGTCTAATGTGAGAGCTCTTAGAAAATTTTGAAGGATAAAGTAGTAAAAGGTGAGATTTTCGAAGGAAATAGGAATTTGAGACTTTTGGATTGAGTTTTGAGAAGTTAATCAAGTGTTAGGATAGACTCATTGCCTAAGGAAGTCTAATCCCAGGTTGACAAAAATCCGGGGTGTTACACCAGCCGTTCAAGCGGGGGATAGACGGTGTAGGGAGAAATCTGGTGGGCCACACCAAAAATAAAATAAAGAAAGTCATGTCCGACTGGTTTTGCAAGACCAATCCAATGGTCAAAATGGATTTATGGTCTGACAATTGATCTTGGGCCACACCAGGCATCAGTGCAAGCGACTTGCGAAGATTGCGTAAACAGAGTCCGAGACCCGGTTGATTCAGGCCATTCAACGACCATTGACAGGAGCGGTCCGACAATTCTGTCTATCTAAATCCAACCCAGGGGACTTCCGATCAGGTCAAAGGACGTTGAATGGATTACATCTCACGGTTGTGCGCTCATCGTCCCACAAGAACAGGCCCAACGCAAGGTTCTTGCGTCTGTTATTACGCACACCATTATGCTGCGTAAAACCTCCAGCCGCTGACCTTCATTACGCACTCCCAACCTTCTCCTGCTGCTATAAAAGGAGGAAGAAAGAGAGAGGGAAGGATCATCGTGGAGGATTGAATCTACATCGGGAGGGAAGCTACATCTGGAGCTTGGCTTGAACGTGCATGCAAGAGAGATAGAGAAGAGTAGAGGTTGTTTTTATTTCTTTTTACTTTTATTTTTACTTTGTTTTGTTTTGTTTAAGGGATTTAGTCCATCCATGTCGGGCTAAACCTCTTAGCTAGGGCTAAGAGGTGAAGCTTTTAGCGTGATGGGAGAGACTTTTCTTATGACTTTTGTTTGGACTAAATTGACATTGATTATAGTTTGATTAATGGTAATGCTTTTAGTTTTCAATGGTCTATTGTGACTGAAATTACAATGGGTCTGCGATAGCTTTGAGCATCTTCCTTTCCTTTTATGTTTATGATGTCAGGAACCCCTGTTGTTCACCATAGTCTCCTGGGCATGGTTGGATGTTAGTACCCTTCCTAACCTTCATACATGTTATTGGTTGGTAATTAGTTTAATTCTATTATTTGCTTTGTCTCTTAGACATGGTTTGGTGATGGAATCCATGCTAATTCATATACCTTTCATCTCTTGAAAACTCTATTAATGGCAGTTCAGTTTAATTTCCATAAAGAAAGTGTAAGATCTCCCTGATCTTTACAAGCGGATCCTCTGAATCCCTTATTTCCTATCGTTGATTTCTCCTAAGTTTTAGAAAATAATTTCACAATTATTCCTTAAATTCTAGTTGATTTAGATTTCATCTCATTTTAGTTCTAGTTCTAGTTAGTTTTAGATAACGTACAGGTTTCAGTCCCTTGGGATTCGACCTCGGTCTTACTGAGTTTATTACTACATCAAAACCTTGCACTTGGGGTGTGAACACCATGTTTAGGGTGCAATATAAGCAAATAAATCCAACTTGAAAGGTGAGGATCACCCTTCAAGCTTTTCTCACATCTTGATAATTAGATCTGCCATTTTTCTTTATGCATTTATCTCATTAATTGGCTAATGTAATGAATTACTTTTATGAATTTTGATTTCTTACGATAATTGGTGAATTGGATTCAATGTGAATTAAATGCCTCTAATCTAATGTGAAATGTATACTTTAGATGCACATGTGATTTCCTGATATTATTATACATGATTTAGTTTATCAACCATAATTAATTGATAGTGTTTCTAGGAAATTCTCGAACTAGTGGCCACATGTATTGTGGATTAAATACATTTACATTGTGGACTCATCATCTTGTGGACCGTTTGTGCCTATGTGGCTTTTAAGAGAATAATCTCTTCTTATCGCACTATGAAATGGAATATTTGTCCCTTGCGGCTTTTAAGGAATAATTGACTCATGTGGTTTTAATTGATTGGCTCTGTATAACTTTGCGATGGTATGTCCCACTTATAGAACTATAATTGGCCATTAGTTGAGTAGGTTACCTTTAAACACCTTAACAGTTAGTCTCATAGGCCAGGGATGGTGGAATGGGACACTATCCTTGGGCAATCTATATATTATTATGGCATTTTCTAGGTAGTTAATCTACCGCGGGCAGTCTATATAGTCTTTTTTGGGAGACTAGTTATCCTTGGGTGTACCTTTATGTACTTTTTTGTGTGACTAATTTTCCTTGGGCAACTTCATTATATAGTCTTTTCTTGGAGACAAATTCTCCTTGGGTGACAGCGTTATATAGTCTTTTCCAAGAGACAAATTCTCCTTGGGTGACTTCATTATTTAGTCTTTTCCGGGACACAAATTCTCCTTAGGTGATTCATTTTATAGTCTTTTTCTGGGAGACAAATTCTACGTAGGCGACTTCGTTGCATAGTCTTTTTCGGGAGACTAGTTATCCCTGGGCGCACCTTGTGTACTTTTTCGAGTGGTTAGTTCTCATCGGGCGACTTTTTACCAGCTGGATGTGCATCCTAAGGTCTGTGAGCATGTGCATGCGTCCATGCATTTAAACAAGATTATTTTGTGTGATTTGTTTAATGAATGCATATCTGATGAACCTTATCTGATTCCCATGAAAATCAGTGTAATATTTGTTATATACTACTTCTAATAACTACACTTAATTATCTTGATGATGTGATAAATCTTGGGAGGTATACCTCGCTGGATAGCCATTGATGCTATCGAACCATATTCAGTATGCAGGAGATGCAAATGATGCGTACGCTGGTGTTTAGGTGGAATGGGAGGAGCCAAATGACTTGCGACTTTCCATTTTTGACTTTATTTACGTTTTAATTTATACTATTATGTTTGTAGAGGTTAAGACATTGGTTTGTATAAGTTCTTGGGTAACCACTTGGAATCTTAGTTTTGAATATTGGACTCCCTCATATACTTGATTTGTTTTTGTCCTACTAGTTCATTTACTCTGATAAAAAAAAGAAAAAAGAAAAGAAAATATATTTGTGAAATTTGAGATATTTAAAGGTTAACTCTTGGGTTCTTGGAAAACAAGTTGTGTATTCGGTTTTTCGGAACTAGGGTGTTACAAGATGGTATCAGAGTAAGTCTAGATAAACCTTGCCATTGGGGAAACGAGCTTATACAAACCTTATATGTCTTAAGTGTGGATATCGAAATTATGGACTCAAATTTAATTGAATCTCCCCTTAAATTATATGTCTTAAGTGTAGATTTAGAGAATGTTTGAGAACATAGGAACCTAAATTTAAGTTCCCTTCGGAATTAGTAGGATAGTCATTCGAACTTATATGGAATTCTCATTGAATTAAAATAATAATAATAATAATAATAATTGAGAATGTAGAGACCCAAACGTAGGTCCCTGTCAAACTTATTAGGTTAGCCATTCAAACTTGTATGGAAATCCTTTAGAATTAAGAGGAATTGATAACATAGAAACTTAAAACTTTAGGCCCTTTGGAAATTTCAAGATTAGTCGTTTGAACTTAAAAATTTAACTTAGGTCCCTTGAAATCATTAGGATAGCCATTTAAACTTGTCTAGAAATATTTTAGAATTATGAAAATATAGAATATAGATACTTGCCCATGCAACCATTAAACCTTGGCCCACTTAGAAAATTATTAGTATAGCCATTCGAACTTATGAAATTCCCTTAGAATTAGGAAATAAATTGAGAACGTATGGACTTAATCATTAGGTTCCTTAAAATTTTTAGGACTAATTATTTGAAACTTAGAAACTAAAACCTAAGTACTTTTGGAAGACGAGTGCTCTTCATGATGCAATTAAAATCAAATGAGACATTCCTCTGACTTGACTCCCAAGAAACAATTTTAGAGATTTTCAAGATTTTCCCTTAATTAGAAATAAAATTATTACGACCTTTAAGAATGAAACTGTAACACCCTGAAAATCGGGGGTCGTGTATAAACTCAACTCCCGAGTTCCAGACCGTCACTTATGCAACAAAAATGGTTATGATTCAATGTTGTCTGATTTAAAGCATTCACATGAGTAAAAGTATACCAAAACTACAATTCATACTTCAGATCCAGTGATAAAAGCAAGCGGAAGACTAAACAATATATATATCACTGTATGGAAAACAAAGTAAATCTCATCTGTCTCCAAAGTATGACTACATCTCTGAGCCTCATATACATACAAATGAACAAAAATAAAATGTTCAAAATAGTCCCACTGAAACCCCATCGATCCAGGTCGCCTCGCCTACGGGAAGCCGTCGTGATACTGCATATACGAGAACTCATCCTGGTCCTCGTCGATCTCTGGCTCCACCTCCTGGATCTCGGCCTCACCTGCATCTACAACAGGGTCTGGTGGGTGTTGCAAACACCATCCCGTAACGTGGGAATGAGTGATCAACTCAGTAGAATCATAGAGCAAGGATTAACATATTCACAATTCAATCATGCGATAATAGTAAAGCAGTAAATCAGACAATCCTAATACTGTTGTTAATGCAAGATGACATGACGTGATGTATGCCCTCACCGACGATCTCCCTCATACGGCAACATCTTACGACCGTGGCATGCCACACTCCCTAGAGTGCTCCACATCTTCCAGGCACATGCAATGCTATGGTGATATGAATTCCAAGTTGTTATTAGTCCATTCAATCAGCAGGATTGGAAAACTAAGGTACTTCCCTTGTATCAATCCCAACACAGATCCTGTCTAGGGTCGTCACTCCTAGTAATCTCATACGATGTATATTTCGTAGGTCACTGCAAGGGCTGCCAGGGCTGTTGCTCACACTCGTTGCACCGCTCCCCCATCACCTTATCAATACAGGCCTACCGTACTCTACTGCAACGGAAGGGTCGTCGCCTCCCGTGGACTCAGAATACGCTCGCGGTCACTACAAAGGGCTCGTCGCCTGATCAGTGTAGGCCGACAGCTAGAATATAGTGTCTCATACCACCATAATCTGCTCACGAGTCTAGGTGCTCACTGGTCACTACGGGGAGGTTTGTGGCCCCAGCGTAGGCCGACAGCTCGACCACGGTGTCCCATACCACCATGCCCTGTTCATGAGTCTTCGTGGATCAAGGTACCATGGTTAACAGGGTTTACAATGGTAAGTTTAGTACCCTAGGTTCAAGCAGTTATGACTCATACAAGGTGAACATACATCGGCCAGTCGGGTTGCTTGACGGGCTCGACTAGCGCAATCGCATCTCAAGTCGAACGACATGAAGTGCGTAAAACACTTCGCGTGGCCTAACCACTGCCGCCAACTCTAAACACGAATCACGTTCATCGACGCGTCGTTCGTGGCTATGACCAGTCAGCCACGAATTCGCTCGGTTACCGACAGCCTGGACTAAGTCTAGTCCCAAACAATTATGGAATCACATCAAAAATCTATGTAAGAGTATTGGAATTGAAATACAATCATGTGAGCATGTTAACACATGTTATAACATTCAACTTAAGCAAATCTTCAAACACATACATTCCACGCATGTAATGGAATCATGCATATGGTCAACATGTAGGAAATCATTTAGGTCAGCATATTAACTAAGAAATCAATCTCAAACTACCACATAACATCATTTAATTCAATACATACTAATACAAGCATTTAAACAAATACATACACTACACACTTAAGTCTACATATAGTATGTTGACCCAAAGTGCGCAACTAGGCGAATCTCTTTGCCAAACTAATTATACACGCATTCCTAAGTTCCTAATGCGACAACAAACCATGTCATTCACGTCAGCAAAATATGGATGTAGACCGTACTTCCTACAATTGACTAAAATGCCCTAAATCTCATATTCTTCGTTCATTTACGAAACAGGAAACGGAGAGCATGTTGTACATGTCAAACGGCGGTGCCGTCGATAATCTACTATTAAACAACATTGAAAGCGTTGTAAATCGTCAATCAAAGCGTCTAAAATCCTCACCTAGTCTCTTACGGATGCGGGATTTTGAACGGAGCGTGTACGCTTCGTCTACGGCAGTAGGAGAACCTGTTTTACGAAATACGTTAGCTAACACGCTACGAATCCAAGTAATCCCTAAATCAGCAACTTTTAGGGTCGTTTCAACCTGAAAAAGCGGAGAAATCACCGTCCAGGTGATTGGGAAGAGTTGCTGAAATAGTAGCAATCGGCGGCTCGGAAACGGGAAAAATCCCTTCCAATCTCTCTCTCAAACTCTCTCTCCTTTTCTCTAGGGTTTGCAATTTTCGGATGGGAGAGAGAAATGAGGGTTTCAACCCCTTTTATAAGCTTAAAAATGCCGGAAACAGGCTCCGGAACGAAGTTTACTTGGTGCCTATCCATTTCGGGGCTGTTTCGGCCCAAAAGTTGCTTTCTGGTGGTCCCCTGGTCGATTGCGATCGGACTTAAGCTCATGCGTACCAGATGTAGCACGTATTAAGTTTTCAGTCCGACATGGTTCGCAGATCGCACGTGGCGGACCAGTTTCAGTTCAGCGGTCACCGCACGTAGATCAAGGCTGAAAGTCTCATGATAATAAATAGAAATTTTTCCTGATCCGAGGGTGTAATCTGGATGAATTCTGACGGTCAGAACACTCAATACTAACGCGTCAAGTCGTGTGCCAGATTTGAATTTGAAATTCCAATTTTGTCCCTGTTCGCGGTCTCTTCAGTCCGGGTTCAACAAAATGGTCTATGATTATCGGTTTGACTTGATTTTCGAAATGATTGTCAAGTCCAGCTGGGCGGTTCTAACGGTCTAAGATAGGAAGTATCGGACCTTCGACGCGCGGTCTAAATCCAATACAAGAATTCAAAGTGGTCCAGAGAACAAACCCGCTTAGAGTTTGATCCGAGGTTATAGAGTATTGTAGAGTTGTTTATTCTACTCGATTTAGGTCTTGTAGAACGTATTTAAAGTGATCAGGGACTATTTCCCAGCTACTCTAGCGTTACGCTAGCTAACTTACGCTTAATTTCCATGGAATTTAATTCTATGCGATTTCGGGTCGAGTTGGTACTCGAGCCCAAGTACGGATTTTTTCACGGGCGTTACAGAAACTAACTTAGGCCTCATAGGAAATTTTCCAACCACCCTATTGTACATTATGTCAAACGTAAGTACTCCCCGTATTTAAAGAATCATACTAGAAATTGTAATTCAAATCCTCTAAGACCCCTCATTGGTCGGGGAAAATATTTCTCGAAAAAAAAAAATAATAATCATAGCAATTAGAACTAATTAGAAGTAAAGTTATAGAATTTCCAGTGAACTTTTCAACCCTATATTAAACATATTGAGACTATAATCAAGAATTTGGAAAATTTTAATTAGTAAATCTTGAACTCGAATGCTCATGTAGAAATATTTATCCAGAAATTTTCAAATCATGCATTAGAAAATCAATGTAAAGGTCATCTGAGTCTATTTCACTTAAATCTCGAGTACTCTTAGTATGAAAGTAGAAAATCATATAAACATTCCCCAAGAGTCTGAATTAACTAGGACCACGAACTGATGGAATCTTATTTTAGCAAAGCATATGTGATTTGATCCAAATTCTATATCCTAAAAACTTTTCAATGATCTCAATGCCCTAATCACGCTGAAGATCGAAAAATTTCCAGGATTAGGAATTGATATCGGTAAATCCGATGTTCTGCGCAGGCAGGGGATTGACGTATCAAGCCCAAACTCACTACAACCATCCATTCCTGTTAGCTCGAATACTAGAAATTGAAAATCATATTGTACCTTAGGGATAACCATACCACTTGTACCGTAATAATTGGGACACACTATCAAATCTCGTGAGTGAGATTCTTTTTTTTTTTTTTTTTGAAGGGGGGTAGAATGTAACGACCCCAGTCCTAATAGATGGTGATATATGTTTGTACACATTAATAACCTTTATAAGAAACTAATGAATGCTTAGAATCCTCATAAATTATGTTGTCATTGTCCCTAATTACATTAGAAGCATCGAATTTCGAGGACGAAATTCCCTTTAAGGGGGGTAGATTGTAACACCTTGTACTTTCAGTACTGGGGTATTATGTAATAATTTAATTTATGGAACTGCTCATCTTCATTTTAGCTTAAATCTAGCAGCTAAAAGTAATCTCCATTTATGGACCAAGTCATCCATCCACCAATTTTCAAACTAGGCCATCAAATCATCAGGTCCACCATTTATCACGACCTAAAAACATCAAATCCATCATTCTTCAAGTGCACAACTCTGAAGTTGTTGATCCACCACCTGATCATCACCATAAAACCACCCCAATCATTAAATTTGTGATTGAATTTCAATCTAGCAATTCTTAGAGACGTGAGAACCCATGTGGGTCATAAATAGAATGATCTGACACATGATTCCCCTGATATGACTATAAAGCAATAAAATCAACCCTTGAATTATGACTACACAACCTTATAAATCATTGAAACTGTTTGATGTAGACCCTTAGGAGGCCCTGATCCCAGGATAACATAATAATCAAGAGAGAATCGCCAAAGTTACAACTCACTAAACCCACAAGCCTCAATCTATCAATCCATCATGAAATCGTCACTATCAGACCATTCGATCTCTGAGATTACTATTGATTTCCATTTAAATGGCCCCTATAGTCATTATCCCTTAAGGTTCAGAATTGGAGTTGATCTGACCGTTGGTTCAATAGAGAACATAAAATGAAATCTAAATCTTATAGTATGGCCCACCTAAGTTTTAGATCTACCTTATTTTGAGTTAGAGGTCCCAACTGGGCCCTCCAAATGAATTGAACAGAGTAGATTTGCCAAATACATCTATATGGACCCCACTTGAGGTGTGCATGTGCACAGCTCGTGCATACCCTTGTTACACCGAAATGCACAGCCCTTTAATCAAGCGTCGACCCAAGCAATACACAAAAGAAAGGAGATTTTACCTCCTTTCCCGTCGTAGTCCCGATTCAAACAGGCTATTTTCATTGCACCAATACATGGCCCACCAATTTGGATCATGTGGGCAATCTGAACCGTCCATCGTGTGCGTCCCTCAGTTTTGACCAAAATCTAGGCCGTTTCACATGAAGATGTACACGCATGTAGACACAAATCCAGGCACACTTGCACCGTTCGTAACCATTTTTCCAGAAATGGAAAACTCCATTTCTCCTTTCGGATCACCAGGCTGGCAATCCCAACCTCCTACAATCTCGGTCGTTGGATGAATATCATCCTAACCATCTATCTTAGGGCACATGATATCGTTTCCCTACGCCGCAAGAGATGCTCCGAAGGTATCTTTTCTGTTAGATAGCTGACACTATCTCAGCCGCTCCCTAGCTTCTAGAAGCTTTCCAATCCAACATAAGCGTCGGATTTAAGGCTTCCTAAAATCTTTTTTGAGTTGGTTAGGGAATCTCACAGCCGCACAAGATACCGCCTGAGATTTAAAATCCTGCGTATGGCTGAGATCATCATGTTGTCTTCCCAAAAGGTTGGTCTCACAATGATAGTAGGACCAATCCGCACCGTCCACACTTTAAGGATCATCAGATTAACCATCGGTAGCTGATCCGCCATTAATGGTTAGATCATCTTCCCCATTGAACCAGGATACCCATCATCTTACAGTGGGACCCAATTTCTGATCTGAGACGTCCATTCAATGGCATATAGTGCCTAGAACTAATCTACAACGTTAGATGAATGGCATGTGGTCAATAACCTGCACTACCACATCAAAGCTCGGGTGGGTAGAAATGATCAACGCGTAAGTAATCCGCTGATTAGTTGCAGTAGAAACCTCTAGAAAATAATTAAGATGCCCAATAAATGATGCTATTTTTAGGGCAACGAGGGCCAAAAATGGTAAGGAGAGAAATATGTAAGAGAAGGAGAGAGTGCGTCGCCATTCTACCACACTGAGTTGAGCCAACTCGGACCAAGTCACTGCAAGATCGGGATGAGCCTAGGGCGCCACCTGGTCATTCCAACAAAGAAAGAAGAGGAGAAAGAAGAGGAAAATAGATAGTAATCGAAAGAGGGAGAGCGAGCATTGTCCCTCTATTGCCACGTCAAGTCGAATGAACTTGACTCACTAAGTTTGAGTCAAGTTGAGTGGAGTTAGTTCGGGTATGGCTGGTTCAATCCAGCCACTGTGCTGGACATACGATTGAGAAGGAAGTAGTGAAAAAGAAAAGAGAAAGAGAATGAAGGAAGAAGTTGAGTTGCCGAGTACAAGGCGTTGTACTGAGTTAACTCAGTCTAGTCGCTGAGTCATCAACGAGTCAGGTGAATTCAACTTGAGCCAGGATCTCAATGGTCATGCCCTGCACAGAAGAGAAAAAGCTGAATGATGGAAAGGAGAAGGAGAAGAAAGAAAAGAAAAAGAAATAGAGAGGGAGAGTGAGTCAAGCCGAGTTGACTCAATGAGTCGACCCACTATTTCAGCGATGAGCCGGTTCTAGTCTTGTTGAGTCCAGCAAGCTTGTGGGACGTTAAATGCCTCTATTCTAATGTGAAATGTATGCTTTAGATGCACATGTGATTTCTTGATATTATTATACATGATCTAGTTTATCAACCATAATTACTTGATAGTGTTTCTAGGAAATTCTCGAACTAGTGGACACATGTATTGTGGATTAAACACATTTACATTGTGCACTTATCATCTTCAGGACCATTTGTGCCTATGTGGCTTTTGGGAGAATAATCCCTTCTTATCGCACTATGAAATGGAATATTTGGCCCTTGTGGCTTTTAAGGAACAATTGCCTCATGTGGTTTTAATTGATTGGCTCTATACAACTTTGCGATGGTAAGTCCCACTTGTAGAATTATAATTGGCCACTAGTTGAGTAGGTTGCCTTTAAACACCTTAACTATTAGTCTCATAAGGCAGGGATGGTGGAAAGGGACACTATCCTTGGACGATCTATGTATTATTATGGCCATTTCCAGGTAATTAATCTACCGCAGGTGGTTTATATAATCTCTTTCAG
Source organism: Magnolia kwangsiensis (assembly GCA_037074715.1). Classification (NCBI taxonomy): domain Eukaryota; kingdom Viridiplantae; phylum Streptophyta; class Magnoliopsida; order Magnoliales; family Magnoliaceae; genus Magnolia; species Magnolia kwangsiensis. Next base: position 79,546,958 of record CM073572.1, read on the forward strand.
GAGACTAGTTATCCTTGGGCATACCTTTATGTACTTTTTTGGGTAACTAATTCTCCTTGGACGACTTCGTTATATAGTCTTTTCTGGGAAACAAATTCTCCTTGGGCGCCTTCGTTATATAGTCCTTTCCGGGAGACAAATACTCCTTAGGCGACTTCATTATATAGTCTTTTCAGAGAGACAAGTTCTCCTTGGGTGACTTCGTTATATAGTCTTTTCTGGGAGACAAATTCTCCTTGGGCGACTTCATTATATAGTCTTTTTTGGGAGACTAGTTATCCCTGGGAGTACCTTATGTACTTTTCCAGGTGACTAGTTCTCCTTGGGTGACTTTTACCAGCTGGATGTGCATCCCTAGGTCTGTGAGAATGTGCATGCGTCCATGCAATTAAACAAGATTATTTTGTGTAATTTATTTAATCAATGTATATCTAATGAACCTTATCTGATTCCCATGAAAATCAGTGTGTAATATTTGTTATATACTGCTTCTGATAGCTACACTTAATTATCTTGATGATGCGATAAATCTTGGGGGGTATACCTCGCTGGATAGTCATTGACGCTATCAAATTGTATTCAGTATGCAAGGGATGCAGATGATGCGTACTGTGGTGTTCAGGTGGAATGGGAGGAGCCAGATGACTTATGACTTTCCATTTCTGACTTTATTTACGTTTTAATTTATACTATTATGTTTGTTGAGGTTATGACATTGGTTTGCATAAGTTCTTTGGTAACCACTTGAAATCTTGGTTTTGAATATTGGACTCCCTCATATACTTGATTTGCTTCTATCCCGCTAGTTCACTTACTCTGGTTTAAAAAAATAAGAAAAAAATATATGTAGAAATTGGGATTTTTAACGGTTAACGCTCGGGTTCTTGGAAAACGAGTTGTGTATTCGGGATCCGGGAACTATGGTGTTACAGTTTAGGTTTTAGGTTTAGGTTAAGGTTAGGTTATAGGTTATAGGTTATAGGTTAAGGTTTAGGTTATAGGTTTTGGTTTAGGTTAAGGTTATAGGTTTAGGTTTAGGTTTAGGTTAAGGTTTAGGTTTAGGTTATATGTTTTGGGATTTGAGAATAGGTTTAGGTTATAGGTTTTGGGATTTGAGAATAGGTTTAGGATTAGGTTTAGGTTTAGGTTTAGGTTTTGGTTTTGGGGTAAATCCAAAGCTCAAGTGGACCTCAAAATGAATTGCGGCCACCAAAGTTTTCGATCAAGTTGATATTTGTGTTATTCCTTCTTCAAGTCTGGATCTATGTGAACTTACTAACAGGTTGGATCTCAAATAACCACCATGGTGGGTCCCAGAAAGGAATCAACGGTCGGGGGTACTATCCCCACCATGATGTTTAGTTTTAGGTATTAGTTTTAGGTTTAGGGTAATACTTGGGTCTGCTGCAATAATTTCGAGCTAATACATAAACATGGCTTGTCCAAATGTCCAGGCCACTCCAATGTTGTCCATAGAAAATTGACAGCTTCATCATGGTCATAACAGCAGTTTCCACCTTCCAAGGATCCCCGCTCAACATCCAGATAGCTCCGATGCACATCCGAGTCTGCTCCATCAATTTCGAGCAAATACATAAACACGGTCTGTCCGAATGGCCAGGCCACTCAAATGTTATCCATAGAAAATGGATAGCTTCATCATGGTTATAACAGCAGTTCCCAGCTTCCAGGGACTCCCGCTCAACATCCGGATAGCTTCGACGCACATCCAGGTTTGCTCCATCAATTTCGACTTAATACATTTAAAAACAACATAAAAGGTAAGTAAAAAACATCCATATGAAGATATTGAGGGGAATTACTAGTGTATCTATAATCCTTTTATGTACTAGGTTGATTTTGAGTTGATTATGACTAAGATGTTGATATTACATAATATGTGATGAGGGTTGCATTACTAGTGTATCTATATTCCTTCTATGTACTAGGCTGATTTTGAGTTGTTACTTAAATGATAAAACTTGATATCATTTCACTGTAGGGATGGTTGCCTTAAGGCATGTCATTATTTGTTCATATTGCATCCCTATGACATGGTGAATTTTCCTTGCCACGAGTTGAAGGAAACTTGATACATATTGTACATTATATGAGATTAGGCATAGGATGTCTCAATCAATGGGAGGAAATACATACCATAATCAGTTTGGTTTAGAGCACATACTTGAAGATGTTTATGTTAAAATAACCTTGGGTATAAGTATGACTTTGGATCCACTTGTGTGGATGTACGACTTCTCAATTATGATAGCATCTTAGATATCGAGTTCTAAACATAAAGCAGATATAAAAAAAAGGTGAGTTTTTCATTTTTCAAGTTACCACTTTCCTGCTACAATTGGTCTACAAGTGATGCAATTTATTGCCACTAATCTACAAGATATTCTAATAAAGAAGCAGGAGTTCTATGAAATCATTAAAATGTCACGTGAAATTGTCAAGATAGCATAGCAACACCAGCATTAAATGGACACGAAAACACATCTCATTAAGAAAATTGAGATTAGCAAAGGAACCTTTTGATATGTGTGTTTTATTATGCAATGATGGTAGGTTACTAGTATACATGTAAGACATGACTCCAGTCCTAACTAAATCACTTTATTTCTCTAACTAGTTTCCTCTTTGCAAACCTGCAAAAATCCAGCCACATATTCAAATACACCATGTTGTGGTTCTACATTCATAGTTGAATACTCCAATGGCCGCATAATGGAAATTATGAAAAACAGAGGTATATTTGTTGCATTTTGAATCTGTTGCAGCTTATTGGGAAAAAAAGTGCATATTCAATTAAATAGTCCAAATTAGATCCTAGAACATGTTATAATTAAAAATTCATTATGAAAGAAATTCAAATATTCCAAACAAAAAGTAAAGATAGAAGAGGGAGAAATTTTTAAATCAAATGGTCGTAAAAAATGCATGGACCCTGTGGAAATTCATGTAATGCATTCCCGAAAATGGCAGTACATGCCTTCCAATAATCCAACCCTAGTGTATGGACCCTGTAGAAATTTCCAGTACCTACACACTTCAATAGCTTACTATCCATGCAATGCATTCCCGAAAATGGCATAGCAAAATAAGAAAACATTATAGCACTCTCTGCCCATCGAAATAAAAAATAAAAAATCCATCCATCTGTCTTATTCGTTAATCAAGTGTCCCAAAGCAAAGGCTAGGATTGCTGAAATACACGCTCATGGTGGGCCCATAACTTTTCCAGTTGCACATAGGATAGACAAAATGGTGGGCCATGCAATGTGTGCCTCACACTCTATTAAAACAGTCCCCAATTTAAAAAACCCCAAATTTGAAACCATAATCCCCAAATTTAAAGTGGGAGTTGTGTACCCAAATCCCCAATTTTAAAACCACCAAATTCGATTTGGGATTAAGGTACTAAAATTCCCAAATTTAGAATGGGATTAGGGCCCTGCATGTACAAACTAACCTTATAAATGGGTTAGGGTTTTTACCTTTCGAGGTGAGAGGAAGAGAACGAGAGGAGGGTTTGAGTTGGAGCCCCAATCTGGTTTTTGAGCTTTGAGGAGGCAGATTGAGAGCATTGAGACGAGAGATCATGAGTAGGATCTCCAATCGGGTTTCCGAGCTCTGAGGAGAGAGACAGTGAGAGAGAGAGAGAGAGAGAGAGAGAGAGAGAGAGAGAGGAGGGGGAGGGAGAGGATGCGAGAAAGAATGAGAGAGGACAGTGGAGAGATTATAGAGAGGAAGAGAGAGATAGAGAGAGAGGAGGGAGAGGATGCGTGAGAGATAGAGGAATGAGAGAGACACAGAGAGAGAGAGAGAGTAGCGTAGGGCCTCTTGGATGGAAGCGGATTGCATACTGAATAACTCAGTACGTTAGTGTACTGAGTAAACTCTGCGGGGCCCACCGTCATTCATGCGTTATATCAACTCCGTTCATCTATTTTATTGTATACTTTAGGGCTTTAAACTAAAAAATAATTATATTCAAAGTTCAAGCAGACCACACCACTTGAAAACAATGTGAATTGAAGTCTACATTGAAAAGTTCTTGGGGGCCCACTAGATGAAGGGGAAAAACAAAAAATCATCTCGATCTAAAACTTTTATGGCCCTCGAAATGTTTTAAATGGTTAATGCTCTTTTAAACATTATTTATTGTAATGTGGTCCATTTCAGATTATGATATGCCTCATTTTTGGTCTCATGCCATAAGATGATCTTTAAAAATAGATGGACAGCATGGATTAAACACATACATCATGGTGGGGCGCACATAGCACCAACCACCAGCCATTGGATGGTGTAGGGGGAGTAGCCAATTCGTTCCCCTTATTTGTGGTGTGGTCCATTTAATCTTTGGATATGATTCATTTTTTAGATAATTCCATAAAATGATCTCGAAAAATGGATGAGCGGTGTGGATTGATCCCAAATTTTTGATAAATCTAAAACTCAAGTGGACCATGCCACACAAAACAGTGTGGAATAATGATTTCCACCATTAATACCTTCCTTGGGCCCACAATAATGTTTATTTGTCATCCAACATGTTCATAATATTAAAAAAATATGAATGAAGGGAAAACACAAACATCAGCTTGATCCAAAACTTTTATGAATGTTCATTTTAATGGTGGATATTAAATCCCCACTTTGTAGTCCACTTATACCTTGGACGTGCCCCATTTTTTAGTTAATATCTTAAAATGATCCGAGAAAAGCGTTGAATGGTATGAAGAATGTCAATCCATGACTTTGGTGGGCCAAGAGCTTAAAAATAAAATCAATCCATAACTTTTGTCACGCCCTAAACTCGAAAATCGGGCTCACAAAATTTTCGATCACCGATTCTGGCATTGACAGCCTCCATAGAACCCCATTCTTATCTCCCGATGCTTATCCTCCAAGTTTCGATCTTGAGATGCTACGAGGAGAATTTTCAAATCAGTTTGATTCGTAATAAGCATAACCAAAGGCATAGCCCACAAACAACAATCAAAAACTCCATCACATTTCCACTATGATCAAAACTTTACAAGTACAAGGCGCATAAAGGGAAATACAATGATGATGAACAGAAAGCTCTAAGATGATCTGCTAAGCGCTCTTGCCTCAGCACTGCTACGATCCAATATCACCTACATGCAACGGTCATGCATAAGCTTATGGAAAGCTTAGAGGGTGGTGAAAGTGTGTGCGCAAGGTAGTAATACAACTATGCGATATCAGAGTAATGCAGAATATGCTAATGAATCCATGAATACTATTAGTCATACTAAGGCTATGTGATGCAAGACTGAATGATGTCGACCATACCAAGGCCATGCGATGCAAGATGCAAACCAAGCACACTAATCCTCATCTAAGTCCACATATTAATATAGCTCAACTCTGGAATATCACCGGGGTCTAGTACACTCCAACTAGATTGCCGACCCATCACGCGCAATAAGGTGAATGGAAAAGACCTCACTATTCGCCTGCCAATATCGAAATCGGATCGTCGATAACGGACTCATTCCTTAAGATGGTCAAACTCAGCCTACCTTTGCCCCCTTCACTCGAGCGGGTAAGGTCGCACTCCCTTCCAACCGACCACGACACAGTGAAAAGTATGACCGTTTGGTAATTGACACTCTGCGCTCATGCACCCACTCGATCTAGAGTTGGAGTAACCTCTTGGTACCGTAAGGATTTAGAGACTTTCATCCAGGGATATCTATAATACCCCATGTAAAATAAGATTTTCAGTATCCAATCCTGCTAACCACGATATGCCTATAGAGGCTACAACCCCAATGTCTCTAGGGCGTATAATAACCATATCACACAATGGAAAAGGCATGAATCACATTATCCAGTCATGCAGTAATCCACACAAGGACCTCACATACGTCTCATTGGGCCTCATATACATCAAATGGGCCAATCAAATAGGCCAAATCAAATGAGCCGATCAAATGCATCACCATGGCCTCACGCGTGGACCTCATATATAACAAGTGTGTCGCACTACTTACGCCTCATATGCACTAAATGGGCCATGTATCTGGGCTTAACAATACAGACAAGTGGGCCTCGCCCATGGGCCAAAATGCACCATGATGGGCCTCATAGATGGGCCGTACCAACGGTCCTCAAGTGGCTTAGACCATACCAAAATCATTTCAATAGTTGTAGGTGTAACATGTGTATCCTGTACACTATCAATCCATGGGGCTCATGGCCCATCAATGAGGACCAGCACTGCCTAAACATTGTCCACATAAATCAACACCATCCAAACTATGTTCAGGTGCATCAGCACCATCTAAACATTGTCCAGAAGCGAGTCCAACCATTGGGACGGGTGGGACATACATATACATCACGTGGGTCCCACATAACTTATGGACGTTAATGTGCAGTGGGACCTGTCCCTGGCAGATAGACAATTTAGTTTTAAAACCGGTGGATGTGGTGTATGTATATGACACACACCTCATGATCAAACCCACCGTCCTAGCCCATAGACCTTGGGGATGTGCAACATATATTAAGGTGGACTGTAAGCTGTTGGGTGACGTCAATACAATAGCTATACAGCTGCTGTAATTGTACACCAGCCACTCCCATTTCTCAAAATAACTGGGTCCCACCTAGGGCCACAGTACGACAACCACCTCAAAATATATATGATATTTTTTTTTTTTTTTTTTATTATTTTAAAACAAATCCCGCCAACGTCTAGATAGATGGACTGCTGGATGAAATACATACATTGGTGTGGCCCACCGTCCAAGCAATGGATAGTGGGGATCTACACGTGCAAACATGGTGAGGTCCACCATGATATGAATGGCGTGGATGTACACCATACATCATGGGGTGGTGCCACGTGGGTGGCTCACCAGCGTCCAACCTACATCCAGCAGATGCTGGACAGTTGGATACAAAATATACTTCACGGTGGGTACCCACAAACCTTGCTGACGTGAATGGACAGTGGGTCCCACCAGTTGAACGGTCTGGATATCACGTGGGTCCCACAGAGCTTGCTGATGTTGAAAAACTAGCAAGTCCCACCTTCTGAACGGCTTGGATCTATAAATGGATGGACGGTTTGAATATAGTACACACGCCATGGTGGGGGCATTAGGCTGTGCATGGCACCATCCACATGGACGGTGTAGATGAAACACACTGTCACGCCCCAAACTCAAAAACCAGGCTCACAAAATTTTTGATCACCGAATCTGGCATCGACAGCCTCCGTAGAACCCCATTCTCGGCTCCCAGCTCCCATTCGCCAGGTTCCGATCCTGGGATACTACGAGGAGGATTTTCAACATCAGTTTGATTCGTGATAAGCATAACTAAAGGCATAACCCATAAACAACAACCAAAAACTCCATTACATTTTCACTATGATAAAAAAACTTTACAAGTACAATGAGTATAAAGGGTAATACAATGATGATGAACAAAAGCTCCAAGATGATCTGCAAAGCGCTCCTGCCTTAGTGCTGCTGCGCCCCAATGTCACCTGCATGCAACGGTCATGCATGAGCTTATAGAAATCTTAGAGGGTGGTGAAAGTGTGTGCGCAAGGTAGTAATATGATCATGCAATATCAGAGTAATACGAAATATGCTGATGGATCCATGAATACTGTTGGCTGTACCAAGGCCATGCGGTTCAAAGCATGAATGATGTCGGTCATACCAAGGCTATGCGATGCGAATGCAACTCAAGCATACAGTCCTCATCTAAGTCCACATATCAATACAACTCAAATCTAAGATATCACCGGGATCAGATAGCCGCCCCATTGTGAGCAATAAGGTAAGTGGAAGAGACCTCACTATCCATCTGCCAATATCTGGCTCGACTCGTCGATAATGGACCCATTTCTCGAGCTGATCAAACTCAGCCTAGCTTTGTCCCCTACTCTTGGGCGGGTAAGGCCGCACCCCCTTCCAACCGACCATGACACAGTGAAGAGCGCTACTGTCTGGTAATCGACACTTAGCACTCCTGTACCTACTCGGTCTAGACATTGGAGCAACCTCTTGGTACCATAAGAGTTTAGAGACTTTCACCCAGGGATATCTATAGCACCCCATGTAGAATAAAATTTTCAGTATCTAATCCTGCCAACCACCATGCGTCTGTGGAGGCTACAACCCTGATGTTGCTAGGGCATACGGTAACCATATCACACAATGCGAAATACATGAATCACACTATCCAATTATGCAACAATTCCTACGCGTATCGAGCACTCATGTAGGGCAACACCGCCTAATCGGGGTCCCATAAACAATTTGCTCGACAGCATATGCTATGCTCGGTTACTTCTCATATCAAGCATACATACGATGCGTATGATCCTGAGTCATGAAACTATAGTAAAGATGTAATAAAGTAATGAACTATCCTTACAACGCAGATGGGCCTAGACGGCCTACACCCAACAAGTACGGGCCTTCCAATGGGCCCTAAAGGAGAGTCGTAATGCGGACATTTAACCAACATTATACTTACAATGTGGACGTCAAACCAACATTGCTCCCAAGGCATAGTCCGTAGGAATATCCTTACATAAACTAGGTTGGGATCACACATTACAATGAACCTTAGGTACATCCCATTGGGCCTTAAATACATCAAATGGGTCATATCATATGGGCCTTTTACTCATCAAGTGGGTCACGTCAATGGGCCGCACCAATGGGCCTTATATGCATTGCAATAGATCATAACCCGTGGACCTTAGATTGCATCAAATGGGCATAATCTCATGAGTCTTATATGTAACAAGTGGACCACATCAATTTGGGACCCATATGTACATCAAATGGGCCTCAACCCATAGGCCCTAGTACATCTCAATGGGCCTTAATCCATTAGCCCTCTAACATAACAAGTGGGCCTCAACCCATGGGCCTTTCAAATAACAATGTGGGCCTCAACCACAGGCCATAAGTACGTTAAGACGGGCCTCATGCACATCAAATGGGCCACACCCAAACATAAGTGGCGGTACTGATTTCCACCATTAAAATTCCTAAGGCACACCATAATATATGTTTCCCATCCCCCTGACCATAAATTAATATAGTGATGGATGAAGTGGAGGCAAATATAACTTAGAAGAAAGCTAATAGGGTCCCTAAAAATTTTTGAATGGTGGACATCATTGACCACAACATTAAATAGTGGGGTCCACTTGAACTTTAGATCTAACTCTTTCTTTAGCTCAAACCATAAAATGAGCTTACAAAGTGGATGGACGGATTGGATGAAGCACATGCATCATGGAGGGCCCCACTGTCACTCGACAGTGTGAATAAAACACATGCAGTAGGGTTCCACCGTCCGCCTGGACGGTGGGAATAAAACCCATACGTCACTGTGGGTCCCAAGTGAGGCCCACCATAATGTTTCTATGCCATCTAATCCATTGATAAGGTCGTACGGACCTGGTTGAGGAGAAAAAATAAATTTCATTTCGATCCAAAACTCCTGTGGCCCAAAAAAAAGGGTTCAATCTCACTGTTTCCTATAGTTTTGGCCACCGAAGCCATGGATGGGGCTGAAATTTGGAGGGGGCCCACTACTTGGGGTGGCCCACCTCGTGAACGGTGTGAATACAAAATTTACATCATGGTGGGGCCCACGGCTAGAGCTGTGGGCGGCTGGTCGTCCGCCCGTGCTTCAAAGCCGCAGCCGCGCTGCCTGCGCTAGCAGCAGCAACAGCTGCTGCTTCAAAGTTTCTTTTTTTTTTGAAAACCTAGTTTTTCTGAGGTTTTTTTATTGTGGGGCCCGCTCCAAGCAAATCCACTCCAGCCATAGGATTCCACAGCGCGTAACAAATCCAACGAGCCTAATATAGAGTATTTTTTTTATGTTTAGAAAATAAAAATGATTTTTGAATGGTAAGGATGCGATTTTCAACGCTATGGCCCACTAGATCTTCCAATCAACCCCATCTCTTGGCTCAATGCCTAAAATGATCCAGGGAAAGGGGTGGATGGCGTGGATTGAATACATACATCAAGGTGAGGCCTAGGCAAGTGGCTCACCCCAAAAGGCCTTAAACCTAAGCCCATAATTATTTTTCATTCAACGTCCAGTGTCCTTAGAAGCTGGATAATCTGGACCTAATGCATACGTTGAGGTGGGCCCCACCTATGGATGTGGCCACCAAAGAAGGGGTTGGAGGGCATGGGAAATACTTACATCAAGTGGGGTCCATCCAAGTGGGCCACACGGCCACTCCATCACACATAAATAAAAAAATGAAGGGAGAGGGAGAGAAAGAGAGAAAGAAAGACTGGATGATGGAGGGAACCCGACACTATGGGCCCTCCCTTTCATAATCTACAACATACATCAAGTGGGTCCCATTACACATGGGCCTATTAAATCTAAAATCCAACGGTGGAGATCCCTTCTCCACTAAAATAGATGGTCTAGATGACCCTACGTATACAAGAAAAATAAGCATCATGATGGGGTCCATGGAGAATGGCCCCATCATGGAATGATCATGATAATCAAAGTGGGCCACCGGCCACATCTTAGGGTCCCAAGTGAGATCCAAACCATCGATCGGTTGGCCTCACTTGGCCCATCTTAAAAATATGAAAAACTACCCTTATCAAGCACCCACCGTTCGATCTTCTTGCTCCTATGGGTTCCTTAGCTCCTTAGCTTTGATTTCAATGGATGAGATAAGGTTTGGATGGTTGGGATGGGAGATGAAGGGGTAGGAAAGGTGGGCCACACTTGGAGTTTTGAAAGAGAGGGAGAGGCTTGGACGTGGGATGCTTCTCTTGCTTGGGAATGTTTTTTTTTTTTTTTAAATGAGAAAGAGAGAGAGAGTTGTAAAGAGAGAGAGAGAGTGATGGGTGATGGAGTGATAAATGTGGTGGTGATGGGTGTGTAAGACACCTTTTGACTTTCGTGGCCATTTGTGTAAGAAAGGCATGGTTGGTGTAAGAACTTTTTGACTTTTGAGGCATTTTGTGTAAGAAAGGTATGGGCTTGTAAGACTTTTGGACTTTTGTGGCTTGCTTGAGAAAGGGTGAAAAGTGATGTATACTTGACATGAGATGTGATGAGATTTGATTGATTGATGGGATTGATGTGACAAGTCGTAGAGATTCCCTTGGGTTTCGTAACGCGTGACATTTTTCTCGCACCGAACGCTGACCCATATCTCCAGACCAGGGTATCGCCTCGGAGCGTGAGTCACGACATTGAAACCGCGGCGACGATACGGTCGCTATGGTAAAGGTCTTGGGTTAAGTCGATATGGGTTGACAGCATACAAATTAGGGTCACGCTCAAATATTGGTTAAGGGTTGAAGGTTGCCGAAATTTGACCAAGAAGACCGCGAAAGTCTACGGAATGGTACGGACTAAGATATGGGTCTTACACACACACATCTTGGTGAGGTCCACATGGTGTGGCCCACCAAAGATGCTGCATACAGCAGCTGCAGGTTGCTAACCAGCGTTACATTGGCCATTTCGTTTCTCAAAATGGGTGGGTCCCACATGGGGCCCACACGTACAACAATATAATTGTATGCATGTATACATGCTTATTATATATAATATAATATTACATCATATTATAATATATATATATATATATATATATATATATATATATATATATATATATATATATATATATATATATATATAATCATTACATACACGTGCCACCTATATATATGTATGTATGTTTGTATATTATATCCACTGTTTAGCCACTGTCCAACAAGCTGGACGGTGCTAGATTATGCACATACATCATGATGGTCCCACGTAGTGGGCCAGTATATTTGGATCAAAATGATATTTATATTTCTCATTCATCTGGGCCGTTGTGACCATCCGGTCATGCGGACCCTGAATCAGGATCAGGGTGGCCCACGAGTTGGTCAGCATGGATAAAATACACACATCGTAGGTGGCCATGATCATAGAAAGAGAGAGAGAGAGATAACGGAGGGGCCCCGCCACTATAGGCCCCTCTTGGATATAAGCATACATCAAAGTGGGTCCCACATATATGTACCCTTAAATCAAAAGAAATGAATGAAAGATAAAAATCTAAGATCACCCACTGCCTTCTTCGTGCTTCCTTGGCTTCCTTTACTCCTTAGCTTCAATCCCAATAGAAGAGATGGAGTTTTGATGGTTGAGATGGGAGATGAGAGTGGGAAAGTGGGCCACACTTGTTGCTTGGGAGAGCTTGGAGAGGCTTGGACGTATGGGATTTTTTTTTTGGGGGGTTGCTTGGAAAGTGTGTTTTAGAAAAGGGAGAGAGTGGGTTGTAAGAGAGAGAGAGAGAGAGAGAGAGAGAGAGAGAGAGAGAGAGAGAGAGAGAGAGAGAGAGAGAGAGAGAGAGAGAGAGAGAGAGAGAGATGGGTGCTGGTTGTGGTGAGTGATGGGTGTGTAAGAGTTTTTTGACTTTAGCGGTAGATGGTGTAAGAAAGGTATGGGGTGTGTAAGAACTTTTTGACTTTTGGGGTTGCTTGGCGATGGGTGTGAGGTGATGTGTACTTGAAATGTACTTGACCCTTGATGGGGTTGATGGATTAATTGAGGTGACATGTTGTAAAGATTCTCTTGGGTTTTGCAACGCGTGGTGTTTTTCTCGAACTGAACATGTGCCCACATCTCCTGGCCTAGGTATCGCCTCGTCGCGCGAGACATGGCATTGGAATCACGGTAATAGCGTGGTTGCTAGGGTACAAGTCTCAGGTTGAGTTGACTCGGGTTGACGGTGTATAACTCAGGGTCGTGCGCAAACACCGATTACAGGTCGTAGGTTACCGGAATTCAACGAGGATCACGGGAATCTACGGAATAGTACGGTCTAAGATACGGGTCTTACAACTTGGGTGGGCTAAGAGCTTAAAAATAAAGTCGATCCATGACTTGGGTGGGCCACACCACATAATATAGTGGAGAGGGGTTTTCTTAAAACTTTCATAATCATATATTGGTCCTACTAAAATGTAATTCACATATCTAACCGACTCATTATGTGTGTCCCACTTGGATGAGGGGTCAAACGCAATTTCAGCCGCATTCAAAACTCATGTGGGCCCCACCAACTGCTTTTATATTTTTTTAGATGTCTTCACATAGTTTTAGATGGTATGGCCCACATGAGTTTCATATATGGATGATTTTTGAGATATCTCATTAGCTAAATGGGACACATCAAATGCACGGTGTTGATGTTCGACACACATCATGATGGTCCCCACAAAACTTACTAACACCAATTATTGGGTTCTCACGGTGTCAATAAGTTGGGTCACAATTTTGACCAGAATATTTGGCACATTTTACATGTCTAGTCCATTCACTCTATTTTACTGATCATTACCCTCAATTTAACTAGTTACTCGCCCCAATCATGCTACATATGAGAAAGATATTGGGCAAACAAGATTGATCAACAATTTGAGTGAATTTTAATTTAAACATCTGAAGTTATTTACTCTTCGATCTGGACTGATTAGATTGTCCAAAAATGGTTAAAGGTTGTTCATAATATCAGAAATATATAAATGAATAGAAAACACAAACATCAGCTTGATCTAAAACTTCTATGGCCTCTAAGAAATTTTAAATGGTAGAGTTTCAATTACACTATTTCCTATGGTGTAGTCCACTTGAGCTTTGGATATGCTTCCTTTTTGTTCATTAGATCTCAAATTATATGTTAACATGGATGAACGGAGTGGATAAAATAAACAAATAACGGTGGACCCCACAGAGTTTACTCTAGTAAAGTTAATGAGCAACTCACCTAAATGTAGTGGAGAGGGGTTTCCTTAAAATATTCATATTCATATATTGGGCCTGCCTAAATGTGATTCACATATCCAACCCACTCATAATGTGTCCCACTTGGATGATGGGTCAAACCAATTTTCAGCCACATCCAAAACTCATGTGGGCCCCACCAACTGCTTTTATATTTTTTAGGATGTCTTCACATAGTTTTAGATGGTATGGCCCACTTGAGTTTGATGATGGGGCCCATAAAACTTACTATCATCAATTCTTAGGTTCTCACGAGGTCATTAAGTTGGGTCACAATTTTGACCAGAATATTTGGCCCATTTTACATGTCTGGTCTATTCACTCTATTTTACTGATCAATACTCACAAATTGACTAGTTACTCACCTCAATTAGGCTACATATGAGAAAGATAAAGGGCATACAAGATTGATCAACAATTTCAGTTAAATTTGATTTAAACATCTGAAGTTATTTACTCTTCAATCTGAAATGATTATATTGTCGAAAAATGATTAAAGGTTTAATTAGTGGATGTGCCTAATAATTTAGTAATTTTATTTTTCACAGATAAATTTTAATTTTCATTTAAAAATAACATTTTTTTTCAAAATGTATATTTTTTTACTCTTTTAACAAAATATCATTTTTATTATAAAATATTTCAAAAATTCTAAATTTTTATTTTCAAAATCTCAAAAATATTTCCAACAGTTTTTCCGACGAAATTTATCATCAGTAAAAACATTATTATCGATAGTTTGCAGCCGTTGGGAAAACATTTATCGTTGAAAAAAAAATTTGTGAGTAAAAGTAGTGTTTTATTGACGAATTATTTTTTTCATCAGGAAAAACATTATTCCCGATGGTTTTAGTTCGTCGGTAAAACTCTTACCGTGAAAGTTTTCAAAATAGCGTGAAAATGTTAAAAATTATAACAGTTATTCCGACGAAAATTTTCATCGATAAAAACATTATTACAAATGAAAGAGATTTCCGTCGATAAAAGTTAGTGTTTTACCGATGATTTTCTTTTTTCGTCGGGAAAAACATTATTCCCAACAGTTTTAGTTCATCGATAAAACTCTTACCATGAAAATTTTCTATCTTAAAAATTATAATAGTTTTACTGACAAAAATTTTCCTCGATAAAAATATTATTACTGATGAAAAAAATTCATTGGTAAAAGTAGTGTTTTACCGATGAAATTTTTTCATCGGGAAAAACATTATTCCCGACGGTTTTAGTTCGTCGGTAAAACTCTTACCTTGAAAGTTTTCAAAATATCACGAAAATTTTCTATCTTAAAAGTTATAATAGTTTTACCGAAAAAAAGTTTCATCAGTAAAAACATTATTACCGATGGAAAAAAAATCGTCGGTAAAAGTAGTGTTTTAGCAATGAAATTTTTTCGTCGAGAAAAAACATTATTCCCGACGGCTTTAGTTCGTCAGTAAAACTCTTACCAGGAAAGTTTTCAAAATTTTACGAAAGATTTCTATCTTAAAAATTTTAACAGTTTTACCGACGAAAATTGTTGTCGGTAAAAACATTATTACAGATGAAAAAGATATTTCATCAGTAAAAGTAGTGTTTTACCAATGATTTTTTTTTTTTCATCAGTAAAAGTGTTGTTTACCGGTGAAAAAAATTTCGTCGTAAAAACACTACTTTTACTGATGAAATTTTTTCGACGGTAGAAATTTCATCGGTAAAAGCACTATTTCTTGTAGTGCGCCCATCATGATGTGTATTAAGCTTTTAAGTGAGGCCCATGATGTTGTATATTAGACCCTTATGTGAGGCCATGGGTCCACTTTATGTTAGGCTCTATGTGGGCCACTCCTTGGGGATAAGGTTGGTTAAATGTCCACATTGTCGATGCCAATTGTCGATGCTGATTACCGAGGCTGATTGTCGGTGCCAGTTATTTATTCCGATTATAAGTATATGACAACATAACATCATGATACATGACCATACGCTTCATCCACATTGGGCAGGTTGTTATAAGACTCCCTGATAAGCGAAGATTGTCTCACATGAGCGCACGGTATGTGCAGGATTGATACATGATTGGATTGTATGACTCATGCATCTTACATTATGTATTTTGATTATTATATGCCCTAGAGACATTAGGGCCATATCCTCCATAGGCATATCGTGGATGGCCAGATGGGATACCAAAAATTTGTTATTAGCATCGAACTACCATAGATAAACCTGGGTGAAAATTCATAAACCTCTTGGTACCAAAGGACGCTCCAACGTCGAGATTGAGTGGATACATGAGTGCCCGAGTGCCGAATATCAGGAGGTCGTGTCTCCCACTATGTCATGGTCAGTTGGGAGGGGGTGTGGCCTTACTCGCCTGAGTGTAGAGAGCATAGCTAGACTGAGTTTGACTAGCTCATGAATGGGTCTGCTATTGACGTGCCGGGTAGATATTGTCTGACTACTGGTCAGGCGGATAGTGAGGTCTCTTCCACTTGCATGGTTGCATGTCAGTGGGCAGTGATTGCATGTAGAGTGTACTAGGCCCCGGTGATGATCCCAGAGATTTATAATACTGATTTGTGGAGCAGGAGTTGCATACTCATTCATTCATCCACTGTCTACTCCGGTTGGCAGTGCGCAACTATTTGTTACGTGTACCTTCACAATGGCCAGGATTTCGGTTGGGATGTGCGACTAACCTGAGATCAGGAGTTTACCACATTGAGCCTGACTATCCAAATTTAGGTATGTGACTGGTTTGTATAGAAGTCCCTTGTAGTGGACCCCATAGCCTGCGATACTACGTACTATCATCCTGATTTCACTCCTGCATGGTCATTCACACTGCATATTGCATTGTATCCTCGGTATTTGATACTTGACTCTTTATGACTACTCATTTGTATAGTTGATTTATATTGTGTACTCTGTTATTGTATGACTCATGGACTTGTCAGTACTTTCGCTTACTCTGATATCGTATGATTCATGATTTTCTCAGTATTTTTGACATTGTATGATTATGATGTTGTATTTGCGTTCTTGACATTTATCTTGTGCACAGTTTCTCCACCCTCTAAGCTTTGTATAAGCTTATGCATGATAGATGCATACAGGTGCTGTTGGTCGCAGCAGTGTTGAGCTTAGAGCTTCGATTTTATTTTAACATATGTATTTTTCTTTCAAATTGTATTCAAAGTTTGTATTAGTGGATATGTGATGATGATGTTGCCTTTGTGATTTGGGTAAACCTATGGTTATGCATATTATGAGACAAAAGTATGTTGGAAAATCCACATTCTAGGATCCCAGGATCGAAATCTGGTGTATGGACACTGGGAGTTGAGAATGGGGTACTACGGAGGCTGTCGGCACCGAATTCGATGATCGAAAATTTTGTGAGCCCGGTTTTCGAGTTTGGGGCGTGACATATATCCTAAACAAGCAAGTAAACCATTATACTTCTTCTAAATTAGGTGGGGTGCCCCAAGAACCACTAATGATCAAATCTGGATGAGATCAAACCGTTGAATAGATGGATATCACCATATGAAATGCAGAATGCCAAATAAGGCCCACCTAAAACTTAAAAATGCCTAATCAATGGCCAGGGGCCCTGATTTCGACGTTGTAGGAGAACGGATGGTGTGGATCACACTAGGACATTTCTATGGGCCCCACTCTAGAGTGCATGTACACGGAGGGTGGGTGCACCAACACCGTACCTGACTAGGAGGACCAGTCGATCGAGTTTGACCCAAAAATTCCCAAAAGAGGGACTTCCCTCTCTTTCTCTTTGCAGTTCCCGTATACGGGACTTTCAAAAGCGAATGACCATCCGTAGATTGAATTGTGGCCCACCATCCACTGATAGGATGATCTAGACTGTCCATCCAATGTGACTTGCAACCCTCACCTTACCCACACATGGAAACGCACATACATGCTCACAGGGGCGGGTGCAAGTGGGCTGGCGAACAAGACCGCTTGTGCTTCTAGCTGCCCCAAGATTAGCCTATGATGAATTAGGTGGGCCACCTTGAGTTGATCCAAACCGTTCATTTGGCAGAGCATTCCCTTCTGACTAAACCCACGTCATCCATACATGCCCATGTACACATGCAGACACTCAAATCAAGCCCGAAAAGAGCTACGTGCGGCACTTTCAAAAATGGAATTCCATTTCCACTTTTGTTTGCCAGACAGACGATCCTCGTGAAGGGGAGCCTTTCAATCCTAACACTCCTTTCGGTGAGATCTCAACCACCCAATCCGTGGTTTAGGTTTTTCTCCCATAACAAAACCAAACCAACCGTTCTCCCCTATTTTTCTAGAAAATCAGTCGTTTCTTCTTTCTCGTCAAACCCACCATGAAAACGATCCTGGAGCTCCACTTTCCTACTCCTACCAGCATCACATGGAAGGTCTAGACCCTCCAGTGGCACTAGTTCGAAGGGAGATTCCTGGCCTTTGAATCCGCCATTAGTGGTGGTCTTCTCTTTCACCGAGAAACCATTGGGTACTGGCAGATTCAGGCATTTCTAGGAGCATCAAATGGAGAAAAAAAAGACCGAGAAAGAATGAGAGAATGGAGGAGGAAAATGAAGAGGGCGAGAAGTGGAGGGTGCGGCCATTACACCACTCCGACTCGACTCGCTGATGGGTCTGAGTTCGTGTTCGGGTCGAGCCTGATCATTCAGAGATGTTCCTGGCCTAAACAAATAGGAAGAAATAGAGAGAATGTGAGAGAAAGAAGAGAAGGAAAGGAAGAAAAAGGAGAGAGAGAGGAGGCCAGCTGTGGTTAGTGCTACGTTAACTCGATTAAAAATCGAGTCTGGCTAGGTCGAGTTGAGCTTGGGCTGGTCCAGGTAAGGTTGGATATTTCAGCAAAAGAAGAAGAAAAAGAGAAGAAGAAAGAGAGAGGAAGTAGGGGGTGGTGGTGCTTGAGCTGAGTCAACTCGGTTGGGAACGAGTTCAGCTGGGCCGAGTTGACTTGCTGGATGTTGAGTTGGGCAACACTTCTCCTGCCTAGGTACAAAGTCTTTACCCTCTTGTATCACAATTTAGAATTGATTACTTGATCACATGTTATAGTTGGTAAACTCATATTTCTCAAAATCCTAACCGTAAGTTAAATATGGGTCAAAGTCCACTATATAACCTAGTTATTGTAAACAAAATTATAATTATTAGATAGTAGTAATTTATTTAATGACAGATCATAGTATCTAGCATCATGGCTGCATTCACTATTGATAGTTATGAATATTAGCATAAGAAAATAGTTATCATGAGATTAGTATAATACTTGTTAATATAATTATTAGTATTAGTCCATGTTATATTGTCATTTGTAAATATTCAATTACTATCACTTGTATTTTCTAAGAGATTATTAGTCAGTATAAAGATGTTAGATGATGTCGATACATTCAAATATGACTATGGATGGATCAATATGCCTATTACGAATACTATTCGATCCGTTATACAATAATAACAATAATATTATTATTAATAACAATTTAGAATTAAAATCCTACAACCTAAGTTCAGGACTAAACCCTAGGATGGAAGTCCCGATCTTACACTAAAAACCTTAAGATAAATGATTCAAACTCTAGGCTATGACCTCAAACCTAGGTAGTACATAGAACTCGGATCAAATCATACTAATTAGTGTCGTCATAATAATTATTAACTAAAGCCAACGATAACACTAATGTTAATAAATATCTTATAATTATTAAATTAACATTTAGGTTAAGTTCACAAAATCTAGCTTAGACCTAAAATCTAGGATGAAATCCTAATACCCAAGTAATTTAAACCTTATGTCGATATTTTAAACATAAACAGTAAGTTATGTTAGGATCTAAGGATACAATTCATGGTAGGATCCAAGTCCAAGGGCGTGCGCATTTCCTAGCAACATTAATGGATGATTCGACACATCAAGTGATGATTCTTCCCCTTGAGCTTTCCATTTTCCCATTAGCTTAAGTGATAGTTTTAATTTAATTTTGATTGATATTTGATATCTTTATCTTACAATCACATGTACAAATTGTTGGGATTGAATTACTAGATTACATGCTTAAATATTTATCCTGCATGCTTCCTTATGTTTTGGGACCATTTGTGGATTACCTATGGAACTTAAATTGGCACATCAGGGGAAACCCCCACTTATAAATGTACACCCATACTTGGGATGTAACTTGATTGATTGTTATTGTAATGGACCTTTGACTTAGTGGTTGTTGAATGGTGGTTTAAATTAGATACTAATGTCGGCCTACCATCCATGGGTTATTGTTCCGTAGTGGTTTTCAAGAATAGTTTTTTATCGTATGATTTAAATACTTGCCCTATGTGGCTTGTTTTGATGTTGGCCATACGTGGATTTATTTTGGTATTTTTCCTATATGGGTTTAATGTTTTATACTGTGTAACCACGTGATGGTAAGCCCCATATACCGTAACATGATTGGCCGCTAGTCGACGAATTTCCTTGAACATCCTAAGGTGGTAGTCTTATGAGCCAGGGATGGTGGTATGGGACCTAAGCCTAAGTTGTTGGCCTACGCTGGTGACGAGCCCCCATAGTGACCTTGAGCTTATTTAAATTGGCTGATTGTAACAAGACTAATAATGGTTTGGCTAATCATGCATCCATGGAATTTTGGCGATGATGGATGACTAATTCTAGATGTTGTAGCACGTGCCCTTAGGATTATCGGGGTATCATTTCGCTAGCTCCCATACTACCTACTATCGATCTATTGTTCCAACGGGATGATTTTCCCATGTAGATAATTGCATGGGTGACGAGTTCACTGTCCGCACGGATGAGCATCCCCGGGGTGATGATTGTATTCACGCATCCATGCATCTAATAAGACCTGTATCATGTATTATTTTGTATGCTTTTCTTTATAATTATGCTTACCTAATGCGGAGGTGTGTAGGAAAATTCACACTGAGCCGGCCACTCATCCATCAAATATATAATTGTATTAGTAGCACAGGTAGCTCAATGGGTTTTCAGGTTTAGGCTGATGAGGAGTAGAGTACGACTGTTAAAGATGTATGATTGTATTGTTAAGAGTTGCTACATGGATTTACAGTTCCAGATTTGTTATATTTTGCTTTAGTTACATGTAACGTCATTTCACTTGTAATTATAAGTTTGGGACATTTATTTATATAAGTCATTATGGGAAACTTCTTATATATTCTAATGTAAATGAAATTTTCTCTTATGTTGATTTGTCCACTCTACACTTATCTGTTTACTCTAAATGAATTTTTTTTTTAAATGTATACTTGAATTTGACCATCCTTTAAGGTTAACACTCGAGTTTTTTGGAAAATGAGTCTTATACTCGTGTCCTAAAAAGTCAGGGCGTTGTAATTACTATTAGAGCATAGTTTGGACAAACTTGGCCTTGGGAAATGATGTTATACAAGCCTTAAGAATCCCAAGTTAGGATGTTTGAAATTTGAAATTTGAACTTAGGTGAAATTCCCTTAGACTTAGGAGAATGGTTGAGATGGTAGAAACTCAAACTTAGTCTCCCTTAGAAATTTATCAGGAATAACTGCTTGAACTTATGGGATTTTCCCCTATACTAGGAGAAATTGAGAACATAGAAGCTCAAAAACTCCAGGCTCCTTGGAAAAGAATTTTTTGGATAATTTTAAAACTTAGAAGTGAACTTAGGTTCCCTTAAAATTAGAGGATTAGTCATTTGGATGTATGCGGAATTCCTCAGAATAAAAGAAAATCTAAAACATAGAAATTTCAAACATTAGACTCCATTGCGAATTTTAAGTTATACCCTTAGACTTTAAACTTATGAAAATTCCCTAAACATGATCAGGATAGCCATTCAGAAATTAAGTGAAATTCCTTTAGAATTAAGGAAGATCGAAAGTATAGACACCAAATGTGTTAGGTTCCTTAGAGAATTGTTGGATAATCTTAGAAAATCAAAAACTAAACTCAAGTCCCTCAGACATCATAAGTTAGTTATTTGAACTTAGAAATAGAGACTCAGTTCCCTTAAAAACCGCTGAAGTTAATTGAACTTAGTGATTAAACTCAAGTATCATAGGAGGACAAACACCCATTATGATCTATTCGAGTCCAAGCAAGAACATCCCTTGAACCCAACAGTCGATGAACAACCCTTAGAAATATCTAGAATTTGAATCTCAAACGAGATTTAGGCATCATAGTAATTTTTCTTAACTACCATTGTTGCCATTAGATTGCACATGGGCACTCCTCAACCTGAGAAATTGTACTAAAAATTATAACTTCCTAAAACATCTCCTTATAAATAATATTCTCAGCAAATTCTAATATGTGAAGTTAATTAGAGGGGAAGCTATGGAACTTTGGGTAGATTTTCAACCCTAAGCCGCACACATTAGGGCTAGATTTGGAGTCCTAGATAGATTTAGTAAAATTTCAAACTCAGGTTTCATGTAGGGGTCTCGATCTTGGAATTCCAAGTAATACTTAGATGACTAAAGTATGTAGTAGAAGTATAGTGGGCCATAGACTTATAAGATTACATGTTATTCCCCATGAGTTTAGAATAATCGAGATTACGAGATGATGCAACCACACTTGAATGAAGGTCACATGGTTTGGCTCAAGTTCTAGGTCCTAGCAAATCTCAGTGGTCTCATTGCCCTGATCAAGCAAAGCATCGAGATTCAACAGGATTACATGTTGATACAAAAATCCTCTATTCTGCAGGTAGATGATTGACGTATCGGGCTCAAACCCACTACAACCATCTATCTGTGATAACTCGAACACTGAAAACCAAAAAATGTATTGTACTTTAGATGTTGGGAATTATCATTAAAGGTAAAGGAAAATAAAAGCAAAGCTAGGATATTAGTATTCACCACCCAAATGAACTTAAAATCTTAGTAAGTGCTATGAGAAACCCTGATGTTGACAAGCACTAGTAAGATCTCCTAGTTCTAGTTTAGACTGAAATGATTCTAATAGTTAGTGGAACCTAAACGCATCCGTGATTGGCTAGGATGGAGAGTTAAGGGTTGTGGTAGATTGGGATATAACATTGGAATTTTCACACTAAGGCATACACAAAATAAGGTACACCTTGTTACCAAATCTCGAGGGAAAGATTTTCTTTAAGGGGGGTAGATTGTAACGCCCCGTACTTTTCCACACTCGGGTATTACCGTCTAACCCAACTTAGTATGGATACTAATGTAACTTAGTTAAATGTTCACCTGTGTTCTACCGTAAATTAGACCGATAGGAGTAACATGTATCTATTCCTCAAGCCACCCAACTATTCATCAACACATGGACAATCATTGGACCCTGTTAGAGATAAATCAAACCATTTGTTATCAACATTAGCACTTGTATCACCAAACCCGTTGTTCAAATCTCAAGTTATACCGTGCATTTGTAGCAGGACTCCTTGGAGAAACCATGGATCAATCATCGCCCATCAAGATCCATAGCATCTCATTAATTTGTGGCCTAGTGATAGATATCCCTAATTCGACCATCAAATCGTAAGACCAATAGCTAGATTTGTGGTCAGACAACCTTAGAAACCATTTGAACAGTTAACATGGGCTATAGAAGGCCTTGACCACAAAATCTTCTTAAAGATGAGACTCAATTCGCCGAATCCATTAATTTAGCACGATCTTCATTCATTAAACAAATTGCCCATCCATGTGGGCTTCAAATAATCCGTCACTGTTTTAGAGGCACCTAATTCAAAGTTCCAATCCCCTTGGTAGACAAACCTAACCATCCACTTTCAATATCAGGCTTTGTATCACCAAATTCACCGTCCATCAGGCCATAGGGCCAGGGACCTATGATATGAGCTAACTAATCCTAAACAAGAAAGTAAACCATCATACTTCTTCTAGATTAGGTGGGGAGCCCCAAGAATCACTGATGATCAAATCTGGACAAGATCGAACCGTTGAATAAATGGATATCACCATATGAAATGTAGAACACCAAATAAGGCCCACCTAAGACTTAGAAATGATTAATCAATTGAAAAGGGCCCTGATTTCAGCCTTATAGGAGAACGGATGGTGTGGATCACACCAGGACATTTCTGTGGACCCCACTCTAGAGTGCATGTACACCGGGGGTGGGTGCACCAGCACCGCACCTGACTCGGAAGACTAGTCAATCGGGTTTGACCCGAAAATTCCCAAAAGAGGGACTTCCCTCTCTTTCCCTTCACAGTTCCTGCCAACGGGACTTTCAAAAGTGGACAACCATCTGTACATTGAATTGCGGCTCACCATCCAATGATAGGATGATCCAGATCGTCCATCTGGTGTGGCTCGCAACCCTCACCAAAACCTCACCTTACCCACACATGGAAATGCACATACATGCTCACAGGGGCAGGTGCAAGTAGGCTGATAAACAAGCCCGTTTGTGCTTCTAGCTGCCCTAAGATCAGCCTGTGGTGAATCAAGTGGGCCACCTTGAGTTAATCTAAACCGTTCATTTGGTAGAGCATTCCCTTATGACTAAATCCACATCGTCCGTAGATGCCCATGTACACATGCAGACACTCAAATCAAGCCCAAAAAGAGTCGCGTGTGGCACCTCCAAAATTGGAAAAAATTTCATTTCCACTTTTGTTTGCGAGATAGGCTATCCGCATGAAGGGGAACCTTTCAATCCCAACCTTCCTTTCGGTGAGATCTCAGCCACCCAATCCATGGTTTAGGGTTTTCTCCCACAATAAAACCAAACCGACCATTCTCCCCTTTTTTTTCTAGAAAATCAACCATTTCCTCTTTCCCTTCAAACCCACCACGAAAACAAGCTTGGACCTCTGATTCCCTGCTCCTACCAGCATCACATGGAAGGTCTAGACCCTCCAGTGACACTAGTTCGAAGGGAGATGGCTGGCCTTTCAATCCGCCATTAGTGGTGGTCTTCTCCTCCATCGAGAAACGATCGGGTACTAGTGGTTTTTAGCCTTGTCCGGCATCATCTAGGCATTTCTGGGAGCAACGGATGGAGAAATGAAGAAAAAGAAAGAAGGAGAGAATAAAGGAGGAAAATGAAGAGGATGAGAAGTGGAGGGTGCGGCCATTGCAACACTCTAACTTGACTCGCTGACAGGTCTGAGTTCGAGTTCGGGTCAAACCTGATCATTTAGAGATGTGGAGGGTGCGGCCATTGCAACACTCTAACTTGACTCGCTGACAGGTCTGAGTTCGAGTTCGGGTCGAACCTGATCATTTAGAGATGTTGCTGGCCTGAGAAAACAGGAAGAAATAGAAAGAAGGTGAGAGAAAGAAGAGAAGGAAGGAAATGAACAAAAGGAGAGAGAGAGAGAGGATGCCAGTCGTGGTTAGTGCTGCGTCAACTCGGTTGAAAATCGAGTCTGGCTAGGTCGAGGTGAGCTTGGGCTGGTCCAGGTAATGCTAGATATTCTAGCAAAAGAAGAAGAAAAGGAGAAGAAGAAAGAGAGAGGAAGTAGGGGTGATGCTGCTCGAGCTAAGTCAACTCAGTTGGGACTGAGTTCAGCTAGGCTGAGTTGACTTACTAGATGTTGAGTTGGGCCGCACTTCTCCTGCCAAGGTACAAAGTATCTACCCTCCTTTATCATGATTTAGATTTGATTACTTGATCAAATTTTATAGTTGGTAAACTCATATTTCTCAAAATCCTAACCGTAAGTTAAATATGGGCCAAAGTCCACTATATAACCTAGTTATTGTAAATAAAATTGTAATTATTAGATAGTAGTAATTTATTTAATGATAGATCATAGCATCTAGCATCATGGCTACATTCACTATTGATAGTTATGAATATTAGCATTAGAAAATAGTTCTCATGAGATTAGTATAATACTTGTTAATATAATTATTAATATTAGTCCTTGTTGTATTATCATTAGTAAATATTCTATTACTATCACTTGTATTTTCTAAGAGATTATTAGTCAGTATAAAGATGTTAGATGATGTCAGTACATTCAAATATGAATATGGATGGATCAATACGCCTATTACGAATATTATTTGATCCATTGTACAATAATAACAATAAAAATATTATTAATAAAAATTTAGAATTAAAATCCTAGAACCTAAGTTCGGGACTAAAGCCTAGGATGGAAGTCCCGATCTTACACTAAAAACCCTAAGATAAATGATTCAAACTCTAAACTATGACCTCAAACCTAGGTGGTGTGTAGGACTAGGATCAAATCATACTAATCGGTGTCATCATAATAATTATTAACTAATACCAACCATAACACTAATGTTAATAAATATCTTATAATTATTAAATTAACATTAATATTAAGTTCATAGAATCTAGCTTTGACCAAAACTCTAGGATGAAATCCTAATACCTAAGTAATCTAAACCTTAGGTTGATACTTTAAACATAAACAGTAAGTTATGTTGGGATCTAATTATACAATTCTTGGTAGGATGCAAGTCCAAGGGCGTGCGTGTTTCCTAGCAACATTAATGGATGATTCGACACATCAAGTGATGATTCTTCCCCTTGAGCTTTCCATTTTCCCATTAGCTTAAGTGATAGTTTTAATTTAATTTCGATTGATATTTGATATCTTTATCTTACAATCACATGTGCAAATTGTTGGAATTGAATTGTTATATCACATGCTTAAATATTTATCCAATATGCTTCCTTATGTTTTGAGATCATTTATGGATTACTTATGGAACTTAAACCAGTACATCAGTGGGAAACCCCCACTTATAAATTGTAACACCCCGAATTTTGGCCAATCTGGGATTTGACGTCCTTAGGCAATGGGTCAACTAAAACACCTGGGAAAATCGCTCAGAACCCAATTCCATAGCCAAAGAAACCACTTAGGATTAATTCCTTTAGAAACTAAGCATAAGTTAGCTAGCGCAATGCTAGAGTAGCTGGGAAATAATCCCTGATCACTTTAAATATGTTCTACAAGACCTAAATCGAGTAGAACCAATGACTCTATAATACTCTATAACCTCGGATCAAACTCTAAGTAGGTTTGTTCTCTGGACCACTTTGAAACTTTGTATTGGATCTAGACCGTGCGTCAAAAGTCCGATACCTACTATCTTAGACCGTTAGAACCACCTAGCTGGACTTGACAATTATTTCGAAAATCAAGTCCAACCGATAATCACAGGCTATTTCATTGAGCCCGGACGGAAGAGAGTGAGAATAGGGACAGAATTGGAATTTTAAATTCAAATCTGGAACACGACTTGACGTGTCAGTATTAAGCATTCTGACCGTCAGAATTTTGCCAAATTACACCCTCGGATCAGGAAAAATTTATATTTCATATCATGAGATTTGCAGGCCTGATCTACGTGCGGTGACCGCTGAACTAAAACTGGACCGCCACGTGCGATCTACGAACCCTGCCGGATTGAAAACTTGATGTATGCTAGATCCAGTATGCATGAGCTTAAGTCCGATCGTGTTCGGCCAGGGGACCACCAGAAATGTCCTTTTGGACCGAAACAACCCCGAATTGGATATACATCAAGTATACATTGTACCCGAGCCTATTTTGGACACATTTGAGCTTATAAAAGGGGTTGAAACCCTCACTCCTCTCTCCCACCCGAATTTGCAAAAATCTCTAGATTGGGAGAGAGAAAAGGTGAGAGTTTGTGAGAGAAGGTGGGAGAGAATTCCCTGCTGCTTGTGCCACGTGCTGCAAGTGGTTAAGCCACGCGCTCCAATCACTTTGCCAGTGATTTTTTCACTTTTCTAGGTAAAGAAATACCCTAAACTCTTGCTGATTTGCTGATCCTTCATTTTCGTAGCTAGATAGCTGATGTATGTTGTAAATCAGGTTGTCTAGTCGCCGTAGACGAAGCGTATACGCTCCGTTCGAAACGATACGTTTATAAGAGATAAGGTGCGGATTTTAGACACTTTGATTGATTGTTTTCAAAGCTTTCAATGTCGTTTAATAGTAGATTATCGACGGCAACGCCGTTTGACATGTACAACATGCTGTCCATTTCCTGTTTCGTAAACCGGCGAAGAATATGAGATTTAGGGCATTTTAGTCATTTGTAGGACGTACTGTTTTCATGAATATTTTGCTGATGTGATTGACATGGTTTATTGTCGCATTAGAATGTTAGGAATACATGCATAATTAGTTTGGCGAAGAGATTCGCCAAAATGCGCACTTTGAGTCGACATACTATATGTAGACTTAAGTGTGTAGTTTAAGTGTTTGTATAAATGCTTGTATTAGTATGTATTGAATTAAATGGTGTTATGAATTAGTTTGAGATTAATTTCTCAATTAATATGCTGGTGTAAATGGTTTCCTACATGTTAGCCATATGCATGATTTCATTATATGAATGAAATGCATGTGCTTGACGATTCGCTTAAGCTGTATGTTATAACATGTGCTTGATGATTTCATTATGATTTAGTTTGAGATTGAATTCTCAATTAAAATGCTGATGGAAATGATTTCCTATATGTTGGCGATATGCATAATTTCATTATATGTATGAAAGGCATGTGTCAGATGATTTACTTAAGTTGTACGATATAACATGTGTTAACATGCTCACATTATTGTATTTCAATTCCAATACTCTCACATGCTTTGCTGACGTGATTTCACAAGTTTGGGACTATACTTAGTCCAGGCAGTCGGTAACCGAGCGAATTCGTGGTTGGCTTTTCTTGGCCACGAACGACGCGTCGATGAACGCGAGCCGTATTTTGGAGTTGGCGGTAGTGGTTAGGTCACACGAAGTGTTTTACGCACTTCATGTCGTTCAACTTGAGATGCGATCGTGCTAGTCGAGCCCGTCAAGTAACTCGACTGGCCGTTGTATGTTCACCCTGCATGAGTCATAACTGCTTGAACCTAGGATACTGAACTTACCATTGTAAACCCTGTTAACCATGGTACCTTGATCCACGAAGACTCATGAGCCGGGCATGGTGGTATGGGACACCGTGTTCGAGCTGTCGTCCTATGCTGGGGCCACAAACCTCCCCGTAGTGACCAGTGAGCACCTAGACTCGTGAGCAGATTATGGTGGTATAGGAAACTATATTTTTACTGTCGGCCTACATTGATAAGGTGATGGGGGAGCGGAGCAACGAGTGCGTGCAACAGCCCTGACAGCCCTTTGTAGTGACCGCGAGCGTATTCTGAGTCTACGGGAGGCGACGACCCTTCAGTAGCAGTAGAGTACAGTAGGCATGTATTGATAAGGTGATGGGGGAGCGGTGCAACGAGTGCAAGCAACAACCCTGGCAGCCCTTGCAGCGACCTACAAAATATACCTCGTATGAGATTACTAGGAGTGACGACCCTAGACAGGATCTGTGTTGGGATTGATATAAGGGAAGTACCTTAGTTTTCCAATCTTGCTGTTTGAATGGACTAATAATAACTCTAAAATCATATCACCATACCATTGCATGTGCCTGGAAGATGTGGAGCACTTGAGGGTCGATTGCATGCCGCGGTCGTAAGATGGTGCCGTATGAGGGAGATCGTCGGTGAGGGCATACATCATGTCATGTCATATTGCATTAACAACAGTTTTAGGATTGTTTGATTTACTGCTTTACTATTATCGCATGATTGATTTGAGAACATGTTAATCCTTGCTTTATTATTCCACTGAGTTAGCTACTCACTCCCACGTTATGGGACGGTGTTCCTGGACATCCACCAGACCTTTTTGTGATTGCAGATGATGGCGCGGCCTGTGAGGCGGAGCCGGATTTGATGATGTTGATGATGAGGAGGATCCCTCCTTTATGCGTGTTCTGATCGACGGGATTACAGGGAGGCTGATTAGATGCCTTGACACTTGTCATTTTATATCTTCAGAGCACTCATGTATATGCTTTCTTTCTATTTTGAGGTATACATGTATATGTTTAACCTGGTAACATGTTCACACTCAAGAGACACACAACAGTATATATATGTTATACATACTATCACAAACTTTCGCTGGTTAATTTAACTGTCTCTGGAGTATGATATGCTGTTCTGGCGTAATCCCACTCATGTTTTATACATTAACACAGACAACATTCAATCATACATATCTATGTTGCATAAATAATATTTTAGAACTCGAGAGTTGGGTTTTTACTCGACCCCCCCGATTTTCGGGATGTTACATAAATATACACCCATACTTAGGATGTAACTTGATTAATTGTGGTTGTAATGGACCTTCGACTTAGTAGTTGTTAAATGGTGGTTTAAATTGGATATTGATGTGGGCCTACCATTCATGGGTTGTTGTGTCTAAGTGGTTTTCAAGGATGGTCTTTTATCGTATGGTTTAGATACACGCCTTATGTGGCTTATTTTGATATCTGCCCTATGTGGCTTGTTTTGATGTTGTCCCTATGAAACTTTATTTTGGTAATTTCCCTATATGGGTTCGATGTTTTATACTGTGCAACCATGTGATGGTAAGCCCCATATATTGTAATATGATTGGCCACTAGTCGACAGGTTTCCATTAACATCCTAAGGTGGTAGTCTCATGAGTCGGGGATGGTGTTTGGGACCTATGCCCGAGCTATCGGCCTACGCTGGTGACGAGTCCCCATAGTGACCTTGAGCTTATTTAAATTGGCTGATTGTAACTGGACTAATAATGGTTTGGCCAATCATGCATCCATGACATTTTGGCAATGACGGGTGCCTAATTCTAGATGTTATACCATGTGCCTTCGGATTATCGGACTATAGTTTCGCTAGCTCTCCAACCACCGACTATCGATCTATTGTTCTGACAGGATGATTTTCCTAGGTCAAAGATTGCATGGGTGACGAGCCCACTGTCCGCACGGATGAGCATCCCGGGGTGATGATTGCATTCACGCATCCATACATCTAATAAGACCTGTATCATGTATTGTTTTGTATGCTTTACTTTATAATTATGCTTACCTAATGCAGCGATGTGTAATCTTGAGGGAAATTTAGACTGAGTTGGCTACTCATCCATCAAATATATAACCATATAGAACCATACAAGTAGCATAGATGGCTCAATTAGTTTGGAGGTTCAGGATGATGAGGAGTAGAGTACCATTGTTGAAGATGCATGATTGTATTGTTAAGAGTTGCTACATAGCTTTACAGTTCTAGATTTGTTATATTTTTCTTTGGTTACATGTAATGTCATTTCACTTATAATTGTAAGTTTGGGACATTTGTTTGTATTAGTTATTATGGGAAGCTTCTTGTATACCCAATGTAAATGAAATTTTCCCTTATGTTGATTTTTCCACTCTACGCTCATCTGCTTACTCTAAATGAATTAAAAAAATGTATGCTCGAATTTCACCATCCTTTAAGGTTAACACTTGGATTTTTAGGAAACAGGTCATATACTCGGATCTTGAAAAGTCGGGGCATTACAATTGGTATCAGAGCATAGTTTGGACAAACTTGACCTTGGAAAATGATCTTATACAAGCCTTAAATGTCCCAAGTTAGGTTGTTTAAAATTTGAACGTAGGTGAAATTCCCTTAGACTTAGAAGAATGGTTAAGAAGGTAGAAACTCAAACTTAGTCTCCCTTAGAAATTTATCAGGAATAACTGTTTGAACTTATGAGAATTTCCCCTATAGGTAGGAGAAATTGAGAACATAGAAGCTCAAAAACTCTAGGCTCCTTCGAAAAGAATTGTTTGGATAATTTTAGAACTTAGAAGTGAACTTACATTCCCTTAGAATTAGAGGATTAGTCATTTGGATGTATGTAGAATTCCCTCAGAAAATGAAAAAATTTAAAACATAGAAATTTCGAACTTTAGACTCCATTGAAAATTTTAAGTTAGACCCTTAAACTTTAAACTTGTGAAAATTCCTTAAACATGATCAGGATAGCCATTATGAAATTAAGTGAAATTCCTTTAGAATTAAGGAAGATTGAAAGTATAGACACTAAATGTGTTAGGTTCCTTAGAGAATTGTTGTATAATCTTAGAAAATCATAAACTAAACTCGAGTCCCTCGGACATCTTAAGTTTAGTTATTTGAACTTAGAA
The DNA here is from genome assembly GCA_037074715.1 of Magnolia kwangsiensis. NCBI lineage: Eukaryota > Viridiplantae > Streptophyta > Magnoliopsida > Magnoliales > Magnoliaceae > Magnolia > Magnolia kwangsiensis. Next base: position 79,578,906 of record CM073572.1, read on the forward strand.
ATAGAGATTCAGTTCCCTTGAAAACCGCTGAAGTTAATTGAACTTAGTGATTAAACTTAGGTATCGTAGGTGAACACACTCCCACTATGATCTATTTGAGGCCAAGCAAGAACATCCCTTGAACCCAGCCGTCGATGAACAACCCTTAGAAATATCTAGAATTTGAATCTTAAACAAGACTTAGGCATCTTAGTAATTTTTCTTAACTACCATGACTACCATTAGATTGCACATGGACACTCCTCAACCAGAGAAATTGTACTAAGAATTATAACTTTAACTTCCTAAAACATCTCCTTACTTATAAATAATATTCTCGATAAATTCTAGTGTGTGAAGTTAATTAGAGGAGAAGCTATGGAACTTTGGGTAGATTTTCAACCCTAAGCCGCACACATTAGCTTAAGTGATAGTTTTAATTTAATTTTGATTGATATTTGATATCTTTATCTTACAATCACATGTGCAAATTATTGGGATTGAATTGCTAGATCACATACTTAAATATTTATCATGCATGCTTCCGTATGTTTTTGGACCATTTTTGGAATACTTATGGAACTTAAACTGGTACATCAGTGGGAAACCCCCACTTATAAATGTACACCCATACTTGGGATGTAACTCGATTGATTGTGGTTGTAATGGACCTTCGACTTAGTGGTTTTTAAATGGTGGTTTAAATTAGATATTGATGTGGGCCTACCATCCATGGGTTGTTGTGTCTAAGTGATTTTCTAGGATGGTCTATTATCGCATGGTTTTAATACTCGCCATATGTGTCTTATTTTGATATCTTCCCTATGTGGCTTATTTTGATGTTGGCCCTACATGGCTTTGTTTTAGTATTTCTCTTATATGGGCTCGATATTTTATACTATGCAACCATGTGATAGTAAGCCCCATATACTATAATATGATTGACCACTAGTCGATGGATTTCCATTAAACATCCTAAGGTGGTAGTCTCATGAGTCGAGGATGGTAGTATGGGACCTATACCTGAGCTGTCGGCCTATGCTAGTGATGAGCCCCCATAGTAACCTTGAGCTTATTTAAACTGGCTGATTGTAACTGGACCAATAATGGTTTGGCTAATCATGCATCCATGTCATTTCGGTGATGACGGGAAATGGATGTTGTAGCACGTGCCCTTAGGATTATCAGGGTATCGTTTCACTAGCTCATTGTCCACCGACTATCGATCTATTGTTCCGATTGGATGATTTTCCCAGGTTGATGATTACATGGGTGACGAGCCCACTGTCCGCATGGATGAACATCCCCGGAGCGATGATTGTATTCACGCATCCATGCATCTAATAAGAGCTACATCTTGTATTGTTTTATATGTTTTTCTTTATAATTATGCTTACCTAATGCGGCGGTGTGTAATCTTGATAAAAATTCACACTGAGTTGGCCACTCATCCATCAAATATATAACCGTACTGGTAGCATAGGTGGCTCAATTGGTTTTCAGGTTCAGGCTGATGGGGAGTAGTGTACCATTATTGAAGATGCATGATTGTATTGTTAAGAGTTGCTACATGGCTTTACTGTTCCAGATTTGTTATATTTTCCTTTGGTTACATGTAACGTCATTTCACTTGTAATTTTAAGTTTGGGACATTTGTTTGTATAAGTCATTATGGGCGGCTTCTTGTATATTCTAATGTAAATGAAATTTTCTCTTATGTTGATTTTTTCACTCTACACTCATCTGCTTACTCTGAATGATTTTTTTTATAAAGAAAATGTGTACTCAAATTTGACCATCCTTTAAGGTTAACACTCGACTTTTTGGGAAACGGGTCATATACTCGGGTCCTGAAAAGTCGGGGCTTTACAGGCTCTTATGCGATAATCAATAAATCAGAAACAAACATTTCAAACATCCATCAAGCTAAATGCACATCTAAACATGTCAATTATTTCAAGCAAAAGAATTTATTTTTCTCAGTTTCATCAAATCGCCTACTCCCTAGCTCTATAGACGGTGTTATAAGGAACTCTCTTCTAATTGGCAATAGTTGTCCATTATCTTAATGGATAGCTTTCCTTCTTTCAATTAACTTTTAATAAAAATTTTAGCATTCTATAAAAAAAGATCTTGAGAGTTTTAATGGAAGATTTTCATGTAGAATGGTGGAAGCAACTCGTGAGACAGTGGATTATTTGCAAAGCTCTTTATTGCCTATGAGAAAAACTCAGGTAGAGAGTGTCATTCTCTATATCATTACTTTTTCAGTTATATTGGTCAGATAATTGGCAAATATTTTATGTAGATTGATCGTTCATTTTTGTTGTACGGTGGTAGCACTGGTTATTTATTATCTTAAATTGCATTCTTTATGCATGTATTGTTTTATTATTGGTATTTGTGTGAACGTGTTTGTTCTATTTAAGAACTCATCACCTATTTTTTGAAAAACGAAAGGGTTGCAACACACCAGTAAAGGTCTTCTTTGAGTGCTGATTTCATTCAAGATTGCAAGATATCAACACACTGTAGAAGGCTTACAACAACCATTACTTCAACTTCATCCACTGGAAGCCTTCTTGAAGTAAGTTCAGTAGCAGAATAATTATTAACAACCTCATGCATGGATAGGCAACAGTGAAGCATCAATACAGAAAAAAGGACATTAATCTCTTCAGAAGTTTTGTAGATGACCTTATGAAAGAGAAAAGGTGTAAGAACTTTTGAGCTTGAGGTTGATATATAAATATTGTAGTCACAATTTTTCTCTCCATGCATTTCTACAGTTTACCCTCAGTCAATTCAGTTTGATACTCTGGTAGAGTGTGATAGATGATATGCAACATTGAGAAATTAAAAATACCTTACAATTTGTCCACAAATTAGAGGTTCAAAACTAGAGATTGACTAGTATATCCAAAATGAGTTCATCTAGATCTTTTACAAAATAAAAAATAAAAAGAAAGGAAAAGGAAAGGAAAAATAATAAGAATTTATACATCAATATGTTTTTCTTTAGCAAACTTCATTAGTAAAATTTATACATTCACTATTAAAACATTGATTTTACTATTGTTTGTATCCGTAGAGACCTTTGAAGTCATTGTTATAACAAGGTTATCTAGGTTCCAATCACTAGCATGTTTACTGATGAACAGCCAAAGAGAACCCCATGATATAGTTGGCCCAAGAAGAATAGAGTAGTTGACAATGTGTGGGCAGATAAGAACAGAGAAGTTTCCTCAACTGTACTGCTTCACTCTTTATGTGGGTTGGTCCCAAAGACTATGCATGAGTCTGAAATTAGACTTGATAAATAAGTATGGCAGACCAGTGTAAGGTTCAAGAACATTGACACCCAAACCTGGCCCATGGCCATTTATGATTGATATGGGAGAATCCCTGCCCTAAATTTCAAGCCCAAACACTATAAGGGGTCTAGTTGGTACTCCCTTGTCTACTCTCTTGTGAGGGATGAGTGTGATATATCTTTGCAATAACAACCAAACCAAAGTTATATATGCTTTCTTTTCATGAGGTCGGCTACATAACCAGTGTTACCCAATGACCAATAGAACCACAACATCACTTTGAGATTTTATGTTTTCTCATGTTAGAATTCTTAGGAAAATGCTACCTATAGATGTGCATCTGCAACCACTAAATGTTGGTGTCCCACATATACCAATATGGCACACATGGGATATCTGGGTTGTTTATCAAGAAAAGCCCAACAAATATTCTCTAACCCAAAATCAAGTCAGCCATGTGTATGAGGTGGGGCATTGGCTATCCATTTCTGGACTAACCATTTTTGCTATTGTATGGCCCACATTAAGACTGCATTGATCTAGTTTTGAGTGATCAGATCATTTATCATGGGGCCACATGCTAAATGGTTTGGATCTCATACACGTGTGTTGCATTGGAATGTGTTGTGTTTATGCCTAGTTTTTACAGATGTACATCTGAAAGTAGCATGCTGCTCATCTAACATTGTTAGTAATGGAAGTGATACAAACTGGCTACTATTAGATAATACCTGAATTAATGAAGACTAAAAACGCACCTCATTAATTCAGTTAACATAAATTCACTTGTGTTTCTTATTTGGCTGCAAAGATGTCGCCACAAATATTGCTTTCTTCTTGATAAAAGCATTTGTTCTGCTCTCCGGATCACTGTCTTCATCATCACTATGTTCTTCATTTTTCTTGGCCGCGTCGAACTGTTCTTGAATTTTGGCAGCTCTTTTTTTTTTCCCCACATCCAACTTAGCATGCAATTTCCTTTCAATAGGATCAGTTGAAACCATGACTTTCGCTTTGGGTGTTATTTTGTCCCCAAGTCATAGTCTTCAGAAAAGCATGCAAGAACAAGCTTTACAAACCATAATGATGAAACAATGACAAGATGATTGCTAATTCCATTTGTGTGGGTCCCATTCCCTTCTCCACACTGCCACATATGCCAAATGTACAAGATCCAAGCCATCCACATCTGAGTCCCCCCACATGTGCCCTGGCCCAAGTATCAGGCCCTGGTATACTCAACATGTGGGCCTTAATGTACAAAAAAAATAAACAGCCACCAAGCTTTACCATGTTCTTCTGGATATTTATGTGTTGTGGTCTAACTGATGGTGGACCCATCCTATGGATAGCTTGGATGTTCCACCAGAGTGCCAACTTGGCCTTGGTGGCGGTATGTAAAGAGCGATACGATTTACAAGAATGTGGCATGGATATGGTGAGAAATATGTAGCCATGTAAGATTCACATTCAAATAAAACTGGAAGGACAACCCTCAACTTCTTCTAATTCATTTGTAGTTAATATAGTTATATTATTCACCCATGCTTCAACCTAAAAATAATTGCAGTCAAAACTCTATTATGAATCAATTGCCAATTGGAAACTATCTCTTGATCAAATATAGAAATCGTTCAGTGCCATGGAAAATCCAACACATAAACTATTTTCATAAGAGCTTTTGATATTATAATAGTGAGGAGAGATTGACCTAAGTTTCTCACTTTTGAGCTTTTGGACTTGGAAAATGTTTTTGGCCTTTAGGGGAAGTACACAGTCTACTGCAAGTGGGAACAAGTAATGAAGAGATCAGAAATCAATTTCATTAGAACTGGATGGATAACTTCAAAAGAATTCATGCCATTTGGTAATGTCATTGAACGATATTATAAATAAACATCTTTTTTAGGAATTTCATCAAACACATGACATGCTTATTGCTCATTGGATAATATACTTACACATATTTGTTTCAGGAATTTCTTCAAACACCTGACATGTTTGTTGCTCATTGGAATTTTATCAAACAAAGAAACACAAGGAAAAGGATAACTAAGCTAAGGCTGAATGTCACCAAGGTAAAAAGGTTTGAAGGCTTCCCTAATTGCTCGTCTTGGAGATATTCTGCTAGAGGATGGATTCCTGTGAGATGTCACATTCTCTCTAAGAAATCATGCCACATCGGGAGGGTGATTAACAAACCAAACACTCAAAAATCAAGAATGGGCCCTTCTACCAAATGTTAGTGTGCTTGCAACATCACAAGAAGAAAATACAAAAAGTAATGGCAGATGGAAGGGATTCTGGAACAAAAACAGCAAGAAGAGGAACAAACGACAAGGAAAATAAGGGATTTCGAGAGAAGCTCACCTATTTGAGATGAATCTACACGGCGTTGAACTCCCTCAGCAAGAAGAGGAAATTCTTCAAGGAATCAGAGCTCGGCCGAGGAAGCTTGAGCTTTTTGGAAATATCATCTAAAATTTGAAAGAGGGAAGTGTCGTGCATTTGGAAATCCCTCATCTAAAATGAGAGGATAATTTCAAATCTAATAATTGTGTGTTTACTATCATTTATAACATACACCATGTTAACAATCGTACATGTAAGGGCCCATTTACTAAATGGTTAAGATAATTTTATATAAGAAAATATATACATATTACCCATCTACAGCTAGACTCATTATTTGGTTGTTTTAGATAATCCTATAATTTTACCACTATTTCTATAAATGAGTCACCACAATTTTACAAAAAAGACAAAACTCACACACATTTATAGTAAAAAAATGCTACCTTGAGCATTGGATCTGGTAGGGCTCTATGGGCCCCACCATGATGTTTTTATTATATCCAAGCCATACATCAATTTCTAAACATTCTTTGAAGATTCATACCAAAAAATGAGATCGAAATAAATCTCGGGTGAACAACACCACAGGAAAACAATATAGATTGGACGTCCACTGTTAAAAAATGACCTTTAGCTACGGATAAATTAATTTCAGGTATGGATTTTAACCATCGGTAATTCCGATGACTTTTAGCTATAGCCGAAAGCATCCAACATTCGTCGGCTTTAGCTTGATTGTTAGTTGTGTATCCTAATTCGATACTTGATCTCGATGCTAGTTGGATATGTTATTATACTGTTTTCAAGACACGTGAATCGAAATCTCTCTAGTTTGTGAGGTGAACCTCTATTTAAGAAAGAGAGTATATACTCAGGTTGTAATGAGACTAGTTGTGCTAGAAATAGACCCTCAACATGGAGGTTATGTTAGTGGTAATTTATTCATGGAACTTACCATCTATGGGGTGAATCCATCTATTTGATTTTGAGATGAACCATATGATGTTTTAATCACCACTGCTTATTTGTGTTTAAGGCAGGCCTACCGACTCCTTTTAATCATCGTATTTTAGTACATTTGATAGTCATTTCCACTCAACATACGATGGTAGTTTCCCATACATTGAGAATTGATTAGCCACATGTTAATGGGTTCTATACACACCCTAAGGTGGTAAAATCATGGGTCGGGGATTGTGGTCATGGGACACTATACCCGAGCTGTCGGCCTACACTGGTGACAAGCCCCCGTATTGAACTTGAGCTTATTTAAACCGGCTAATTGAAATTGGACTAATAATGACTTAGCTAATCATGCATACATAGCATTCGGCCACATTGGTAAGTTTAGCATTACACATGTACTATGTACTTTCGCTGGTGACTAGCCACATTGGTGAGTTTGACACTACGCATGTACTATGTACTTTCATTTGTGACCGGCTACATTGGTGAGTTTGGCACTATTCATGTACTATGTACTCTCGCTGGTGATCAAACACATGTATGGGTTTTTGCCCAAAAGCCAATTGTATGAGCATCCCCAGTTAATGTGCACTCATACATCCAAGATTGCATCTTTTCATGTTTTGAATGCCTCGTTGTTTTATGTTATACTTATCTAAGGTGGCGGTGTGTAACCTTGAGGGGAATTCACACTGAGTTGGCCACTCATCCATTAAATATATAACTGTACAGGTAGCATAGGTGGCTTAAAAGATTTTCAAGTTTAGACTAATGAGGTGCTGGGTAAATGGCTAGAGATGCATGACTGTATTGTCAAGAGGAGCTGCGAGGTCTTGTGGCTTAGATTTATATACTTCTTTTTATTTCTCATGTATTAAATCATGAAAATCTTGTAATTATTAATTTCAGAGACATTGGTTATATAAGTCATTATGGACAGATTCTTGGATGGTATGACTCATGCATCTCGCATTTTCTAATATGGTCATTTGGTGTCCTAGCGACATTAGGGGTGTGACCTCCAGAGGCATATCATGGATGGCCAAATAGGACACCAAAAATGTTTGATCTGAGTATATGAGCACTTTGGATGTCTATGGGTGAAAGTCCCTAAACCCCCGTGGCCAGGGGATACTCCAACGTCTTGACCGAGTGAATATATATGAGGGCAGGAGTGCTGAATACCTAAAGGCCGCATCTCTCACTGTGTCGTGGTCAATTGGAAGGGGTGTGGCCTTATCCGCTCGAGGGAAGGGGGCATAGTTAGGCTGAATTTGACCAGCTCGTAAGTGAGTTTGCTATCAACAAGCCAGGTCGATACTGGTAGGCGAGTAGTGAGGTCTTTTTCACTCGCTGGACTGCCCGGCCGGAGAGGGCAGCAACCAGTTTGGAGTGTATTAGACCCCGATGATGATCCAGGAGATGTACAATAGTAACATATGGACTTCTTAAGCAGGAGTTGTGTACTTAGCATTTGATTGATTCATTCATTCACTATCCACTTAGGCTGGCGGTGTGCAACCAAATCATTACGTGTACTTTCACAATGGCCAGAATTTCAGTTAGAGTGCGTGACCAACCTGAGATTAGGAATTTATCACGTTGAATTTGCCTATCCAAATTTATGTATGAGACTGGTTTGGCAAGAAGTCCCTTGTAATAGACCCCATAGCCTGCAATACTACGTACTATCATCCCAACTTCACACTATAGCTTGGTCATTTCTTCCACATCACATATTTCATTGCATCCCTAGTATATGGCATTTGATTTACCACAACGTCGCATGGCATAGCCAATTTGCATTGCATACTTTTGATATTGTATGACTCATGGACTTGTCAGTATTTGTTCTTACTCTGATATCATATGTTTCATGAACTTGCCAGTATTTTTGACATTATATGATTTATGGAATTGTATTGTATACATGGCACCTGCGTTGCGCACACGCGTATACCACCCTCTAAGCTTTCTATCAGCTTATGCACGATAGATGCGTGCAGGCGATGCTAGGACGTAGTCGAGCTAAAGTAGGAGCATATGGTAGAGCTTCTAGAGTTTTAATACCTATCTTATATTTCCGTTTTATGTATTGTACTCAAGCGCTTTGATTATAGTGGATATGTGTGATGTTGTTGATTGTGTCTGGATTATGCAATGGTTATGCTCCTTATAAAATAAATTTTTGTATTAAAAATCTTCCTTGTAGGATTACAAGATCAGAATCTTGCATATGAGTGTCGGGAGCCGAGAATGGAGTACTACGGAGGTTTTCAGTGCTGAATTCGGCGATCTAAAATTTTATGAGCTCGATTTTTGAGTTTGGGACTTGACAAAAGATGACCTTAAAAAAGACCCCAGGATAAAGTGCATCATTATGGTTTTCAAAACTTTAACTTGTGACTAATTTTACTTAAAAAATCAAAGGCGGTCGGCCAGCCCAACCACACCTTCAGCCAACCCAACCATCTTAGGTCAACCCAAGATTAGCTTAAGTCAAGCTTCTAACATTAAAAGTCCTTATTTCTCCTGAAACTTCAGCAAGCCCGACCATGCCTTTGACCAGCTAAAGAAACTCAGGTCAGCCCAAGAGCGACTTAGGTCAAGTTTACAACAATGTATATTTTTTTAATTTTTAAAATTTTACGCCAACCAAACCCTATCTTCGTCCATCTAAAGCTTGCTCCGACCAGCAAAAGTTTAGCTCAGACAGCCTAAGTTTGGATAAAATCAAATCTAGTGAAATCTGATAGTCGTTGGAACAATATTGAGGAACTCCAGCAGTCGAAGGGATTCCAAGGCTAACCGAAGATCCAAATCTTTTACTATAAATAAAGACCATTTCTCATTGTTTCAAAGCATGAAAATTGGAAAAAAAAACTTCCAGAAACAAAAGAGAGAAATTCTAGTTTTTTTCAAGCTATTAGCTTATTCATTCTCATATTTATTTTATATGTTATTCAATTCTCTTCTCGAGCAGATTTAAATTTAATTGGAGAGTACTTTATACTTAACTTGAGATTAGAGGATTGAATCTACAACTTTTTGAGTTTTATTCTTTAAGAAATTATCTATCCCCATATCCTTTTTAGTTGAGCATACATTGGTTCATCATTATCTAAGAAAAAAGATCGTTATATCTACTGAAGCATCAACTTTAAAGGTTTCATCAATATCTTCGCATCGATTTTCATCTACGAGAAGATAAGTGTTTATTTTCAATATATTCTTTCAGATTGGGTTTATTGAGATTGCTTGAAAATCTCATTGGGTTGTAAAATGATAAGCCCATGAAAATTACAAGAACTATAAGAGGTTGTTGAGATGATCTTATGAAAACCTTGAAAATAGTGGAAAGCCAAAATTACATGGAGTAGTAAATCTGGGAATAGAGTAGGTGTTTGTTAAACACCAAACCACTATAACTCTTTATGTATTGTGGTGATTGATAATCTTATTCTTTTTGCTATTATCTTAAAATATTGAATTCAAGGACATTGTGAAATAAGGTTGTTCTACCTAATATTTTAGGTGAAAATTGTCCAACGACTCATTTGAAATCAAGATTTCAATATCTATTACCATTGTAAATTTATTTTTTGTGATTGATTATCATAAATTGATTTATTCCTATTTACCCACCTCTAACTCTAGAACATTCGTAGCTCATCATACAAGTGGTATTAGAGCTAGGTTGCTCTTATTTGGATTCACTTCCTAGAGCTAGATCCAAAGTTTAAGATGTTAAATTTAGAAAGCTTATCTATATCCACACCGCCTCCCTTTAATGGCTTCCATTATTCATATTGGAAAGCCCGAATGAGGATATTCCTCAAATCCATAGATGAAAGTGTGTGACAAGCCACTATGACTCATGGTCCCCTCCTACAATGGAAGTAGTAGTCGAGGATAAAACTACATTCATAAAATAAATAGCCTATAATCTATGGAAATGTACTCAGAAAAGTGAAAATAGTGCTAATGTAAAAGCCTTAAATCCTATAACTTGTGCCCTATCACCAGATGAGTTCAAAATAATCATTATATGTGATAGAGCAAGATAATTTTTGGATATACTTTCAATGACCCATGAGGGAACTAATATTGTGAAAAAGTCTAAGGTCCAAATCCCCATGACCAAATTTGAGGAAATTCATATAGAAGAAAATGTGACATATATACAAAATTGACTGACATAATTAATTCTATGTTGAGTCTTAGTGAAAGTCTCCCTAAAAGAAAGGTTTGTGCAAAAATACTGAGATCACTTTCTAAAAGGTTCAGCGACATCGTATTTCAAAGAGATAATCCTCCTAATTTCTAACATCGCTCAAATGCTTTACAGAGTTCATTTGTATCTTTGAACGTAGTGGGCCAATAAAAGCGGCACAATGTTACCGTACCAAGGTAATTGCGAGACTTTGAAAATTTTCTCATTAGGAAACATGTCATTGATAGTTGACATCTTCATGGAATCAAATAAGACAAGCCGAATAAGATGGTCAGCCACTAAATTTTCTACTCCACTCTTATCTCAGATTTCAAGGTTGAACTCTTGGAGTATAAGGATCCATCTTAACGAATGAGGCTTAGCATCCTTCTTAGAAAGAATGTACTTCAGTATCGCATGGTCAGTAAAAATGATAATGTTGGATCTTATCAAGTAGGATCTAAACTTGTCCAAAGAAAACACCATGGCTAGGAGTTCCTTTTCCATAGTAGAGTACTTCATTAGGTTTTAAAGTTCTACTCGCATAATATTTAACATAGAGCTTCTTCTCTTTACTTTGGCCTAGCACCACCCCAATTACATAGTCATTGGCATTGCACATGATTTCAAAAGCCAAACTTCAATTGGGTGGTTACATGATGGGAGCAATTGTCAACATGCCTTTGAGCTTGGCAAGAGCTTTTTGGCATTCCTTGATCTATTCAAAGGGAGTTTCCTTTTCAAGAAGATTGCATAAAGGATGGGAGATAATGCTAAAGTCATCTATGAACCTTTGATAGAATCCAGCGTGTCCTAAGAAGGATAACACGTCGAGTATGCTCTTAGGTGGTGGTAAGTTAGAGATTAAGTCAATTTTTTTACTTTATCTACCTCAATTCCATTAAACGATATAATGTATCCAAGAACTATCCCCTTCTAAACCATGAAATGGCATTTATCTCAATTCATCATAAGGTTTTTTTTTTCGCATCTCTTCAGCACCACTTTTAAGTGCTCAAGGCACTCGTAGAAGGATAAACTAAAGGCATAGAAGTCATCCATGGAGACTTCAAAAAATTACCCCACCATGTAAGAAAAAAATACTCAACATGCATCGTTGAAATGTGGTGGGGCATTAAATAATTTGAATGACATCCTTCAATAGGCGAAAGTGCCAAAAGGACATGTGAATGTGGTCTTTTCCTAATCCTCAAGGGCTATCTCTATTTGGTTATAACCCAAATACCCAGCAAGGAAGCGATAATAGGAATGACCCACTAACCTTCCTAAGATATGATCAACAAATGGTAAATGAAAGTGGCCCTCCCTTGTACGGTATTCAATTTTTGGTAGTCAATGCACATTCTCCAACTAATAGTGACTTTGGTTGGCATGAGTTCATTATCTGTATTTGCTACGATGGTAATTGCATACTTCTTCGGTACTACCTGAGTTGGTCTCACCCATTGGCTATCAGATATAGGGTATATGATATCCACATCCAATAACTTTAACACCTCAACCTTAACCACTTCCTTCATATTTGGATTTGGACTGCGTTGTGCTTGTCTATATGTTTTTACATTATATTCAAGCACTAACAGAAAAAGGGGGCAAAGGCTATGAATAATAACCGTAGTTAAATATCTATGGTGACGGTTATCGTTCGTACCATGACCGTAGTCGTAGGTTCCGTAACCATAGGTGTAAAAGCTAAGGCTACGGATTTAATCCATAGTCATAAATATCAATAGCTACAGATATAATCCATAGCAACATTTTTTGTAGTAAAAAGTACATACAACTACGGATAATATTTGTAGTTAAAAGTATAACTAGATCCGTAGCTATATGCCGAAGTTAGCATTGGCTACAATTTTAAATCTAGGGCTACAACTAATAGCTGTAGCGTTTCCTTTTTTTTTTTTTAAGGAAACAATAATGGTGTCTCTTACCATTGTTAGTACATACCCTGATAGATCAATTCATATAAAAATTCTAGATTCAACAATAAAAGAAACTAGTGCATGCACAAAAAAATATGATTTGGTTTTTCTTTCCTCTTCAAATTAACCATTGTTTGGATGATCAGATTTTACAATCTTGGGGATCTTTGAAGCATCCTCAGTTAAACTTTAAGCATGCATCATACCAATGGCTTGGATGACTGACCAGAATTACACACATATAAAGAATGTTGCACCTCAGTCAATGTAGCATGGGCCAAAACTCATGTTGATACATTCGTACATCAAGTAAATACTTTTTTTCCTATGCCTAAATTCCAACTCTTGATTAACATTACCATTCCTCATCATAAAAATTTAAAAGGCACATGAAGAGAATAAAGAATAATGTAATTAAAAAAGGGTCAATGTACTTTGCGTTTCATGAAACAATATAAAACAACAATACTATAATGAAACAAGCACCTAAAACAACAATTTATGAATCTAAGAACCCTATCGTAGTTTAACTGAAAGGAACCATAGAAATCTCGAATTGAGGAAATGTGATCCCAATGGGAGTGTTTTCACTTACCATTCATTGATGAGAGAGAAGACGACATCATTGGGAAGGTTGGAGACGAGGAGCTTGAAAAGGCTGAGTAAGGGAGGGGGGGGGGGGGGGGGGGGTGAATAGAATTATGCCAAATAAAAATAATAAGCAGAATAACAACAACAAGATAGCTAAATAAGATGCAATTAACCAAAGGAAATAACAACCTCAATAGTCAAGTATTGAGAGGTTGATACAAACTTCGTTCTAAGGACAACATAACACCAAAAACCAATGGTTTAAGGCAGGACAACCTTACTGGAATGTGAGTGAGTATCAAAAAATCAAACTGAAGAGGATATGAAAGAAATAGAAACTAATTTATTACAACATTCGCCACACAATTTTGAAATGTAAAGATTACAACATTCACATCCATAAATACATCCCACAATCTTAAACCATAAAAGATAAAGAAATAAACCACACATCCACCAAACACAAAGAATTATAGTGGTTTACTTGTGTGTACACCAACTGTTAAACAACAGCCACACAACTACTCCACTCCTAATATTCACTCCATTGGGATATTAGCGTTCACTAATCAAAATAGGTTTTTCAAAGTTCACCTAAAACCTTCACAATTGTGTCTTTCAAGTGAGCTTACACAATTCAAAAACTCCACGCTCTGAGTTTTCAGGATCATATCAGACAAACCATAAATAGAGATTTTCTAGAACAATCTCACAAACCAAACAAATAGAATTGAATTATAGAAAAGAGTAAAATACTTATTTGTATGGTGATTCTGAAGTAGCCCGGTAGAACTAACTTGATGACAACGTAGATGTTCAATGTTTAGTCTCACAAGTATATAGGGTTTTAAGTCTAGATGATTTTTAATTAAATTAGCAAAGGCTTTGCTTTGATTTTGATCTTAAAAAAAAAACAAAATCAAATATCTCTTTTTAATATAAGAATGGCATAGAGAATCAAAATCAAAATACAAGAGCTACTTTAAAAAATCTTAAATATGCACAAAATAGCCTGGAATATACTGAAAATAATCTCAGAGTGATTGCTTAAGAATGATAAGAATTGAATAGAAAACTTTGAAATTCGAGCACTATTTATAGGTGAAAAATTGGTTCGCACGACTGGCCTTTGAATAACTATGACTGGCCTTATGCAAATAGATTTTCAAAAAATTCTGGCGCGATAATATTTTTCAGTTGCATAACTGGCCTTGTGGGTCCCACGACTGGGAGTGACCTGCTCGACTGGTCATGGACACCACATAACGGTCATGTGAATCCAGATTACTCACTAGAAAATGAGTCAAGCATTGCATGACAAGTCAAGCACTATTCACATGAATGGTCGAGCAGTTTCAAGGACTGGTCATAGACTAACAGAAAAATTTTGAAAATTCATAACAAATCTTGGACTTGTCGAGAAAATTCGAGGACTGGTCGAGCCAGTGCTAGGGCTAGTCGAAAGAATAAAATTTTACACTTATAAAATGACCAAAATGACTGACCAAAAGTATAAAATGATCTAATCATGATCTAAGGTCAATCTAGGTCAATCATACCTTGTGAGATAGAGCATATGAACCATCAAACTATCAATCACTTCAACATCTTTAAATTTTGTGCTTAAACTCAACATACCGAACACAGTCTTTAAATAGGTCTTGAGTTCTTGGACTTTTTTAGTTCCATATCTTGAACCGCAATGTTCTTAATCATTAAGTCTTCACTTTCTTCCAGTTTGAAGATCTCAGTAAGTTCGTCGTAGATATCGGCAAGATAAATTCAGAACAAACAGAATGAACGTTGAAGATTCAATGTGAACAGATAAACAAGCTTAATATACATCAAGATACAAACTTAAAATGGTTTGGCACACCAAAATTCGACAATACTCAAAGTTTATCAACATAATACTTTCAATCTCCCCCTTTGTCAAATTTGTGATAGAACCAAAATTACAATATGCACAATAAATATTCAATCAACACATTCCACAATCATATTATGATATGATCCATAATCAATAATATAATCAACAATAATCAACTCTCCCCCTTAATCCACTACTCTCTGCAAAAAAAATAAAAAATAAAAAATATATTAACCACATTCATCATCATCATATCATTATCCTCATATCATCAACAATGTTGTCCACTTTTTTATCACAACATGAAAAAGGAAGTGAATAATGATAAAGGAAGATAATAAGAGAGTAAGTAAAATTAATAACTACTCATCCAAATCAAATAAAACAAAGTATCTGAACTGATACCATAGATAAGAGTATAAATAATATTATCCAAGTAGTCATAAGGAAAAGAGTTATAATAAAGTTATTACAGATACCATCAAATTAAAAGATAACTAATCCGATCCTGAAGAGGGAATATGAATAGATGGATCAATTTGATGTAAACCCTTATTAATGCACCGCATATATTTACACATATAAGCAAATTGAGAATTTTGGGTTACTCGAATCTGAGCCACCTGTTCCTCAAAAGTATGCAACCTCTCATCGAAACCAGAAGGTTGATAATTAGAGTCAGCACCAGAATCTAATTCAAGCTCATCAAATAAATCATCCTTATTAACGTCTTCATGAGGTAAAGCATCAGCATCTTTAGCTTCATCTCCTCTAGCATTCCCATCAACATGACCAGTTGCTAAGTTCAAGTTCATCTTGTTGATATTAGAATTATTGAATGGATGGAGATTAATAAAACCTTTCCCAACAGGTATAGCTATCAAAGCATAATCAGCTAAGACAGTCATAAGATATGTCATTCAACTTAGTATAGAAGTTCATGAATGTTTCACTTTCTTCCATACGTATTTCCTCAAATCTAGTGGTGAGGATTTATAGTTTAGATTTCTCGACAGTAGTCGTAGCCTCATGTGTCATTTCTAAGATATCCAAGGCTTGTTTCGCAGTATCACAAGATATAATTAGTTTGAATTCATTTGGTGATAGTGTGCAAGTGATTGCATTTAAAGCTTTGGCATTGGCACAACTCTCAGTTCTCTGAAGAGTGGTCTAAGTGCTATAAGGAGCAACTTTTAGAGTTTTATTTCCATCGAAGCCTAGAACTTCAATAGTAGGTAGAGTCCATTTAGTTATTGTGGCTTACCACACATTCTCATCGATTGATCTAAAAAATATTCTCATTCTGACTTTCCAATAAGCATAATTAGAACAATCAAAAGGTGGAGGCCTAGTGATAGAAAGGCTATTAAAATTTGACATCTTAAATGCTCAGATCGGTCAGATTAGGAATTAAATCCAAATAAACAAGCTATTAGGCTTTGATACCACATGAAAAGGCCAAGCAAAAAAGTCCTAGAGGGGGGGGGGGGGGGGGGGGGGGGGTTGAATAGGACTATACCAAATAAAAATAATAAGCGAAATAACAATAACAAAATATCCAAATAAAATGCAATTAACTAAAGGAAATAACAACGTCAATAGTTAGGTATTGAGAGGTTGATATAAACTTGGTTCTAAGGACAACCTAACACAAAAAACCAATGGTTTATGGAAGGACAACCTTGCTAAAACAAGGGTGAGTATCAAAAACTCAAACTGAAGAGGATATGAAAGAAATAGAAACTAATCTATTACAACATTCACCACATAATACTGAAATGTAAAGATTACAACATTCACATCCACAAATGCATCCCACAATCTTAAACCATAAAAGATAAAGAAATAAACCACACATCCACCAAACATAAAGAATTATAGTGGTTCGCTTGTGTGTACACCAACTGTTAAACAACAGCAACACAACTACTCCACTCCTAATATCCACTCCCTCGGGATATTAGCGTTCCCTAATCAAAATAGGTTTTTTAAGATTCACCTAAAACCTTCACAATTGTGTCTTTCAATTGGGCTTACACAATTCAAAAATCACACGCTCTGAGTTTTCTGGATCACCTCAGACAAAGCATAAATAGATATTTTCTGGAACAATCTCACAAACTAAACAAATAGATTTGAATTACAAAAAAAAAAGTAAAATACTTATCTGTATGGGGATTCTGAAACAGCCCGGTAGAACCAACTTGATGACGACATAGATGTTCAACGTTCAGTCTCACAAGTATATAGGGTTCTAAGTCTAGATGATTTTTAATTAAATCAACAAGGGCTTTGCTTCGATTTTGATCTCATAAAATGGTAAATTAAATATCCCTTTTCAATATAAGAATGAAATCTAGAATCAAAATCAAAATACAAAAGCTACTATAAAGAATCTTAAATATGCACAAAATAGCCTATAATGTACTCAAAATAATCTCAGAGTGATTTCTTAAGAATGATAAGAATTGAATGGAAAACTCTGAAATTCGAGCACTATTTATAGGTGAAAAATTGGTTCACACAACTGTCCTTATCCAAATCGATTTTCAAATAATTCTCGCGTGATAAGATTTTTTAGTTGCACGATTGGCCTTGTAGGTCCCACGACTGGTCAATTGGATTGCTCGACTGGTCGTGGACACCACACGACTGGTCGTATGAGTCTAGATTATTCGCTGGAAAATGAGTCGAGCACTACATGACTGGTCGAGCACTATTCACACGGCTGATCGAGCAGTTTTCAGGACTGGTTGTAGTCCAACAAAAAATTTCTAAAAATTCATAACAAATCTCGGACTGGTCGAGAAAATTCTATGACTGGTCGAGGCATTGATAGGGTTAGTCGAAAGAATAGAATTTTACACTTATAAAATGACTAAAATGACCGACCGAAAGTATGAAATGATCTAATCATGATCTAAGGTCAATCTAGGTCAATCATACCTTACTTGCGAGATAGAACATAGGAACCATCAAACTATCAATCACTTCAGTAGCTTTAAATTTTGTTCTTGAACTCAACATACTGAACACAGTCTTCAACTTGGTCTTGAGTTCTTAGACTTTTCTGGTTCCAGATCTTGAACCACAATTTTCTTGAACACTAAGTCTTCACTTTCTTCCAGTTTGAAGATCTCAACAAGTTCATTGTAGATATCCGCAAAATAAATTCAGTACGAACAGAACAAATGTCAAAGATTACATGTGAACAGAAACACAAGCTTGAATACACTTCAAGATACAAACTTGAAATGGTTTGGTACACCAAAATTTGACAATACTCAGGGTTTATCAACTAACACTTTCAGAGCTGATGAACGAAATTGTAGCTTCTGGTGACGAGCATCTGAAGCATTTGATCCAGTTACGTTGGTTTACACTGGAGGCTCCATTCCTCAATGTCTATATCGTGCTAGCAGTAAGGCGCCTTGAAACTACTATAGCCCAAGACTTGTAGACCGTTGGAACAACGGTTAAGATCTCTTAAAGAGAGAGATGGCTGAAGATCAGCCCAAGAGAATCTGTTATCAGGTCTTCCCAGTAATGGAATTTGCTAGCACTTGCCATATTATCTTCCTCTGTAAAGAAAAAGAAACAGAACCCACTTTCTATTAGTTACTGAGAAAAGACGAAATGGAACAGAAGAAGAGAGATCAAGAAGGCCCCAATAGTTCCACAATCAATGTAATACATCACTACCTTCACTTAAGGGGATCCATGATGATCGTCATATGACCATTAGACATACTTTTGGCCTAACATACCTCCCATGAACACAATAATGAGTAGAGCACATACATGGGATAGGGTAATAGCAATAGAGGTACCTGGGTGAGTTACATTCACAGAGACTAAATAAAATATTGTGCAACCACATGCTGATAGCAGAGAAGAAAATATAATTGGCAGAGATCACTTCCTTGGATAGATGATTGGAATGAGCATATGGACAGTTGCAGTTCTTGATGTTCATCTAAGAAATCTAACATCAGATGAAAAATGAATGTAAAACAGGGCTATCTTGGCATTCGTCTAAGAAATCTTACATCAGCCTTTGACTTACATTTTTCCCACTAAATTCTTTGCTCGCATCATTTAATCCATAATCATGGTCATCCCATGTGCCAATAACCTACAACATCCAATAAATATCCAGTATCAAAAGTCAAATTAAATAGATAGAGAGAAAGAACAAATGATCAAGTTGGGCTGTGGTCTAAGCGTGGTTTATCATCCGGGCCCCTGTATGTGGATCGGTCGGGCTTCAAAAATAGCGCTCCAACTGGTCGGGGGTAGTGCGCTCATCCCATATTGGAAAGGGAATGCCTATCAATCTGGGCTATAAGTGGGGCTTCGGCCTTTATTGGTAAGACAAGTTTTAAGGTGAGCCATGGGCTAGCTCTGAGAAAAAATCCATGCGCCCTCAGGCAAAGCGGACAATATCTTACTGTTGGGGTCGGACTGTTACAGAAAGATTGTCATTCCATAAAATATTATCTGAATATATCCTTATTTGTGCTTTCTTTGAATAGTTTTTTTTTAAAAAAAAAAAAAGAAAAAAGAAAAAAAGAAACTACAAAAAAATAGATGTCATTTCCTAGTGTTGGATGAAGTGGTAACCAGCTGTTAGCATTCAAGTTCAGAGAGGACATGCAGAAGATAGTGGATTATGTGTTTGGGTTGTTGAATGAAGTGATAACTAGCTGTTAGCATTTAACGGTTTAGATTGGTGCATTGTGTGTTTGGGTTGTTGAATGTGTGTACTTATAGAAATGGCAACTTGGACTAAAGTGAAAGTTGGCATAAGGTGGAAAAGGGTAACTGCACAAGCATGGTGCAATTGACTTGTGATAGGGTGGGATGCTCTACATAGAGAGTGAGAGTGCGGCTATGTCTGACTACTAGGATAATAATAGCGCAGCAACCATGCATGTCATTCTTAGGTTGAACAGGGTTATGACCTTCATCAAATTCTTACCTAGAAGTTGTCACACCCCAAACTTGAAAACTGGGCTCACAAAATTTCTGATCGCAGAATCCAACGCCAACTGTCAGGCCCGTATCCTAGACTCCACTGTTTCGTAGGCTCCCGCGATCCTCCCAGTCGAATTTCAGTGACCCATAATCTGTTATTAACATTTGCGGATGATCCTAAGACGTGTCCCATACATCAGAGTCGGCTCAACCCGAGACTTGTACCAGTGCGACCACGCCGTCGCCACAGTTTCGATTATGCATCTTACATGCAGATGCAGTACCCTAACCAGGAGCTGTGGGGTCACGTTCAGTTCGAGGAAAAATGCCGCACGTTACAAATCTTGAGAGAATCCATCACATCAATCACCTCATTTGTGAAAAGTACACTCATTATTCTCACCATTCCCAAGTACAAAAAGCAAACCCAAAAGTCAACTTTCCTATCACCTCACCATCCTCTCTCCCATTACTTCTTTTACACCTCTCTCTCTCTATCTTATTTTTCAAGCTCCTCTCTCCAAGCAACTCACGTCCATGGCTTCCATGGAGGAGCTTGGTGTGGCCCACTCTCTACCACTCAATCCCACTCTCCAAAATCAATCTCCACTGTTCAAATGCATCCCTTGGAGCTCTAAGATATGTTGATGGAAGAAGAAATCCAAGAAGATAAAAGGTGGGTGCTTCTCTCTCTCTCTCTCTTTCATTTTTGTATGATGTGTGGCCTACATGGATGGACCCCACCTTGATGTATGTCATATCCAAACCGTCCAAGTCATGTGGACCCTACCTTATAGATGATGAGAAAACATAAATATTATACTCATTATGTGGGCCACGTTCACGTGGGACCCACCTTGATAGAACGTGGCCCACGTACACGTGGGACCCATCATGATGTTGTGTTTATCCAGGTCATCCAGCATCCCTGGACGCTGGATGTGAAGCTCCCCGTGGCTAGCATGGAGTGCATTTACTGATATGGGTGTGTACTAACAAGCTAAATATATATATATATATATATATATATATATATATATATATATATATATATATATATATATATATATATATATATATATATATATATATATATATATATATAGACATATATAAAGTCAGTTGCTTTTTTATATTTTTAGGTGGACTATTCATACAGGCCTCACTTTGAAGCATTAATTTAATCCACGCTATTCATTCCATTCTTCAGATCATTTTAGTCATTGAGCTGAAAAATGAAGCCAATCCGACTTTTTGATGGGCCATAACATAGAAAACAGTGGTTCTCACCGTCAAAATCCACTTTGACGTTTCTATACACTGAAAATATACTTGATATTGGGCTCTTTTGGATGGTATCAACCCATAGAATCCAATGGGTGGGTTGGATCTTCCGGATACGGGCCTCACCTGAGAAAAACTTTAGAAAAACAAGTTTTCCAAAAAAATATATATATATACCTAAGATGCATAGGCAACAACGCTTGCTACTATAGTGTCAGCAGCGCAGGACACTGCTGCGCTATGGATGAGAGATGTTGGAACCATGGGCCCCAGCCATGGGCCCCACCGTGATGTGTGCAGAAAATCTACACCTTGCATTTGTTGGGTCCCCTTTAATCAGCGGTTCATCGCAAAAATTAGCCATATACAGATCTCAGGTGGCCCACACCATCTTCAATCATGTGAAGATATGTTAAACCATATGAAAGCATTTTCTAGGGCCCACCTGAGGTTTGGATGCACCTGAAACTTGGTCTAACCCCTTAATCTAGTGGGACACATATAATGGATGGGTTGGATTTATGAAATACAAATTGGTGGGCCCATTGAATAATTATGAATTTTAATGAAGTGGTGTAGTCGCCTGTGCCGCTACATGCAAGGGCCAGGGACCGTGGTCCCAGCCATGGTGATGCATGTGCTTTATACATGTCGTCCATCCATTCCGTAGGGACGGTGGGTCCCACTGCTGTTGACATCAACAAGTTCTGTGGGACCCATGTATGATGTATGTATACCCACACCGTCAGCCCATTTGGTGGGACCTACCAGATGTATTCATTTTATTTATACCGTCCCTGATATATGTGTTTACATCTAGGCCGTCCGTCCAGGCCTGGATCTAGATGACTGGATGCTGTACTTTTTAAAAAAGAAGAAGAGAGAAGTATTATATATTATATAATATAATATACATATTCTGTATATAAGGGTTGGTGGCCCCACGTGGGATTGCTGTATTATTATATATTATATAATGTATATGTATATGATATATATTATTATATAATATAATACTTTAAATTAAATAGACATATGGTGGGTCTGGCGTGCTGGATACGGCCCCACCATGATGCGTATGTTGTATCCTGACCGTCTATCTGAGCTTGGACGTGGGGCCACTCTGATACGTGGGTTTTGTCACACCCATCCAGTGGGACCCACCATAGATGTATGTGTTTTATCCATTCGTCCATCTGGACTGTGGCAATAGAGGCCCACCACTGATGGATGTGCTACATCTAGTCGTCCATCCATTTGGCTAGCTTGTCTCAAGGCTTGAGACTAAAAATAAGACAGATCCAGTTATCAGATGGACCGGATTACAGAAGTTTAGAACCAATATGATATTTTTTTTCCTTTAAATTCAGGTCTTTGTGATCTTATGAACAGACTAGATGGGAAATAAACCTTATAGTGGGGCCCACTAGAATTTAATGGTGGAAATATTTACCACCACTATTATTTGTGATATGGTCCAATTGATACTTTGGATATAATTCATATTTTTTTATAAGCTCTGTAATGATTTCTATCAATGAATGAATGGTTTTGGAACTGGCCCATTCAATTTGACCCATTTGGATCAAGCCATTTGACTTGGTCGTTTGACTTGCCCATTTGACTCGACCCATTTGATTCGGCCCATTTGACATGGCCCATTGATTCGGCACATTTGAATCAACCCATTCGATTTGGCCCATTTAGATCGGCCCATTTGACTCGGCCTGTTTGACTCGGCCCATTTGACTCAACCCATTGATTCGGCCCATTTAAATCTGCCCATTCGATTCGGTTCATTTGACTCAGCCCATTGATTCAGCCCATTTAAATCGGCCTATTCGATTCAGTTCAGTTGAATTGGCCCGTTTGACTCGGCCATTGATTTGGCCCATTTGATTTGGCCTATTCAATTCAATCCATTTGATACAGCCCGATGTTATATATATTGGCCCATGAGTGAGGCCCAATGTGATGCATATATGCCCCATAAGCGAGGCCCATGATGATGTGTATTAGACCCTTGTATGATACCGTGGATCCATTATACGATTGACCTTATGCATGCCATTCCTTAGGAGCAATGTTGGTTAAAGGTCCACATTGATGGGCAATGATGGTTGAATGTTCACATTGTGACCTTCCCTTAGGCCTTGTTCGGCTGATTATCGATTAATTTCGATTATCATGACCAATTTTTTGACTTTAATTGTCGATCGATTCCGATTGTCGTGGCCGATTATCGATTCTGATTATTGTGGTCGATTGATCGATTAGCGATCGAGGCCAATTATCGTGACCGATTGTCGATTCTGAGTATTGAGGCTGATTATCGATCAATTCCAATTATCGTGACCGATTGTCGATTCTGAGTATTGAGGCCAATTATTGATCAATTCTGATTGTCGTGGCTAATTGACGATTCTGATTGTCGTGACTGATTTCGATTACTGAGGCCTACTCTGATCCCAATTTCGATTACCCAAGGCTGATTTTCGAGACCTATAAGATGTATATGCGACTAGTGGTTGAGGCCCATTGTGATGTATTTGTGGTCCTTAGGCAAGGCCCACTATGTTGTATATTAGGCCTTTGTGTGAGGTCGTCGGCCCATTATGTGTTTGGCCTTGTGAGGGTCATTCCTTGGGGTAATGTTGGTTAGATGTCCACATTATCGAGGTTGATTGTTGATGCTGGTTATTGATACCGATTATGAATATGTGACTACATAGCATCATGATACATGCCCATACGCATCATCTGCGTGTCTGTTATAAGATATGATTGACCATTGCATATGTCATAGTGCCGGTTGTTATGAGACTCCCCGATAGGCGGAGATTGTCTCACATGAGCGCACAATATGCGCAGGATTGATGCATGACTGGATTGTATAACTCATGCATCTTGCATTATGTGCTGTGATTACTATATGCCCTAGCGACATCAGGGTCGTAGCCTTCACAGGCATATCGTGGGTGGCTAGATGGGACACCAAAAATTTGTTATACATGGAGTATTATAGATATCCCTGGGTGAGAGTCCCTAAACCCTCTTGGTTCCATAGGTTACTTCAACGTCTAAACCGAGTGGATGCATGAGCACATGAGGGCGGTATACCTTAGGCCACATCTCCCACTGTATCGTGGTCGGTTGGAAGGGGGTGCGGCCTTACCTGCCTGAGAGGAGGGGATAATGATAGGCTGAGTTTGACCAACTCGATGAATGGGTCCACTATAGACAAGCCGGCTCGATATTGGCAAGCAGATAGTGAGGTCTCTTCCACTCACCTTGTTACGCACGATGGGGCAGTAATCTGGTTTGGAGTGTAATAGACCCCAGTGATTTCTCAGAGAAGAACCGTACTGATATGTGGACTTATTGAGTAGGAGTGCATGCTCATGCATTCATTCATTCACTATCCACTAGGGCTGGTGGTGCATAACTAATTGTTGTATACCTTCATTATGGCAAGGATTTAGGTTAGGCACGTGACTAACCTGAGATCAGGAGTTTACCACGTTGAGTCTGACTATCCAACTTTAGGTATGAGACTCGTTTGGATAGAAGTCCCTTGTGGTGGACCCCGTAGCTTGCGATACTGCGTACTATCATCCCGACTTCACACTCCAGCATGGTTATTTCATTCACATCTCATATTTCATTACAGCCGCATGCATATGGCATCTTAGGTTGCTATGTTTCTACACTTATATGGCCTACATAGACTTAGCAAGATTTGTATATTGCATTGCATCCTTGGCATATGATATTTGGCTTTTTATGACTTCTTATCGCATAGTTGTTCTATATTACGTATTCTGATATTGATTGACTTATGGACTTGTCCATACTTCCACTTACTCTGTTATCGTATGATTTATGATCTTATCAGTATTTCTGTTTACTATGATAATTCTTTCTCTTGTCAGTATTTCTGCTTACTCTGATAATTCATGATCTTATCAGTGTTTCTGCTTATTCAGACATTGTATGGTTTATAGATTACCAGTTTTTCGGTATTGTATGATTATGGAATTGTATTGAATACTTAGAACTTACCTTGTGCACATACTTATACCACCCTCTAAGCTTTCTATAAGCTTATGCACGATAGATGCGTGCAGGTGATGTTAGGTTGCAGCAGTGTTGAGCTCGGAGTGTGCAGTGGTCTTCTGGAGCTTATTTATGTATTTCTCTTTCAGTGTTTTATTCAAATGATTATATTAGTAGATATGTGATGATGATGTTGTCTTTGTGAATTGGGTAATCTTGTGGTTATGCTTATTACTAGTTAAATGTACATTGGAAAAAAAAATCCTCCTTGTAGGATCCCAAGATAGAAATCTGACATATAAATGCTAGGAGCCGAGAATGTGTACTACGAAGGCTGTCGGCGATCGGAATTCCTGTGAATCCGATTTCTGGGTTTGGGGCGTGACACCAATAGCCTTCGTAGTACCCCATTCTCGACTCCCGACACCCATATACCAGATTCCAATCCTGGGATCCTACAAGGAGGATTTTCAATATGATTTTTTTTTGAAAAGGAGCATAACCACAAGTGTACCCAAATCACAACAGCAACATCACCATCACATATCCACTAATATAAATAGTTGATTACAATGCTGAAAGGAAATACATGTATACAATCAAAATCTCCACAAAACTTGGCCTCCACACTCCTACCTCAATGCTACTGCAACCTAACGTCACCTACATGCAACGGTCGTGCATAAGCTTTCAAGAAGCTTAGAGGGTGGTGTATGTGTGTGCGCAAGATAAGTGCCAAGCATATAAATATCAGCATAAGTGAAATATTGGCAAGTCTATAAGTCATTAAATATCAGAGTATGCAATGCAGAGTCACATTGAGCCAAATATCAGATAGCTAGGATGCAATACAATATGCAATTCTTGATGAGTCACGAATACCATCAACCTCATCTAGGCCATATGAATGCAAAAACAACCCAAAATGTCATATGTCGTGGATGTAATGAAATATACGAGTCCTAGCGAGTCCATAATACCATCAACCTTAATCAGGTTAGACAATATAGAAGCATAGTAAACCAAATGTGATGGGTTGAGGGTGTAATACAATATGTGGTGTGAAAGAAAATGACCAAGCTGGAGTGTGAAATCAAGATGATAGTACGTAGTATCGCAAGCTGTGGGGTCCATCATAAGGGACTTCTATTCAAACTAGTCCAATACCTAAATTTGGATAGCTATACTCAACGTAATAAACTCATGATCTCAGGTTGGTCGCATATCCAATTGAAATCATGGCCATTGCGAAGGTACACGTAATAATCTAGTTGCACACCATCAGCCCAAGTGGATATTGAATGAATGAATGAATGAGTCAAATACTGAGTACACATTTCTTACTCAGTAAGTCTACATGTCAATATGTCTCATCTTTGGGATATCATTGGGATTTAGTACACTCCACACTGGCTTCCGCCTCCCTAGACGCATAATCAATGAGTGGAAAAGACTTCACTATCTGCCTAGCTAGTAGTTTGTCGATAACTACCTGACTCATTGATAGCAGACTCATTTATGAGCTGGTCAAACTCAGCCTAGCTTACAGCCCCCTCACTCGAGTGGATAAGACCACAATCCCTCCTAACCGACCACGACATAGTGGGCAACGCCACCTACTGGTATTCGACATTCAGGTACTCATCCATCCACTCAGTCTAGACGTTGGAGAATCCCCCGGTACCAAGTGGATTTTGGGACTTTCACCCAAGGACATCCAAAGCGCCCATATGTTAGAACCAAATATTTATGGTATCCCATCTAGTCATCCACGATGTGCTTGTGGAGGCTAAAGCCTCGATATTGCTAGGGCGCCAAGTGATCATGTCATATAAATGCGAGATTCATGAGTAATACCATCCAGTCATGCATTAAAGTTACGTACTGGACGATCATGTGGGGGAACTTCATCTCTTAAAGAGTCCCCTATATAACTTAGCCCAACGACAATGCTATGATCAACCATTCCTCACAATAGGCATACAAATGATGTGTATAGACATGTAACATGATTATCAAATATAACAAGCGATGACCAATCTTAACCGGTATCTCACTTACGAGAGCAGGGGCTGAACGATACTCCCTATTAGACATTTAGAAGTCTATATGGAATGGTCCATGATAAACTATCTTAGTCAAGGTACTAACATATCATATATCCTAAGGCAGGGTTCACAGAGGGATGGTGGATCTAACCCATACATCGAGATAGGCTCTACATGGTGGACATACTAAAT
Source organism: Magnolia kwangsiensis (assembly GCA_037074715.1). Lineage (NCBI taxonomy): Eukaryota > Viridiplantae > Streptophyta > Magnoliopsida > Magnoliales > Magnoliaceae > Magnolia > Magnolia kwangsiensis. The sequence continues at coordinate 79,606,697 of CM073572.1, forward strand.
CTGGTACCACATATTATTCCATCTATGGTAAGAGGTGATGGTGTACTAAGCAACAGATGACTTAGATGATACACTAATGTTAAGGATGGACCTCGCACTTGTCTCAATGAAGAGATGGATGGTGTGGATGATATGTACATGTCACGAAGTGCTAGAAAATGGGGTACAAGGGTAGGATACACCTCTAGTGGTGAGTTAAGTGTGTATATGACAAGGCGAGTTCACAAGCTGAGCTAATAGGGAATAATTGGGCTTTCTCAACCTCTTATCATGAATAAACTGGGATTCTTTATGGGGCTCGATACATACACAAAGTGGGCTTAGTGGAGTTCTTACATCTAGGACTGTGTCCTTTCAAACGGACTGGGTAACCTGCTCAACACCTAAGTGGGCCATGGGTATGGTTGCTAAACTTGGGTAAGACATGCATCCAAATGGGCCACATTACTATCGGAGTCCAAGTATGAACACAAGATGGGCTCATTATTATCAAATGGGGGGGGGGGGGGCAACAAATTAGGATGGCCCAACAAGGGAAAGATGGGTATTACTATCATCAATGGGGGCCCAACGGTGTGGGATAGCCCAATAAAGTGAGATGGGTCATACTAATAACGGAGGGGGTCCAACGAATTGGGTTAGCCCATTAAGAAAAGATGAGAATGAACCTAACAACAGGCCCCAAGGAGGATTACAATGTGGACATTTAACCATCATTGCTCTTACAATGTGGACATTTAACCACCATTACTCCTAAGGTGTGATCCATTTAGGATTAGAATCAGAATCATAACGGGGCACTTAGCCCTCCAATTATCTTGAAAATGGATGAATAACGCGTGCCCATCACTCACACATGGTGGGCCTGCATAAGGAGATGGGGTCCACATCCTAAGAATGGATAAACGGTGCGTATATAACACATACATCATGGTGTGTCTCACACACATAATGGGCCTCGTACAACCACAATGGGCCTCATCTCATGGGCCTTACATATTCACAATTGGGCAGCATCTCATGGGCCTCATATACACCACAATGGGTCGCATCTCATGAGCCTCATATACACCACAATGGGCCATAACAATGTGTCTCACATATACAATGGGTTCATCACATGCGACCACAATGGGCCTCTTATACAGCCATAATGGGCCTCACATACAGCCAAATGGCCTCACACATGGGCCCCATATGCATCACATCGGGCCTCATCATATAGGCCACATATACATCACATTGGCCCTCACACATGGGCCACACATACATCACATCAGGCCTCATCATATGGTCCACATATACATCACATTAGGCGTCACACATGCACCTCAAATACATCACAATGGGCCACACACAAGGGCCTATTATGGTTCTCAATGGGCCTCATATACATCATATTGGGCCTCATCATATGGGCCTTATATACATCATATTGGGCCTCACACCAGGGCCTATGGGTTAGGCACAAGGGATAGGCAATGTGTGTATCACACACAACATAGTGGGCCTGATGGGGTAACCCATATAGTCTAGAAATAGATGGATAATGTTCTTACAATACAAACATCAAGGTGGGCCCTATGCATCACAAAATGGGCCCCACCAACTAGATATACAATGCATACATCATTGTGTGACCAGCACCACCGCTAACATCTGGACGGTCTAGATGAACCACACATAAGCAAGGTAGGCCCCACGTGATCTAAGTGATGTAGATGAAAATTCATCACGGTGGGGTCGACATTTGTTGGGCAGCACGGATAAAATACATCATAGTGGGCCTGCTACCACTGGACTGCATGGATGAAACACATTGGGTGAACCCCACTATCACTGGATGGCACAGATAGAACACATATGTTATAGTGGGATCCATGTCCAGAAAATGGACGGACGGTGTGGCTAAAATACATACATCATGGATGGTGTGGAATAAATACATAAATCATGGTAAGGTCCAATCAAGCCCATGTGGACGGCTTGGATAAGGCACGTACATCACGTGGGATGTGGGGTCCCATGGATGGATGGTGCATATAAATACATCCATCACCATGAGTCCCACTGTCCAGGGCTCTAGACGGTGGAGATACAATAGATGTACTAAGATGGGTCCAGACGTGTGGCTCACCAGCAAAATGGACGGATGGTATAGATTTAGAATACATGCATGGAGGTGGGCCCCACCGTCCAACAGTTAAATAAGACCCATACATCAAGGTAGGCCCCACACATGGGGATGCAAAGCATCCACCAAGGTGGGTCTCACCCTGTGTATAGTCAGTTGGATATGATACATACTGCATGATCAGACCCTTGATTTTGCTGACGTCCATATAGATGGACGATCTATATATAAGCCTCATGATTAGGCCCACAGAATTGCCAACATTAATATAACAGGTATGTAGTTGGTGGGAGCCACAAATTTGCTAACGTTAATACAGCAGCTATGCACCGCAGTCCCCACTATCCAGATGGATGGTGGGATAAAATACATAAATCACAGTGGTCCCATGTGATGGACGGCTGGATAAAACACCTTCATCAGGTGGTCCCACTAGACGGTGTGCTCCACTTAAGATTTGAATATGCTTCATTTATGGGCCTGGGACACCTGGATGGACGGTGTGGATTCACACGTTCATTAGGTGGGTCCATATGGTGGCCCACCAAAGCTTTAGATAAAGTAAGTATTTATGTTTTCCCTTCAACCAGGCTTGTCCAGACGAACAGCCAGGTGGGTTGTTTGGATGGTTAACAAGGCAGGTCAGCGAGGACAAAATACTTGCATATGGTGGTGGGCCATCAACAGGGACAAAGAGAGAAAGAGGGAGAGAGATAGATAGATAGATAGATAGAGAGAGAGAGAGAGAGAGAGAGAGAGAGAGAGAGAGAGAGAGAGAGAGTGATTGTGTGGAGGGAAGGAGCTCCACCACTATGAGCCCTCCCTATCTTACCATGCATACATCAAATGGGTCCCACCACATGTGGGCCTTTAAATCACAAAAATCAATGGTAGAAATCCGAGATCACTCACCTATTTCACCTCTTGTTTGCTCCTTGATCTCCCAATCTCCTAAGCTTCCTCTTTGATGGTGAAAGAAGAGAATTTAAGGGTTGGATTCAGAGTTTCGGGGGTAGGAAGTGCGCCACACACTTCGCTATTTTCTCTCCTTGGAATGCTTAGAAAATGGTAGAGAGAATGAGAGGGAAAGGGGATGTTGTAAGATGAGGTGACATGGAGGGTATGGGCTCTCTTGACTTTTGGGGGCATGAGGTGGCATGGGGTATGGGTTGCCTTGACTTGTTGGTAAGAAAGGAATAGTTAGGTATGGGTTCATTTGATTTGGTGAAGAGAGGTATGGATGAGTGATGGGTTGTGATGAGATGTACTTGACTTGTGATTGATTGATTAATGTGATGGATTATAGAGATTCTCTTAGAATTTGTAACGCGCGACGTTTCCTGAAATTAAACGCGGGCCCACAACTCCTAGAGTAGGCATCGCAACGGTGCATAAGATGCGGCGTGGAACCATGGCGACGGGCAGTCGCAATGGAACAAGTCTTGGGTCGAGTCAACTCTGATATACGGGATGTCACTTAGGGTCACGCACAAACACCGATTATAGGTCATGGGTTATCGAAATTCGACGAGGAGGATCGCGGAAGTTTAAGGAACGATACAAACTAGGATACAGGCCTTAAAGAAGTCATTGTAGGAAAGTCAACATTCAAGAGGAGCGCATATTAACAGTATTCAAGAGTTTTGAAATTAAGTAAAAAAAATCCCCCAATGCACAAAGGAAGCAAAAATGGGTACCTTGGGTAGTTCTAAAAAATCTACTGATCAACTCACACAGCTATCCAATTTCGTACTTAAGTTAAATGATCAGTTCGTTGTGAGTTAATTCCACTAGGTCCACCTAATGTTGGGCCAACTTGATTTTTATGCCACATGATCTTCATAGTGGGCGTTATCGTTTTAATAGTACTGATGTGGCATGTGTTTTGTATAACGAAACTCTGAAGTGGGAAATTTAGAAATGACATTACAGATTTGGCAAAACTTACAAATACAAGTCCATTGGGAATAACATATTCCAACCAAACAAATTCCTAATAACATATTCCCACAGCGTCACCATTGAAGTAACATATGAACCTATATATTTCTGCATCATCTTCCAATAACTATCTCGATCCTGCAAGAGACAAAGAAGATTCTAAACAAAAAAGTACGAGACATTTCCACACTACAAGAAAAATGATTAGGTCATACTCAAAAAGCCAGGGGATTGGACTAACACGACCATTTCATAAGTTAGAGTAGTAGTCCACATCTAACCACCAAAATTGTAGCAGTCCACATCCAGCCCAATAGAAGGGGGTCTCCAACGTGTGATCAGTCACATTCGCCATTGTCGTCGCCTTGTCCTAACTAATTGGAGTTGGCTACATGAATTATATTCCCTCATTTGGTACAAAAATAAAAGATCAATATGGAGGCTCAACGAAATCATTATGAAAAATAAAATCCACGTAAACACCCAAATGCATGCAACACAGATAACACATGCATCAAATTATTACAAAGGATTAGGGTACCGGCATGTACATACAAACTGTGTTACAGCCTAAGGAAGGATGCAATGTTGAATAAACTACTGATAGATCCTAACTGTTTTTTAGTTAGGGGAATACTGCCACGCCCCAAACTCAGAAATCGGGCTCACAAAATTCTTGATGGCTGAATCCGGTGCCGACAGCCTCCGTACTACCCCATTCTCGGCTTTTAGTGCCCATACGCCAGATTTTGATCTTGAGATCCTACAAGAAGGATTTTTAGTGTTATTTTTTGTAAAGGAGCATAACCAACTCACAAATGACAACATCAACACCACTATCCACTAATATAAACATTCGAGAGCAATGCTGGAAGGGAAATACGTAAATAACAAAATATCCAAACTGATCTGCCATAAGCTCCTACCTCAATGCTGTTACGACCTAACGTCACCTGCATGCAATGACCGTGCATAAGCTTATAGAAAGCATAGAGGGTGGTGTAAGTGTGTGCGCAAGATAAGTGTCAAACACACAAATATCAGAGTAAGCAGAAATACGGGCAAATCCATAATTCATACAATATCAGAGTATGCAATAAAGATCAGTTATGCAAATGCAGAATCGCAAAGAGCGAAATATCAGATGCCGAGGATGTAATGCAATATACAATTCCTGACAAACTACTATTACCATCAGCCTCATCTAGGCCATATAAATGCAGAAACATAACAATCCAAATGCCATATGCCATGGATGTAATGCAATATGTAAATCCTAGCGAGTCCATAATACCATCAACCTTATTCAGGATATGCAATATAGAAGCAAAGTAAACCAAATGCTACGTGCTAAAGATGCAATGTAATATATTGTGCGAATGAAATGACTAAGTTGGAGTGTGAAGTCGGGATGATGGTATGTAGTATCACAAGTTATGGGGTTCATCACAAGGGACTTCTATCTAAACCGGACCATAGCTAATTTGGATAGCTGAACATAATGTGGTAAACTCCTGATCTCAGGTTAGTCGCGTACCCAAGCAAAATCATGGCCATGCAAAGGTACACATAATGATCTAGTCATGCACAACTAGCCCAAGTGAATAGTGAATGAATGAATGAATGAGATGAGATGCTAAGTATGCAATTCCTACTCAGTAATTCCATAAATCAGTACCGTACATCTCTGGGATTATCACCGGGGTCTAGTACATTCCATACTAGCCACTGCCTCCCTAGCCACGCAACCAAGTGAGTGAAAGGGACCTCACTACCCACCTACCAATATCGACCCAGCTCGTCAGTAGTAGACCCACTCATGAGCTGGTCAAACTCAGCCTAGCTTATAACCTCCTCACTTGATCGGATAAGGATACACCCCCTTCTAACCGACCACGACATAGTGAGAGACATGACCTAATTGTATATGGCCCTCATGCGCACATATATCCACTCGGTCTAGACGTTGGAGCGCCTCTTGGCCACGGAGGTTTAGGGACTTTTACCCATGTATAACTAACATGCCAAGATGCTCGAACCAAACATTTTTGGTGTCCCATCTGGCCATCTATGACATACCTATTGAGGCCACAACCCTGATGTAGCTAGGGTGAATAGTGGTCATATCACAAAATACGAGATGTATGAGCCATACCATCCAGTAATGCATCAAACCTACGCATACCCCATGCTCATGTGGAGCAACTTCATCTTGCAAGGAGTCCCCTAAATATCTTAGCCCATCGGTAATGCTATGATCAAACATTTCTTACAACAGGCAAATAAATGTGTAACACCCCAAATTTTGGCCAATCTGGGATTTGACGTCCTTAGGCAATGGGTCAACTAAAACACCTGGAAAATCGCTCAGGACCCAATTCCATAGCGAAAGAAACCACTTAGGATTAATTCCTTTAGAAACTAAGCATAAGTTAGCTAGCGCAACGCTAGAGTAACTGGAAAACAGTCCCTGATCACTTTAAATACGTTCTACAAGACCCAAAACTTGTAGAATCCATGGTACTATAATACTCTATAACCTCGGATCAAACTCTAAGCAGGTTTGTTCTCTGGACCACTTTAAAACTTTGTATTGGATCTAGACCACACGTCGAAAGTCCGATACCTTCACTCTTAGACCGTTAGAACCGCCTAGCTAGACTTGACAATCATTTTGAAAATCAAGTCCAACCGATAATCACGGGTAATTTCATTGAGCCTGGACTGAAGAGAGTAAGAATAGGGACAGAATTGGAATTTGAAATTCAAATCTGGCACACGACTTGGCACATTAGTATTAAGCGTTCTGACCATCAGAATTCAGCCAAATTACACCCTCAGATCAGAAAAAATTTCTATTTCATATCATGAGAATTGTAAACCTGATCTACGTGCGGTAACCGCTGAACTGAAACTAGACTGCCACGTGCGATCTTCAAACCCTGCCGGACTGAAAACTTGATGTGTGCTTGATCCAGTATCCATGAACTTAAGTCCGATCGCGTTCAGCCACGGGACCACCAGAAATGATCTTTTACACCAAAACAACCCCGCTTTGGATAAACATCAAGTGAACTTTGTTCCTGAGCCTATTTTGGGCATTTTTAGGGTTATAAAAAGGGTTGAAACCCTCACTCCTCTCTCCCATCCGAATTTGAGAAAAACCCTAGATTGGGAGAGAGAAAAGGTGAGAGTTTGTGAGAGAGAGTAGGAGAGAATTTACCTACCGTTGCACCACCTGTTGCAAGTGCCTAAGCAACACACCTCAATCACCTGGCCGGTGATTCCTCCGCATTTTCAGGTAAGAAAATACCCTAGAAGTTGCTGATTTAGTGTTTCTTTATTTTCGTAGCTAGATAGCTGATGTATGTTGTAAAACAGGTTCTCTATTCGCCGTAGACGAAGCGTATACGCTCCGTTCAAAACGATACGCTTCTAGGAGATAAGGTGCGGATATTAGACGCTTTGATTGACTGTTTTCAACACTTTCAATGTCGTTTAATAGTAGATTATCGACGGCAACGCCGTTTGACATATACAATATGCTGTCCGTTTCCTGTTTTGTAAACCGACGAAGAATATGAGATTTAGGGCATTTTAGTCATTTGTAGGAAGTACTATTTTCATCCATATTTTACTGATGTGATTGACATGGCTTCTTTTCGCATTAGAATACTAGGAATACGTGCATAATTAGTTTGGTGAAGAGATTCGCCTAAATGCGCACTTTGGGTTGACATACTATATGTAGACTTAAGTGTGTGGTTTAAGTGTTTGTATAAATGCTTGTATTAGTATGTATTGAATTAAATGGTGTTATGAATTAGTTTGAGATTGATTTCTCAATTAATATGCTGGTGTAAATGGCTTCCTACATGTTAGCCATATGTACGATTTCATTATATGTATGAAATGCATATGCTTGATGTTTCACTTAAGTGGTATGTTATAACATGTGCTTGATGATTTCCTTCTGATTTAGTTTGAGATTGAATTCTAAATTAATATGCTGATGGAGATGATTTTCTATATGTTTGGAATATGCATAATTTCATTATATGTGTGAAAGACATGTGCAAGATGATTTACTTAAGTTGTACGTTATAACATGTGTTAACATGCTCACATGTTTGTATTCCATTTTCAATACTCTTACCTGATTGTTGATGTGCATTCATAATTGTTTGGGACTATACTTAGTCCAGGCAGTCGCTAACCGAGCGAATTCGTGGCTAGCTGGTATTTGCCACGAAGGACGCGTCGATGAACGCGAGTCGTGTTTGGAGTTGACGGTAGTGGTTAGGCCATGCGAAGTGTTTCACGCACTTCATGTCGTTCGACTTGCGATGCGCTCGTGCTAGTCGAGCCCGTCAAGTAACCCGACTGGCCATTGTATGTTCACCCTGTATGAGTCATAACTGCTTGAACCTACAGTACTAAACTTACTATTGTAAACCCTGTTAACCATGGTACCTTGATCTACAAAGACTCATGAGCCGGGCATGGTGGTATGGGACACCGTGGTCGAGCTGTCGGCCTACGCTGGGGCCACAAACCTCCTCGTAGTGACCAGTGAGCCCCTAGTCTCGTGAGCAGATTATGGTGGTATGGGACACTATATTCTTGCTGTCGGCCTACACTGATCAGGCGACGAGTCCTTTGTAGTGACCGCGAGCGTATTCTAAGTCTACGGGATGCGACGACCCTTCAGTAGCAGTAGAGTACAGTAGGCCTGTATTGATAAGGTGATGGGGGAGCGGTGCAACGAGTGCGAGCAACAGCCCTGACAGCCCTTGCAGCGACCTATAAAATATACAACGTATGAGATTACTAGGAGTGACGACCCTAGACAGGATCTGTGTTGGGATTGATATAAGGGAAGTACCTTAATTTTCCAATCCTGCTGTTTGAATAGACTAATAACAACTCGAAAATCATATCACCATACCATTGCATGTGCCTGGAAGATGTGGAGCACTTGAGGGTCGATTGTATGCCGCGGTCGTAAGATGGTGCCATATGAGGGAGATCGTCGGTGAAGGCATACATCATGTCATGTCATATTGCATTAATAACAGTATTAGGATTGTTTGATTTACTGCTTTACTCTTACCGCATGATTGATTTGATAACATGCTAATCTCTGCTCTCTTATCCCACTGAGTTGATCACTCACTCCCACGTTACGGGATGGTGTTTTCGGACACCCACCAGTCCCTATTGTGATTGCAGATGATGGCACGGCCTACGAGGCGGAGCTGGATTTGACGATGATGAGGAGGATTCCTCCTTTATGCGTGTTCTGATTGACGGGATTACAGGGAGGTTGAATAGATACCTTGACACTTGTCATTTTATATTTTTAGAATACTCATGTATATCCTTTTGGTTTACTTTTGGAGTATACATGTATGTATATAACCTGGTAACATGTTCACACTCTGGAGACATACAACAGTTTATATATGATATACATACTATCACAGTCTTCCGCTTACAAATTTAACTGTCTCTAGAGTATGATATGTTGTTCTGGCTTAATCTCACTCATGTTTAATACATTAACACAGACAACATTCAATCATACATATCTATGTTGCATAAATAACATTTTGGAACTCCGGAGTTAGGTTTTTACTCGACCCCCCGATTTTCGGGATGTTACAGATGGTATCAGAGCATGATTTGGATTAAACCGGGCCTGGGTTATGGTCACGCGATGTACGCTGTCACTTCCTTTGACTTAGGTGGGTGCGGGAAGGGTCTAGGACCACTTTTAGGATCGTAGATTCGCCAATAGGTGAAGACTATTCGAATCATTCGCGCGATCGAGTCCGTAACGCATCTAGGGTCGCGTGAAGCGACCCGATTAGCTCCTAAGTTGTAGGTAAGTGGGTTGAGACGTTCTTTGAACGATTCTAAACCCATAAATGTAAATCCTTGGGCCGTGGGACAACCACGACCCTTACATTCAATCGTCAGGGCTTAAAAATCCCGTTTTACCTAAAATCTTCAAAATTCTTCCTCTCACCACTCAATTCTTCAATTATTTCTTATCATTTTCATGTTAGGCATCAATATTAATGTGAAAATTACATAATATCATACTTCGACAAAATGTTACGATGAATAGTAAAATTTAATGAAAAATAGCCATAAGGCCATTCTAACTTTGCTTTCTTTGGTAGATAATGGGCTGATGGATGTATTAGCTCCTTATACCCCAAAATCATATGCTACATGATAGGGGATTACATTCAGGTTTGCAGATTGGCCCTGAAAATCCTGAATGCATCTTTGGGCCTCCATAGGGCAATCTACAATGAACCAAGGTGGGTCCCATAGTTATTTAGGGTCCCTAGACCATGGGGGACTAGACCCATGTGGTCCCACCGACCAGATCACCGGACGGTCGGCGATGCCATCGCCGGTTCAGTGATGCATCACCGTCCGGTGGGGCCCACTTGGTCTAATTTTTGGGCGCACGCCCTATTTTGGGTCGTGTACACCCCCCATGTGCGGTTCGTTCATAGAAAACCCCAAATAGGGGTACTTCCTTCACAAACAGCCCCTCCCCTAACTCCATTTTCATTCTCTAGCTGCCCTAACCCAAATCCGTGGTTCCAAACCACTCCCAAATCCATCCTTGGCTAAAAACGACCACACTCCTTCACTCCATTGCTGTTTGCAGCCTTCCCTTTTGCAAATCTCATCGTTTGGAGCTCTTACAATCCCCAAAATGAGCTGAAATCGTGAGGTGCTCCATTTCCATTTTTCATTCTCTTTTCTCTCTGAAAATTCATCCTAGGGGAGCTTGAAGCATCCCTCTACAACGCTTAGATTTCATTCTGTCCATTTGGACAACCATTTCTCCGCATTTCCTCCTCTTTCCATGGCTATTGTTAAGGCTGTTTCAGATTTTTCCTCCCTTTCCATCGTCCTCTCTCTCATGTCCCTTTTATTTGATCCTCAGACTCGCGAAAACCTGCTTACCCATCCCATTTCTCCACGTTCTTCGCTTGTTTGATTGCCGTTTGAAATTTCCGTGTTTTGTTGTTGTTAGGTAGAAAATGTGTTTGTGTTAGTGGTTTGGGCTTAATATAGCCGAATTTTGTTGAATGGAGTGCATGTCGTTCGTTTGTTGTAAGGTATTGTCCCTAGATTGGGAGTATTGTAACTCCCGGGATTCATCCTACAAATTAATTTTTTTTATCCCACCCCACCCTCCTACCAAGCATGCCACTTCCAATCCCACCATGGGACTAGGAATGTCATTCCATTTAATACAACTAAGCGCTACCGGCCACATAGGCCCTAGGTGTTTTGGATCTAGTGTTAGCACTCCTAGATTTGAAGGATCTGACTATATAGGAAAGCCATCTACCGTATAATCTTAGGCTTTGGATTATAGCTACTGAGTTACAGACTAGCCTACTAGTTACCTTAAGTAGTGTAAAGCCTGTATATGCTAAGGAATTGTAGGTTAGATTTTGTTGAAGTAGAACCTTATTCCTTCGATAGATCCCCTTATGACTTATAGACTTCTGTTGTTGCCCATAGGAAGGAACCATTCACTCTCAGGGAACATTTATAAATCCCTCAGATTGAACTTAGAATGTACTAGCACGCCTCTTAGAATTGCCTTCCCCAAGGGCTTATTCCATTCAGGAACACAGAGTAAAGGAAATACAATTATCAGCAAAGTATTCGCGGTTTGAATCGACTTCTTAATCCTAGTAGTTACCAATGAATTTAATGCTCTGATCAAGCAGAAGATCGGCATCGACTAGGATTGAGGACTGCTACAACAACTTTTCTGTCATCGCAGGGCAGAAGGTTTGTGTATCCGGCTCAGACCCATTACATCACTATTCTTCCGTGTTGGCTCGACCACGTACAACCAAAAGTTATTGCTTTGTCTTTGGGAAATGGCGAGGACTTAAAGCCAGTAGAGAATTTAACATCTTGCCACCAACTCATACCTACCCCTGAACTCAACCACAATAGAGATTAGGCTCATCTCTATCGCCATAGATACCAATGTCATATAATGCATCATTAGCAAAGGAAAACCACTGTAATGAAAGGTTGTTTCCATTTTATATCTAGGATAGCCCCTAAGTTGCATCTTGTTTCGATATACGGAACGATGCAAAGAGTCTTGAACTTTAAGTAGAACCAAGTTTTAAGGGGGGTAGAACGTATTAAGTCCAATCCAGTTAGGTTAGTAAACGCTACCGTTCGATCAGAGTGGCGCAGCGGAAGCATAGTTAGCCTCTTCCCCACTGGCCCAGGATCGAAATAGCTGAGTTATGCTTTACGTAAGGTTATTTGTTAACTAGGATTTGAACCTTCCTTAGAAAAAGCACTCCTTACCCTTCACCAATTTCGGGGACGAAATTATGTTTTAAGGGGGGTAGATTGTAACACCCTGGATTTTGGCCAATCTGGGATTTGACGTCCTTAGGCAATGGGTCAACTAAAACACCTGGAAAATCGCTCAGGACCCAATTCCATAGCGAAAGAAACCACTTAGGATTAATTCCTTTAGAAACTAAGCATAAGTTAGCTAGCGCAACGCTAGAGTAACTGGAAAACAGTCCCTGATCACTTTAAATACGTTCTACAAGACGCAAAACTTGTAGAATCCATGGTACTATAATACTCTATAACCTCGGATCAAACTCTAAGCAGGTTTGTTCTCTGGACCACTTTAAAACTTTGTATTGGATCTAGACCGCACGTCGAAAGTCCGATACCTTCACTCTTAGACCGTTAGAACCGCCTAGCTAGACTTGACAATCATTTTGAAAATCAAGTCCAACCGATAATCACGGGTAATTTCATTGAGCCTGGACTGAAGAGAGTAAGAATAGGGACAGAATTGGAATTTGAAATTCAAATCTGGCACACGACTTGGCGCGTCAGTATTAAGCGTTCTGACAGTCAGAATTTAGCCAAATTACACCCTCGGATCAGGAAAAAATTCTATTTCATATCATGAGAATTGTAGACCTGATCTACGTGCGGTAACCGCTGAACTGAAACTGGACCGCCACATGCGATCTGCAAACCCTGCAGGACTGAAAACTTGATGTGTGCTAGATCCAGTATTCATGAACTTAAGACCGATCGCGTTCGGCCAGGGGACCACCAGAAATGATCTTTTGGACCGAAACAGCCCCGCTTTAGATAAACATCAAGTGAACTTTGTTCCTGAGCCTATTTTCGACATTTTTAGGCTTATAAAAAGGGTTGAAACCCTCACTCCTCTCTCCCATCCAAATTTGAGAAAAATCCTAGATTGGGAGAGAGAAAAGGTGAGAGTTTGTGAGAGAGAGTAGGAGAGAATTTACCTGCCGTTGCACCACCTGTTGCAAGTGCCTAAGCAACACACCTCAATCACCTGGTCGGTGATTCCTCCGCATTTTCAGGTAAGAAAATACCCTAGAAGTTGCTGATTTAGTGTTTCTTCATTTTCGTAGCTAGATAGCTGATGTATGTTGTAAAACGGGTTCTCTATTCGCCGTAGACGAAGCGTATACGCTCCGTTCGAAACGATACGCTTCTAGGAGATAAGGTGCGGATATTAGACGCTTTGATTGACTGTTTTCAACGCTTTTAATGTCGTTTAATAGTAGATTATCGACGACAACGCCGTTTGACATGTACAATATGCTGTCCGTTTCCTGTTTTGTAAACCGACGAAGAATATGAGATTTAGGGCATTTTAGTCATTTGTAGGAAGTACTGTTTTCATCCATATTTTGCTGATGTGATTGACATGGCTTCTTGTCGCATTAGAATACTAGGAATGCTTGCATAATTAGTTTGGCGAAGAGATTCGCCTAAATGCGCACTTTGGGTCGACATACTATATGTAGACTTAAGTGTGTGGTTTTATTATTTGTATAAATGCTTGTATTAGTATGTATTGAATTAAATGGTGTTATGAATTAGTTTGAGATTGATTTCTCAATTAATATGCTGGTATAAATGGCTTCCTACATGTTAGCCATATGTACGATTTCATTATATGTATGAAATGCATATGCTTGATGTTTCACTTAAGTGGTATGTTATAACATGTGCTTGATGATTTCCTTATGATTTAGTTTGAGATTGAATTCTAAATTAATATGCTGATGGAGATGATTTTCTATATGTTTGCAATATGCATAATTTCATTATATGTGTGAAAGACATGTGCAAGATGATTTACTTAAGTTGTACGTTATAACATGTGTTAACATGCTCACATGTTTGTATTCCATTTTCAATACTCTTACCTGATTGTTGATGTGGATTCATAATTGTTTGGGACTATACTTAGTCCAGGCAGTCGGTAACCGAGCGAATTCGTGACTAGCTGGTATTTGCCACGAAGGACGCATCGATGAACGCGAGTCGTGTTTGGAGTTGGCGGCAGTGGTTAGGCCAGGCGAAGTGTTTCACGCACTTCATGTCGTTCGACTTGCGATGCGCTCGTGCTAGTCGAGCCCGTCAAGTAACCCGACTAGCCGTTGTATGTTCACCCTATATGAGTCATAACTTCTTGAACCTACGGTACTGAACTTACCATTATAAACCCTGTTAACCATGGTACCTTGATCCACAAAGGCTCATAAGCCGGGCATGGTGGTATGGGACACCGTGGTCGAGCTGTCGGCCTACGCTGGGGCCACAAACCTCCCCGTAGTGATCAGTGAGCACCTAGTCTCGTGAGAAGATTATGGTGGTATGGGACACTATATTCTTGCTGTCGGCCTACACTGATCAGGCGACGAGTCCTTTGTAGTGACCGCGAGTGTATTCTGAGTCTACAAGAGGCGACGACCCTTCAGTAGCAGTAGAGTACGGTAGGCCTGTATTGATAAGGTGATGGGGGAGCGGTGCAACGAGTGCGAGCAACAAACCTGACAGCCCTTGGAGCGACCTACAAAATATACATCGTATGAGATTACTAGGAGTGACGACCCTAGACAGGACCTGTGTTGGGATTGATATAAGGGAAGTACCTTAGTTTCCCAATCCTGATGTTTGAATAGACTAATAACAACTCAAAAATCATATCACCATACCATTGCATGTGCTTGGAAGATGTGGAGCACTTGAGGGTCGATTGCATGCTGCGGTCGTAAGATGATGCCGTATGAGGGAGATCGTCGGTGAGGGCATACATCATGTCATGTCATATTGCATTAACAACAGTATTAGGATTGTTTGATTTACTGCTTTACTCTTACCGCATGATTTATTTGATAAGATGCTAATCTCTGCTCTCTTATCCCACTGAGTTGATCACTCACTCCCACGTTACGGGATGGTGTTTTCGGACACCCACCAGTCCCTATTATGATTGCAGATGATGGCGCGGCCTGCAAGGTGGAGCTGGATTTGACGATGATGAGGAGGATTCCTCCTTTATGCGTGTTCTGATTGACGGGATTACAGGGAGGTTGATTAGATACCTTGACACTTGTCATTTTATATTTTTAGAATACTCATGTATATCCTTTTGGTTTACTTTTGGAGTATACATGTATGTATATAACTTGGTAACATGTTCACACTCTGGAGACATACAACAGTTTATATATGATATACATACTATCACAGTCTTCCGCTTGCAAATTTAACTGTCTCTGGAGTATGATATGTTGTTCTGGCTTAATCTCACTCATGTTTAATACATTAACACAGACAACATTCAATCATACATATCTATGTTGCATAAATAACATTTTGGAACTCGGGAGTTGGGTTTTTACTCGACCCCCCAATTTTCGGGATGTTACAAAATGATACATATGAATATGTATCACAATGTAATACTAAGCATGTTCTCAGTGTGGCCTACTAAACTATGTACAGTATCATGATTATTAGATATAAACGACAACTGGCTTTAACCGGTATATCACATAAAAAAAGAGTAGGAGTTAAACGACATGCCCCGTCTACAACTATAGGAGTCCATGTGGTATGTCCTATGTTAGACTAACATTAACTTCCCAGGTACTAATATATCATATATCCCAAGACGAGGTCCACTGGAAGGACAACGAATCTAGCCTATACATCGAGATAGGGTCTACACAATGGATATGATAAATCTAGTACCACATATTCTTCCATCTATGGAAAAAGGTGATGGTGTACTAATATCAAGGATATGCCTCACACTTGTCCCAAAGAAGTAAATGGATGGTATGGATGATATATATACATGACACCGAAGTCCTAACAACTGGATACAAGGATAAGATATGTCTCATGGGGCGAGTCAAGTGGGTATACCACAAGGTGAGTTAAGAGGGCGAATCTATGTACAATAGGTGGGCTTCCTTGCCCTCTCTATCATGTATTAAGTTAGGCTTTCCTACGGGGAGCCTGATATGTATCCAAGGTGGCTTGGTGGGGTCCATGCATTTAGGACTATATGTCCTTGCAAGCAGATTGGGTAGCCCGCCCAACACCTAAGTGGACCTTGGGTATGGTCACTGAACTCGGGCAAGCACAAGTATCTAAATGGGCATAGTTCCTATGGAAAGCCTGGTGTGAACACATGGTAGGCTTAAAGGTTTGGATAATCCTACAAGGTATGGTGGAAAGCACCATCATCAAATGGGGGTCTAACGGATTGGGGTAGCCTAATCGAGGGAAAGGTGGGTATCACTAGCAACAATGGGGACCTAAAGGCTTGGGCTTACCCGGTGGGGTGAGATGGGTATCATTAATGAGGGCCCAACGGCTTGGGGTAACCCCAATAAGAGGAGATGAGAATGGGCCTAACAATGGACCTTAGGGAAATTACAATGTGGACATTTAACCATCATTGCTTACAAGGTAATGGGCTTAACAATAGGCCCTAAGGAGGATTTCAATGGTGGACATTTAACCACTATTATCTCCTATTGTGTGGTCCACTTGGGATTTGAATCTAACTCTCTATGGGGTCCACAACCCTTATATAAATCAGGAAAATGGATGGACATTGTGTATGTAACACATACATCATGGTGGTCCTCATAAGGCAGCCCCTTAGTCGATATATAGCCCATAAATCAGGTTCGGCCTCTCAAGGTAATGGGGTTCACGACCTTAGAGAAATGGATGAACGGTGTGAATATAATACAAACATCATGGTGGAATCACTCATCACAATTGGGTCTCATATATGGGCATCATATACATCACATCGGGCTTCACACAAGGGCCACATATAGATTACTTGGACCTCATACATGGGGCACATATACATCACAATGGGCCTCATTACATGGGCCGCATATACATCACATTGAGCCTCAAACATAGGCCGCATATACATCATAATGGACCTCATATACGGGTCACATGTACATCACAGTGGGCCTCATACACGGGCCGTAAATACGTCACAATGTCCCACATCCATGGGCCTCATATACATCACATCGGGCCTCATCATATGGGCCTCAAATAAATCACATTGGGCCTTATTTAAAAGCTACATATACATCATATTAGGCCTCATCATGTGGGCCATATATACATCACATTGAGGTGGGCCCTGCACATTCCAAATGGGTCCCACCAGATGGACAACTTGGATCAAATACATACACCACGTGGGGGCCTATGGATAGACGATGTGAATATACAACACATCACAAGGTGGGCCTCACTCGTCCAACAAACGGAGGGGTGTGGATATACATCATCTGGGCCCCACGTCCCAGCCAAAATAGATGGACGGCGTGGAGAAACACATATATAAGGGGCGATTCCCACCGTCCAACAATCTGGACAGTGAGGACAAGGCCCATACATCATGGTTGGCCCCACATGGCACCGTCCAGATATGGACGGTGTGGATGAGGAATATATAAATTCGGGCCATGCCCTGCACATGCAACACGTGCAGGGCGGACCCTATGGATGGACGGTGGGATATAACACATACCTCACAATCAGGCCACAGAACCTGTTGATGTTAAACAACATCTATGTAGCGTGTGGGACCCACTGTCCACGTGGCTGGATGGTGTGGATTTCACACACACATCATGGTGGCCACGGACAGACAGCATGTTTAAATCACATACATTAAAGGTGGTCCCCACCGTCTAGACCGCTGGATGATGTGAATATACATACCTCATGATTAGACCCACACAACTTGTTGACATCAATCCTCCAGCTAGATAGCTGGTGGGACCATAGTTCGTGCAGATGTCAATATAGTTATATAGTTGGTGAAGGTACTCCAGCCAATCTGCATGGTGGGTCCCACATGATGGAGGCAACATGTCATCAAGGTGGGCCCCACGTGCTGGAGGCAGCACGTTATTCAAGTGAGCCCCACCTGCTGGAGGTAGCACAGACAGCGAGGGAAAACACATATATCATGGAATCCCACCGTCCAGTAGGCTGCACAGTGAGGATACACAACACATGTATCATGGTAGCCCCATGTCCCAACAGTGGACAAACGACCTAGATATAAACCAAATACATCACATGGGTCCCACCGTCCACGTGTGGATGGTGGACTGCACCAAAGCTTTGAATAAAGCTAATATTTCGGCTCTCCTTACCGTCCAGACATGCTAAACATCCCCTGGATGGATGGCCTGGATGACACGTCAGCAAGGTGTGGGGCCCATGTCTAACGGACTGGACGAACAGGCTAAAATGGATAAATCATGGTGGCCCTGCCTGGTTGGCCCACCACACTCTGGATCAAGTTGATATTATTTTCCCTTCAAAACAAGGTCAGCCCAAACGGTGGATAGCATGGTGGTTGCCACTGATGGTCTGTGTGGATCTAATCCATTTATCAAGGTGGGTCATAACACACAGAGAGAGAGAGAGAGAGAGAGAGAGAGAGAGAGACGGTGTGTGATGAAGGGGAGGGGCTCCACCACTATGAGCCCTCCCTTGGTGGGCCTTGTAAATACAATACATACATCAAAATGGGTCCCAAATCATGTAGGCCCTAAATCATAAAAATCAACGATGGAGATCCCTTTTCCACCAAAAATTCTCTCAATGGAAAAATAAACATCATGATAGGGTCCATGAAGAATTTCCCCATGTAAGGCTCGTATCCTAAACTGTACCATTCTGTAGGCTTCTGCGGTCCTCCCGATCGAATTTCAACGATGCGCGACTCGTAAATAGCAATTGTGCACAACCCTAAGTCACATCCCATATATCAGAGTCAGCTCGACCCAAGACTTATACCCTAGTGGTTGTGCTGTCACCGCAGTTCCAACGTCATGTCTCTCATGCCGATGGGATACCTAGGACAGGAGTTGTGGGCCCGCATTTATTTTGAGGAAAACGGCACGTGTTGCAAATCCCAAGAGAATCTCTACAACCCATCACATCAATCAATCAAGTACACATCCTATCACAAGTATAAGCAACCTATACCCCACCCATCTCTCTCCCATTCTCAAAGTCAAATCTCTCTCTCCACCCATCCCTTCCTTACACCCATCACCTATCACTCCATCACCTTTTCATCCAATCACTTCTCTCTTTCCCTCTCATTTCCTCTCTTCACTCCCAAGCAACCAAGAGAGTAATCGTCCAAACCTCCCAAGGAGAAGCTAGATGTGGCCCACTTCCCTACCCAAAAACTCTCATCTTCACCATCCAAACTTCATCATTCACCATTAAAGGTTGAGCATTAGAGCTAAGGAAGCCAAAGTGTAATAGCTGGACCCCAACAGTAAGATATTGTCCTCTTTACCCGAGGGCACACGGATTTGTTCTCAGAGCCAGCCCATGGCTCACCCCAAAACGCGTCTCACCATTAAAGGCCGAAGCCCCACTTATAGCCCAGATTGACAGGCATTCCCTTTCTAATGTGGGACGAGCGTGCTTACCTCGACCAAGTGGAGTGCTATTTTCGAAGCCCGACCAATCCACATATAGGGACTCGGATGACAACCCATGCTCAGACCACAACCCAACTGGGCAGGCACACACCCCCCTTCAGGAGATAGAGTGTCACGCCCCTAATCCAAAAATCAGATTCACATCCCGATTGCCGAATCCGGTGCTGACAGCCTCCGTAGTGCCCCATTCTCGGCTTCTGATAATCAAATACCAGATTCCGATCCTGGGATCCTACAAGGAGAATTTTCAGAATAAATTTTTTTTTTTGTAATGGAGCATAACCACAAGCATAACCAAGTCACAAAACAACATCACCACATATCCACTATATCAAAAACTTTAAGTACAATGCGAAAAGGGAAATACAAGGTGATCAAAAGCTCCAAAAGGTCCTGATATGCACTCCTACCTCAGCGCTGCTACTGTCCAACGCTACCTGCACGCAACTGTGGTGCATAAGCTTACAAAAGCTTAGAGGGTGGTGTAAGTGTGTGCGTAAGGCAAACGCCAAGTGTACAGTATCAGAACAATACGAAAGTATGTGGTAAGTCCATAGAATCAACCATGCCAAAGCTATGCGATGAGATATGAATGTCATCAGCCACACCGATATAATGCAAGGCCTATATAGCCGAATGTCATATGCGAAATGCAATCCAAGCAAGTCGGTACTCCTCAAGTACATATATCAGTACAGTTCCTCCCTGGATATCACCGGAGTCTAATACACTTCGCAGTGACTGCCACCTCCCTAGCTGCACAGTCAAGCAAGCGGAAAAGACTTCGCTATTCGCCTGACTAGTAGTATACTAATACCTACCCGGCTCGTCGATAGCGGACTCATTTGTGAGCTGGTCAAACTTAGCCTAGCTTATAGCCCCCTCACTCAGGCGGATAAGGCCACACCCCCTTCCAACCGACCATGACACAGTGGGAGACGTGGCCTACTGGTATTCGACACTCGGGCGCTCATGTATCCACTCGGTCTAGACGTTGGAGCATCTCCTGGTACCAAAAAGATTCTGGGACTTTCACCCAAGGACATCGTAAGTGCCCACAGTGCTAGAATAAGTATTTTTAGTATCCAATATGGCCATCCACGATGTATCTGTGGAGCCACGGCCCTGATGTCGCTAGGGCATGCACTGATCAAGTCACACGTATGCGAGATGTATGAATCACACGTCAAATCATGCAGAAATTCAGTGCGTACTGCGCGATCATGTAGGGCACTCCATCTCATAACGGGTCCCATAAGTGGTCTGCCCAATGGCATATACTATGATCAGTCACTACTCAAATCAAGCATACATATGATGCATATGGGCATGAGTCATGGGATTATACTAAGCATGTTATAAAGCGACGAATAGTAACTAGTATGGGTCTATCAATGGGCCCTAAAGAGAGTTACAATGCGGACATTTAACCAACATTGTACATACAATATGGACGTCAAACCAACATTGTTCCCTAGGCACGACCTGCCATAAATATCATTACATGAACCACGAGAAACGTACATTGCAATGGACCCTAAGGACATCTGTTGGGCCTCGATCCATGGGCCGTAGATACATCAAATGGGCCGAATTACATGAGCCTTACATTCATCAAATGGCTGCATCAATGGGCCTCACCAATGAGCCTTATGTACATTACAATGGTCCATGACCCATGGGCCATGAAATACATCAAAGTGGGCTTACACACATGAGCTTTAAATATATCAAATGGACCACTCCATTTGCGCCTCATGCACATCAAATGGGCTTGATCCCATGGGCTTTAATATGTATCAAATGGGCTTGAATTCCGTGGGCCTTATATAGAATAAATGGGTCGAATCCCATGGGCATTGCATATGTCAAATGGGCCGAAACCCATGGGCATTACATATGCCAAATGGACTTAATCCCATGGGCATTACATGCCAAATGGGTTTAATCCCATGGCCTTAAATGTGCACCAAGGTGGGCCTAAATGAATGGCCATAAATGGATCAACATGGGCCCTATATACATACCAAAGTGGGCCCATTTGAACCATAGATCTGGCTCATTTTTAGCTCAAGAGATGAGTTTTCAAAATGGATAGACGGTGAGACGCAACGCATGCATCATGGTGGGGGGTCACAT
The DNA here is from genome assembly GCA_037074715.1 of Magnolia kwangsiensis. Lineage (NCBI taxonomy): Eukaryota > Viridiplantae > Streptophyta > Magnoliopsida > Magnoliales > Magnoliaceae > Magnolia > Magnolia kwangsiensis. The sequence goes on from CM073572.1 coordinate 79,628,804, forward strand.
GAAGGCCCACCATCATAAACATATTATGTTTAATATCATATATAATTTATATACAGTATATATATATATATATATATATATATATATATATATATATATATATATATATATATATATATCTACACATACACACACACGCATACACACACACGCACACACACCATGTGCACTCACACATGCATACACACACACGCACACACACACACATGCACTCACACACACATACATTACAGTGGGTTCCACCGTCATACGGACGGTGGATTTTAGGCACATACATCACTGTGGGTCCCATGTGGGGCCCACCATATTGTTTACATGCCATACAACCCATTCATTAGGTCACGTAGACCTGAATGAAGGGTGAAAAAAAAATTTCAGCTTGATCCACAACTTCTGTGGGGCCCAAAAAGGATTTCAATGGTAGAATTCATTTCACACTGTTTCTTATAGTGTGGGCCACCTGAGCTTTGGATGGGCCTCATTTTTGGGGAGGGCCCACCTCAGAAAGTGGGCCACCTAGTGGACAAGTCGGATGGCAAGTAAACATCAAGGTGGGGCCCACGGCTAGGGCCGTGGGACCTGCTCGTCCGCCCGCCCGTAGTGCGCAGGCGCTGCCTGCGCCTGTCAGTAGCAGTAGCGCACGTTGCCTCTTTGTATGTTTTTTTTTTTTTTGAAAAACTATTTTTCCAAGGTTTTTCAAGTATGGGGCCCACATCTGCTAGATCCACACCATCCACTGGCTTCCATAGCCCTAGACAAGTCTATCAAGACCAATATTGGGCCGTTTTCAGCATGTAAGAAAAATCTGGGTGAACTTCAATGGTAATGAAACAGTTTTCGATGTTATGGCCCACCAGATACTCTGATCAACCTCATTTTTCGGCTCAACGTCTAAAATGAGTTGGGGAAGAGGATGGACGGCTCGGATTGTAAACATACATCAAGGTGGGACCTATACCAGTGGTCTCTTCCAAAGGCTTTGAACAAGCCAATATTTGTGTTTTTTTTCCACTTGACGTCCAGCGTCTGGACGTTTTTATTTTTGTTTTAGTTTTGGGCTTGTAAAACACGTTCAAGGTGGGCCCTGTTTAGGTTGTCCACCATATGATGGATGATGCATTTAAGATGGGCCCCACCCATGGAGGGCTTGGATAAGTACATATTTTATGGTGGGGCTCATTCAAGTGGGCCAGATGGCCTCATCAACATACAAGAAAATAAATAAAAATGAGAGGGAGAGAGAGAGAGAGAAAAGTGGGACACACGTGTGATGGAGGGACCCCGATACTATGGGCCCTCCGTTCAACCATGCAATCATACATCAATGGGTCCCTTTGCATATGGGCCATTCAAACAAAAGATCAACGGTGGAGATCCCTCTCCACTAAAAATGGACGGTCTAGATGACCTTTTTAATGCAAGAAAAGTAAACATCATGATGGGGTCCATGGAGAATGGCCCCATCATGGAATGATTGATGATCAAGATGGGCCATTGGCCACATCTTAGGGTCCCAAGTGAGATTCACACCATTGATCGGTGGGCCTCACTTAGCCCATCATAAAAACAAGTAAACTACCCTATAGAAGCACCCACCTTATGATCTACTCGGTCCGTTGGAATGCCTATCTTCTAGAGCTTCACTTTGATGGTGGAGATGGGAGATGGATGGCTAGGATTAGAGTTTTGGGATGGGAAGTGGGCCACCAAAATTACTTCTCTCATGGAAGAGAGCTTGGACGTGGGAGTGCTTCTTGGTTGGTTGGGGTTTGTTGAGAAATGAGAGAGAGAGGTGTGATGTAAGGAGAGATGGAGTGATGTGAAGTGAGTGATGGGTGAGGTGAGTGATGAGTGAAGTGAGAGGTTAGTTGACTTTGGTGGTTGCTTGACTTGTGGAGAAAGGAAGCATGGGTGCTTGTACTTGACATGAGAGGTGATTGATGGGATTGATTGATGTGATTGATTTGACACTTTATAGAGATTCTCTTGGGAATGTAAATGCGCGGCGTTTTCTCAAAATTAACGCCGACCCACATCTCTTAGTTAGGGTATCGGATCGGTGCGTGAGTCACGGCGTTGGAACCGCGGCGACAGTGCGGTCGCAATGATATAAGTCTCGGATTAAGCCGGCTCAAATGTATAGGATACGTCTTACAGTCGTGCGCAACGTCGATTACAGGTCGCGAATTGCCGAAATTCTACGAGAAGGATTGCGGGAAGTGACGGAACAGTAAGGATTAGGATACGGGTCTTACATAAAGCACCCCCTCTCTGATACCATTTGTAGCAGCACAACCCCAACAGTAAAATATTGTCCTCTTTGCCCGAGGATGTAAGGATTTATTCTCAGAGCTAGCTCACGGCTGGCCCCAAAATGCGTCTTACCGTTAAGGGCTGAAGCCTCACTTATAGGTCAGATCGATAGGCGTTCTCTTTCTGATGTGGGACGAGCGCACTACCCCCGACCAGCTGGAGTGCTATTTTTGAGGCACGATCGATCCACATAGGGACCTGGATGACAACCCGCGCTGGGACCACCGCTCGGCTGGGCAGGCACTCGAAAGGTTGTCATCCGGGTCCCTGTATGTGGATTAGTCAGGCTTCGAAAATAGCGCTCCACCTAATCAGGGGTAGCGTGCTCATCCCACATCGGAAAGGGAACGCTTGTCGATCTAGGCTATAAGTGGGGCTTCGACCTTTAATGGTAAGACGCGTTTTGGGATGAGCCATGGGCTAGCCCCAAGAACAAATCTATACGCCATCGGGCAAAGAAGACAATATCTTACGTTGGGGTCGGGCTGATACAGATGGTATCAGAGCGGGGGTGCTTTGTCCCTCAAGGGGGGGGGGGGGGGGGTGCCTGCCCAACCAAGCTGTGGTCCTAGCGCGGGTTGTCATCCGAGTCCCTATGTGGATCGATTGGGCTTCAAAAATAGTGCTCCAGCTAGTCGAAGGTAGTGCGCTCGTCCCACATTGGAAAGGGAACGCCTATCAATATAGGTTATAAGTGGGGCTTCCACCCTTAACGGTAAGACGCAATTTGGGGTGAGTCATGGGCTAGCTCTGGGAACAAATCCATGAGTCCTCGGGCAAAGCGGAAAATTTCTTACTGTTGGGGTTGGGCTATTACACAAAGGACTAATAAGGAGTGATATAAGTGGGTGATTTTAGGATATTCACCATTGATTTCAATTTAAGGGCCCACTAATGATGGGACATACTTTGATGTATGGGTTGTGATCTAAGAGAGGCCCATAGTGGCGGGGTCCCTTCACTACGCCAATCTCTCTCTCTCTCTCTCTCTCTCTCTCTCTCTCTCTCTCTCTCTCTCTCTCTCTCTTTTCCTTTTTGTATGGTAATAATGATAATGAGGTGTGTGGCCCACCTAATATTTGTGTGTGTGGCCCACCATGATATGTTATATCCATGCCGTCTACCTGTAGGGCCCACCTTGCTGGACAGTCTTGCAAACGTGCTTGCCAGATGAAGGTGAAAATACAAATATCAACTTAATCTTATAGGACTGGTGGGTCCCACACGTATGGACCCACCTTAATGTATGTGTTATACCCACACCATCCTTCCAGACAATGGGTCCATGAAGACATCAACAAGTTCAATGGGGGATCACGGGGTATGTGTTATACCAACCATCCATCCATCGGGTGTGGGACCCACTCACATGTGTGGGCAGGTGGGACCCACCTTGATGCATGTATTATGTATCCACGTCGTCCCTCTGTTGGTGTGGGGTGAACTAGATGTATGTGTTTTATACACACCGTCCATCTGGACACCGTGATGCACGTGTTTCTCTAACCGGTGTGGGGCCCATGCACACGTGTTGCACATGTTAGATGAGACCCACCTTATTATTTGTATTTTGATCTGCACCGTCAATGGATTGGGATGGTGCTCTGGGTCAGCATGATGTATGTGTTTAATACACTCCGTCCATCTGTCAAGGACGTGGGCCTGCCCCACATGTGTGAAACGTGTGGGGGTGGGACCCACCTTAATGTATTTGTTCTATATCAACTCCGTCCACCTGTCCTGAACGGTGGTGTCGACCCCACTATAATGTATGTGTTTATAGACATCGTTCATGCATTTCAACTCGTGTGGGGTCCACCCCACACGTGTTGTGTAAGACCCGTAACGTAATCCGTACCGTTCCGTAGACTCCTGCAATCTTCTCTGTCGAATTCTGGCAACCCTCAACCTATAATCGGCATTTATACGTGACCCTAAGTCACATCTTGTGATTCTGAGTTGGCTCGACTCAAAACTTATACCATCGCGACTGCACCATCACCACAATTCCAACACTGCATCTCACGCACCGATGCGATATCCAAGACAGGAGTTGTGGCCTGCATATATTTTGAAGAAACACCGCGCATTATGAATTCTAAGAGAATCTCTATAACCCATCACATCAATCAATCAAATACTAGTCAAATACACAACCCATTTCTCTCCCATCCCTATCTTACCAACAAAGACAAACAACCCATACCCCATGCCACCTCACCCCCCATAAGTCAACTCTCTTTTACACACACTCATCCCTCTCTTACACTACCCATCCTTCTTACACAACCCCATTCCTCTCTCATTTCACCCCATTCTCTACCATTTCCCAAGCAACCATGAGAGAAGAATCCTAAGGAGAAAAAAAAAAACATTGGTGCAGCCCATTGATACGACCCACTTGATGTATATGAGGCCCATTGGTGCAATCCATGTGATGCGACCCACTTGATGTATATAATGCCCATTGGTGCAGCCCGTGGATGCAGCCCACTTGATGTATATGAGGTCCATTGGTGCGACCCATGTGATGTGGCCCACTTGATGTATATGATGCACATTGTGATGTATTTAAGGCCCATGGGTTGAGGCTTAATGTGATGTATATAAGGACCATGAGTGAGGCCTAATGAGACGTATGTGACGCCTTTACATAGGGCTGAATGTGATGTATTTGAGGTCCATTGCGATGTGTAATTTCACCATGATGTATGTAATGATGTTTATGGCAGGCCAAGCCTTGGGAGCAATGATGATTTTACGTCCACATTGTAAGAGCAGTAATGGTTAAATGTTCACATGGTAACTCTCCCTGGGGCCTATTGTTAGGCCCATACTTGTTGTGTGTAAGCTGTCCATGTCTATCTTCGTTATGAAGATAGTTCATCACCATATAACATGCTTAGTATATGTCCATGATTCATGCCCATACACATCATATGTATACTTCATATGAGGAGTAACTGATCATAGCATATGTCATTGGGCAGATTGATTATGGGACTCATTGATAGGAGTTACCCACATGAGCACGTGGTATGCGCAAGATTGCTGCATGACTGGATAGTGTGATTCATGCATCTCGCATTTGTGTAACATGATCACTGTACGCCCTAGCGACATCAAGACTGTGGCCTCCACAGGCATATCTTGGATAGCCAGATTAGATACCGAAAATATTAGCTCTAACACTATGGGCACATAGGTTGTCTTTGGGTGAAAGTCCCAAAACCTTTTTGGTTCTAGGATATGCTCTAACATTTAGACCAAGTATAAACATGAGCACACGAGTGCCGAATACCAGTAGGCCGCGTCTCCCACTATGTCGTGATTAGTTGGAAGGGGGTGTGGTCTTATCCACCAAGTAAGTGAGTTGTAAGCTAGGCTGAGTTTGACCAACTCACATATGGGTCCGCTATCAACGTGCCGGGTAGGTATTAATAGACTACTAGTTAGGCGGATAATGAGGTCTCTTCCACTCGTTGGGTTGTGCGGCTAAGGAGGTGGTAACCAATGTAGAGTGCACTAAACCCCGGTGATATTCTAAAGGGGAACTGTACTAATATTTGTACTTAATGAGGACTGGCATGCATGTTTTTCATCTCGCATATGAAATTGGCCATGTATGCCTTGCATCACATAGCCTTGATATAGTTGATAGCTTTCATGCCTTACATCGTATAGTTTGGCATGGCCAATAGCGTTCATGCCTTATATTGCATAGCCTTGGTACGACTGATAACATTCATAGATTTTCCAGCTTATTCTGCATTATTCTGATATCGCATACTTGACACTTTCCTTGTGCACACACTTACAACACTCTCTAAGCTTTTCATGAGCTTATGTATGACCATTGCGTGCAGGTGACGTTGGATCGCAGTAGTGCTGAGACAGGAGCACATGACAAATTATTTTTAGAGTTCTTTTGATCATCTTGTATTTTCCTTTCCACATTGTACTTAAATGAATTATTATAGTGGATATGTGATGGTGTTGTTTTGTGACTTGGTTATACTTGTGGTTATTATCCATTACGAAAAAAATTATATTAAAAATTCTCGTTATAGGATCGCAGGATCGAAATCTCGCATATGGGTGGTGGAAGCCGAGAATGGGGTACTACAGAAGCTGTCGGTATTAGATTTGGCGATCGGGAATTCTGTGAGCCTGGTTTCCAAGTTTGGGGCATGACATGCTGCACGTGTGGGATATGACCCACCTTAAGATATGTATTATATATCTACATTATCCATTTTGTGACTTGCCGCGATGCATGTCTAGTGTACCTACGTTATCCATTTTTGCAGCTCACCGCGATGCATGTATTGTATACCTATGTTATCCATTTGTGTAGCTCGCCGTGATGTATGATTCAGTTTGCCAATCCATTTTTCCTAGATTATGGGCTGCCCCATCGGGCCCATTTTTGGTGGTACAATTAGCCTACCTTGATGTATGTATTATAGGCAGTCTGTCCACCTAATTTTCTAGACTATATGGGCTGCTCCATTAGGCCCACTACGATGTATGTGATGGACTCACTACCCATCCCTTGTGCCTAACCCATGGGCCCTTATGTGTGGCCCAATATGATGTATTGGTGGCCCTTTGGTAAGGCCCATTATGATGTATGTTAGGCCCATGAGTGAGGCCCCAATGGGATGTGTGTGAGGCCCTTGTGTGTGGTATATTTGTGGCCCAATGATGTGGCCCATCTTAATGTATATGAGGCCGATTGGTGCTACCCATGTGATGCGGCCCACTTGATGTATATGAGGCCCATTGGTGCAGCCCATTGATGCTGCTCATTATGATGTATATGAGGTCCATTGCTGTGACCCATGTGATGCAGCCCACTTAATGTATATGAGGCCCATTGGTGTGGCCCACTTGATGTATATGAGGCCCATTGGTTTGGCCCATGTGAGATGTATGTGAGGCCTTTGTTTAAGGCCGAATGTGATGTATATGAGGTCCATTGCGATGTGTGATTCTACCATGATGTATGTAGTGATGTTTATAGTAGGTCATGCCTTGGGAGCAATGATGGTTTGGCGTCCACATTGTAAGAGCAATGATGGTTAAATGTTCGCATTGTAACTCTCCCTAGGGCCCATTCTTAGGCCCATACTTGTTGTGTGTGGGCCGTCTAGGCCCGTCTTCATTACAAAGAGAGTTCATCACCATATAACATGCTTAGTATAGCTCCATGATTCATGCCCATATGCATCATATGTATACTTGATACTGATCATAGCATATGCCTTTAGACAGATTGTTTATAGGGCTCCTTGATAAGCAGAGTTGCCCCACATGAGCATGCAGTACTTGTAGGATTGCTGCATGATTGATAATGTGATTCATGAATCTCGCATTTGTGTGATATAATTCTATGCACCCTAACGACATTACAGACATAACCTCCACAAGCATAATGTGAATGTCAGGATTGCTACCGAAAATACTGTTACTAGCATTGAGACATCATAGATGTCCCTGGGTGAAAATTTCTAAACCCGATGGTACCAGAGAATGACTCCAATGTCGAGACCGAGTGGATACATGAGCTCATGAGGGCCGTATACCTGTAAGTCACGTCTCCCACTGTGTCGTGGTCGGTTAGAAAAGGGTGTGACCTTACTCACCTGAGTGAGGGGGCAATATCTAGGTTGTGTTTGACCAGCTTGAGGAATGAGTTTGTTATCGATGAGTCAGGTCCAATATTGGCAGGCGGATAGTGAGGTCTCTCCCACTTACCCAGTTGTGCACTCGAATAGGGGTGGTAAGCTAGCGTAGAGTATGCTAGACCTCGATGATTATCTAGAGTAAGAACTGTACTGATATTTGATCCTCTAGTGATGAGTTGCATTGATATGTGGATTCAAAAGAGGATTGGTATGCTTGAGTTGCACCTCGCATCACATGGCCTTAATGTGGCCGATAGTATTTATGTCTTACATCGCATGACCTTGATGCGGCTGACAACATTCATGTCTTACATCGCATAGCCTTGGTATGACTGATAGCATTCATGGATTCACCAGCAAGTTCTTCAATACTTTGATATTATATTCTGAGCACGCTTATATTGCGCACAAACTTGCACCACCCTCTAAACTTTTTATAAGCTTATGAACGATTGATGTGTGAAGGCGACACTACACTGTATTTAAGCAGGAGCAAGAGCATGCTACAAAGCTTCTGGAGCTTTTAATTATCGATATTATATTTCTCTTTATACACATTATACCTTAAAGTTGTTGATCATAGTGGATTTTGTGATGGTGTCTTTGTTATTGTTCGTGGGTTATTCTTATGGTTATGCTTGTTGTGGAATAAAATTCATGTTGAAAAATCCTCCTTATAGGATCCCAGGATCGAAATATATATATATATATATGGGTGCTGGGAGTTGAGAATGGGATACTATGAGGCTGTCAGCGCCGGATTCGGCGAACGAGAATTTTATGAGCTCAGTTTTCATGTTTAGGGTGTGAAACCCCATCATGGGATGATAATATGAATCATGGTGCGCCATCGACCACACCTAGGGTCCAAACTAAGATCCATACCATCAATTGGTAGGCCTCACTTGGCCCAACATCAAAAATAAGATTTAATCCGACAAATCACCCACCGATTATCTTCTTCTTTAGCTCCTTAGAATCCTTGGCTCCTAAGCTCTCTCTTTGATGGAGGATGATGAAGATTGAAGGGTTGTATGGTGAGATTTAGGGGTAGGAAAGTGGGCCTAACACTTAGTTTCTTTTCTCTCCTTAGTATTTTTCTCTCATAGTTGCTTGTGAAATGGAGAGAGATAAGATGGAATGGGTGAGAGATGAGAGAGAGGAATGGGTGTTGTAGGAAGAAATGACATGGAGGGTATGGGCTTGGTTGACTTTTAGGTAAGAGAGGGATGGGTGTCATGCCTTGTTGGTAAGAGATAGATGGGCTAAGTATGGGTTATGATGAGATGTACTTGACTTGTGATTGATTGATTGATGTGATGTTTAGGTAGAGATTCTCATGGGATTCGCAATGCGTGACATTTTCCTTGAAATAAATGTAAGCCCAAAACTCCTAGCTTGGGTATCGCATTGATGCGCAAGATGCAGCGTTAGAACCGCGATGATGGAGTGGTCGCAAGGGTGCAAGTCTCGGGTCGAGTCGACTTAGATCTATGGGATGCGACTTAGAGTCGCGTGCATATGCTGATTACAGGTTAGGGGTTGTCGAAATTTGATATGAAGGATCGCGGGAGTCTAAGGAATGGTACGGACTAGAATACTTTATAGCTCTCCCCTCCTAATTAAAATTTTATCCTTAAAATTTACACCGTCACGTAACTAACTGAAGCTCACGAAAGAGGGAAATCATTCCACAACACACGAATGCAGTCAAACAAAAAGGAGACAGGGATAACACTCGCGTATCTCAGCGTCTCGCTTCCAAGATGTCTCCTCCATGAGTAATCTATCAAGACGGTCCTAACGCTTGGTCGCTCAAATCGTTAACAACTCCTCCTGGTAGATGAGGGTCCAACTGGGGAGGTGTATGTCACCTCTTTGATCAATGTTGTTGCTACTGCTAGGGACATAAACACCCGTGCCTACGGTGCCCCGTCTCACCACATCTAAAGCAAGCACCTAGGAACTGTCCCAGTGCTAGTGTTGGAGGTGTATGTCACCTCTGTGATCAATGTTGTTGCTGCTGCTAGGGACATAGACACTCGTGCCTACGGTGCCCCATCTCACTGCATCCAAAGAAAACACCTAGGAACTGTCCCAGTGCTAGTGTTGGAGGTGCTGCTAGTGCTTGAAAGGATGGACGGTTCTTGTGCCACTACGCACATTGATGATGGAACTGGGAGCTACTGAAATAGCACTGAAGACCGCTTTAGTTGAAGTAAGAATATGTCAATATGTCCTAGAGGAGGGTGAATAAGATTTTTTAAAGTTTTTATGGTTTATTTAAAATCCTATTACACTAATCTTAACAATAGGCACATATTAAGATTACTCAAAAGTAACTCTATTATCTTTTAAGCTCGGTAAAGGATTCAATCACAAACTATTTAAGAATTGAACATTATGCAAGCTAGTTTATAATGGATATGACTGTGTATGTGTATGAGGTGTGATCTCAGATATTTAGATATGAAAATATTAAAGTAAATCACATAAACAAAATAATAGCAATTTCAAATACAATCATTTTTATAGTGGTTTGACTATTTGTCTACTCCACTCCCAGTAACCGCACTCAACCATTAAGTGTACCGAATTTCTCTAAGGAGGTTTCATAGCGGTTCACCTCAAACCTAAGGTTTTAAATCAGGTTCACCTTCAACCTTTACAACTTATACCTAGGCTGACTGTTTATGCTCCTTGAGCAAGGGTCAACACATAACACCTGGTTTTAGGTACACTAGCCAAGGATCCACATAAGGAACCTCATTGTTTATGCTCTCATGAGTAAGGGTTAACACAAGGCACCCACTTTTAGGCACACCGGCCAAGGATCTTCCACAAGACCCTAACTATTTATGCTCTCCACAGAGAAAGTGTCAACACAATACACCCACTACGTACACTCACGCCAGAGGCCTCTTAGAGGACTTGTAAAGGGTGAGAAACACCTTAGACCCAATCCTACAAAGAAATGATCACAAGGGTCCTCTGGACTCTAGATACTTATAGATAGGTAGATGAGTCTCATTCAGCATGTTGTGGAAGATCTCCTTCTTTGTTGATGAAGAATCTTCTGCTTCCTTGATCCGCAACTCAGAAGATATACCAATGCATAGTGACGGGTTGAGTCAAGGTTTATGATAGAATCCTACTCTCAAATATTTTCCTATAAAGGAGATAGAGTGATTCCAATCATCTATACATTCAAGGTATCCCAACTTAATGATTTACCATTAAGGTAGTAGCTGGAGGATCCTTGATGCGGAAGTTTATTACCCAATCCACTCTGTTGAATATCAATGATGAGAGTGGATTGGAGGATGAACTCCCATGAAAGAAAGGGCTTTGGGTGTATGATCTAAGGTAAAACACTTAAAAACACTCTCTTCTTTCTCTACCAGCACTAATAAATAAGTCCTCTTTATATAAGCAAAAAGTTTCAACGGATATAAAACAGTCACATTTATGACAGAGTTCGATATCATCGAGCGTATACTCTCGATAGCATCGACTGTCTGCTCGATGACACAAACTCAAATGTTAGTGCTGGATGAGGGAATCGAAACATATTACCAGCTGGATGAGGGAATCGAAACATGTGTTAATGTCATCGAATTTCGAACTCCGATTTCATCGATGTAAGGTTTGATTCCTTGACATTTGAAAATGAGAGAGACTTGCTTTAAAAAATTTTAGGTTTACAAGAATGATTAAGGGACCTTCGATATCATCAAAATTTGAATGTCGATGATATCGATAGCTATGTCGAGGCATCGATAAATCCAAAGGATTTTCATTTAAACTTGTTGGACATTTTTTATCCCTTTTCGATGTCATCGAGGTTGTACCGATATCATCAATATTTGAATATCGATTCTATCGAGTGCCCCTCGTTCATAAATAAACTATCCTGAAATATTTTGCTAAAAATGTTCATGCCCATGACCGATATCATCGAGATTTAAACATTGATGGTATCGAGGAGAGCTTCGATATATCGATGCATATATGATATTCTTAAGTGAAAATAGGGGCATCGGAGATCTTCTTGTCGATATTATCGAGTCACCTTCAATGGATTCGAAATTCAAAGATGATATCGATAGGTCTATCGGTACATCGATAAATCAGTCCAGAGATATATGTGGTTGTTGGACACTTTTATCCTCGTTCTGATGGAATCGATTTTTTATCGAGGACATCAACAACGTAAGTTGATTATATTGAGATGTGTATCGATAAAATCGACAAAGCAAGAAAACTTTGAGATTTTCTAATTTTTGAAAAAGTTTTCTTAACTTAAAAACTCTATGATGTTCTAACTTGTTTAAAGGGTTTTAAGTACTTGGTGTTTTAGGACATGGGATGTGAGGCTTAGATTTACATGTAGCAATCTTGCACACATCCTGTTGAGGCAGACACTCTGCAGTCTGATTGACCCAATACTCACGCTAATTGAAAAACCAGGGAACTTTCAATCTCCCCCTTTGTCAATTATGTGACAAAATACTAAAACACCCTAGACCAACATCTAGACAAATGCATCATAAATTGTGTGTACATGTAATTTACATAATTGTACATTGTCTAATGAAACCATACACACAAATCAGTATAGCTGCTCCCCCTGACTGTAAACTCCCCCTCTCTTAGTGCAGCTGCTCCCCCTAACACCTACAGCACCATACTCAAGAAGATATACATTTCCTGAAGGGGTGTTTGAACTGTTCTCCCCCTTATTGTCAGTCATTGACAATGATAAATATGGCAGTTGATATTGACTAAAGTTTGAAGTATTTAGGAGAACCATCATTCAGTACAGCATATAAATGCATTTAATCAAAAAATATCAAATGCATTTTAGCAGGCCACAAATGCATAGTAGATAATAGATAAAACAAAATAGCACATGCATCACACAGCTGATAGAACAGGGAGGATAACTATAGCAGTAAAAATGTGAATTATATACAGCCAATTTCAAGAAGTTCAAAAACATGAACTACCATAATTTGACAGTAGTAGAACAGAAAACCATCAAAAGACTAAGTATTCCTTACTCAGAGGTTATTATACCAAAAAGATACTTTTGAACTTTTTAAGTTAGTAATGCATCACACTTATGTATGAGCGAAGAGCATTCAAAAAGATATTTATGCCTTAAGCATTGTAGTGAGAATTCAGGTACGTGATGCATTAGGCATACTATAGATAATCAAAAACCTTTACTGCTCTGGTAGGACATTTAGACTTTATTGTGTCTCATGTTGCAGAGTTTCCATTATGGTTTTGACCTCCAATAGATGGACTTCACACTCATCCAGCCATTTCATCATGTAAGATTGTCTATTAAGCAGATCTTGTATAGTGTCTCGATCGGTGATAGCCTGAATGTTTTCAACAGAGACAGAGCTGTGTACAGAATAGCCTTTTTCTGAGCTTGAATTAATTCCACCATGAGGTGCATTGGCAATGATATTGCATATGTCTTCTTGATTAAATCAAGTACGCAGGTGTGGGAGATCGTTAGTAGGAGGTAGCCCAAATTGTCATGATAGCTTGGACACAATACATGGGAATGGAAGTATAGTGATGAATTCATCTGACGACACCAAAATCAATTGTTGAAGGATGAGAGTGGGTAGGTAGACGTGAATACCGATATGAACATCATACTAAACATTTAGAATGTAAGGGGAAAGCTTGTTCCCAGAGATTTCACAGGGATAGAATTTTTGTTAAGAATGATGTGAAGAATTTTGTATGTAGGACTGAGATATTTAACATGAAGAGCGTTCTTTGCATTAGTGGCGTCTACCCCAATCAGTCAACTTATCAATTTAGGGTTGATGTGTTTAGTCTGATTCATGACAGCGACTGAAACAATTAGAGGATTATTTTCAACATTATGCATTAAACTCAAAAACTAATGTACCAAATTATGCTGAAATCCTCCACCAAAATTCACGATAATCCCCCATCCAATCAATTTTAAGAGATTGATTATCCAAAAGGTGTAATGCTCTTCCTCGGAACTGTCCGTTCTACCACAAAGTTCAAGTTGAAGAGTGGAAATGAGTCAATTACTTTATTCTTTCCTTTCTTGCTCTTCATTGAGGATTGTTGTGGATGAACTAGATTTTTAGATATGTTTTCTTGAAAGAAAATTGGTCTGAGAGGAGTAATCCCATTCTGAGATCAATCAGTGAGTCTCTGTTTCCGATCTTTTAATTTTAATTGAGCAGTAACTGTCGATATCATTGAACATCGTTTCAATGACATCGGAGTGCCTTCTTTGATATTTTCAATGAAGATCAGAAGGAAGTCCAACTGTCCCGACGATTCATCTTCTCGAGTGTTTGTCGATGGTATTGATTCTCGATTGATGTAATCGAACTGTTCACTCGATGTATCGATAGGTATCTCAAAGGCGAATGTTTTCAATTTTCAGCATTCAGACAATTTTTCATGTATACTATTAGTATATCTATGTATCAATAGTACCCTCACCAAAATTCTGTATAGGCATTGTACAAATCAAAATTATAACCATTAAGATGTTCATACAAAAAATTGAGGAGAGAGACCTCAGATGTATCATTAGAAGCTCATCAAAAAAGGCATCATTTCAGGAAATATCCAAATCTTGATGCATGATCTGGACTTGTTTTCTTTATTTGTAATATTTCTAAGCATAGGGATCATCCTTTCCCTTACCTTTGGTGACCTAGCAGTGGTTATATGTGCGAGAACCCTTCATTACTGATTTTCCTGAGAGGTCTAGGATTTCGCATTTATCTGTATAGAATACAACCACATGCTTATTGTCATAAATTTGAGAAATGATTAAAGAGATTTTGTGTTAATCCTTTTATGTAAAAAGCGTTCTCATTTTTAAGCAACTGTATTCCTTTAATAATTCCCTATCTGATTACTTTAGAGGTGCTTCCATCTCCATAGGTGACTATCCCATTATTAAGATCTGAGTAATTTGTAAGAAGAGATTTGTCACCTGTGACATGTCTTGAACATCTGTTATCTAGGTACCACTTAAATTCATTGCCTATTAAATAATTTGAACGAGTGACTGTTGAGGCATAAAAAAATATTCCATTGAAGTGGTCAGAGAATTTCATGGTGTGGATCTTTTCCAGGGTTGTGCACTCCGTATTTTGGTAAAATTTCATGTCCGGGAGTATTTTAGGTATTTTGGTAAAATTCCATGTCTGGAGTTATTTTAGGTATTTTGGTAAAATTCCATGTCCGGGGGTATTTTAGGTATTTTAGTAAAAAAATATTGAAAAGGGTATTTTGGTAATAAAGGATACACAAGTGTCATTTTAATGGAAAGAGGTTGTATACTACCATTTAAGAGAGAGCTTGATGGACACCGTTGATTAAAGAAGGAAGATGATCATTATGTGAATGAAAAAGTGGTGGTGATCACCACTTTATAAGAGTGGTGGGGCCTATAAATACCCCCCCCCCCCCCCCCCCCCTGCCTCATTTGATGGTGTGGATCAGTTGGGGGATCAGTTGATCAGTTAGTGGGCCAGGAAATGAGAGAGAAGAAGGAGACAAGAGAGGGAGAGCGTCGTGCACACGATGTTGTGTGCTAGGAGTGTTGCGCGGTGAACAACACACTCTCCGCACAAAGACATTCTCACACAAAGAGATTTTCCACACAGAGACATTCCCGTACAAAGAGATCTTCCACAATGTCTCCTGCAGAGAACTTCCGCACAATGTCTCCTGTAAAGAACATCCACACAACACCACCTGCAAAGCAGCTTCCGCATAGTGTCTCCGGCAAAGAACTTCTGCACAAAGTTTCTTTCAACAGACCTTTCAAAGAGCCTGTCCGCACCCTATCTGTACCCTGTCTGAGAGATCCACACCGTCCACCGTCTTCCTCTCGAGAGTTCAACCGTGAATAGTGAGTTTTGATCATTCGATGATGTGGCCCACTGAGATAATTAAGCTGCAACGACGGCTGAGCGGTCCCCTTACGATTGTTATAGGGATTGTGTGAATGAACATAATCACTAAATATCAGTATGGTTTTGATGGGTTTTCCTCCCTCTACCTAATGGACGCTTTAGATCAATCTCTCACTGCATGATCATGGCCCACAACGCACGGATGGAGCCTCTGTTTCACAAAAGAGTCAGCGTACATAAACTCTGTGAAGATTGACGGACCACCTATTGAACTTAAGTGGAAAATCCACTCCGTCCGTTGGGTTGAGGGCGAAAAACCGTCCAGGAAGGACTATTTTTGAAGTAAAATTGATGTGGTTCATAAGATTATCTACTCCGTCGTTCATCCTATATTTAACGGCTAAGATCTTACAATCACTTGCATGGTGTCAAAAGGTCACCTAGGCGAGGGTAATACCAACCCTTTGGAGTGAATGGATGGATCACATCATTCAATGGGGCAATGAGTGGGCGCCACTACTCAAAATCGATGGTCACAGTGTAGACGCTATAGCATTTTCAAATTTGGGAAGAAAGAGTCGATCAGCATGCGCTGACCGACTTTTGGAAATTCCGTGCACATTGGGTGCACTTATACACCATGTACATGTAATGCTCATGTGAGGTCCATCATGAGGTTCGTAAGAAACCTGCTCCGTTTATCCACGTTGTCAGCTCATTTAACGCGTTGAAATCGAATTTTGAGAACATCCAGATATTAGGCGGGCCCCAAATCAAGGGTTTAGAGGATGATTTGACAGTTTAGTCGTTTCTACAGGGATTCTAGAGCTGAAATTTGACGTGTATGGGTAATTTGTGATTCTAAGGTTGCATATAAAGTTTCGAGGTGAATGGACAGTGGCAACCCCATGATCTTACATTTTGGGGGACTTTTTAGGTCCGTTTAATATGAGTGGCTTGATTTCCTTAGGGCCTGGCCACATTTCAACAGACTGCTTCATATTTTAAGGAACAATGACTGGAAGGATGGTCCATATTTCAAGTAAGAATGACTAGAATGATGCTCAGAATTGATCTTGATGGTCAGATTAAAGGCTTCAAGCTTGCACAAGCCCGGTTTCCTGGAAGACTAGTTGATTAGATCAACATTCCTCCTAAGTCCTAGGAGATGACTAAAGCAACTATTGAAATGCTATCAAAATTTTTATTGGACTGTCTTATCTGACATTGCATTACTTGTACTTTTTTTTCAAAATAAAGGGAATCCGATGATGTAAATGAACTCATAATAAATGTAATGATTGTTCTCTCATTGAATTCTTTGAATTCTTTGTTATCATTGAATAAATTCCCTAAAAGGAATGCATTTGTTTCTTGTTCAAAACAGTGACAAGGCAATTTTTCTTTTCTTTTAGTACCCATTTCGTGACAGGATTTTTAACAGTGGTAGATTTTATTTTCTTATTTAATTTGACCACTGGATTTAATTGCTTTGTGTCAGTGTAACATCCCGAAAATCAGAGGTCGAGGATAAACTCCACTCCTGAGTTCCAGAACATCACTTATGCAACATTTTCAATGATGAATGAATGTCGGCTGTAATAGTGCATAAAACATGAAGTGGATGAAGCCAAAACAACATATCATACTCCAGAGACAGTTAAATTAGTAAGCAAAAGAATGTGATAGATATATAAAATATATGAACTGTTGTAAGTCTCCAGAGTGTGAACATGTTACCAGGTTAAACATATACATGTATACTCCAAAAATGATCAAAAAGAATATACATGAGTGCTCCAAAAATATAAAATGACAAGTGTCATGGCTTCAAATCAACCTCCCTGTAATCTCGTCGATCAGAACACGGTCTATAGACCCGCCTGATAACCGCCTATAGGAGAAATCCTCCTCATCGGTAAACAAGTCCGGCTCCGCTTCACAAGCAGTGCTATCACCTGAAACTAAAACAAGGACTGGTTGGTGTGTATAACACCATCCCGTAACATGGGAGTGAGTGGCCAACTCAGTGGAATCATAGAGCAAAGGTTAACATGTTATCAAATCAATCAAGCGATTATGATAAAGCAAGCAAATCAAACATTCCTAAATACTGTAATTAATGTAATGATGAAATGACATGATGTATGCCCTCACCAACATACTCCCTCATGCGACACCATCTTACGTCCGTGACATGCTTTCTTCCCTCAGTGCTCCACATCTTCCAGGCACATGCAGTGTGATATGAATATGATTACCGAGTTGTTATTATT
The DNA here is from genome assembly GCA_037074715.1 of Magnolia kwangsiensis. NCBI lineage: Eukaryota > Viridiplantae > Streptophyta > Magnoliopsida > Magnoliales > Magnoliaceae > Magnolia > Magnolia kwangsiensis. The sequence goes on from CM073572.1 coordinate 79,647,026, forward strand.
CCTTTTCATACAGTAGGATTGGGAAACTAGGGTACTTCCCTTATATCATTCCCAATAAGGATCCTGTCTAGGGTCGTCACTCCTAGTAGTCTCATACAATGATATGGTTTTAGGGCACTGCAAGGGCTGACAGGGCTGTTGCACGCACTCGTTGCACCGCTCCCCCATCACCTTATCAATACAGGCCTAGTTGTACTCTTGTTGCTACGGAAGGGTCGTCGCCTCATGTAGACTCAGAGTACGCTCGAGGTCACTACAAAGGGTTGTCAGGGCTGTTGCATGCACTCGTTGCACCGCTCCCTCATCACCTTATCAGTGTAGGACGACAGCTCGAATATAGTGTCCCATACCACCATAATCGCCTCACGAGTCTGGGTTGCTCACTGGTCACTACGGGGAGGCTAGTGGCCCCAGCGTAGGCAAACAGCTCGACCACGGTGTCCCATACCACCATGCCTGGCTCATGAGTCTTAGTGGATCAAGGTACCACGGTTATCAGGATTATCACTGGTAAGTTCAGTACCCTAGGTTCAAGCAGTTATGACCAATACAAGGTGAACATACAGTGGTCAGTTAAGTTTCTTGACGAATTCTACTAGTACGAGCGCACCTCAAGATGAACGACATGAAGTTTATAAACACCTCGTGTGGCCTAACCACTGCCGTCAACCAAAGCATGACTCGGGTTCGTCGACGCGTCCTTCGTGGCGAATAGAATCTAACCACGAATTCAAATCTGCTACCGACTGCCTGGACTAGAGTATAGCCCCAAACACTTGTAATCTAAATCAATAATCATATGAGAGAGACAAAATTGGAATACAAGTAATTCCAGCATGTTATCAGCATGTTGTAACGTACATCATAAGAAGTTAACCATACTTGAGTATTTCACACATAAGGTAATCAATTTAAATACAACAAGCATGGAGGAAATCATGTACATCATCAAATTAGTTGAGAATCCAATCTCAACGCTAATCTACAACACCATTTACTCAATACATACTAATACATACGTTTATACAAACACTTAGTCTACACACATTAGTTTACGTAGCATATGTCGATCAATAATGTGCATTAGGGCGAATCTCTTCGCCAAAAAAATCATACATGCATAACTAGCATAGGTACACGATAAATACTCATGGCAATCATATTTACAAAATACGTACGTATACAGTATTTCCTACAAATACTTAAAATACCCTAAATCTCATATTCTTCGTTTGTATTCGAAATGAAAAACAAACAGCATGTTCTACATGTCAAACAACATCCTTGTCAACAATAAACCATTAAACAGCATTGAAAGCTTTGAAAAATGGTAACCTAAGAGTCTAAAATCCGCACCTTACGCCGTAGAAGCGTAATGAATCGAATAGGTGCTCTACGCTTCCGTCAACGTCGATATGATGACCTATAACACAAGGTGAGTCAGCTACTTAGCTACTCGTACCCATAGGAACCTTAAAACAGGTTAGGGTTAGGGTTTTCTTACCTAGAAAAAAACCAGAATCGCCGGAATAACGATACAGAAGGGTGGATGAGGCACGTAGAGAGACTGGGAAGAATCCCAGGAAGCAGCACTAACTTCTCCTTCACTTTCTCTCTCTTTTCTCTCTCTCACTCTCTAGGGTTTGGGAAATTCGTATGGGTTAGAAAGCTAAGGGTTTAAGGCCCTTTTATAAGCCCAAACATAACGAAAACGGACTCCAAGTCAAGGTATACTTTGGTTATAATCAAAGTGGGTCTGTTTCGATCCAACAGAGCATTTTTGGAGGTCCTGTTATCAAATGCGGTCGGACTTAAGCTCACTAATATTGGATCTAGGTCAAGCTAAGTTTTCAGTCCGGTCGGATTTCCAGATCGACCGTGGCGGACTAGTTTTAATTCAGCAGTCACCGCAACTCGATCAGGGCCATATGTGCTATAACATGTAAGGGCCAACTTTCCTGATCCGAGGGTGAAATTTGGTCAAATTCTAACGGTCAGAACGCTTAAAAATGTCGCGCAAGCGACACGTGCGAGATTTCTTAAATTTATATTTAATTTCTAAATAAATTTACTTTTCTCACACTCTTCACTCCGGACTCAAGGAAACAGTCTCAGGACATCGTTTGGACTTAATTTTCAAAGTTATTGTCAAGTCCAACTAGGCGGTCATAATGGTCTAAGTTCATAGATGTCGGACTTTTGACGTGCGATCCATGTCCGATATGGAGTTTCAAAGTGCTCTCGAGAGCAAACGGGAATAAAGATTGATCCTAGGTTTCTAGGTAACATATCGTTAGTAGTCCTACTCATTTTGGGTCATGTAGTTCATATTAAAAGTTGTTCATGTTAATTCTACTGAGTATTCAGTTTGGTACTTGACCAAATTCTAGTGTAATTATGGCGAAATACGGTCCTAGGGCCATTCTATGCCCCATTTTGGGCACTTCTAGTTATCATATTATTTTAATTATTTTTATAATGGTTTATCATCAAGTTTAACCTAACTCTACAAAATTTCATAATATTTAAAGTTATAGAAAATTTCTAAAAATTCCAGAAGTTGTAGCTGTCCAACAAGTGATTTTTGGATAGCTGTCACAATGACCTACTTTAAACTATATTATATATTTTATTATATTTTTCACATTTTTGTATAAAAACTAGACTCATTTATCTTCAATCTGGTTTTTGAATCACCTAAATCAGAGTTATAACGAAGGAGATATGATTTTTTAAAATTTGACAAAACACGCAGAAAAATATGCAGAACCGGGCTGCATGACGTTGTACGGACGAGATCGGCGAGGCCTCGCCAAACCGGCGAGGCCCTCGCCAGTTGTAACACCCTAAAAATCAGGGGTCGTGTATAAACTCAACTCCTGAGTTCCAGACCGTCACTTATGCAACAAAAATAATTATGATTCAATGTTGTCTGAGTTAAAGCATTCACATGAGTAAAAGTATACCAAAACTGCAATTCATACTCCAGATCCAGTGATAAAAGCAAGCGGAAGACTAAAGAATATACATATCACTATATGGAAAACAAAATAGATCTCAACTGTCTCCAAAGCATGAATACATCTCTGAGTCTCATATACATGTAAATAAGTAAAATCAAAATGTCAAAAGTAGTCCCACTGAGAAGTCCCATCAATCCAGGTCACCTAAGCAAAGCCGTCGTGGTACTGCATATATGAGAACTCGTCCTGGTCCTCATCATAGTCTGGCTCTGCCTCCTGAATCGTTGCCTCACCTGCATCTAAGATAGGGTCTGGTGGGTGTTGCAAACTCCATCCCGTAACGTGGGAGTGAGTAGCTAACTCAGTGGAATAATAGAGCAAGGATTAACATGTTCTCAAATCAATCATGCGATAATAGTAAAGCAGTAAATCAACTAATCCTAATACTGTTGTTAATGTAATATGACATGACATGATGGATGCCCTCACCGACATTCTCCCTCATACGGCACCATCTGCGTCCGTGGCATGCTTGTGTACCGCTCAGTGCTCCACATCTTCCAGGCACATGCAATGTGATGGTGATATGATTGCCGAGTTATTATTAGTCCATTCAAACAGCAGGATTGGGAAACTAAGGTACTTCCCTTATATCAATCCCAACACAGATCCTGTCTAGGGTCGTCACTCCTAGTAATCTCATACGATGTATATTTTGTAGGTCGCTGCAAGGGCTACCAGGGCCGTTGCTCGTACTCGTTGCACCGCTCTCCCATCACCTTATCAATACAGGCCTACTGTACTCTCACTGCTACGGAAGGGTCGTTGCCTCCCGTAGACTCAGAATACGCTCGCAGTCACTACAAAGGACTCGTCTCCTGATCAGTGTAGGCCGACAGCAAGAATATAGTGTCCCATACCACCATAATCTGCTCACGAGTCATAGGTGCTCACTGGTCACTACGGGGAGGATTGTGGCCCCAGCGTAGGCCGACAGCTTGACCACGGTGTCCCATACCACCATGCCCGGCTCATGAGTCTTTATGGATCAAGGTACCATGGTTAAAAGGGTTTACAGTGGTAAGTTCAGTACCCTAGGTTCAAGCAGTTATGACTCATACAAGGTTAACATACAATGGCCAGTCGGGTTACTTGACGGGCTCGACTAGCACGAGCGCATCTCAAGTTGAACGACATGAAGTGCATAAAACACCTCGTGTGACCTAACCACTGCCGCCAACTCCAAAACACGGCTCGCGTTCATCGACGCGTCGTTCGTGGCAAAGATAAGCCAACCACAAATTTATTCAGTTACCGACTGCCTGAATAAGTATAGTCCCAAACATTTATGAATTCACATCAGCAATCATGTAAGAGTGATGGAAATAAAATACAACAATGTGAGCATGTTAACACATGTTATAACATACAACTTAAGTAAATCATCAAGCACATGCATTTCATACATATAATGAAATCATGCATATAGCTAACATGTAGGAAATCATTTACATCAACATATTAATTGAGAATTCGATCTCAAACTAATTCATAACACCATTTAATTCAATACATACTAATACAAGCATTTATACAAACACTTAAACTACACACTTAAGTCTACATATAGTATGTCGACTCAAAGTGCGCATTTAGGCGAATCTCTTCGCCAAACTAATTATGCACGCATTCCTAGTATCCTAATGTGACAAGAAGCCATGTCAATCACATCAGCAAATTATGGATGAAAACAGTATTTCCTACAAATGACTTAAATGCCCTAAATCTCATATTTTTCGTCTGCTTACGAAACAAGAAACGGACAGCATGTTGTACATGTCAAACGGCGTTGCCATCGATAATCTACTATTAAACGACATTGAAAGCGTTGGAAACAGTCAATCAAAGCGTCTAAAATCCGCACCTTTTCTCCTAGAAGCGTATCAATTTGAACGGAGCGTATACCTTCGTCTACGATGAACCGGGAACCAATTTTATAAGATGCATCAGCTACCATGCTAAGGAACCAAAGGAACCTTAAATCAGCAAGTGTTTGGAGTGTTTTCTTACCTAGAAACGCGGCGAAATCGCCGGGAAAGTGATTGAGGCGCGTTGCTTAAGCACGTGCAACACGTAGTGCAAGCAGCAGGAAATTCTCTTCCACTCTCTCTCACAATCTCTCACCTTTTCTCTCACTCAATCTAGGGCTTATTCCAAATTCGGATGGGAGAGATATGAGAGGGTTTCAAGCCCTTTTATAAGCCCAAACATGTCCAAAATAGACTCCAAGTCAAGGTATACTTAAGTTATATCCAAATCGGGACTGTTCCGATCCAAAAGACCATTTCTGGTGGTCCGCTGGCCGAACGCGATCGGACTTAAGTTCATGCATGTCGGATGTCGCTCACATCCCGTTTTCAGACCAGTAGTGGTCGTAGATAGCACGTGGCGGTCCAGTTTTAGTTCAGCGGTCACCGCACGTAGATCAGGTCTATAAGTCTCAGGATATGAAATAGAAATTTTTCCTGATCCAAGGGTGTAATTTGGCTGAATTCTTACGGTCAGAACACTTAATAATAACGCGTCAAGTCGTGTGCTAGATTTGAATATCAAATTCCAAATCTAACCCTATTCTCACTCTCTTCACTCCAGGCTCAATGAAATAGCCTGTGAATGTCGGTTGGACTTGATTTTTGAAATGATTGTCAAGTCCAGATAGGAGGTTATAACGGTTTAAGATTGTAGGTATCGAACTTTCGACGCGCGGTTTAGATCCAATACAAAGTTTCAAAGAGGTCCAGAGAACAAACCGGTTTAGAGTTTGATCTGAGGTTTTAGAGTATTATAACGTATTGGTTCTACTCGCTTTGGGTCTTGTAGAACGTATTTAAAGTGATCAGGGACTATTTCCCAGCCACTCTAGAGTTGCGCTAGCTAACTTACACTTATTTTCTAAAGGAATTAATCCTACGCGATTTCTGGTTGAGTTGGTACTCGAGTCCAAGAACTGATTTTTCCAGGGCGTTACAATCTACCCCCCTTAACAAAAAATTTTATCCTCGAAATTTGTACCTTTTCATAATCCTCGAGAAGCTGTGGGTAGTTCTTCCTGATCTCGGCTTCTGTCTCCCAAGTAGCCTCTTCCTCAGAGTGATGCGTCCACAATACCTTCACAAGGGGAATCACCTTGCTACGCAGTACCTACTCCTTCCTGTCTAGGATACGTGTCGGTCGTAGGATATATGTAACATCCTCTCCTAACTGCACCTACTCCCATCTGATGATGTGGGAAGGATCAGAAACATACTTCTTCAGTATAGAAACATGAAATAGGTTGTGAACGCTCGCGAGAGGCGTGGGTAAAGCCAAACGGTATGCCACTGTTGCCACACGATCGAGGATCTGGAATGGACCAATGAATTGCAGTGTCAACTTCTCCTTCTTCCCGAACCGAAGGACTCCCTTCATAGGGGAAACTCGTAAAAATACATGATCCCCAACTGTGAACTCTAGCGGCCGTCGTCTCGTATCGGCATAACTCTTCTGTCTGCTTTGCGCTGTGAGAAGCCGACGTCTAATAATATCAATCTTTTCCGACGTCGCCTGCACTAACTCTGGGCCAATCAAGCTACGCTCACCGACCTCTGCCCAACAATGCGGTGCGCGACAAGGTCGCCCATACAACGCCTCGTAAGGTGTCATACCGATACTCGCCTGAAAACTGTTGTTGTACGCAAACTCCGCATATGCAAGACAGTCATCCCAACTGTCCTTGAAGTCCAATGCGCAAGCTCGCAACATATCCTCTAAGATCTGGTTCACCCGCTCTGTCTGTCCGTCTGTCTGTGGGTGGAAGGCAGTACTGAACTTCAACTTCACACCCATAGCTTCCTTAATGCGAGTCCAGAAAATAGAAGTGAACCACGTGTCTCTGTCCGACACGATCTCCAACGGAACTCCATGCAGACGCACAATCTCTCTAATATATAGTCTAGCCAGCTCGTCTGCAGAGTTCGTAACTCTAATGGTAGGAAGTGCGCCGACTTCGTCAGACGGTCAACGATCACCCAAATGGAATCATGCCCCTTCCTCGTCTTCGGCAACCCTGAAATGAAATCCATGGAAATGAAGTCCCACTTCCACTCTACGATCGGCATACGCTGCAAGAGTCCAGGTGGTCGGCGATGCTCTGCCTTCACTTGCTGGAAAGTAAGACAATGGGACACGAACTCTGCTATGTGGGTCTTCATACCTTCCCACCAATAGGTCCTCTTTACGTCGCGATACATCTTCGTACTGCCTGGATGCATCGCGAGTCTAGTACAATGCGCAGCCTCGAGAATCTCTCGTCTCAAGTCAGGGATATCTGGGACGCATAGGCGGCCACAATAACGTAAGGCCCCATCCATGCTAACTTGCCACTCGGCATCTGCATCATCACTGGCCTGCTCTCGAAGCTCAGTCAGATGCGCATCATCCCTCTGCGCCTCGATGACCCGGTCATCGATTTGAGATCGCACCTGCACATGTGCGATGAACTCATACGGCTCCTCTACAGTGAGTTTCTGCTCAAAGTCTCGTAAAAACTCAACCATATCCCACTCAGCAACCATCAGCGGAGCCGCAAACTCTATCGTCTTCTTGCGGCTCAACACGTCAGCCACAAGGTTTGCCTTCCCAGGATGATAAGAGACTTCGAACTTGAAGTCCTTCAAAGTCTCCATCCATTGCCGCTGCCTCATATTCAAGTCTCGCTGCGTGAATATGTACTTGAGGCTCTTATGGTGGCAAAAGAGCTCGAACTCCTCTCCATAGAGGTAATGTCTCCAAAGTCTCAGTGCGAATATGACGGCTGCCGACTCTAGGTCGTGTGTAGGGTAATTCTCCTCATGCTTCCTTAATTGTCTCGAGGCATACGAAATTACCCTGTCCTTCTGCATAAGGACACAACCCAGACCAACGCTAGACGTATCAGTGTATATAGTGTACCTAACCCCTTGCTCTGGTAATAGTAGCACAGGGGCGGACGTAAGCCTGTCCTTCAGCTCCTGAAAAGCTGACTCCGCCTTGTCATTCCAGGCGAACTTCAAGTCCTTCCGTGTCAACTGAGATAAAGGTCTCACGATCTTCGAGAAATCCCAAATGAACTGCAGCCATAGTAGCCAGCGAGACCCAAGAAACTCCTCACCTCAGTGACAGAACCAGGCTGCTCCCAGTCCTGAACTGCAGCCACCTTAGACAGGTCAACTGCCATGTCATCCTTGGACACCACGTGTCCCAGGAACTTCACTTCCTGCTTTCAGAAGTCGTACTTCTTGTACTGTGCGAACAACTGATGCCGTATGAGTGTATCCAGGACCAAGCGCAAGTGCTCCTCATGCTCCTCTCGACTCCTGCAGTATACCAAAATGTCTTCAATGAACACAACGACGAATCGATAGGGGAAAGGCCGAAATACCCGGTTCATCAGATCCATGAACATGGCTGGTGCGTTCGTGAGACCGAACGACATCACAAGGAACTCATAGTGGCCAAAGCTGGTCGTGAATGCTGTCTTCTACACGTCCTGATCCCTGACGTGCAACTGATGATATCCTCACTGAAGATCAATCTTCGAGAAGTACTGCACTCCTCTCAACTGATCAAACAAGTCATCGATCCTGGGTAAAGGGTACTTATTCTTCACCGTGATCTGGTTCAGTCTGCGATAATCAATACACAATCGCATCGAACCATCCTTCTTCCTTACGAACAGGACTGGTGCTCCCCAAGGAGACACACTAAGCCGTATAAGGCCAAGCTCCAGCAAACCATCAATCTGCGTCCTCAACTCCTCCATCTCACATGGTGCCATACGATACGTCGGCAATGAGACGGGCATGGAACCAGGCACCAGATCGATAGTGAAATTAATCTCTCGTCGAGGCGGCAAACCAGGGATCTTCCTGAACAGATCCCCAAAATCACAAACGACTAGCGTATGCTCAAGCATCTGGGCACCAGCATCCCGTAGTAAAGTAGCGTAGCTAAGTATGCGGAAGGGGAGATTTACCCGCACTGGGAATGTAAAGGATGCGCCCTCTGGCTCGTAGGCAGTCACTATACGAGTCTCGCAGTCAATCTCGGCCCTCGTTGCAGTCAACCGGTCCATGCCAAGAATGACGTCAAGATAAACAAGAGAGGGGTCGACGACAAGATCAAGAGCCATCGTCTTGCCCTTCAGATCCACCAAACAGCCCTCACACATCAGGGTGGCATCTGTAAAGGACCCGTGAGCTGTATAAACTTGCACCCCATCCATCCTAATAGTCGGTAGCCCAATGCGCCTGACTATGGCATGTGATATCAATGAAATCGTGGATCCTGTGTCCACCATCACAAGAATAGGAATACCTCCGATGTGGGCAGTGACCTCAAAGGCCGAATGCTGAGAAGTCTCTGTCGCAGCTGCCTCAGCTGTCAAGGCATGCACCCGTGCCTGCTGTAGCCGGTTCGGCCGCTGTGTCGTGGGCCGTAGAGGCGGCCTGAACTGAGATACCGGAGGTCTGAAGGAAGGGTGTGCAGGAGCCAACCGTAAAGGCGGTGCTGATATAGCCTGTGAGCGTGTACGGTCGATCTTCTACGGCGGAGAAAACCCACTATCCCGCATCCGAGCGAAACAACTCTGTGTTGAATGGCCCGATCTCCCGCAATAAGTACATGATAAATCGGGGCGCTGCAACGGTGGTACTGGCGCTGTGGCCCTAGAAGGAGGGTCAGCGCGAGGCCTCTTACCCTCAAAAGGCCTGTCCTACAACTCCGATCGTGGCCTAGGAGCAATAGGGCCACCAGATCGCGTAAGTCGATCCACATCCTGCTCTGCCCGCATGGACATGTGAATCAGCTCTGCATAGGAGGGAATGCTCATGCAGCACATCTTCGACCGAATATCGGGTCACAAACCCTCAAAAAAGCACCATATGCGCATCTGCTCATCTGCCAGTATAGTCGGGACGTATCTGCCCAACTCAGTGAACCGATGCTCATACTCAGTCACCGTCATGCCTCCCTGTCTGAGGCACAGAAGCTCGTTCTCCCGATCATGCCTATACGTCTGGGGATAGTATTTCTCGTGGAAGCAAAACTCGAACACTGCCCAGGTCCATATGTAGTCAGCGGCAATGGTCCGCAACACACTGTCCCACCATAAGCTGGCCTCCCACTCGAATAAGAACGTAGCCAGCTCAACCTGCTCGGACTCTAAACAATGCAGCATCCGTAGTATCTTCGACACACGGTCGAGCCAATACTCGACCTCCTCGGGTCTATGAGAACCCGTAAAAGTGGGATACTGTAAGTGCTGGAATCACTCTAGTAAGCCCCGTATGTCAGCGGCATTCCCCGCAGGGTAAGCAGGTGGTACAGGATGAGCCATGCCCTCATCCTGAGCATATGTATAAGCATCCTCAGCTGGATGCATAGGTGGTGCAGGTGGAGTCACACTCCCACCCTAGGCTAGAGCCCCCACTAAAGTAGTCAGGAGCTGCTGCTGCTGCTGCATCATGGCCTTCATCTGCTCGAATCTATCTGAAGGTGGAGCAGGCTGGGGCATGTACTGCGTCGAAGAAGACGCACGGTACTGCTCTCTGACGGGCAGTGTGAAAGGCGGTGGTCCAACTGCCGGACCAGTAGTAGGCTGAGACGCACGTGCTGTCTCAGGAATCAAGCCCACAGCAGGGTCTGCATGAGCATCAGACTGAGAAGGAGCCTGATCTATAGGTTCACCCAATGTAAGTCGAGTTGTGCTCCGTGTAGCCTTCGGCGGCATTCCCTATATTCAAAATAGGGCGCAACCTTGTCAGTCTCAATAACACAAACACACCTCAATCATTCACATAAAGAGTCAAAGGCATTCTATGCATTTCATTTAATCAAAATTGTCACAATACAAGGGATATCTCCTTACAGGCATCATGACTGGAAGTACATGGGAACTAAGACAGTTAAAGCTACAACAGCAACATAAGTAAACCACTAGCCTTAACATGCTTACACAACATAAAGCAGGAAACGACTAACTACTAACAACAACAACTAAAATCTCATCGCTAGTCTGAGTCGGGTGATGGGAGCACCCTTATCCTGCAAGCAGCACAGGATCGCCTTCAAGGTGCGAGTCACCTTGCCGAATTTCCTCTTCATAACGGCCTTGGTATCCTCAACCTCAGCCTGAAGTTCCTAAACTTTCCTTCGCAAGGCGATCTAGCTCTCCTCAATTTGGACAATGCGATCATCACTAGTAGCCTGAGCAGAAGGAGGAGGGCTCTCATCTGTATCCTGAGCCTCCTCTTCTATCTCTTCCTAGACTTCTTCCTCAACTTCTGCTCCAGGTTCTCCCTCACTTGGATCCTCTTCATCATCAAAATCGTCCTCGCTATCCTCCTTAAGTTGAGTCTCACGGTACTGAGACCCGATCTTCATCTTGACCATGGTAGACTCATCAATGCAGTGAATCAAAACTGGCAACTCCGGCCCAAGTCTGTAAGCAAACTCAAGCACGATCTTGCATATAAGTCGGCCAAAAGGAAGCGGCTTAGACATTCTTCTTGATTTCGCTATGAGGATAATCTGTCGCAACACGAAAGTGGCCATACACACATTTTCTCCCTGGGCCACCTGATACAAGAAATCAACCATAAGGCGCGTACACTCAATGCGATTTGTCGACCTGGGATACACGTTGAACGTGCAAATGTGGTGCAGCAAGCGTAAATCACCAGACATATGAGACGCCTTGAGGCTATTGTTAGGCTGCCATGGAACCAGACTACCGCATAGGAACCTGGTACGGCGATCTTGCTCACGCCTACTCCTCAAATTCTTTGCACTAGGATAAACATCACCAAGGGGTACGTTCAGAAGTCGCATTATCAACCGAACATCGATCGTAGCCATACGGTCTCTACCAAAAGGAATCTTGAACTGCAATGGCTCCAATGTAGGACTTTGGATAAAAGCATAAAAGGCACGAATGGTGCTCACATTAGCATGAGAATGAGCTTCAAATACCGGACCCCAATGTGCAGCTTCAATGCACTCGAATAACAGGAATTCATCGAAGAGTCGTCCTTCCACGTCCACCTCAAACAACACCTTATGGTCAGTATATTCACCGTGAGGCATCTCTGCTAATATCACTCGCCTAAATCTCATATTCTTCGTATGTATTTGAAATGAAAAACAAACATCATATTCTACATGTCAAACAACATCCTTGTCAACAATTTACCATTAAACAGCATTGAAAGCTTTGAAAAATGGTAACCTAAGAGTCTAAAATCTGCACCTTACGTCATAGAAGCGTAATGAATCGAATAGGTACTCTACGCTTCCATCAACGTCGATATGACGACCTATAACACAAGGTGAGTCAGCTACTTAGCTACTCATACCCATAGGGACCTTAAAACAGATTAGGGTTAGGGTTTTCTTACCTAGAACAAAACCAGAATCGCCGGAATAATGATACAGAAGGGTGGATGAGGCACGTAGAGAGACTGGAAAGAATCCCAGGAAGCAGCACCAACTTCTCCTTCACTTTCTCTCTCTTTTCTCTCTCTCACTCTCTATGGTTTGGGAAATTCGTTTGGGTTAGAAAGCTAAGAGTTTAAGGCCCTTTTATAAGCCCAACCATAACGAAAACGGACTCCAAGTCAAGGTATACTTAAGTTATAACCAAAGTGGGTCTGTTTCGATCCAACGGAGCATTTTTGGAGGTCCTGTTATCAAATGCGGTCGGACTTAAGCTCACTAATATTATATCTAGGTTAAGCTAAGTTTTCAGTCCGGTCGAATTTCCAGATCGACCGTGGCGGACCAGTTTCAATTTAGTGGTCACCACAACTCGATCAGGGTCATAAGTGCTATGACATGTAAGGGCCAACTTTCCTGATCCGAGGGTGAAATTTGGTCAAATTCTAACGGTCAGAACGCTTAAAAATTTCGCGCAAGCAACACGTGCCAGATTTCTTAAATTTATATTTAATTTCTAAATAAATTCACTTTTCTCACACTCTTCACTCCGGACTCAAGGAAACAGTTTCAAGACATCGTTTGGACTTAATTTTTAAAGTTATTGTCAAGTCCAACTAGGCGGTCATAATGGTCTAAGTTCATAGATGTCGGACTTTCGACGTGCGATCCAGGTCCGATATGGAGTTTCAAAGCGCTCCTGAGAGCAAACGGGAATAGAGATTGATCCTAGGTTTCTAGGTAACATAGAGTTAGTAGTCCTACTCATTTTGGGTCATGTAGTTCATATTAAAAGTGGTTCATGTTAATTCTACTGAGTATTCAGTTTGGTACTTGACCAAATTTTAGCGTAATTATGGTAGAATACGGTCTTAGGGCCATTCTATGCCCCATTTTGGGCACTTCTAGTTATCATATTTTAATTATTTTTATAATGGTTTATCATCAAGTTTAACCTAACTCTAAAAAATTTTATAATATTTAGAGTTGTAGAAAATTTCTAAAAATTCCAGAAGTAGCAACTGTCCAACAAGTGATTTTTGGATAGCTGTCACAACGACCTACTTTAAACTATATTTCATATTTTATTATATTTTTCACATTTTTCTATATAAAGCTAGACTCATTTATCTTCAATTTGGTTTTTGAATCACCTAAATCAGAGTTATAACGAAGGAGATATAATTTTCCAAAATTTAACAAAACACGTAGAAAAATATGCAGAACCGGGCAGCCTGACCGCTGTACGGATCACTGACCTTTTTGGCAAGGATTGCCCTAGGGGAAATGTACTCACCCCCCGGAGATGCCGGAAACATGTGAGACCCACCTTGGATCCCCCCTAATTGAGCCGTTTGGGCCCATGAGTCCGTCGAGGCGTTTATCGAGTCTCATTTGCAAACCGGAATGAGTTACGTGACGTACAATATATGTTTTTGAGGTAGAAGAAGCTAATCCATCCAAATAACCTATTTACATTATTAAATTCTAAGAACTCAATACTCAAAATCCTAGTTTATGCATATACTTACCATTTACTGTAAGTTTTAGCTTAAGTGTAGTTTTTCACCTTTTAAAGTTTAGGATTGTGTCTAATATGAAAGTACTTGGAGAAATTTGAAGAATGGGGTGGTGAAAGGTGAGATTTTGAAGGAAATGGGTTGAAAAGCGATTTCTAGACTTTAGGATTGATCTTTAAGAGTGATATGGTTGACCCATTGCCTAAGGATGTCTAATTCTGGGTTGGTAAAAATTTGGGGTATTACAGTTAGTCATTTTGAGTGGTGATGGATGCGAATCTCTTTTATCCATACTCTTATGTTGAGTCCAGACATTTTGCACTTCTCTGGTTGGTTTAATTTTTCCAATATGATTCTGACTAGTGCTATGTTGAGTCTTCCTAGGAGTTAAACATTCATCCTTATAATGACCCGAATCACCACATAAATGACAAATTAGAGTAGTTCTTCTATTACTACTTGAGGCAGCAGACTTTTCAGTTGTTAATGCTGCAGTTCCAGACTTTGTTTCATATCCTAAGCCGTTCTTATCCTTTTCAGGTTTTCCCATACCTTAGAGTTTTTCTAACTTCTCACCATTTTTGGAAAACTTATAGTGTAGCTTTTCAGTTTCTCTAGATTCCTCTAAATCAAACAGAAGTGTATGATTTTCATTTTGTAGGAGCATATTTTTGTCTTTTAATTTCTCAACCTGTTTGTTTAGTTTTTCAGATTCTAATTTAAGGAAGGTGTTAATTCTTTTAAGTCTATCATTATCTGAGTGACATTGCTGTAAATCATTGATTAGGTTTGTTTTAATTTTCAGAGTTTTATCCAAATCTTTTTTGCAGTAATTCCTTTTTGTTCTCAGATATTCCAAGTCTTTTAACAACTTTGATGTTACGAATGTACAGTTGATTGTAAGCATCTTGTAGTTTATTCTGTTCTTCTTCTTTTTCTTCCTTTTCAGTTTCTTCATTTTCAGATGGAAATGATTCAGTGGCTTGTGGTTCTTTTTCGTTCTCAGATTCTCTTGGAATGATTGGAGTAATGGAGACCATAAGGATTTTCAAAGATTTCTAGTTTCCATCACTCTCTGAGTCACTATATTCTGAGTTTGACTCTTCTATATCATTCCATGTGGCAGCCATTGCCTTGCCCTTAGTTTTTCTATTTAGGCATTCAGTAGATAGATGTCCATACTTCTGATAGGCATAACATTATGGTTATTTGGTCTTTTTACCAAATTTAATTGCAGAAGATTTGTTGTCTACCTTTCTTCCTCTGAAAGGATGACCACGATTCTTCTAAAAGAACCTCTTGAATCGTTGCACCAGCAAAGCCACCTCCTCATCTTCATCATCTTTTTCACTTTCACTGTCCTCATTTGTTATTTTCTTTGAAGTTTTTAGGATAGTATTTTTGGATTTTTGGGTTTGTTTGAAGTGTAGTTTAAAAGTTTGTAGGGAACCTACCAGTTCTTCTACTTTCATTTCGTCTATGTTCCTACACTCTTCAGTAGTTATAACTTTAGAATTAAACCATTCCAGTAGGGATCTTAGAATTTTCCTACACATTTTTTGTACTGGAACTTTTTCTCCCAATCCACCCATGGAGTTGCAAATGATATTTAACTTTGTGAAAAACTCTATAAAAATCTCATGCTCTTCCATTCTGAGATTTTTGAATTGTGAAGTCAAAAGTTGTAGTTTGGACCTCTTCACAGTGCTTGTGCCTTCATGGGTTGTTTCCAGTAGATCTCATGCTTCTTTAGATGTCCCATACATACTTATTTGATTAAAAATGTCTTGGGACACGACACAGTAGATGACATTCATAGCTTTTGCTTCAGCAGTCAGTTTTTCTTTATCGAATGTCGTCCACTTTTCTTTGTGTTTAGGTTTTGTGATGGTTGTGCCACTATTAAGTACAATTTGTTCAGATGGTAGCACATATCCACTTTCGACTATATCCCAAACATCATGATCCAAAGATCACAAAAAGTAGTGCATTCTAGCCTTCCAGTATTCATAATTTGATCCATCAAATACTAGAGGCCTAGTGACGGATGAGCCCTCTCCTTAAAGAGAGACCCACTTTGATACCAATTGAAATAGCGGTGAAGACCGCTTTAGTTGAAGTAGGAATATGCCAATATGTCCTAGAGGGGGGTGAATAGGATTTTTTAAAGTTTTTATAGTTTATTTAAAATCCTATTACACTAATCCTAACAACAGGCACATATTAGGATTACTCAAAAGTAACTCTACTAGCTTCCAAGCCCGGTAGAGGATCCAATCATAAACTATTTAAGAAGTGAACAATATGCAAACTAGTTTATGATGGATATGACTATGTATGTGTGTGAGGTGTGATCTCAGATATTCAGATATAAAAATATTAAAGTAAATCACACAAACAAAATAATAGCAATCTCAAACACGGTCATTTTTATAGTTGTTCGACTACTTGTCTACTTCACTCTCGGCAACCGCACTCAACCCTTGAGTGTACCGAATTTCACTAAGGAGGTTTCACAGCGGTTCACCTCAAACCTAAGGTTTTCAATCAGGTTCACTTTCAACCTTTACAACCTATACCCAGGCTGACTGTTTATGCTCCCTAAGTAAGGGTCAACACATAACACCCAGTTTTAGGCACACTGGCCAAGGATCCACACAAGGAACCTCACTGTTTATGCTCTCACGAGCAAGGGTCAACACAACGCACTCACTTTTAGGCACACTAGCCAAGGATCTTCCACAAGACCCTAACTATTTATGCTCTCCACAGAGCAAGGGTCAACACAACGCACTCACTCCATGCACTAGTGTCGGAGGCTTCCTAGAGGACTTGTAAAGGGTGAGAAACACCTTAGACCCAATCCTACAAAGGAATGATCACAAGGGTCCTCTGGACTCTAGATACTTACAGATAAGTGGATGAGTCTCATTCAGCACGTAGGCGAAGATCTCCTTCTTTGTTGATGAAGTATCTTCTGCTTCCTTGATCTGTAACTCAAAAGATATATCAGTGCATGGCAATGGGTTGGGTTAAGGTTTATGATGGAATCCTACTCTCAAATATTTTCCTATAAAGGAGATAGATTAATTCCAATCAACTATGCATTCAAGGCATCCCAACTTAATGATTTTCCATTTAGTTAGTAGCCGGAGGATCCTTAAATGCGGAAGTTCATTCCCCAATCCACTCTATTGAATATTAATGATGAGAGTGGATTGGAGGATGAACTCCCATGAGAGAAAGGGCTTTGGGCATATGATCTAAGGTAAAACACTCAAAAGCACTCTCTTCTTTCTCTGCCAGCAATAATAGACAAGTCCTCTTTATATAGGAAAAAGGTTCCAACGAATATAAAACGGTCACATTTATGACAAAGTTCAATATCATCGAGCGTATACTTTTGATAGCATTGACAGTCCACTCGATGATACAAACTCAAATGTCATATGCTTTTGAAACCTACTATCAGCTGGTCGAGGGAATCGAAACACGTGTCAATGTCATCGGATTTCGAATTTTGATTTTATTGATGTGAGGTTCGATTTCTCAACATTTGAAAATGAGAGAGACTTGCTTTGAAATATTTCAGATTTACAAGAATGATTGAGGGACCGTCGATATCATCGGAATTTGAATGTTGATGATATCAATAGCTGTGTTGAGGCATCGGTAAATCCAAAAGAATTTCGTTTAAGCTTGTTGGACATTTTTTGTCCCTTTTTGATGCCATCGAGACCATACTGATATTATTGATATTTGAGTATCAATTCTATCGTGTGCCCCTTGATCATAGATAAACTATTTTGAAATATTTTGCTGGAAATCTTCGTGCCCATGACTGATATCATCAAGAGCTTTCCGATGTCATCGAGATTTGAACTACGATGGTATCGAGGAGGGCTTCGATATATCAATGCACATGTGATATTCTTAAGTGAAAACAGGGGCACCAGAGATTTGCCTATCGAAATTATCAAGTCACCTTTGATGGACTCGAAATTTAAATATTGATGATATCGATTGGTATATTAATACATCGATAAATCAGTCCAGAGATATATGTGGTTGCTGACACTTTTGTCCTCATTCCGATGGAATCAATTTATCTTTGAGGACATCGACAGTGCAGGTCAATCATATCGAGATATTTATCAATAAAATTGAAAAAGAAAGAAAACTTAGAGATTTTCTGATTTTTGAAAATATTTTCTTAACTTAAAAACCCTATGATGTTCTAACTTGTTTTAAGGCTTTTAAGTCTCTCGTGTTTTAGGACATGGGATGTGAGGCTTACATTTACCTGTGGCGAGCTTAAACACATCTGGTTGAGACAGACGCTTTGAATTGATCTTCCTATGAGGCTCTGCAGTCTGACTGACCCAAAACTCACGCTAATTGACAAAACAGAGCACTTTCAACTACTGGAGGGAACCTTCCTCTTCCAATCTCCTCTTTAGAAACATAGGGGATCAAGTCGCCTGAAGTCACGTAGAAGGGGACTCACATGCTCCTGCTCGTCTAGGCGGGTATATCCATGGGTTGCCTACTCTGCCTCTGAAGAAACGCGATCATTGCCTGCAGCAACTGTAGAAGCTGATCCGTGCTCACCAATACGGTCGGGGCCACACTAGTCTCAGACACGGGAGTCGCTTAGCTTACTCTCTCAGGCATTAGTCCTAAAGTATGGAACAAGGGCCTGTTATCCTTGAACACTCTCGAATATACACACGATGGGGAGATATATCAGAAAGTCTCTAAGTTATTTGAAATCGGATACGTAATCATTCTAAGTTCTCAATAATCATAGAGTTTAGGGTAGCTATCAGTAGATATGTGATATTATCCTCAGGTATTCCTAAGTTATGCTTTGATACCAACTTCTGTCATGCTTCAAACTTGGAAATTGGGCTTATAGAATTCTCGATCGCCAAATCTGGCACTGACAGCCTCCATAGTGCTCCATTCTCGGCTTCTAGTGCCCATACGCCAAATTCCAATCATGGGATCCTACAAGGAGGATTTTTAATGTGATTTTTTTTGTAAAAGAGTATAACCACAAGCATAACCAAGTCACAAACAACAACATCAACACTAATCAACACCACTATCCACTAATATAAACATTCGATGACAATACTAAAAGGGAAATACATAAATAACAAAAACTTCAAAGTGATCTGCCACAAGCTCCTGCCTCAATGTTGTTGCGACCTAACGTCACCTGCACGCAACGGTCGTACATAAGTGTCACGCCCCGAACTAGGAAAACGGGCTCATAAAATTTTTGATCACCAAATTTGGTGTTGACAGCCTCGTAGTACCCCATTCTCGGCCCCCAGCGTACATATGTCAGATTTCGATCCTAGGATCCTACAAGAAGGATTTTCCAACATACATGTCTCATAAGAAGCATAACCAAAGTATACCCAAATCATAAAGGTAAATCATCATCACATATCCACTAATATAATTATTTGAATACAATGCTAAAAGGGAGATACATATATCAAAATCAAAGCTCCAAAGGACAACTGCATGCACCAAGCTCAACGTTTTTGCAACCTAACACCACCTGCACACATCTATCGTGCATAAGCTTATAAAATATTAGAGGGTGGTATAAGTGTGTGCGCATGACAAGTGCCAAGTGTACAATATCAGAGTAATGTGGAAATATACGGTAAGTCCATGAATGCCATTAGCTATACTAAAGTTATGTGATGCAAGACATGATTGCTATCGGTCATACCAAGACCATGAGATGCGAGGCCTATGTAGCCAAATATCATATGTAAGATGTAAAGCAAGTATGCCAGTACTCATCAAGTACATATATCAATATAGTTCCTCTTTGGGATATCATTGGGGTCTAATACATGTTGAGGGTCAAATATTGCATATTAGACCTCAAATATTGCCTGGATTTATGAATATAATATTGTTTAATGACCCGTTTTAACCGTGTTTGTGCTGCAAGGTGTGATTATGAGCTTGAACTGAAAATAGGTGTTTAAAGCATGGATTTAACGATCTGAAGACACCAAGGCCAGGGACGGACTCCAGGGGACCAAGATCAACGCCAGGGATCAGCAAAAATCAAAGAACTGAAGCTCAATTAGCCTAAAACTCATCCAGAATGCAAGATCACATGTTTTCCACCATCCGTTCGGTTCGAAACTTCATACGTGGCCTGAGGACAAGAAATTAACTGTACACGTCGAATTTTAGCCGTTGGATCCTAGTAGAAGTGGATTAACGGGTAGATCAGCCCTCAGGATCATGATTCTGGGCCCATCTGCTATTTGGATGTGCTTCATCTTCAGTCCCTACGGGTTAAAGTATATGATAAAATGGATGGACAGAGCAAATTCCTCTTAACATCACGGTGAGACCCGTTTTCGTGGGATGAGCGCACATTGCACAAGTGCACTGGAGGTGCACTGAACGCAAAGTCGGTTTGAACTGACTTTGACCAGCGTCCACCCGATTTTCTAAACAGAAGGAAGTCTCCGTTGCATTTCGTGGCATCCGCTGATCCATCAGTGGCCCTCCATCATTGCGCAGCTCGACGATCGGATCCGTTTAACATGTTTGGAGGGGGGCTGGAACCGTCACCTAGGTGGAAACTTTTTAAGAAGAAGCATGTGAGATATTCTAACCGTTCAAACACCAGACGGACGGTCGGGTGAGATCTCTGGTGGACCACACCTCAATCAACTCAGTCTTGGCCTTCCCGAACGATTTTTCACCCTGAAGCTAATGGACGGCTTAGATTCTCGAAAGACAAGTGAAGTGGGCCCACCAAACACGTCAGCGCGTCTGCGTATGAGTTACGCACGTCCAAAAAAATTGAATTTTTTGTGGAAGTTGTGGCCAACGATCATTGATCTATTTGATGATCCAAACCGTTCATAATTTTCAGAGGGGGGTCTTTACCCCAACCATGAAGAGAAATCGGATCGTGGGACGGTGTCCGCCTAAAAATCTGAGCCGAATACAACTCGGTTTGTCGCTTCTCTGCGATTGAGTGTTGCTGCGTGACTTTTTATGCAGTCCACCAACTCCATCAAGGTCGGTTCTCCAAACCGACAACAAGGCCGATTGTCTTCAAGCTACTATAAAGGGGAGGCATTGAAGTGCAGAAAAAAAAAAAGAATCATCTACGGCTCGAGCTTGGACGTGGGAGAGGAGGAGAGAGAGACTATTTCTTTTTCTTTTTTTTCTTTTAGTTTATTTTAGATTTTTGCCTACTCATGTCTATGAGTGGCTAAACCTCTTAGCTAGGGCTAAGAGGTGAAGCTTGTAGCGTGATGGGGGACTTCGATTATACCTTTTGTTTATAACTGAACTGATTTTGAAGTTAGTTAATTAAAGGGAATGTTTCTAGTTTTTAATGGTCTATTGTGACTGAAATTACAATGGTTCTGCAATAACTTTGAGCATTTTCGTTGTCTTTTTATGTTTATGACGTCAGGAAGCCCTGTTGTTCACCATAGTCTCCTGGGCATGGTTGGAAGTCGGCACCCTTTCTAACTTTCATACATGTGATTGGGTGGTAATTAGTTTAATTCTGTTGTTTGCCATAGTCTTTGGGCATGGTTTGGTGATGGAATCCATTCTAATTCATATACCTTTCATCTCTTGAAAACTAGATCAATGACAGTTCAGTTAAGTTCCATGAATATGCATAAGGTCTCCCTAATCTCTACAAGTGGATCCTCTGAATCCCTAGTGCCCTTCTCTCTGAATTTCTCCTAAGTTTTAGATAATAATTTCATAAATATTCCTTGAAATTCTAGTTGATTTAGGTTGCATCTCATTCTAGTTCTAGTTCTAGTTAGTTTTAGATAACGTACAGGTTTCAGTCCCTTGGGATTCGACCTTGGTCTTACCGAGTTATTACTACATCACAACCCTGCACTTGGGGAGTGAACAAGTTTTTGGCGCTGTTGCCGGGGACTGTCGGCTACGTTTTTCTGAAATTAATTAGTTTTAGGATTAGTTTAAGATTAGGTTTAGATTTTTTCAATTTTTAGAAACTAACTTATCTTCCCTGTTTTGTAGGCTTCTAAGATAGTTTCAAAATTGATAAATTCTTTCTTAAATTCTTCCTCTCTATTCTAGATTAGGATTTAGTTCTTCTTTTTAGTAGTTGCTAATTCTAACTCTTTTTAGAAATCCTAACTTTAGTTCTTATTATATCTTTAGAATTTCTTTATTTTATAGACTTTTTATTTAAAAACTAACTTGTTTTGTTTATTCTGCAGGTTCTTAACCTAGGACTTCAAATTTGGTAACTTCTTTCCATCTTTCCCTTTTATTTTCTAGATTTCTTCTTCCTTTCTCTTAGGTTTAAGTTAGAATTTAAGGGCTGAGTGTGTTTTATGCCCCAGTGGGCACACGACAACACTCGACGTCTCGTGACTAAAGGAGGATTGGTTGAGGGGTTGACTGTCCATCACAGGACTAGACACCACTTGAATTCTCTTGAGTTAGAGGAGGTTATGGCTGAAAATCAACCTCAAGCACTACCCCTACCAAGGGTTGAGGAAGTACATGATGAGAATGAGGTGCATCAGGCACCCCCGACTCGTACTTTATGAGATTATTTACAACCGGCGGGGGTGAGTACGCCCTCATGCATGATTTTTCCTGAGAATACAGGACATATGGACATCAAGCCAGGGGTTATCCAACTCCTTCCTATGTTCCATGGACTTGAGTCTGAAGAACCATATTTGCATCTGAAAGAGTTCGATGAAATCATAGGCACCTTATACTTCCTTAATGTATCTGAGGATACTATTAGACTGAAACTCTTTCCATTTTCCTTGAAAGAAAAAGCCAAGACGTGGTTATATTCACTGCGTCCTAGATTCATTGGCACATGGAATGATATGCAGAGGGAATTTATAAAAAAAATTTTCCCACATTATAAGACAATTAGCCTTAGGAGAGCAATCATGAACTTTGCCCAAAAGGAAGATGAAACATTCTTCCAATGTTGGGAAAGGTTCAAGGATCTGGTTAATGCATGCCCACAACATGGCTTTGAAATATGGCGCATTATAAATTTTTTCTATGATGGGTTAACATCTTCCATGCGTCAAATGGTCGAGACAATGTGTAACGGAGAATTCATCAATAAAAATGTTGACGAGGTATGGGATTACATCGATAGTCTCGCTGAAAAAATACAATCATGGGACTATTACCCAAGGACGAACACTACGTCTAGGCCGACTCATTCAAGGAAAAAAGGAGGAATATATCTCCTGAAAGAGGATAATGATCTTAACGCTAAGGTGACCAATCTCACCAGAAAATTTGAGGCCATGGAAGGAAGGAAGGAAAAGGTTAATGAAAGTGTTTGCGGCATCTGTGATTGCAACATTCATACTACTGAAAATTATCCTTCAATACCTGCCTTTCGAGAAGTATTGAATGAACAATCTAATGCCGTAAATAACTATCAAAGACCTTTCAATGGACCACCCTCTAATACGTACAATCCTGGCTGGAAAAATCATCCGAATTTTTGTTGGAGGAACGGACAAACTGCTACCCCTCAAGGTTTCTTCAATCAAAATCCAAATCAGGGGAGACCTCAAGAAGAATCAGCTTAAAATTCTGTGCAAGAGCTGACGCAGATAATGCGGGATTTTATACAAAAGATAGATTCACGTATGACGGCTATAGAAAAGGGGATGCTTCCTGCACAACCAATCCCTAATCCTAAACCGCAATACGAGACAGGTAATCCCAGCTCTTCAAATTAAATGGGGCACGCTAAATCCATCATCACTCTTAGGAGTGGTAAGGTTATTGATAAAACCCTTCTGGTTAGGCCCGAAAAGCCTCAAGAACCAGAAGAGGACAACAATGATGGATCTAGTGGCGCCCCACAAAAATTTGAACCGGAACCTCTAGAAAAACCAGTTGCTCCGTTTCCCCAACGGTTGGTTGAACCAAAACGTCTCTCTAACTCTCAGGATATCCTAGAGGTGTTGAAACAAGTGAAAGTCAACATTCCTCTGCTTGATGTTGTAAAACAGATTCCTTTATATGCTAAATTTATAAAGGACTTATGCACTACCAAACGACGGAAAAGTGTTCAAAAGAAGATCTCCTTGACTGAGAAAGTGAGTGTCATCCTGAAACAAGATGTGCCGCAAAAATTCAAAGATCCCGGTTGCCCAACCATATCATGTGTAATCGGGAACTATCGAATTGATCACGCACTTCTTGACTTAGGAGTGAGTGTCAATCTTATTCCCTACTCGGTATACCAACAGTTAGGCTTAGGTGAATTAAAACCCACTCGAACCACACTACAACTTGTTGATCGTTCTGTTCGTGTACCAAGAGGGATCATTGAGGATGTGTTGGTCCAGGTTGATAAATTCTACTACCCTGTTGATTTTATCATCTTGGACACCAAACCCATCAATGACACGAGCACTCAAATTCTCGTCATCCTTAGTCGCCCATTCCTGTCCACTTCAAATGCAATTATCAATTGCAGGAATGGTGTTATGACTATGTCTTTTAGAAATTTGACATTGGAATCAAATATCTTTTTCAATAACGGTAGCAACTCAGAGGATGATGACGATTTGCACGATGTTAACATGATTGATTCTTTTGTGGAAGATAGAACACCTCTCACCTTATCCTCTGATCCTCTAGAGACGTGCCTGGGCCACTCCCATGATCTTGATGATGATATAATTAGGGAGACGTGTGTCATGCTTGATACTGCACCGGTACTTGAAGTTAACCGGTGGAGGCAACAAATTGAAGAATTGCCCCAAACTGATGTAGTGCCTCTACCGTCTAACCTCAAGCCACCGAAGCTTAACTTAAAACCTTTGCCTTCTATTTTAAAATATGTCTATTTAGGTCAAGATGAGACATACCTGGTAGTGATCTCCACCCACCTGAAAAAAGAACAGGAGAGTTGCTCATATCTACTCTCATTGAGCATAAGGGAGCTCTTGGATAGACGATAGTGAACCTCAAAGGAATTAACCCATCGATTTGTACTCACCGCATATATCTTGAGGACAATGCAAAGACTGTTCAGCAATCACAACGTAGACTGAATCCAAACATGAAGGAGGTGGTTAAGGCCGAGGTTCTCAAACTATTGGAAGTGGGGATCATATACCCCATATCCGATAGTCAATGGGTGAGTCCAACTCAGGTGGTTCCTAAGAAGTCCGGGATCACCATTGTAGCCAATGCCAATAATGAACTCGTGCCAACCAGAGTTACTACTGGTTGGAGAATGTGCATTGACTACAGAAAGCTGAATACCATCACAAGGAAAGACCACTTTCCTTTGCCCTTCATTGATCAAATCATGGAAAGGCTAGCTGGTCATTCCTATTATTGTTTCCTTGACGGGTATTTAGGTTATAATCAGATTGAAATCGCCCCTGAGGATCAGGAAAAGACCACATTTACATGTCCCTATGGCACCTTTGCTTACAGAAGGATGTCATTCGGGTTATGTAATGCCCCTGCCACCTTTCAGCGATGTATGATGAGTATCTTTTCTGACATGGTGGGAAAATATTTAGAGGTCTTCATGGACGATTTCTCTATTTTCGGTTCATCTTTCAGCGAGTGCTTAGCAAGTCTTAAATGTGTGCTGAAAAGATGTGAAGAAAAAAATTTGGTACTTAACTGGGAGAAGTGTCATTTTATGGTTCAAAAGGGAATTATCCTTGGGCATATCATCTCGTCCAAAGGAATCGAGGTAGATAAGGTAAAAATTGATCTTATCTCTAAACTACCTCCACCCAAGAACATCAGAGATGTGCGATCCTTCTTGGGACATGTAGGATTCTACAGATGATTCATAAAGGACTTTAGTCTCCTCTCTCGTCCTTTATGTAATCTTCTTCAAAAGGATGTACCATACGAGTGGACTGAGCAGTGCCAAGAAGCTTTTACTAAGCTTAAAGGCATGTTAACCACTGCACCTATCATGCAGCCACCCGACTGTAGTCTTCCTTTTGAACTTATGTGCGACGCCTCTGATTATGCTCTTGGAGCGGTTCTAGGCCAAAGAAAAGATAAGCGGCCTTATGTCATTCACTACGCAAGTAGGACTCTAAATCCTGCCCAAGTGAACTATTCAACCACGAAAAAGGAACTCTTAGCCGTAGTGTTCGCTTTGGACAAATTTCGGTCCTACCTGATCGGATCCAAGATCATTATTTATACAGATCATGCGGCACTTAAGTATCTTCTTTCCAAGAATGATTCTAAGCCCCGCATAATACGATGGATCCTTCTACTCCAAGAATTTGATTTAGAAATTAAAGATAAAAAGGGAGTAGAGAAGGTAGTGGCTGATCACCTCTCTCGCCTTAATACCTCTGATTCCCTTGAGGCGACTGTAACACCCCGGATTTTGGCCAACCTGGGATTAAACATCCTTAGGCACTGGGTCAACTAAAACACCTGGGAAATCGCTCAGAACCCAATTCCATAGCCAAAGAAACCGCTTAGGATTAATTCCTTTAGAAACTAAGCATAAGTTAGCTAGCGCTACGCTGGAGTAGCTGTGAAATAGTCCCTGACCGCTTTAAATACGTTCTACAAGACCCAAAACTTGTAGAATCCATGGTGCTATGATACTCTATAACCTTGGATCAAACTCTAAGCAGGTTTGTTCTCTGGACCACTTTGAAATTTTGTATCGGATCTAGACAGCGCGTCGAAAGTCCGATACCTCCTATCTTAGACCGTTAGGACATCCTAGTTGGACTAGACAATCATTTCGAAAATCAAGTCCAACCGATAATCCCAGGCTATTTCATTGAGCCCGGACTGAAGAGACTGCGAATAGGGACAGAATTGAAATTTCAAATTCAAATCTGGCACACGACTTGACGCGTCAGTATTAAGTATTCTGACCGTCAGAATTCAGTCAAATTACACCCTCGGATCAGGAAAAATTTTTATTTCATATCATGAGACTTGCAGACCTGATCTACGTGCGGTGACCGCTGAACTGAATCTGGACCGTCACGGGCGATCTACGAACCCTGCCGGACTGAAAACTTAATGCGTGCTAGATCTGGTATGCATGAGCTTAAGTCCGATCGCATTCGGCCAGGGGACCACCAGAAAGCATCTTTTGGACCGAAACAGCCCCGATTTGGTTATGCACTAAGTGAACTTTGTTCCAGAGCCTATTTTGAGCATTTTTAAGCTTATAAAAGGGGTTGAAACCCTCACTCCTCTCTCCCACACGAATTTGAGAGAAACACTAGATTGGGAGAGAGAAAGGGTGAGAGTTTGTGAGAGAGATTGGAGGAGAATTTTCTTGCCTTCGTGCCGCTTGGTGCACGTGTTGTAGCAACACGATTCCATCACTAAGTCGGTGATTCCTCTGCATTTTTAGGTAAGAAATAACCCTAGAAAGTTGCTGATTTGATGCTTCTTTCGTTCCATAGCTTGATAGTTAATAGATCTTGTAAAACAGGTCCTCCAGTAGCCGTAGACGAAGCGTATATGCTCCGTTCAAATTCATGCATCCATAAGAGACAAGGTACGGATTTTAGACGCTTTGATTGACTATTTCCAAAGCTTTCAATGTCGTTTAATAGTAGATTATCGACGGCAACGCCGTTTGACATGTACAACATGCTGTCCGTTTCCTGTTTCGTAAACCAACGTAGAATATGAGATTTAGGGCATTTTAGTCATTTGTAGGAAGTACTGTTTTCATTCATAATTTGCTGACGTGATTGACATGGCTTCTTGTCGCATTAGAATACTAGGAATGCGTGCATAATTAGTTTGGCGAAGAGATTCGCCAAAATGCGCACTTTGAGTCGACATACTATATGTAGACTTAAGTGTGTAGTGTAAGTGTTTGTATAAATGCTTGTATTAGTATGTATTGAATTAAATGGTGTTATGAATTAATTTGAG
Source organism: Magnolia kwangsiensis (assembly GCA_037074715.1). NCBI lineage: Eukaryota > Viridiplantae > Streptophyta > Magnoliopsida > Magnoliales > Magnoliaceae > Magnolia > Magnolia kwangsiensis. The sequence continues at coordinate 79,674,975 of CM073572.1, forward strand.
ATTGATTTCTCAATTAATATGCTGGTGCAAATGATTTGCTACATGTTAGCTATATGCATGATTTCATTATATGAATGAAATGCATGTGCTTTATGATTCACTTGAGTTGTATGTTATAACATGTGCTTGATGATTTCATTATGATTTAGTTTGAGATTGAATTCTCAATTAATATGCTGATGGAAATGATTTCCTATATGCTGGCGATATACATAATTTCACTATATGAATGAAAGGCATGTGTCAGATGATTTACTTAAGTTGTACGATATAACATGTGTTAACCTGCTCACATGGTTGTGTTTCATTTCCAATACTCTCACATGATTGCTGATGTGGATTCATATGTGTTTGGGACTATACTTAGTCCAGGCAGTCGGTAACCGAGCGAATTCGTGGTTGGCTTATATTTGCCACGAACGACGCGTCGATGAACGCGAGCCGTGTTTTGGAGTTGGCGGTAGTGGTTAGGCTACACAAGGTGTTTTACGCACTTCACGTCATTCGACTTGAGATGCGATCGTGCTAGTCGAGCCCGTCAAGTAACCCGACTGGCTGTTGTATGTTCACCCTGCATGAGTCATAACTGCTTGAACCTAGGGTACTGAACTTACCATTGTAAACCTTGTTAACCATGGTACCTTGATCCACGAAGACTCATGAGCCGGGCATGGTGGTATGGGACACCGTGGTCGAGCTGTTGGCCTACGCTGGGGCCACAAACCTCCCCGTAGTGACCGGTGAGCACCTAGTCTCTTGTGCAGATTATGGTGGTATGGGACACTATATTCTTACTGTCGGCCTACACTGATCAGGCGACGAGCCCTTTGTAGTGACCGCAAGAGTATTCTGAGTCTACGGGAGGCGACGACCCTTCTGTAGCAGTAGAGTACAGTAGGCCTGTATTGATAAGGTGATGGGGGAGCGGAGCAACGAGTGCATGCAACAGCCCTGGTAGCCCTTGCAGCGACCTACAAAATATACCTCATAAGAGATTATTAGGAGTGACGACCCTAGATAGGATATGTGTTGGGATTGATATAAGGGAGGTACCTTAGTTTCCCAACCCTGCTGTTTGAATGGACTAATAACAACTCAGAAATCATATCACCATACCATTGCATGTGCCTGGAAGATGTGGAGCAGTTGAGGGTAGATTGCATGCCGCGGTCGTAAGATGGTGCCGTATGAGGGAGATCGTCGGTGAGGGCATACATCACGTCATGTCATATTGCATTGACAACAGTATTAGGATTGTCTGATTTACTGCTTTACTATTATCGCATAATTGATTTGATAACATGCTAATCTCTGCTCTCTTATCCCACTGAGTTTATCACTCACTCCCACGTTACGGGATGGTGTTTTCGGACACCCACCAGTCCCTATTGTGATTGCAGATGATGGCGCGACCTGTGAGGCGGAGCTGGACTTGATGATGATGAGGAGGATTCCTCTTTTATGCGTGTTCTGATTGACGGGATTTCAGGGAAGTTGATTAGATACCTTGACACTTGTCATTTTATATTTTTAGAACACTCATGTATATCCTTTTGGTTTACTTTTGGAGTATACATGTATGTATATAACCTGGTAGCATATTCACACTCTGGAGACATACAACAGTTTATATATGTTATACATACTATCACAGTCTTTCACTTGTAAATTTAACCGTCTCTGGAGCGTGATATGTTGTTTTAGCTTAATCTCACTCATGTTTAATCCAGTATCACAGACAACATTCAATCATACATATCTATGTAGAAAAAATAACATTTTGAAACTCGGGAGTTGGGTTTTTGCTCGACCCCCCGATTTTCGGGATGTTACAGATGGTATCAGAGCATGATTTGGATTAAACCGGACCTGGGTTATGGTCACGCGACGTACTCTGTCACTTCCTTTGACTTAGGAGGGTGCGAGTAGGGTCTAGAAATACTTCTAGGATCGCGGATTCGCCAATAGACGAAGACTATTCGAATCGATCGCGTGATCGAGTCCGTAACGCATCTAGGGTCGCGTGAAGCAAGCCGAATAGCTCCTAGGTTGTAGGTGAGTGGGTTGAGACGTTCTTTGAATGATTCTAAACTCATAAAGGTTAATCCTTGGGCTGTGGGACAACCACAACCCCTGCATTCAATCGTCAGGGCTCAAAAACCCCGTTTCACCGAAAATCTTCAAAATTCTACCTCTCACCACTCCAATCTTTAATTCCTTCTTATCCTTTTCATATTAGGCATCAATATTAATGTGAAAATAACATAAAATCATACTTTCACAAAATTTACAGTGAATAGTAAAATTTCATGAAAAATGGCCATAAGGCCATCATAACTTTGCTTTCTTTAGTAACTAATGGGCTAGATAGATGTACTAGCTCCTTCTATCCCAAAATCATATGCTGCATGATAGGGTTTTGTATTTAGGATTTCATATTGGCCCTGAAAATCCTCGAGTGCATGTTTGGGCCTATATAGGGCAATATACAATGAACCAAGGTTGGGACCATAGCTTTTTGGGGTCCCTGGACCATGGGGGACTAGACCCATGTGGTCTTACCGACCAAAATGAGAGTTGGCCGGCGATGCCATTGCCGGTTCGGCGATGCATCACCGTCCGGTGGGGCCCACTGGATGTAATTTTCGGGCGCACGCCCTAATACGGCTAGGGCACCTCCCCATATGTGGTTCGTACCTTGAAACCCCCTATATACCCTACTTCCTTCACAAACAGCCCCTCCCCTAGCTCCATTTGAGTTTTTCAGCTGCCCTAACCCAAAACTGTGGTTCCAAACCACCCCCAAATCCATTCCTGGCCTAAAACAACCACACCCCTCCACTCCATTGAAGTTTGCAGCCCTCCCTCTAGTAGATTTCGTCATTTGGAGCTTTTAAAACCCTCAAATCGAGCCAAAATCGTGAGGTGCTCCATTCCCCTTTTTCATTCTCTTTTCTTTCTAAAAATACATCCTAGGGGAGCTTGAAGCATCCCTCTACAATGCCTAGATTTCATTCTGTCCATTTGGGCAATAATTTCTCCACATTTCATCCACTTTCCATGGTTATTGTTAAGCTGTTATGGCCAAGAGAGCTCTAGTGAGCAACAGACAGTATTAGCCTCGACAGTGATGAAGAAGGTAAGTCGGGACTGTGGTAGAGTCCTTTGGTAGAATTAGGCATCTGTGACGTTGTCTTGTAAATGTTTGATTACCATTTTGAAATCTCTGTGTTTTGTTGTTGTTAGGTTTAGTGACGTCAAAGGTAGAAAGTGTAGAACTTTGTTCCATGTATTGTGACTAGCATGCTACTCCTAATCCCAACATGGGATTAGGAATGTAGTTTCGTTTCATACAAAAGGCCCTTGGCATTTTGGACCTAGAGCTAGCACTACTAGATTTGAAGGGTCTGACGACATAAGAAATTCAATTCCATTTAGACGATCTTAACCCTAAGCGATAGAACAATTCTCTGTAGTAAAAATGGTATGAAACCATTTAACGTATAAACTTAGGCTTTGGAGTATAGCTACTGAGTTACAGACTAGCCTACTAGTTACCTTAAGTAGTGTAAAGCCTGTATATGCTAAGGAATAGTAGGTTAGATTTGGTTGAAGTAGAACCTTATTCCTTCGATAAATCCCCTTATGACTTATAGACTTCTATTGTTGCCCATAGGAAGGAGCCATTCACTCTTAGGGACCATTTATAAATCCCTCAGAATGAACTTAGAATGTACTAGCATGCCCCTTAGAATTGCCTTCCCCAAGGGCTTATTGCATTCGAAAACGCGGAATAAAGGAACTACATGTAAGCGATGTATTCGCGGTTTGAATCGACTTCCTAATCCTAGTGGTTACCAATAAATCCAATGCTCTGATCAAGCAGAAGATCGGCATTGACTCGGATTAAGAATGGATACAATAAACCTTCTGTCCTAGCTAGACAGAAAGTCTATGTATCCGGCTCAGACCCACTATACAACTTTTCTTCCGTGTTGGCTCGCCCACATACAACCAAACGTGATCACATTGTCTTTGGGAAATGGCGAGGACTTAAAGCCAGTAGAGAATTCGACATCTTGTCACCAACTCATACCTCCCCCTGAACTTAACCACAATAGAGATTAGGCTCATCTCTATGATCATAGGTACCAATACCATAGAACGCATCATTAGCAAGGAAAACCATGTAGAGAAAGGTTGTTTCCATTTTGAGTTAACGATAGCCCCTAAGTTACGCCTCGTTCCGATATATGGATCGATACAACGATTCTTCAACCTTAAGTAGAATCAAGTTTTAAGGGGGGTAGAACGTATTGAGTCCAATCCAGTTAGGTTAGTCGACGCTACCGTTCGATCAGTGTGGCGCAGCAGAAGAGTGGTTGTCCTCTTTCCCACTGGCCCAGGATCGAAACATTTGATTTAGGTTATACGTACGGTTAGGTTATTAAATAGGATTTAAACCTTTTTTAGAAAAAGTACTCCTTGCCCTTCACCAATTTCGAGGACAAAATTGTGTTTTAAGGGGGGTAGATTGTAACACCCCAGATTTTGGCCAACCTGGGATTAAACGTCCTTAGGCACTGGGTCAACTAAAACACCTGGGAAATCGCTTAGAACCCAATTCCATAGCCAAAGAAACCGCTTAGGATTAATTTCTTTAGAAACTAAGCATAAGTTAGCTAGCGCTACGCTGGAGTAGCTGTGAAATAGTCCCTGACCGCTTTAAATACGTTCTACAAGACCCAAAACTTGTAGAATCCATGGTGCTATGATACTCTATAACCTTGGATCAAACTCTAAGCAGGTTTGTTCTCTGGACCACTTTGAAATTTTGTATGGGATCTAGACTGCGCGTCGAAAGTCCGATACCTCCTATCTTAGACCGTTAGGACCGCCTAGCTGGACTTGACAATCATTTCGAAAATCAAGTCCAACCGATAATCCCAGGCTATTTCATTGAGCCCGGACTGAAGAGACTGCGAATAGGGACAGAATTGAAATTTCAAATTCAAATCTGGCACACGACTTGACGCGTCAGTATTAAGCATTCTGACCATCAGAATTCAGCCAAATTACACCCTCGGATCAGGAAAAATTTCTATTTCATATCATTAGACTTGCAGACCTGATCTACGTGCGGTGACCGCTGAACTGAAACTGGACCGCCACGGGTGACCTACGAACCCTGCCGGACTGAAAACTTAATGCGTGCTACATCTGGTACGCATGATCTTAAGTCCGATAGCATTCGGCCAGGGGACCACCAGAAAGCATCTTTTGGACCGAAACAGCCCCGATTTGGTTATGCACTAAGTGAACTTTATTCCTGAGCCTATTTTGGACATTTTTAAGCTTATAAAAGGGGTTGAAACCCTCACTCCTCTCTCCCATCCGAATTTGAGAGAAACCCTAGATTGGGAGAGAGAAAGGGTGAGAGTTTGTGAGAGAGATTGGAGGAGAATTTTCCTGCCTTCGTGCCGCTTGTTTAACGTGTTGTAGCAACACGATTCCATCACTAAGCCGGCAATTCCTCCGCATTTTTAGGTAAGAAATAACCCTAGAAAGTTGCTGATTTGATGCTTCTTTCATTCCATAGCTTGATAGTTAATAGATCTTGTAAAACAGGTCCTCCAGTAGCCGTAGACGAAGCGTATATGCTCCGTTCAAATTCATGCATCCATAAGAGACAAGGTACGGATTTTAGACGCTTTGATTGACTATTTCCAAAGCTTTCAATGTCGTTTAATAGTAGATTATCGACGGCAACGCCGTTTGACATGTACAACATGCTGTCCGTTTCCTGTTTCGTAAACCAACGTAGAATATGAGATTTAGGGCATTTTAGTCATTTGTAGGAAGTACTGTTTTCATTCATAATTTGCTGACGTGATTGACATGGCTTCTTGTCGCATTAGAATACTAGGAATGCGTGCATAATTAGTTTGGCGAAGAGATTCGCCAAAATGCGCACTTTGAGTCGACATACTATATGTAGACTTAAGTGTGTAGTGTAAGTGTTTGTATAAATGCTTGTATTAGTATGTATTGAATTAAATGGTGTTATGAATTAATTTGAGATTGATTTCTCAATTAATATGCTGGTGCAAATGATTTGCTACATGTTAGCTATATGCATGATTTCATTATATGAATGAAATGCATGTGCTTTATGATTCACTTGAGTTGTATGTTATAACATGTGCTTGATGATTTCATTATGATTTAGTTTGAGATTGAATTCTCAATTAATATGCTGATGGAAATGATTTCCTATATGTTGGCGATATGCATAATTTCACTATATGTATGAAAGGCATGTGTCAGATGATTTACTTAAGTTGTACGATATAACATGTGTTAACCTGCTCACATGGTTGTGTTTCATTTCCAATACTCTCACATGATTGCTGATGTGGATTCATATGTGTTTGGGACTATACTTAGTCCAGGCAGTCAGTAACCGAGCGAATTCGTGGTTGGCTTATATTTGCCACGAACGACGCGTCGATGAACGCGAGCCGTGTTTTGGAGTTAGCGGCAGTGGTTAGGCCACATGAGGTGTTTTATGCACTTCATGTCGTTCGACTTGAGATACGATCGTGCTAGTCGAGCCCGTCAAGTAACCCGACTGGCCGTTGTATGTTCACCCTACATGAGTCATAACTGCTTGAACCTAGGGTACTGAATTTACCATTGTAAACCTTGTTAACCATGGTACCTTGATCCACGAAGACTCATTAGCCTGGCATGGTAGTATGGGACACCGTGGTCGAGCTACGCTGGGGCCACAAACCTCCCCGTAGTGACCAGTGAGCACCTAGTCTCGTGAGCAGATTATGATGGTATAGGACACTATATTCTTGCTGTTGGCCTACACTGATCAGGCGACGAGCCCTTTGTAGTGACCGCGAGCGTATTCTGAGTCCACGGGAGGCGACGACCCTTCCGTAGCAGTAGAGTACAGTAGGCCTGTATTGATAAGGTGATGGGGGAGCGGAGCAACGAGTGCGTGCAACAGCCCTGGCAGCCCTTGCAGCGACCTACAAAATATACCTCGTATGAGATTACTAGGAGTGACGACCCTAGACAGGATCTGTGTTGGGATTGATATAAGGGAGGTACCTTAGTTTCCCAATCCTGCTGTTTGAATGGACTAATAACAACTCAGAAATCATATCACCATACCATTGCATGTGCCTGGAAGATGTGGAGCATTTGAGGGTCGATTGCATGCCGCGGTCGTAAGATGGTGCCATATGAGGGAGATCGTCGGTGAGGGCATACATCACGTCATGTCATATTGCATTAACAACAGTATTAGGATTGTCTGATTTACTGCTTTACTATTATCGCATGATTGATTTGATAACATGCTAATCTCTGCTCTCTTATCCCACTGAGTTTATCACTCACTCCCACGTTACGGGATGGTGTTTCCGGACACCCACCAGTCCCTATTGTGATTGCAGATGATGGCGCGGCCTGTGAGGCGGAGCTGGACTTGATGATGATGAGGAGGATTCCTCCTTTATGCGTGTTCTGATTGACGGGATTTCAGGGAAGTTGATTAGATACCTTGACACTTGTCATTTTATATTTTTAGAACACTCATGTATATCCTTTTGGTTTACTTTTGGAGTATACATGTATGTATATAACCTGGTAATATATTCACACTCTGGAGACATACAACTGTTTATATATGTTATACATACTATCACAGTCTTCTGCTTGTAAATTTAACCGTCTCTGGAGCATGATATGTTGTTTTAGCTTAATCTCACTCATGTTTAATCCAGTATCACAGACAACATTCAATCATACATATCTATGTTTCATAAATAACATTTTGAAACTCGGGAGTTGGGTTTTTGCTCGACCCCTCGATTTTCGGGATGTTACAGCGACCTATATCAATGATATGTTCCCTGATGAACAACTGTTTAGAGTCTCCCATTCACCTTGGTTCGCTGATATTGCTAATTATCTTGCTACAGCTTCGATACCGACACATTGGACATCGCAAGATAAGAAGAAATTCTTTACCAAGGTGCGTAACTTTTTCTGGGACGATCCATATTTGTTTAAATATTGTCTAGACCAAATCTTAAGGAGGTGTGTGCCAGACGATGAGCATCAGAGTGTCATCTCCTTCTGTCACTCACAGGCCTGTGGTGGTCACTTTTCTGCTAAAAAGACCATGGCCAAGATTCTACAGTGTGGCTTTTACTGGCCCACTCTGTTTAGGGGCACTCATGAGTTTTGCAAAGCTTGTGAGCGTTGTCAAAAATTGGGAGCATTGTCTCGTCGAAATATGATGCCTTTGAATCCCATCCTTATCATTGAAGCATTTGATTGCTGAGGCATTGATTTCATGGGACCATTCCCCCAATCATTTAGAAATCTGTATATTTTGCTCACCGTAGACTATGTCACTAAATGGGTCGAAGTAATTCCGTGCCTCAAAAATGACCATCGCACGGTCATTAAATTTTTGAAGGAAAATATCCTGTCGCGGTTCGGAACGCCTCAAGCCATCATTAGTGACGGGGACTCACACTTTTGTAATAGACCATTTGAGAGTTTAATGAAGAAATACGGTATCTCTCATAAGGTGAGCACGCCATACCATCCACAGACAAGTGGACAAGCTGAGATTTTCAATAGAGAGATCAAACATATCCTGGAGAAAACGGTTAACCCTAACCGTAAGGATTGGTCAATTCGATTGACCGATGCTTTATGGACATACCGTACTGCTTTCAAAACTCCTATTGGAACATCTCCCTTTAGACTTGTCTATGAAAAAGCCTGTCACTTGCCTATGGAATTGTAACATAAAGCATACTGGGTGATCAAAAATCTAAATTTCAATCTAGAAAATGCTGGCTCATTACGCAAACTTCAGTTAAATGAACTTGAAGAAATCCGGAACGATGCATATGAGAACTCGAGAATTTACAAGGACAGGATGAAGGCGTTTCATGATCAACATATTTTACGAAAATCATTCACGCCAGGTCAGAAAGTCCTTTTATACGATTGTCGACTTCACCTCTTTTCGGATAAGCTTCGATCTCATTGGACCGGCCCTTACATTGTTGTCACTGCTTATCCTTATGGGGCCATCGAGATAAGAGATCCCGACAATGGCAAGGAGTTTAAAGTAAATGGACATCAATTAAAGCCATTTGTCGAGACATTTGATTCAGAGGACATGTCCATGCCTCTGATTGCTCCTGTTTATCAGGACTGATCTCCTAGTCTGATGGAGGTATAGGTAGGTTTATTACTTTCATAGGACTAGGATTGTTGCTGAAGACGGTAAATTTAGCGCTCCTGGGAGGCAACCCAGCTTTTCATTTCATTTTTCTAGTTAAATGATTCAATGTTTGTGGGTAACATTACTGCAAACCCTCACGAGACTACAACTCGTCCACTAGGCGTAATCTAGGGGTTTAAAGGCTTGCTGCATATGCTAAATGCAATCGAGAGCACTTGCGAAAGTGGTATAGGTAGGATTCTATTTTTGTTATTCTCTCACTAACCTGCTCTCTTCCAGTGATCTCTTGAAAAATCTCTCTCAATTCGTTATTCAGGTACTATCTTCCCATTACTTCTTATTTACTTTTGTTGTCTCAGGTACATTGCATGCTCATATCTTTTACATTGAGGACAATGTAAATTTTAGGTTGGGGGTGGGGGATTAGGTTACCTAATCAGAGTTTTCTTGGTCTTGAGAGCAAAAATTTGTGAAAATTTTTAATTTTATGAAATTTCTTATGATTTTAAAATGATTTTGACGGATATCCTTGACTTAGAATTTCAAGATTCGTGGTGTTGATAATTTGTGACTCTTAGATTCAGTATCTATTAGACTTCACGGTTAAGTTCGAATTATTAATCCATGATTAGAAGTTGTAAACATTGATTGAGTCATGAGTTCATGTGCCACATCTTGCTTTCACATTAAGGTTTTAGTCTGATATTGAAGGGTTAACTTGGTAATCACTAAGGATGTGAAGAAACCGCTTGAAAATTTGCCCATCATGATCAATTAAAGAAAAAAAAAAAGAAAAAAAAAGAGATAACTTTGGAAAAGGTTTGGGTGAATAATCTTCATCATAGGTTTGCTCCCTATAGGTGTAGATTTAATACTCCTAGAATGACATGCGAAAAAGAGTTGGGTGTACAGTCTTCACTATAGGTTTTCTCCCTGTAGGTGAGGATTTGATACCTCTTCTTGACGTTACTTTTAAAATCAAAGGAACAAAGAAAATGAAAAGATAACCTGTGAGGCAAGTTTTGATTTAAGTCTTGGTTATCATGAATTCTTTTATTGGTTACCAAGGATATCATGAAATTGACGATTGGATCTCTTAATGATGATAAGCTGAGATTACACTATACAACCATGGGTCTCAATGATTAAAGTTGTTCTAATTGATAGATTAATACTTTGAACTTGAGTATGAGTCTACTGAGCGCTTGAATCCAGGAGAGAGTAATCCCCAACATTCATGAATCTTAGAAGTTTAGTATTTGGATTATTTTGTAAAAATCACTCGGGTTTATGAAAATCATCCTAAACGTCTTAAACTATTTTTCGCATACTTTGCTCCGGACTAGCAAAATGCTGGTTGGGGGTTATGTTGAGGGTTAAATATTGCATATTAGACCCCAAATATTGCCTGGATTTATGAATATAATATTGTTTAATGGCCCGTTTTAACTGTGTTTGTGCTGCAAGGTGTGATTATGAGCTTGAACTGAAAATAGGTGTTTAAAGCATGGATTTAACGATCTGAAGACACCAAGGCCAGGGACGGACTCCAGGGGACCAAGATCTATGCCAGGGATCAGCAAAAATCAAAGAACCGAAGCTCAATTGGCCTAAAACTCATCCAGAATGAAAGATCACATCTTTCCCACCATCCGTTCGGTTCGAAACTTCATACGTGGCCTGAGAACAAGAAATTAACTGTACACGTCGAATTTCAGCCGTTGGATCCTTGTAGAAGTGGATTAACGGGTAGATCAGCCCTCAGAATCATGATTCTGGGTCCATCTGCTAGTTGGATGTGCTTCATCTTCAGTCCCTACGGGTTAAAGTATATGATAAAATGGATGGACGGAGCAGATTCCTCTTAACATCACGGTGGGACCCGCTTTCGTAGGATGAGCACACATTGCACAAGTGCACTGGAGGTGCACTGAATGCAAAGTCGGTTTGAACCGACTTTGACCAGCATCCGCCCGACTTTCTAAACAGAGAAGGAAGTCTCTGTTGCGTTTCATGGCGTCCGCTGATCCATCAGTGGCCCACCATCATTGCGCAACTCGACGATCGGATCCGTTTATCATGTTTGGAGGGGGGCTGGAACCGTCACCTAGGTGGAAACTTTTTAAGAAGAAGCATGTGAGATATTCTAACCGTTCAAACACCAGACAGACGGTCGGGTGAGATCTCTAGTGGACCACACCTCAATCAACTCAGTCTTGGCCTTCCCGAACGGTTTTTCGCCCTGAAGCTAATGGACGGCTTAGATTCTCGAAAGACAAGTGAAGTGGGCCCACCAAACACGTCAGCGCGTTTGCGTATGAGTTACGCACGTCCGGAAAAATTGAATTTTTTGTGAAAGTTGTGGCCAACGATCATTGATCTATTTAATGATCCAAACCGTTCATAATTTTCAAAGGGGGGTCTTTACCCCAACCATGAAGAGAAATCGGATCGTGGGACAGTGTCCGCCTAAAAATCTGAGCCGAATACAACTCGGTTTGCGGCTTCTCTACGATTGAGTGTTGCTGCGTGACTTTTTACGCAGTCCACAGACTCCACCAAGGTCGGTTCTCCAAATCGACAGTAAGGTCGACTGTCTTCAAGCTACTAAAAAGGGGAGGCATTGAAGTGTAGAAAAAAAAAAAGAATCATCTACGGCTCGAGCTTGGACGTGGGAGAGGAGGAGAGAGAGACTATTTCTTTTTCTTTTTTTTCTTTTAGTTTATTTTAGATTTTTGCCTACTCATATCTATGAGTGCCTAAACCTCTTAGCTGGGGCTAAGAGGTGAAGCTTGTAGCGTGATGGGGGACTTCAATTATACCTTTTGTTTATAACTGAATTGATTTTGAAGTTAGTTAATTAAAGGGAATGTTTCTAGTTTTTAATGGTCTATTGTGACTGAAATTACAATGGGTCTGCAATAGCTTTGAGCATTTTTCTTGTCTTTTTTTGTTTATGACGTCAGGAAGCCCTGTTGTTCACCATAGTCTCCTGGGCATGGTTGGATGTCGGTACCCTTCCTAACTTTCATACATGTGATTGGGTGGTAATTAGTTTAATTCTGTTGTTTGCCATAGTCTTTAGGCATGGTTTGGTGATGGAATCCATTCTAATTCATATACCTTTCATCTCTTGAAAACTAGATCAATGACAGTTTAGTTAATTTCTATGAACATGCATAAGGTCTCCCTAATCTCTACAAGTGGATCCTCTGAATCCCTAGTGCCCTCTCTCTGAATTTCTCTTAAGTTTTAGATAATAATTTCATAATTATTCCTTGAAACTCTAGTTGATTTAGGTTGCATCTCATTCTAGTTCTAGTTTAGTTAGTTTTAGATAACGTACAGGTTTCAGTCCCTTGGGATTCGACCTCGGTCTTACCGAGTTATTACTACATCACAACCCTGTACTTAGGGAGTGAACAATACACTTCGCACTAACTGCCTCCTCCCTAGCCGCACAACCAAGCTAGTGGAATATACCTTACTATCTGCTTGGACAGTAGTCTGCCTATACCTACCCAGCTCGTCGATAGCGGACTCGTTTATGAGCTGGTTAAACTCAGCCTAGCTTATAGTCTCCCTCACTCGGGCGGATAAGGCCCCACCCCCTCTCAACCAACCATGACACAGTGGGAGACATGGCCTACTGGTATTCAGCACTTCGACGCTCGTGTATCCACTCGGTCTAGACATTGGAGCAACTCTTGGTACCAAAAAGGTTCTGGGACTCAATCAAGGACATCCTAAGTACCTACAGTGCTATAACCAAGTATTTTTGTATCCGATACAACCATCCACGATGTGCCTGTGAAGCCACAACCCCGATGTCGCTAGGGTGTACAATGATCAAGTCACTCATATACGAGATGCATGAATCACACCGTGCAGTCATGCAGCAATCCCGTGCATACCACGTGATCATATGGGGCACTCCACCTCATAAGGAGTCCCGTAAATGTCTAAGCCCAACAGCTTATACTATGATCAGACATTCCCCATATCAAGCATACATATAATGCATATGGCATGAGGCATGAAATTATACTAAGCATATTATAAAGAAATGAATTATCCTTTCAACGTAGATGGGGCTAAATGGCCTACACACAAAAAGTACAGGCCTATCAATGGGCCCTAGGGATAGTCATAATGCGGACATTTAACCAACATTATTCTTGTAATGCGGACGTCAAATCAACATTGCTCCCAAGGTATGGCCCGCCATAAAACATCATTACACAAACCATGGAAGAATCACACATTGCAATGGACCCTAAGGACATCCCGTTGGCCTCGACCCATGGGCCTTAGATACAGCAAATGGGTTGCATCATATGGGCCTTAGATAAATCAAGTGGGCCACATCAATGGGCCTTATGTAGATTACAATGGACCATAACCCCATGGCCTTTGAATACATCACAATGGGCCTCGTAACATGGGCCCCTATATATCAAAGTGGGCCATATCACATGGGCCTTATATTCATCAAGTGGTCCACATCAATGGGCCACACCAATGGGCCTTATGTACATAGCAATAGGCCGTAACGCTTGGGCCTTATAATATATCAAAATGGGCCTAATCACATGGGCCTTACATTCATATATAGCAAGGTGGGCCTCAACGAGTGGGCCATAACTACATCAAGATGGGCCTCCTCAAATGGTCCTTATAAATATCAAGGTGGGCCTCAACAACGGGCCACAAATACATCAAAGATGTATAATATATATATATACATATATATATATATATATATATATATATATATATATATATAAATGAATCATATCTAAAAGATCGACTGGATCGCACTCCAAATATCAATTATGACAATGATTTCCACCAAAAATTCTCAAGGCCCACCGTTAAATAGATGAAGTGAAAACAGAACATCAGTTTGATCGAAATTACTGTGGCCCTTAAGAAGTTTGAACGGTGTATGTCACTGTCTGCACGGGTCCCATCGTCCAGTGATGTGGACGATGCAGACAGAACACATGCACCATGGTGGGTCCCACCATGGACGGTGGAATAAAACACGTACATCACGGTGGGTTCCACCGTCCGCCTGAATGGTGTGAATAAAACTCATACACCATTGTGGTTCCATGTGGGGCCCACCATAAGGTTTATATGCCATCCAACAGTTGATATGGTCACACGGACCTGGATGAAAGGGAAAAATAAATTTTAGATGGGTCCAAAACTTCTACTACACCCAAAAGGGGTTTCAAGGGCAGATGTTCAATCTCACTATTTCCTGTGGCGTGGGCCACCTAAGCTTCCAATATAGCTGATATTTTGGGTGGAGCCCACTGCCCTAAGGGGCCATCAAATGCATGGTGTTGATGTTCAACCCACACCACGTGGGGTCCACGGCTGGGACCCGTGGTCCCTGACCCTATCGCCAGATGCAGCAGTGTCCTGCTGTAGCGTCAGCAGCAAGTGCTGCATCTATTCCTTAATTTTATTGTTTAAAAAAAAATTTGAAATTTTAGGGATTTTCACACGTGGGGCCTGCATCAAGTGGATCCACTATGGTTATTGCATTCCATGGCTCAAGACAAGCCAAACAAGTCTAATATTGAATATATTTCAGCGTGTAGCCAAAATTAAAGTGAATTTAAGTGGTGAGAATTACTGTTTTGAAAGGTATGGCCCGCCCAATGAGCGCATTAGATTCATTTTTCAGATCAATGCCTAAAATGATCCAGGGAATGAGATGGACAACATGGATCAGATTTATACATCAAGGTGAGGCCTACATAAACAACCCACCCAAAATTTTGAATCAAGCTAATGTTTTTATTCTCATCCTAGTAATGTCCAGCGTCCAGGGACGCTGGATGGTCTTCGATACAACACATATTACGACAGGCCACCACGTGGTTAGGTGGTGTAGAACCTACACATATATAAAGTGAGCCTCACCTACAAGTGGCTTAGATCAAATACATGCTTCATAGTGGGGTCCATTCAAGTGGGCCACACAGCCACATCAACCCACAAAGAAAATAAATGAAAGAGAGAAAGAGAGAGAGACGCATGATGGAGGGCTCCGCCACTATGAGCCTTCCCTTGCATTTAATCATACATCAAGTGGGTCCCATTTCATGTGAGCCCACCAAATCAAATATCAACAGTGGAAGTTCCTTCTCTACCCAAAATAGATGGTCTAGATGACCTCTATTTATGCAAATTAAGAAAATAAGCGTCATGATGGGGTCCATGGAGAATGGCCCCACCATGGAATGATCATGATAATTAAGATGGGTCATCGGCCACATCTTAGGGTACAAAGTGAGATCCATACCATCGATCGGTAAGCCTTACTTGGCCCATCATAAAAACATGAAAAATGGCCTATAGAAGCACCCACTGTTTGATCTTCTCGGTCCGTTGGAAAGCCAATCTCCTTGTGCTTCACTTTGATGGTGGAAGATAAGGTTTGAATGGCTAGGATGATGGATTTGGGATAGGAAAGTGGACCACACACTCATTTTTCTCTCACAGAAGAGCTTGGACGTGAGCCTCTTCTCTTGGTTGGGAAAATGTGATGAGAAATGAGAGAGAGAGAGAGAGGGGGTTGTAAGGAGAGAGAGTGAGAGATGGGTGATGGATGTGAGTGATGGGTGGGGTGATGGATGTGAGTGATGGGTGAGGTGATGGTGTACTTGACGTGAGAGTTAACTTGGTGACTGCTTAGCTTGTGGAGAAAGAAAGCATGGGTGTGTGTACTTGACATGAGGTGTTTGATTGATGGATTGATTGGTTGATTGATGGGACATGTTGTAGAGTTTCTCTTGGGATTGCAAACGTGTGGTGTTTTCTTCGAAATAAACACCGACCCATATCTCCGTACCAGGTATTAGATCGGTATGCAAGATGCAGCGTTGGAACCATGGCGACGGCGCGGTCACAATGGTACAAGTCTCGGATTAAGCCGACTCAAATCTATAGGATATGACTTAGGGTCGCTCACAAACATCAATTATATGTCGCGGATTACCGAACTTCGACGGAAAGGATTGCGGGAGTCAACGGAACAACATAGACTAGGATATGGGTCTTATAATAATGTAACGCCCTGAAATTCGGGGGTCGAGCATAACTCAGCTCCTGAGTTCCAAAACATCACTTATGCAACTTAAATAATGATGGATGTATGTTGTTTGTATTAGTGCATAAACATGTAGATTAAGCCAAATTAACATACATAATTTAGGGATTGTGAGAAAATGCAAGCGGAAGACTTAAGTACATATATAAACTAAAAATAATCCTCAAAAGATGTGTGCTCTGCCCAGGGCAATAAGTATAACTGTGTATCAAAATACATGTAGAAAACTGTAACAAATCAATATAATCATATCCTAGAATCCCCGCCAATTAGGACAAGGCTCACATGAACCCACCTGAGAACTACATGAACGAGAAAGCCTCCTCGTCCTCATCGAACTCCGACTCCACCTCACAGGCATCACCATCACCTGTAGCTAAGTCAGAGTCTGATTGGTGTTTAAGCACCATCCCAGAATGTGGGAGTGAGTGATCAACTCAGTGGAACTATACAGCAAAGGTTAACATGTTATCAATTCAATCAAGCAATAATGATAAAGCAGTATAAACAAACATGTCCTAGATACTCTTGTTAATGCAAGAATGATATGAAATAATGATGCATGCCCTCACCACAAATTTCCTCTTGCGATAATGTCTAACGATCGCAGCATGAATTACTACTATTGTGCTCTCACACCAATGCTAATAGCACATGCAGTGCGATGTCATGAGTATGATTACCAAGTTCTTATTAGTCCTTTTCATACAGCAGGATTGGGAAGCTAGGACACCTCCCTTATATCAATTCCCAAACATTGATCTATTTTAGAGTCGGCAGTCCTAAGAAATCTCATACGATGTTATGGTTCTAGATCGCTGTAAAGGGCTCGTCACCAATCAATACAGGTCTAGTTATATCCTAAATACTGCAACGAGACCCGTCACCCTTATACAGTGTCAGGATATACTAGAGGTCACTACAGAGGGCTCGTCACTAATCAATGTAGATTGACAGCACGAATAGTGTCTCATACCACCATAATCGGCTCATAAGAGTAGGGTGCTCATTAGTCACTACGGGGAGGCTCGTCGCCCTAGCATAGGCTGACAGGTCGACCACGGTGTCCCATACCACCATGTCCGACTCATGAGTCTTAGGGGATCACGGTACCAAGGTTAACGGGATTTTCACTAGTGAGTTCAGTGCCTTAGATTCAAACAGTAGTGACCAAACATGGTGAACATATATCGGTCAATCAGGTTAGTTGAAAAGCTCAACTAGGCCAAGCGTACATTAAGTTGAACAACATGTAATGCATAAGCACTCCATGTGGCCTAACCACTATCGAACATCCCAAGCACAACTCGGATTCGTTAAACTCATCCTTCGTGGTGAAAACGACCTCAACCACCATTTGAAAAACGGTTACCGATAACCTGGACTGTAATACAGCCCCAATCACTTACAAACTCAGTAATAGGCATATGATTCATATCCTACATTCATATGAACATTTATGAAATATAACTTGAACATAAATACAATACATGGAGGAAATCATGCACACAGTTAACATGAATAATTTAGGCTAACAAATCCATGGAGGAAATCATATACTCAGGTAATGTGATTGAGATTCATATCTCAACAACCTTAAAAATCACACTTTACTAACTACTAACTCAATCAAGCATATATACAAACACTTAGACTACACTATTCGACATACATCACGTATGTCAACCATATAGCATAATAAGGCGATTCCTTTCATCAAGGAGTCGTCGCGTATATAACGTTCATGAATCAATGACAAAGAATCATGGCAATCATAACAGCAAATTCCATACATATACGGGTATTCTAGCATATACATGAAATACTCTATTTATAACATAGATTATACATATACGTAAATCGAAACAGATAGCACATTTGGCATGTGTAATAGCATTCATGTCATGAATAAATCATTATCTTACATTGAAAGTCTTAAAAACCATAACCTAAATGTATATAATTCACACCTTAAAACAGAAAATGCTTAATGAGTATGATTCAGACGATAAGTCTTCGTCAACGGCAGATACGCTACCTAAAGCATGAAACAGGTTAGCTATAACTTCACTACAACTATTCTAAGCTCCAAAATAGGTTAGGGTTTGATTAACTTACCCAAGAACGGAATTAGAATCGCCAGAATAACGATTCAGATATGCAGGATCGATACGTAGAAGAACTGGGAAGAATCTCATGGAGAAACAACAAATTCTCTCTTACTTTCTCTCTCCTTTCTCTCTCTTCACTTAGCTAGGGTTTAGGAAATTCGTATGGGATTTGGGAATGAGAGTTTAAGGCCTTTTTATAAGCCTAAAATCGACGGAAATAGCCATAGGGCCAAGGTATACTTAAGTTATAACCAAATCGAGCTCTTTCTAATCAACGGAGCACTTCTGGAGGTCCTCTTATCAAACGCGATCGGACTTAAGCTCACTAGTATTGGATCTTAAGTAAGTTAAGTTTTTTGTCCAATCGAGTTTTCAGATCGTCCGTGGTGGACCAGTTTTAATTCAGCAGTCACCGAAATTCGATTAGGGCCACAAGTACTTTGACATGTATGGGCCACCTTTCCTGATCCGAGGGTAAATTTGGGTCGAAATCTAACGGTCAGAATGCTTAGAAATAACACGCAAGCGACAAGACCCAGATTACTTAAAATCATATTTAATTTTCTAAAAATCTTCACTTTCTCACTCTCTTCACTCCAGACTCAAGGAAATGGTCTCAGGACATCATTTGGCCTTAATTTTCGAGGTGATACTCAAGTCCAACTAGGCGGTCATAATGGCTAAGTTCATCGCTATCAGACTTTCAACGCGCGATCTAGGTCCGATACGAAGTTTTAAAGTGCTCCCAAGAGCAACTGGCTTTAGAGTTGGATCCTAGATTTCAGGGTAATATCAGAGTAAGAAAAAATATCAGAGTAAGAAAAAATGCTGGCAAATCCACAAGTCATACAATATCAAAGTATGCAATGCAGATCGGCTATGCAAATACTAATTCATAGAAAGCCAAATATCAGATGTCAAGGATGTAATGCAATATACAATTCCTAATGAAACATGATTACCACTAACCTCATCTAGGCCATATAAATGCAGAAACATACCAACCCAAATGCCATATGCTGTGGATGTAATGCAATATGCAGATCCTGGCGATCCCATAATACCATCAACCTTATTCATGATATGCAATACAAAAGCATAGTAAACCAAATGTTATGTGCTGAGGATGCAATGCAATATGCGATGTGAATGAAATGACCAAGCTATAGTGTGAAGTCGAGGTACTAGTATGTAATATTACAAGTTGTGAAGTTCATCACAAGGGACTTCTAACCAAACTAGCCCATGCCTGATTTGGATAGCTAGATACAATGTTGTAAGCACTTGATCTCAGGTTGGTCTCCTACCCAACTGAAATCATGGCCATTACGAGGGTACACATAATGATCTAGTTACACACTACCAGCCCAAGTGGACAGTGAATAAATGAATGAATGAGATGCTGAGTACGGAACTTCTACTCAAGTCCATATATCAGTATCGTACATCTTTGGGATCAACATTGAGGTCTAGTACACTCCACACTGGTTGCCGCCTTCCTAGCCGCACAACTAAGTGAGTGAGAAAAACCTCACTTCCCGCCTACCAATATCGACCCTGCTCATCGGTATTAAACTCATTCATGAGCTAATCAAACTCTTCCTAGCTTACAACCCCTTCACTCGAGCGAATAAGGCCATACCCCCTTCCAACCAACCACGACATAGTGGGAGATGCAACCTAATGGTATGCGGCCCTCTTGTGCTCATGTATCCATTCAGTCTAGACATTGAAGTGTTTCCTTACTACGAAGGTTTAGGGACTTTTACCCATAGACAACTAACATGCTCAGATGCTTGAACTAAACATTTCTAGTGTCCCATCTAGTCATCCACGACATGCCTGTGGAGGCCATAGCCTTGATGTCATTAAGATGAATAGTGGTCATATCATAAAATGCGAATGCATTAATTATACCATCTAATCATGGATAAAACCTGTGCATATGGCACGTTCATGTGGGGCAACTCCGTCTTGCAAGGAGTCCCCTAAATATCTCAACCCAACGGTAACGCTATGATCAAACATTCCTTACAACAGTCATACAAATCATACGTATGAATATGTATCATGATGTAATATTAAGCATGTTCTTAGTGTGTTTTACTAGACTATGTATAGTAGCATGATTATTAGATATAAACAGTAATGGGCTTTAACCGGTATATCACATAAAAAAGAGTAGGAGTTAAATGACATGCCCCTTCTACAACTATAGAAGTCCATGTGGTATGACATGCCTCAAACTCAGAAACTGGGCTCACAAAATTCTTGATCACCAAATCCGGTGCCAATAGCCTCTGTAGTACCCTATTTTCAGCTCCCGACACCCATATACCAAGTTCCGATCTTGCGATCCTATAAGGAGGATTTTTAACATAAATTTGATTCGTGATAAGCATAACCATAAGCATAACCCATAAATAATAACCAAGACATCATCAAAAAATCCACTATGATTAAAAAACTTTAAGGTACAATGCGCATACTATGATAATAATAACGAAAACTCTTGAAACTCGACTGCACACTCCTGTTGCACTAAGCCACGACTGTGTCTCAGTGTCATCTGTGAACATCAATTGTGCATAGGCTTATAAAAAGCTTAGAGGGTGTTGTAAGTATGTGCGCAATATGAGCATGCTTAGAATCTAATATCAGAGTAATGCGAAATATGCTGGTGAATCCATGAAAACTATCAGCCGTACCAAGGCTATACAATGCAAGGCATGAATGCTATCGTCCATATTAAGACCATGCGATATAAGACATGAATACTATCAGTCACATCTAGTCTATGCAATGTAAGGCATGAATATTATTAGCCACATCAATGCCATACGATGCAAGGAGTGAATGATGTCGAGCATAACAAGGCCATGTGATGCAAGATGCAACTCAAGCATACCAGTCCTCATCCGAATTCACATATCAATGCAGCTCATCACTAGAGTATGATTTGGGCCTAATAATTTGAGTTAACCCACTAAGAGAATGATGAGAATAGGCCTATCAAGGCTTAAAGGAAGGTCAAAATGTGGACATTTAACCATCATTGCCCATCAATGTGGACATTTAATCAACATTGCTCCCACAGAGTGGCCCACATAGAGCCACACATATAGTGGGCCCATGGCCTCACACAAGGGCCTAATATACATCACCATGGGCCTCACTCATGGGCCTAATACACATCACGATGGGCCTTACTCATGGGCCACATTTTCATCACATTGGGCCTCATCATATGGGCCTTATATACATCAAATGGGCTGCAATTCATGGGCCTCATATATATTAAATGGGCCACAATACATGGGCCCTGAATACATCACAATGGGCCTCACCATATGGGCCTCATATATATCACATGGACCACATCACATGGGTTGCACCAATGGGCATCATATCATCAAGTGGGCTGCATCAATGGGCCATGCCAATAGGCCTCATATATATAAAGTGGGTCACGCCATCTACACCATTCATCTACTTAAAGATCATTTTAGAGCATTCCCAAAAAATGAATCATATCGAAAGATCATCTAGACCATACCACAAATAATAGTGGAGATAATGATGTCCACTTATTAAAATCCACAGGTCCCACCATAACGATTATTTTCCATCCAATCTGTTCATAAGATTACAAAGGCTTGAATCAAGAGGGAAACCAATTTCATATTGATCCAGAACTTCTGTGACCCCAAATAGTTTCAATGGTGGACGTCCAATCTCCACTGATTTTTATAGTGTGGTCCACTTGATAAATAGATCTGTCTTATTTTTAGTCTCAAGTCTTAAGATGGGCTCACCATCCGGATGGACGGTTTGGATGTAACATGTACATCATATGGTGAGCCCCACACAAGGACGGTGTGGATCAACGTAAACATCATGGAGGGACCCATAGAACTTGTTGCACCAATCCAATAGCTAGATAGCTGGTGTGAGGTACACTAGCCATCCCACTTCCCAAGGTGGGTCCACACGTGTGGGGTGGGTCCCACACAGATGAAAAACTAGGATATAACACGTACATCATGGCAAAGCTCATATGGAACCATCCAAAGATGGACGGTGCAAAAACATATATTAAGGGTGGGTTCCCATGACTAGTTAGACGATAGAGTTCCCAGATGTGCAGGGTGGGTCCCACCATCCACCAAATGGACAGATGGTTGGGATATAATACATACATCATGTGGGACCCTAGAACTTGTTGACATTATGCATAGCTGGAGCTGCTGCGTGGGGTCCTCAAAATGGATGGTCTAGATGAAACAGTGGATGGCATGGGATGAAACATATACATCATGTTGGGCTCCCACTTGTCCAGTCCATGGACGGTGTAGATGGTGGGACCCACCGCACTTGCTGACGTCACAACAGTGGGACCCACAGAGCTTGATGGCATCAATATACCAACTATATAACTGGTATGAGGTACCTAGCCAATCCATTTTCCCATTTCAGATGGGTCCCACATCCCTGCTGGATGGTGGAGATCCCACATGTGCAGGCTCAGTCCCACCATCCCAGGGACGGACGACTAGGATAAAATACATAAATTAGGTGGGTCCCATGAGCGTGGCCCACTAGAACTTGCTGTCGTTGTACAATAGCTATATAACTATTGTAGGTACACCAGCCAATTAACTTTCAAGGTGGGGTCCATCTTGTGGACGGTGTGGATCAAGTGGGCCATATAATCATCATCATCATCAAAAATAAAGAGAGAGAGAGAGAGAGAGAGAGACAGTGTAGTGGAGGGATCCCGCTACTATGAGCCCCTCATATAATTACAACATATACATCAAATTGGGTCCCATAACAAGTGGGCCATCAAATTGAAAATCAACAGTGGATCACCCACCGATGACACTCCTTCTTTAGCTCCTTTGACTCCTAAGCTCCTTGGCTTTACTCTTTGATGGTGGATGATAAAGATTGGATGGCTGAGATGGGAGATTGGGTGGTAGGGAGTGAGCCACACTAGGCTTCTTTCTCTATAGAAATTACTTGGACGGTTTCTCTCCTTGGGAACTTGAGAGTGAAGAGAGAAAAGGCGAGCGAGCGAGAGAGAGAAGTGATGGGATGAAAAGGGATGAAGTGATGAGTGATGGGTGGAGTGATGGAGTTGTAAGAAAGGGATAGGTGGAGAGAAAGAGGGAGTTGACTTTGGGAATGAGAGAGGGATGGGCTAGGTAAGGTTGTGTACTTGACTTTGATTAATGGATTGATGTGATGTTTAGGGTAGAGATTCTCTTGAAAATTACAACGCAAGGTGTTTTCCTCGAAATAAAGGCGGACCCACATCTTTTGGCTTGGGTGTCTAATCGGCGTGCGAGATGCAGCGTTGGAACCACGGCGACAACGCAGTCGCTAGGATACAAGTTTCAAGTAAACTGACATAGATATACAGGATGCGACTTAGGGTCACGTGCAAATGTTGATTACAGGTCACGGGTTATCGAAATTTGACCGGGAAGACTGCGGAAGCCTATGGAACGGTATGGACTATGATACAAGCCTTACAGCTCTCCCCTCCTAAAAGAAATTTTATCCTCAAAATTTACACAATCATCACAACTAGACATAACTCATAAGGAAAAGGAAGCATAACATCATCATATAAAATGAGAGACAGTATATATGATACAACATATAATCAATCATCAAAGAAATGAGGATAGCATTCTTGAATCTTGACCTCACGTTCCTAAAACACCTCATCAACAGAATGGTGACCCCATTGCACCTTTACCAAGGGAATGACCTTAGTCCGGAGGACCTTCTCCTTTCAGTCAAGGATACAAATTGGCTGCTCAATATAAGAAGCATCCTCGCGAACCTCCAGTGACTGCCAATCAATAATTGGAATGGTGTCTAATCCAAACTTCTTAGCATAGAGACATGAAAAATATTGTGAATGCCAGACAACTGAGATGGCAAGGTAAGCCGATAGGCCACTGTGCCAACACGCCCAGTGATCTCGAAAGGTCCTATGAATCTCGGGGCAAGCTTGCCCTTTGCTCCAAATAGAAATATGCCTTTCATGGGCGAGACCTTGAGATACACTCAGTCCCCAACAACAAACTCTAAGGGACGATGACGGTGATAAAAAAAAACTCTTATGCCAGCTCTGAGATGTGTGCATCCTCTGCCAAAATGGTATTGATAGCCTCTGATGTCTACTATACAAGCTTAGGACCTAGAAGATGCCGCTCTCCAACCCTTATCCAACAACTCAGAGATCTATATGGTCTGCCATATAATGCCTCAAAAGGAGTTATGTCAATGGTCACCTGATAGTTATTGTTGTATACAAACTCAACCAATCACAGATGCTCATCTCAGGTGCCCCCGAAGTCAATCATGCAGGCCTGAAGCATATCTCAAGGATGTAGTTGATCCTCTAGTTTGCCCACAGATCTATGGATGATATGCGGTGCTAAGCTACAAAACAGACCCCATTGCTCTCTGAAAATTCTTCCAAAACTGAGACATGAACCTTGCATCTCGGTTAGAAATGATTGAGACTGGAATACCGTGCAGTCTCATAATCTCCCTGATGAATAACCTGGTAAGTCGGTCCAAAAACTAAGTTGTACAAATGTGAGAAAATGCTCCATCTTCGTCAGACGATCCACTACAACCCAGATGACGTCATGACAGCACTAAGTCCTCGGTAAGCCCATAATCAAATCTGTTAATACATGCTCTGTCATGACCCAAACCCAGGGATGGACAGCTTCCGTGGTGCCCCGAATCTGAAACTCAACTTCCATATACCAAGTCCTGAGTTCTGCGCACCCTAAGGAAGATTTTTTACTGATTTTTTTTCTATACATATAAAAATACCTGAGCATGAAGATCCATGATCAAAATACCAAGTAATACTCACCATTATAAATCTCGATGGTTACAAGTACAATGCTCTCTAAAGATACACGAAGGTACACAATATCAACATTGCCAAATCGAAAAATAGATACAATGCATCGAGAAAGCTAAATCTTCCAAGCTACTACAGCCCTGAAAAAATGGGAAATAAGAAGCTTAGGCAAAAAGCCTAGTGAGTACACACGTGTGTGCAGTGTGTCCTACATGCAAGCAAGACAATTATGCCACAAGGAAATCCTGTATAGTGAAAGGCATGTATTAGGTAAGGTATGATGCCAATGTCAATGCAGTGCATATGCATCATAGTATTACTCTGAGTCAATGCTACCAGCATCACCAAGTCATATTTTCATTTCTCCCACACCACAGCCATAACCGTATTACACGCATCCGTAATCACATCATCATCATCATATTATTATACCATATCATAATTGTATATCTTGGGAAGCACTATGGTCGATACCATGCACCAGACATTAGTAATCGACTTCGCATACTCATCTTGTGGTGGACTTCCACCAACTGTATATCATGAAAAACACCATGGTCGATACCTATGCACCAGACACCAGTAATCAACCTCACATACCTGCCTTGCAGTGGACTTTCACCCGACATGCCAGTAGAGGACTTCATTCGCACTTCTCCTCACCGGCGAGTCAGACCGGTCCCTGTTTGCACCTCAGCCCTTAAGCAGGTTAGACCCACCTCTTCTCAACCCGACCTTGTCAGTGGGAGTCAAATCCATGACCCATGTATCCACTTGGCCTGACAATGAGGCAACCCTAGCTAGCATAAGGGTTTAGGGACTTTCAACCCAAGAGGCACATCATCCCCTAGTATTTCCACACTTCCAGTGTCCCATTCATTTTCAGGGATAACTCAAGTCATTATCATAAATGTACATTCCATTGTCAAGATCCAACTCATGTTATACGGCATAATTGTGGTATTTCAATCATCATTTATGTCATGATTGTACATGAATTTAAGTAATCATGATAAGGCATATGTTCAAGTGCATGTGGCATGCATATAATGTTATGAGTTTAGGGTCTCCTTTAAGGTAAAAATGACTTACAATCATCATATGCCACTATCAACTATATCAATCCATGATCATGTAATTAAACTGAAGAGGACATGTCTTACATGTGAACAAATGTATTAAAGTACACTTGCACATACCATCATTCCATAGTACATGAGTATGATCAATATCAACATGGTTAAGTAGATGAATTTAGTATGCTAGGGAGTGGAACAACATTAATTAAGTATTAAATTACATGCTTCTATTAACCACAATTACTAACATCACTAATATCATCCATAACTATCATAATCATGAGCATTAATTGTAATAAGAGTTACACCATATCTTTTGCAAGATAGATATTCCATTAGTGGCTTTGACCAAACATTAATTTTTTTCTATTAGGACCACACAGTTATACGCTAACTGGGCGTTATGATTAATGAGTGGTGGTGACGCAAAGTACATGCACCAAGTAGTCATGAAATGAAAGGTACATAGTAAATGAGTCACAGGATGGATAGTGCTAGTGAAACTCATATAATGTAGAGGGTTCACTTTCAAGTGAGCTAGTAGTAGGATGGATTTGTAAATAATTATTATAGTAGTTCTACAGTGGTTTAGAAGGCACAAGTAAATCTCATAAGATACAGTGAGCTCTAAGTTGAATAGTTAGGTATATAATATACACAAAAGAGTTAGTCACGGTTGGATAATGTGGGTTTGTCTCATACAACGTAGTGGGTCCTACTTCCAAGTGGTACTATAAGCAGATGGGTTCACAAGTGTTCGAATGTTGTATGTTCAATTAATACTATTTCATATCGGCTGACTTATTTAGGATTTGGATCTAAGTCATTTTAGAATCATGTTCTGGAATTATCTAGCTTAACTAGTGAAATATACAATACTTACATCAAGGTAGGGTCCATAATCAATCTGACACACGTCTAAAATTCACATACCCCAAGAGGTTACACCAGTAGCATAATCCACGAGTCTGAGTAATCACATAATTCTCATATGCCCACATGGTCTTATGGCCACTCCATTATCAAAAGTCCATATGGTTGAGTGGCCACACAAATATCTCTACTTGTCATAATAATTCAAAATATCCAAACCTAGTTGATCAATCATAATCGCACCCGCCATTCATGGCTACGCTACATTATACTAAGTATTATACTATAACCACTTCACACATTACATAGCTAATGACTCATATTCGATGTCACATGATTAAGGGTCAAGTACTACGTTCTATAACATGGCATATATTTTAGTGGTCCCCACATCAGTCTCAGTAATGAGCATAATATAATAATCGTATTTATGTCATATTACACTGAATTAAGGGTCATGTTAATATCACGTTGTATAATCCAACCGCACACCACAAATCATATCATGATTAGGTAATCCAAATATACCATCTGGTTGTACATAATTCGAGTACCATTAAATGTCTATAAGAATGTGGTCACGTTGTTGGGCGGCTACCAAAGCCACTTGATTTCGTACTATTAGGTGGCCTTGTACATATTTCACAATTATACGATTAGATGACTACATATACACCACCTTTGTACAAGATTAGGTGGCCATACTTATACTACATGACCTCATGAACAAGGGATCAGCCTCAACTCACTACATCACATTGTTCATACCCATCCACTCCATCACACCCTCACACTAGATTAAGTGGGTATTCACACATCTTACAAACATAATATTAAAAGATAAGAACCACCATTTTTATACCAGTAAGTGGGCCATACAAGATCATGGGGTCGCACAGGTAAGTGGGCCGCAAAAATCATCATTTTATTGGTTTAAGTATGCTAATGAATTTCAACTCAAATAATAACTTCATGTTTTCAGTTAATCTAATGGTGGATAACTCTTGTATGGTTTGGATGACATATAAACATAATAGTGGGGCACACAACAGCCCCCAATAAACTTGGAAGGCAGATAAACTCTATAGTGGGTCCCACATGCTAGTGGACCCACTTGAGTTTGGGTGACAAATAAACATTAAAGTGACCGTAAGAAGGTTGGCAACGGTAGAGGGTCACCATTTATGGAACACAAATGGACAGGTTGGATATCTTCTAGACATTATTGTGGATCATTAAAGGTTTCAACTATGGGCATTTTGGGCTTGTCCAAGTGGGTGGGTCCCATGATGTAGCAAGGCCATACTTATTATGTCTGCAAAAGCTGATAGATGGTGTGGATCTAAAATACATATGTAACGTCCTGGAAAATTCTGTACAAAGATCCGAGTACCGCCATAGGCAGAAATCACTTAAGACTAAATCCTTTAGAAATTAAATGAGAATTAACTAATACTAAACTAGATTACCTGAGAAATTAACACCAATAACTTTAAATACGATCTGTAAGACCTAAAACTCGTATAATTGTTAATGCTTACCCTAAAACCTAGGATCCATATCTAAACCCGGTTGCTCTCGGGAGCACATTGAAACTCCGTATCGGACCTAGACAGTACATCGAAAGTCCGATAGTGACAAACTTTGACAAATACGACCGTCTTATTCGACTTGACGACCACCTCAAAAATTAAGTCCAGATGATGTCCTGTGATGATTTACTTGAGTCCGGAGCGAAGTGTATGAGAAAAGTGAATGTTTTTAGAAATTAAATACAAATTTAAGTAAACTGAGTTGTGTTGCTTGCGGGCCGGTTATAAGAATTTTGACCATTGGAATCTGACCCAAATACACGCTCGGATCAAGGAAGATGTCCCACACATGCCAATATACTTGTGGCCCTGATCGAGTATTGGTGATCGTTGAACTGAAACTGGTCCGCCACGGTCGATCTGTAAACCCGATCAAACTAAAAACTTAGCTTGATCAAGATCTAATATCAGAGAGCTTAAGTCCGACCGCAATCAGCAAAGGGACCTCTAGAAATGTCCCGTTAGATCATAACAAGCCTGATTTGGTTATAACCTAAGTATACTATGGCCCTGGGACTATTTTTGTCAGTTCTGGGCCTATATAAGGGCTTAAAAACTCCTCTCACATATTCCATACGAATTTCAAAACCCTAGCTAAGAAAAAGAGAGAGTAAAGAGAGAGATAATGAGAGAGAAGTTAGTGATTCATCCTGAGATTCTTCTCAGCTACAGTACGTGCCTAATCCACCTATTCGTATCGCTATACGGGTGATACCGATTCCATATTTGGGTAAGAAATCCTAACCCTAATTCGTTTTAGGGTTTTCAAATAGTTTAAATGACGATGTAGTTAACCTACTTCATACTCTAGGTTGTTAATCAGCCGTTTACGAAGACTAAACGTCTAAATCATATCCATTACGCGCTTATCAGTTTAAGGTGCGGACTATATATGGTTAGGTTATGGTTTTCAAGACTTTCAATGTCAGATAATGATTTATTACTAACGTGGGTGCCATTACACATGCCAAATGCGCTATCTGTTTCTTTTTACGTATATGTATAAACTATGTTGTAAATAGAGTATTCCATATGTTTTTTGAAATGTTTGTATGCATTTGGAATTTGAATTTGGGATTGCCATGATTAACTACCATAGGTACATGATTGTTATGCATGCGATAACTCCTTAGAAAAAGGATTTGCCCTAATACGTAATATCGCCAACATACATGATGTATGTTGAAAAGTGTAGTCTAAGTGTTTGTGAAAATGTCTGAATGAGTTAGTAGTTAGTAAAGTGTGATTTATGAGGGAGTTGAGATATGAATCCCAACTACCTTAACTGTGTGTATGATTTCCTCCATGAACTGTATAATCTTCTTATTCATGTTTAACTGTGTGTATGATTTCCTCCATGTACTGTGTATTCATATTAAAGTTATATTCCATAACATATTCATATGATTGTAGGATTTGACTTAAATATTCATTATTGTGATTGTACATGGTTCGGACTATATCACAGTCCAGGTAATCGGTAACAATTCTTGAACTGGTGGCTGAGGTTATTTTCGCCACGCAGGATGTGTTCGATGAATTTGAGTCGTACTTGGGATGTCGGCAGTGGTTAGGCCACACGGAGTGCTTATACATTTCATGTCGATCAACTCAACGTGCACTCGTCCTAGTCAAGCTCGTCAATGAACCCGATCGATCCGATGTATGTTCACCATGTTTGGATGCTACTACTTGAATCTAAGGTGCCAAACTCACCAGTGAAATTTTGTTAACCTTGGTACCTCAATCCGCTAAGACTCATGAGCTGGACGTGGTGGTATGGGACACCGTGGTCGAGCTGTCGGCCTATGTTGTGACGACGAGCCTCCCCGTAGTGACCAGTGAGCAACCCAAACTCGTGAGCCGAATACGGTGGTATGGGACACTTTATTCATGCTGTCGGCCTACACTGATTGGTGACGAGCCCTCTGTAGCGACCTCGAGCATATCCTGAAACTGCATTGAGGCGACGAGCCTTATTGTAGCATCTAGGGTATAACTAGGCCTGCATTGATTAGTGACTAGCCCTTTGTAGCGACCTAGAACCATAACCTCGTATGAGATTTACTAGGAATGACGACCCTAGAATGGATCATTGTTGGGTATTGACATAAGGGAGGTACCTTAGCTTCCCAATCCTGCTATATGAAAAGGACTAAAAAGAACTTGGTAATCATGTACATGCACCGCACTGCATGTGTCGTTTGGCGTTGGGCAGAGCACTGAGGAAGTGACTGACATTCGCGACCGTAAGATGAAGATCACAGAGGGAGTGCAGGTGAGGGCATGCATCATTTCTTCATACATTCTTGCATTAGCCAGAGTAATTAGGGATGTTTGATTGTATTGCTTTATCATTACTACTTGATTGAATTGATAACATATTAACCTTTATTGTATAGTTCCACTCAGTTGATCACTCACTCCCACGTTCTAGGATAGTGCTTAAACACCAACCAGACTCTGTCTTAGATGCAGATGTTGATGTAACACCCAAGGCAGAGCTGGAGTTCGAGGATAATGAGGAGGCATTCTCGTGTATGCATTATTTAGGCGGGTTCACTTAGACCGTTCTGAATCATAGGGGCTCCAAGGTTTATATTTTATAGAGAACTATCACATTTTGACATTTGTATTTTGAAAATACTTGTATTTATGACCTGGCAGGGCATACATATTTTGGAGACTCATACTGGTTTATATATTTATTTCAGTCTTCCGTTTACGTATTACAACTGTCCTTAGATTATGTTTTGCTGATTTGGCGTAATCTACTTCATGTTTTATGCACTAATACTGACAACATATATCCATCATTTAAAATGTTGCATAAGTGATGTTTTAGAATTTGGGAGCTGAGTTATACTGGACCCCCAATTTTCAGGGCGTTATAACAGATTCTGGTAAAATTATAGGAGGTTTTAAGGGTGGACATTACAACAATATTGTTTCTTTGGCGCCAAAATATACAGATGATTTGGATGTAGCTTATACATCACAATGGGTCCTGCGGTCTGGTGGGCCCTACATGAGTATCAAAACGAGCTCCTACTTATCCCCATTTATTTATTTATTTTATTATTATTTTTTTTCCTAAGTCCAAGTCTACATATCTTTATTAATAGGTTAGATGTCAAGTATAACAATATAGTGGCTTATTGGAATTTACAATGACGGACCTATAATCCACTAAAATTGTGGTGTGATCCACCTTGACACGTGTCGACCCTCAACACCATCAGTCAGATGCACCAATCCATGGTGGGCCTGGGACTTAAAATCAAGTCAATATGTGGTTTGTGTGGGGCCATACTACATGCAAAAGTTGAGGGGACTACTTTTCATTAAAATATTTATAATTATTTGATGAGCCCACTAAGGTGTGGATCACAAATCCAGCCCATCCATTATGCGTGTCTCACTTGGTTAAGGGGTCAAGCCAAGTTTCATATACATACAAACTTAAGGTGGGGCCCTAGCAAGTGCTTTTGGTCTCCAAGTTATACCAACAATTCAAAGGAGATCAAAGTTACATGGGTCCAAAGTGATGTATTTATTACATATACACAGTCTATCTATCTATCTATTATTATTATTATTATTATTATTATTATTATTATTATTATTATTATTATTATTATTATTATTTCTTCTATTTTTATTTTTAGAGATCATTTTATAGCATCATCAAAAAATGAATCGTATCCAAAGATTATCTAGACCCCACCACAAACAGTAGTGGAGATAATGATTTTACCGTTAAACAATTTAGAGGGCCCACCTTAATGTTTGTTTTCCATCCAATCTATTCATAAGGTCACAAAGACCTGAATTAAGGGAAAATATAAATTTCATACTAGTCTAAAACTTCTGACCAAAAAGGGTTCCAATGGTAGATGTTTAATCCTTGCTGCTTTTGTAGTGTGGCCCACTTGATAGATAGATCTATCCTTTTTCTTTTAATTAATTAATTAATTATTATTATTTTAAGCCTTAAGACAAACTTGAAAAATGAATGGACGGTTTGGATACAGCACATACCTGATGATTAGAATCCAATTTGTTTATATATATTTTATTTTTATTTCTTTATTTATTTATTTTTAATGGTGTGGACCATCTAAGTTCCGTGTTCGGTTGATTTTTTAGGATGACCCATTTTTAAACGGGACTCATCAAATGCACGAAAAGCATCAAGGTGGGTCCTGTGGTGGGGCCCATTTCCCTACCTGTTACAAGCTCCAGCGTCCTCTGGACGCTGGACATCAGCAATGGGCTGACGCCTTGACTATACATTTTTTTTTTTTTGTTTTTTTTGTTTTTCCATGGTTTTTCATAGGTGGCATCAATATCATGATGATCCACTCCGTCTACTAGCTTCCTTGATTCGTGACGGGCCTAATGAGTCCAATATTTGATATTTTTTGGCATACGGAAGATCACAGCGGGCCCTAACAATTTATTACTAATAAAATGATCTTTTTGATGGTGTGGCCTAATAGAGTTTTGGATTGGCTTCATTTTTTGGCTTAGTGCCTAAAATGAGCTGGGAAATCATATAGACGGCATGGATTAAAAATATACATCATGGGTGGAGCCCGTTGTGGGCCACGGCCCCTGCCCTTTTTTATTCAAAGCAGCCGGACGCTGCTTGCTATAGCATCCAGCGTCCATTCTCGTTTCTTCCTTTTTCTTATTGTTTTTATTTATTTATTTAATGTAAATGTGGTGTTTGTCACATGTGTGTATGTGTGAGTATATGGCCAGCCTAATGGGCCACACTTTGGACAGTTTGGATGGCCTATAAAATTCTGATGGGACCCACTATCAATAGCTCCCACATAAAGCCTATAACAATTGAAGTGTTGAATATTTTCTCTCATACATCTACACCATTATTCACATAATTATCATAATAACATCACCACTATTAACCATCTTTTTTACATATATTCTCTTATGCATCCACACCATTAATCACATCATTATGATCAATATCATCTCTACCATACAAAAACACAAAAAAAAAAAAAAGAATGAGTAGGGTGGGTGTACTCACCTTGATAGATTAGATGCAATGGTTGAAATGGATGGAAGGGATGAGATTGATGGAGTTAATGGCCCACTAAGATCACTCATCTCTCTCTCTCCCTCTCTCTCTCTCTCTCTCTCTCTCTCTCTCTCTCTCCATGGAAAATGGTGAAATGTTAAGGGATAGAGGGGTATTTATAAAGAAATGGATAAATCTTTGGTTAAGTTAGGCTAATGTGATTAATATTAGCTTAGGCTAGGATTATGGTAATTAATTCATGCTTTGTAATTAATATTGGATTAAAGGAGCATGGGATGGCATGGTGTGATGATGTCATGCATAGTGTATGGCATAGAAAAGAGTTGACTTTAGGGAGCACATGAGACATGAGAGATATGGGTGTGTGACATCACACACATGGGTAGAGATTCTCTCACCCATGTGTGGCATGTGCATGTGTGTATCACATGTGTTATGCACATGTGTGGAGTGAAGTACATAGCGCCTTGCGCACATGATACGCTAATTATTATTCAGGGCGTATCTCACAAACGGAGTATCGTATAGATGCACGGGTGATACCTACGTGATCATAATGACGGGGTGGTCGATATGAGATAGGTTTTGAGGTCTTGCGATCTCGGTCAGTTGGGTGTATACTACGAATGACCAATCCAAGTCTTGCTATGGGCATCAATCATCGTGTACATATACATTAGAAATGATGTGGAATGGACGGGGTCTTACATGCTCCCACTTCCACGTCGGGATACTCAACGGCTGCAATGGACCATAGAGTCTCTGATGATAGGCCTTAACACGCTAGCATTTATCACACTCGGCCACAAAACTAGTAATTTGGTGCTTCATCCCCACCCAAAAATACTATCACCTCATATCACGGTACATCTTCGTCGATCTAGGGTAGATAGAAAACCGTAATTGATGTGCCTTAGTCTTAAGATCTTTGCACAACTCTTGAATATCTGAGACATATAATTGGCCTCTGAAGTGAAGTTCACCATCAAAACCAATCTACCAATCTGATTGACTCTCAGATGCTGTATCTGCTTAGTAACCCTGCAACGACTCATCTATGCTGAGCCTCGATCACCCTTGCGACAAGAGAGGGTTGAATTAACATGCTCGATAACTACATGATAGAAGATTGCAGACCAAACTCAAAATCATATGTTGCCACATCCTCATGCATCTTCCACTCTTGAATCCTCATATGCACCACCAAGCCCCGTGGTTGATGGCTGAGGGCATCCACTACCACGTTTGTCTTGCCTGGGTGGTACTGGAGATCAAAATCATAATACTTCTTGAGCTCCATCCAACACCTCTGCCTCATGTTTAGCACAGACTGAGAGAATAGGTACTTCAAGATTTTATGGTCAGCGAAGAGCTCGAACTTAACCCCATATAGATAGTGCCTCCACACCTTCAGTGTAAAGATGACTACTGCCAGCTTTAAATTATGCATGGGGTAGTTCAGCTCCTGGACCTTGAGCTAACGAGATGTGAAGGCCACCGATTTTCCATGCTACATTAGGATAGTACCCAAGCCAATACGCGAAGTATTGGTAAATATAAAAAATCCATCACTCCCAAAGGGAAGAGTGAGGACAGGAGCAGATGTAAGACGGTCCTTCAACTCTACAAATGCTGGCTCATAAGTGTCACGCTAGACAAACTATGTGCCCTTTTGGGTCAACCTGGTCAGCGGTGTTGTAATACGGGAGAATTCCTTGATGAAACGCTCATAGTAGCCTGCCAAACCAAACAAACTATGGATCTCAAATGCGTTCGTGGGCTGGCCCCACTGACGCACTGCCTCAACCTTTGAGGAGTCCACTGCAACACCCTTCCTCGTCACCATGTGACTGAGGAACTTCACCTCCTCATACCAAAACTCACACTTCTCCAGCTTCACATATAGCTGGTGGGCACGAAGGGTCTGCAATACAATCTCTAGACGTTACACATGCTCTTCACGGGTCATCGAATATATCAGAATGTCATCGGAGAATACCATAACAAACTAATCAAGATACGGACAAAATACCTCGTTCATCAACCGCATGAAGACCAAGGTGCATTGGTCAGTCCAAAGGACATGAATTGAAACTCAAAGTGATCATAGCATGTCCTAAAGCTATCTTCGAAATGTCCTCCTCTCGGACCCGAATCTAATGATAACCAAAATGTAGGTCAATCTTTGAAAGAACTGTGCACCCTGCGGCTGATCAAATAAATCATTTATCCTTAGGAGTGGATACTTGTTCTTGATTGTGACTTAGCTGAGCTCGCAGTAATCTATGCAAAGCCTCAATGAGCCATCCTTCTTCCTAACAAAGAGTACTGGTGCTATCCAAGGCAAACTGCTCAGACGAATAAATCCTAACTCATGCAACTCATCCAATTGCCGCTGTAACTACCTCAACTCCATTGGTGTCATACGATATGGGGCCTTTGAGATAGACGCGGTACTGTGTACAAGATCAATCTGTAACTCAATATACCAGCGCGACGGCAATCTCAGAATCTCTTGGAACACATCGGGGAAATTATAAACAACTGGTAATTGATTAATGCACACCATCATGGGCTCCTCTACTACACACGACATCAAATAAGACAACGGATCTCCTCTAGGCTTGGCAATGAAATGGAACTGCGGTAAGCCGAGTATACAAAATGTGACTATCCTCGCAGAGTAGTCCAAGATGGCGTGGTGCTCAGTAAACCAATCCATACCCAAGATAACATCGAAATCTGACATCGACAGCACAAATAAGTCGGCAGGCAAGAAAATCTCTCCCACTAACACGAGGCAAGATGAACAGAAGTGGCCTAACAGTGTAGTCTCCCCAAGGGCATCGATACGGTCAACCCCTCGCGAGTAGACTATGTTGGCAATCCAATCAAATGGTAGAATCCCTCAGACACAAAAGAATGTAAAGTACTGGAATTAAACAAAACTTAAGCGATGCATTGGCCCCGTGGTTAATAACTGATTACATTCATGAGCTTACTAGTATATTCCGCATTAATCTGATATTGTATTCTGAGCATGCTTATATTATGCATGATAGATGCATGTAGGTGATGCTAGATCATAGCTGAGCAGGAGCAGGAGCGTACCGTAGAGCTTATGGAGTTCTTTATTATTGGTATTATATTTTCCTTTATGCACATTGTACGCTAAAGCTTTTGATCATAGTAGATTTTATGATGTTGTCTTAGTTATTGTTCATGAGTTATGCTTATAATTATGCTTATTATAAATCAAATTCTTGTTGAAAATCCTCCTTGTAGGATCCCGGGATCGGAACTTAGTATATGGGCGCCGAGAGTTGAGAATGGTGTACTATGGAGGTTATTGGCGATTAGGAATTTTGTGAGCCCAGTTTCTGAGTTTGGGGCTTGACATGGTAAGTCCTATGTTAGACTAACATTAACCTCTCAGGTACTAATATATCATATATCCCAAGACGAGGTCCATTGGAAGGATGGTAGATCTAACCCTTACATTGAGATAGGCTTTACACAGTAAATATACTAAATCTGGTACCACATATTCTTCCATTTATGGTAAGAGGTGATGGTGTACTAATGTCAAGGATAGGCCTCACACTTGTCCCAAAGAAGTAAATGGATGGTGTGGATCATATATATACATGACACCAAGGTCCTATCAACTGAATACAAGGATAAGATATGTATTGTGGGGCGAGTCAAGTGGGTGTACCACAAGATGAGTTAAGAGGGTGAATCTATGTACAATAGGTGGGCTTCCTCACCCTCTCTATCATGTAATAAGTTTGGATTTCCTACAGGGAGCCTGATACGTACACAAGGTGGATTTTTGGGGTCCATACATTTAAGACTATCTATCCTTCCAAGTAGATTGAGTAGCCCGTCTAACACCTAAGTGAACCTTGGGTATGTTCA
The DNA here is from genome assembly GCA_037074715.1 of Magnolia kwangsiensis. NCBI lineage: Eukaryota > Viridiplantae > Streptophyta > Magnoliopsida > Magnoliales > Magnoliaceae > Magnolia > Magnolia kwangsiensis. The sequence goes on from CM073572.1 coordinate 79,712,935, forward strand.
CTAAACTTGGGCAAGCACAAGTATCTAAATGGGCCAAACTTCCTATGAAAGGCCTGGTGTGAACACAAGGTATGCTTGAAGGTTTAGATAATCCTACAAGGTATGGTGGAAAGCACCATCATCAAATGGGGGCCCAACAGATTAGGATAGCCTAATCAAGGGAAAGGTGGGTATCACTAGCATCAATGGGAACCCAAAGGCTTAGGTTTGCTTGGTGGGGTGAGATGGGTATCATTAATGGGGGCCCAAAGGTTTGGGATAGCCTAATAAGGGAAGGTGAGTAATATAATCATTAATGGGGGCCCAGCTGTTTGGGGTAAGCCCAATAAGAGGAGATGAGAATGGGCCTAATAATGGGCTTTAGGGAGATTACAGCGTGGACATTTAACCATCATTGCTCCCAAGGTAATGGGCTTAACAACGGGCCCTAGGGAGGATTTCAATGGTGGACATTTAACCACTATTGTCTCCTAGTGTGTGGTCCACTTAGGATTAACTCTCTATGGGCCCCATGACCCTTATACAAATCAGGAAAATGGATGGACATCGTGTATGTAACACACACATCATAATGGACCTCACAAGGCAACCCCATGGTGGGCATATAGCCCATAAATTAGGGTGGGCATCTCAAGGTAGTGGGGCTTACGACCATAGAGAAATGAATGAACAGTGTAAATATAACACATTCATCATGGTGGAATCACTCATAACAATTGGGTATCATATAAAGGCATCGTATACATCACATCGGGCCTTACATAAGGGTCACATATACATCACTTAGACCTCATACATGGGTTGCATATACATCACAATGGGCCTCATTACATGGGCCGCATATACATCACATTGGGCCCCAAACATGGGCTGCATATGCATCATAATGGACCTCATATTCGGGCCACATGTACATCACAATGGGCCTCATAAATGGGCCACAAATATGTCACAATGGGCCACATCCATGGGCCTCACATACATCACATTGGGCCTCATTCAAAGGCTTCATAGACATCATATTAGGCCTCATCATGTGGGCCATATATACATCACATTGAGGTGGGCCCTGCACATTCCAAATGGGCCCTACTAGATGGACAACTTGGATAAAATACGTACACCATGTGGGAGCCACATGGATGGACAATGTGAATATATAACAGATCATAAGGTGGGCCCCACTCGTCTAGCAAACGGATGGGTGTGGATATGCATCATCTGGGCCCCACGTCCCAGCCAAAATAGATGGACGGTGTGGAGAGAGACATACATAAGGGTGGGTTCCCACCATCTAACAATCTATATGGTGAGGACAAGGCCCATATAGCATGGTTGGCCCCACATGGCACCATCCAGATATGGACGGTGTGGATGAGGAATACATACATATCGGTAAGCCCCACGTCCTTCACGTGCAGTACGTGCAGGGTGGGCCCTATTGATGGATGGAGGGATATACGCATACCTCACGATTAAGCCACAAAACCTACTAACGTCAAACAACAGCTATGTAGCGTGTGGGACCCACTATCCATTTGGCTAGACAGTGTGGATTTCACACGTACATCATGGTGGCCACAGATGGACAATGTGGTTAAATCACTTATATTAAAGGTGGTCCCCATCGTCCAGATCATTGGATGGCGTGGATATGCATACCTCATGATTAGACCCACACAACATGCTGACATCAATCCTGCAACTAGATAGCTAGTGGGACCCATAGATCTTACTGACATCAATACAGATATATAGCTACTGAAGGTACTCCAGCCAATTTGCATGGTGGGTCCGACGTGCTGGAGGCAGCATGGCATCAAGGTGGGCCCCACGTGTTGGAGGTAACACGTTATCCAGGTGGGCCCCATGTGCTGGAGGCAACATGGATAGCGAGGGAAAACACGTACATCATGGAATCCCACCGTCTTGTAGGCTGGACGGTGAGGATACACAACACATGTTTCATGGTGGCCTCACATCCCAACAGTGGACGAAAAGCCTAAATATAAACCACATACATCAGATGGGTCCCACTGTCCATGTGTGGACAGTGGACCGCATGGATGAAATGCATACATCAGAGGTGGGTCCACATATGTGGCCCACTAGAGCTTTGAATAAAGCTAATAGTTTTTCTCTCTGTACCGTCTAGGCATGCTGGACGTCCCTTGGATGGATGGCCTGGATGGCATGTCAGCGCGGTGTTGGGGCCACATCCAACAAATTGGACGAATAGGTTAAAATGCATAAATAATGGTGGCCCCACCTGGTTGGCCCACCACACTCTGGATCAAGCTAATATTGTTTTCCCTTCAAAACAACGTCTGCCCAAACGGTGGATAGTAAGGTGGCTGCCATTAATGGTCGGTGTGGATCTAATTCATTCTTCAAGGTGGGCCACAATAGAGAGAGAGAGAGGCAGTGTGCCATGGAGGGGAGGGGCTCCGCCATTATAAGCCCTCCCTAAGTGGTCCATGTAAATGCAATACATACATCAAAATGGGTCCCAATTCATTTGGGCCCTAAATCATAAAAATCAACGGTGGAATCGCCTTTCCACCAAAAATGCAAGGTCTAGATGACCTTCTCTTAATGGGAAAATAAACATTAAGATGGGGTCCATGGAGAATGGCCCCATCATAGGATGATCATATGAATTATGGTGGGCTGTCGCCCCCACGTAGGGTCCAAAGTGAGATCCATACCATCAATTGATAAGCCCCACTTGGCCCAACATAAAAAAACACAATCTAATCCTATAAATCACCCACCGATTGTGTTTTTCTTTAAATCTCTAAAATCCTTGGTTCCTAAGCTCTCTCTTTGATGGAGGATGATGAAGATTGAAGGATTGTACGATGAGATTTGGGATAGGAAAGTGGGCCTAACACTTAGCTTCTTTTCTCTACTTAGGATTTTTTTCTCATGTTTGCTTGGGAAATGGAGGGAGATAAGATGAAATGGGTGAGAGGTGGGAGAGAGGAATGGGTGTTGTTAGAAGAAATGACATGGAGGGTATGGGAATGGTTGACTTTTGGATGAGAGAGGGATGGGTGTCATGCCTTGTTGGTAAGAGAGGGATGGGTTAGGTATGGGTTGTGATGGGATGTACTTGTGATTGATTGATTAATTGATGTGATGTTTGGGTAAAGATTCTCTCAAAATTCTCAATGTGTGGCGTTTACCTCAAAATAAACATAGGCCCAAAACTCCTGGCCTGAGTATCACATTGGTACACAACACGGATGTTAGAAACGCGATGATAGTGTGGCCGCAATGGTACAAGTCTCGGGTCGAGTCGACTCAAATCTATGAAATGTGACTTAAGGTCGCACGCAAACACTGATTATAGGTTGTGGGTTGCAGGAATTCGACGGGGAGGATTGCAGGAGTCTAAGGAATGGTACAGACTAGGATACAAACCTTACAAATACTAATATGACAATCACTTCATAAAGTCTCATGAATATATATGGAAACATCTCTACTGTTAGGCAACACTTGCATATGCCTATACAAGGATTGTTTACCATTGTGCTAGCCACATGTATGGGCCATGTCCCAAAAGGCAATGCCATAAGACTGTGCTAGCCATCTGATTTGATTAGTGGCTTGAAAGGGGATGATTAATTGAAAAAAGAGCCATAATAGAGCTCTTCCCCTGTGCCACTGTAAGCCCATCTATCAGTAGAAGAGAATGTCTCAAGGTCCCATTTTTGATGATTCACCTTCATATTCTTGTTTCCTAACAATAATTGTACTACCTCTATAATTTATGAATAAGGAATAATCTGCAAATATGATAATGAAAAGGCCTAACTATAAGTCCTAGAGAGGGAGGGGGGGGGGGGGGGGGGGGGTGAATAGGACTGCCAAATTAAAAATAATAACAGTGGAATTAAAGCATCAGATAGCTAAATACAGAAAATCAATTCACAATACTAAAATGAAATGCAGCCTCAATAAACAAGTATTGAGAGGTTGATACAAATATTGTTTTAAGGACAACCTTACACCAAAAACCAAAGGTTTATGATAGGACAACCTTACTTATAGAAAAGTCTTTGTATCAAAAACTCAAACTAAAGAGCAATAAATAAATAGCAAGGAAGTGAAATAAATTACAAGAATTTAAATCTAAATTATTACAACATTCCACACAATGCCTGAAATGTAAATATTACATCATTCACATCCACATATACATCTCATAGCTTTGAATGATCAAAGATAAAAAAATAAAACACACATCCATAAAACACAAAGAATTATAGTGGTTCTCTTGTGTGTTCACGGACTGTTAAACAACAGCCACATAGATTGCTACTCCACTCCTATTATCCTCACACAGGGGATATTAGCGTTCACTATCAAAATAGGTTTCATAGTTCACCTAAAACCTTCACAATTGTGTCTTTCAAGTGGGCTTACACAATTCGAAAACCCCTCTTCTAAGTTTTTCTGGCTCTCCTTAAATAACCAACAGATTGAGATTTTTTTGGCTTAATCTTAAATAAACAAAAATAAAGAAAATTTATACAAATTTAAAATACCTGGAATTCTCCTTTTGTTGTAGCCCAGAAGAACCAATCGGAGTAAAAGTTCGAATGAAGAAGTTCAATGTTCAATACTCACTTTAAAATGGTTGCAGGTCTAAGTTGATTTTAAATTAAATCAATTGGGCTAGCTAGATTTGATTTTGATTCTAAGAAGAAGGAATACAGCAATTCCTCTTTTCAAATCAGATTGGAATATAGAAACAAAATCAAACCAATAAATCTAACAAAAGAGAATATTAAATATGCACAATGTAGCTTAAAATAAACATAGACTTATCTCAGAGTGATCCCTTGATTTTTCTTTAAATTGAGTTATCAATCTCTGAAGTTCGTCGTATATTTATAGCTGTAAAAATCGAATCTACGACTAGTCTTGTAGACACTCTGAATGGTTGTATGAGAAACAGATTTTTAAATTTTTGAGCGCGATCAAATCAGACCGTTTCACGACTGGTCGAAAGCTATGCACGATTGGTCGTAAGCACCGTACGACTGGTCGTGAGACACCAGATTTAGTTGCTATACTTTGAGTCATAGATCCAGGACTGGTCATAGGACAAGTCGACACTATTCACACGATTGGTCGAACAGCCTCTAGGACTGGTCGTAGCACAACAAAAAATTTTATAAATTTGCAACAAACTTAGGACTGGTCCTGGAATCTCTAGGACTAGTCAAACCAGTACTAGGACTAGTCGAACAGAGTCTATGACTAGTCTTAGAACAAACTATAACACTTGTAAAAAGAATAATTGAATTATGTATCCGAAATGACCTTCCCTAAGGTCAATCTAAGGTCTTTCATACCTGGGATATTGAAACTTCAATTCTTCAAATGATGGTTGACCTTTGTAGATTACGAACCTTGAGATCTCTACACTTGATGTATCTTGAACTTAAGATCTTCTAAAACTTGAAAACTTCTTCTTGAGTTGTACACTTTCTTGAGTCTTGAACTGTACTTGAGTCTTGAGTTGTACTTGTCTTTTGTTGTTGCTTTTGAAAGACTTTTATCATTGGTGTTTACAGGAGTAAACAACATACTTGACCTTGCATAACTTGCATGTCTTGAAGTAGAGCTTCATTCTCAACTTGTAACTCTGTGTTGCAGTGTCTTGAACATGTATATCTCCTCATGCTACACAAGACATAAGTTGATTTTTGGCACCACAAAATTTGACAACCAAAGGAGCATAAAACCATAGCACTTACGATCTCCCCCTTTATTAGAATTATGACAAAACATACTCAACAATAAATAACACAATAATCATGCACAAGTTATAAGAAGAAACTAGTTATAGCCTGGTTAAAGAATCATGCACCAGTTATCATCAACTAGCACATAACGAACATTATGAACTAGGCACAAACATCTCCTCACATACTCCCCCCCGAGTAGCACACATAACATATATCCAAAAAAAATGTTACGACTCACCATATTAATCAATCCATATATAAAACCATATAAATTCTCCCCCTTTTTATCACTATATGACAAAGGAAGAAGAAAGATGGAAAAGGATAATGAGCAGGAGTAATAAAGGATTAACTGGTTAAGATATAAGCAAATGAAAGTCCATAAACCATTAACTAGTTCAAACAAGAGTCAAGAATTAAATAAAGTTTACAAACCAACACTAGTAGATTTAAAGTTATTACAGACCAAAGAGTAAATCACTTAATTTAAACTGGAAGAAGGAACAAGTATGGTAGGATCAAGTTGATGAAGACCCTTGTTTAAGTGCTTAAGATGCTTGTGCATATATTTAAACTGTAAATCATGGGCAACATTCATATTTTCTACCTTCTACTCTAGAGTATGAAGACGAGCATCAAAGTCAGATGTCTCATAATTAGGATCATTAGCAGAATTTGATTCAAGTTCATCAAAAATATCATCCATATTAACATCATTAGGAGAAAAATCATCAGCGTCTTCTTCATTCCCTGCTTCACCTCCACCACGACCCACATCCACTTGGCAAGGAGCCAATTCTAATTTCATTTTGTTAATATTTAAATTGTTAAAAATAAGATGATGAATGGGAGCCTCTCCAATAGGCATAACAACCAGCATATGAGAAGCTAAAATAGTCATAAGATAAGAAAATGGAATATCACTATGGCCTGGATGGAGACGGAACTAAATGATTGAATGACATATCAAAGAAGGAAGACAAACTTTAGTACCAGAGATAACAGAGTGCAAAACATGAACCGTAAAGGAAGTCAGTTCTGTTTTGTTACCAGAACTTGGATACAGATTTGAAGTAAACATTCTGTGGAGAACTCCGTATCTAGGTAACATGTACTTTGAGGGGAGCGCATTCCCTTTATGAGTCTATTGCACATTCATATTGCATAATTCTCTAGTGAGCACTCTTTTTTCTAATTCAGAGGTTTTTTCAGTTAGAATATGAATTGGAATATCCTCGCCATTAACAGGTATGTCCATTAACCTTGAAATCAGATGGCGGTCAATTTCAAATGGACCTTCTCTAGCATCAATTTTAAATGTTAAATTCTCAGTCAAAAAATCAGAGATACATGCAAACATGGACTAAGAAATAGATTGGTATGCAAGCCCACCCCAGTGTAAGATGTTATCCCATCCTACAATTTAGAGTAGAGGAAGGATACCAAATGGAGCAATGAGATTAAGAAATACAAGTCACTTGACAATAAATTTTTACATTCTTAAATCCTGAACATATGAGGGATTATCTTCAGGTGATCGAAGGTGGCGACAAGTTATTGGAGTAGATCTAGAAGAAGATGGACTACAGGAAGTTTTCTTTTTCCAACGAGCATCCATTTCTAAGAAGAAACACAAAGAAATAAGAAGATGCATAGAAAATGGAGTGAGGTTTGCTTAGATCATATTTTTCAAAAGAAAAACCCCATAACCTCAATGAATCACAAAATAAATTACCCTAAGAGTGAAAATGAAGTAATATAGACTACAATCTACAAGCAAAATACAAATGACGCACTAACCTTGAAAATCTAGGTCGCTGGGTTCGATTAGTCGGGAGTCAGCTCGTTGGAGAAGAAATAGGAAATGAGGAAGATGAGATTTTTCCCAAATATTAAAGAGATCAATGCGCTCCACGACCGGTCTTGAGCTGTCCTCGACCGGTCGTACCATGACCAGTCAATCACATCCACGACTGGTCGTGTACCTCCATAAACATGCATTTATCATAAAAATCTGAAATTTAAACATATGAATTATCAAATATATATACACTATGATACACATATGCATGAATATTCAATTTAAATTATACATACCAAGATCAAATTTTAATTTATTAAACCTGCTTTTATCGAGCAGTTTAGTGAAAATGTCAGCAAGTTGAGTCTCGTTGGGAATGTATTCCAAAGATATTAGCTTTTCTTCCACTAATTCACGTATGTAATGAAATCCAATGTCAATGTGCTTAGTACGTGAATGCTGGATTGAATTTTTTGAAATATTTATGGCAGTGGAATTATCGCAATATAAAACCATTGTATCCTATGTAATTTCATAATCGTTTAACATACGTTTCATCCAAACAAGCTGAGTACATGCATTTCCTGCTGCGATGTATTTAGCCTCAGAAGTTGAGAGCGATATAGAACTTTACTTCTTACTAAATCAAGAAACTAAAAAAATTTTGATATAAAAACAACCACCACTGGTTGATGTTCTGTCATCAATATTACCAGCCCAATCAGCATCTGAGTAACCAGCCAATTGAACACTAGTTTCATATGGATACTAGAGACCCAATTTAGAAGTACTTGTGACATATCGCATAATTTTCTTAATAGCAGTTAAATGTGACTCTTTAGGATCAGACTGGTATCTAGCACAAATACTCACACTTAAAGCAATATCAGGTCTACTAGTAATAAAATAAAGTAAACTGTCAATCATACTACGATATAATTTAGGATCAACATTTTTACCTGTAGAGTCTTTTGAGAGTCTTAAGGTTGTACTCATAGGAGTATTAAAATTCTTACCATTCTCAAATCTGAACTTTTTGATCAAGTTCAGAGCATATTTGACTTGAGAAATAAAAATGTCATCAGATTTTTATTTTACTTGCAACCTAAGAAAATAGTTTAATTCCCCAACTATGCTCATTTCGAACTTGGATTTCAATAAATCTGCAAACTTAACAGTCATGTTAAAATGGTAGATCCATAAATAATATCAATAACATAGATCTGTACTATTAAGATATGATCGTTATGTTTCTTAACAAAAAGGATCTTATCTACACTTCCCATTTGAAAATCATGACTTAGTAAAAACTTAGTCAATTTCTCGTACCATGTCCTGTTTGCTTGTTTTAAGCCATAGAGAGCCTTTTTAAGGCGATATATATGATCAGTGTTCTTAGGGTCTTTAAAACCTATTGGTTGTTCAACATACACTTCTTCATGCAGATCACCATTTAAGAAGGTACTCTTCACATCCATTTGATAGATTTTGAATTTTCTAAAACAAGCAATAGATATAACTAGTCTGATTAGCTCAAGATAAGCTACTGGGGCAAAGATTTCATCATAATCAGTACCCTTAATTTGATTATAGCCTTGTATAACCAGTCTAGCCTTGTTTCGAATTATATTACCAAGTTCATCAGACTTATTTTTAAAAATTCACTTAGTTCCAATAATATGTTTATCTTTAGGTCTAGGAACAAGATACCAAACATCATTTTTCACAAATTCGTTAAGCTCTTCTTGCATCGCAATTATCCAGTTTTCTTCAGAAAGGGCTTCTTTTATGTTAGCAGGCTCAATCTGATATGTAAAGCATACGTAGTTACATATATCTTCTAGTTGTCTACGAGTGAGGGTTTCCAAGAATCTGAGTGGTTGGATGATCTTTAACAGTCCTCAATTCAGAATCAGTTTGATTTGACGAAGTATTTAGTTTGTCAATTAAAAGAACTTCATCATTATCTGAACTTGGGGCAGCAGGTGTATTTAAGTGATCGTCTATGACCACATTTATAGATTCTTAAATAACACCAATCCTTTTGTTCAGTACACGATATGCACGATTGTTTAAAGAATATTCTAAAAAGATTTCTTCATCACTTTTAGTATCAAACTTTTTCAGATTTTTCTAGTCACGTAAAATATAGCACTTACTACCAAAAACTCGAAAGTATTTAACAATAGGCTTCTTATCAAACCACATTTCATAAGTAGTTTTATTATTGGATTTTCTTGTATATACCTGGTTGATTATATAGCATGCAGTATTAACAGCTTCAGCCCAAAGATTTTTAGGAAGCTTCATACTATTCAACATTACATTAGTCATTTCTTGAAGCACTCTATTTTTTCTTTCTACAATTTCATTTTGTTGTGGAGTTTTAGGTGTAAGAATTCATGTAATATTCCTTGATCGCTACAGAATTTCTTAAAACTACTATTCTCAAATTCAAATCCATGATCACTACGGATCTTATAAACTTAAGAACCTTTTTTCTTTTTGGATCCGTTTGAGAACTCTTTCACTTCATCAAGGGTTTCTGATTTATCCTTTAAGAAAGATACCTAAGCGAATCTGGTAAAATCATCCATAATTACCAAACTGTATTTTTTATCACCTCAACTCTCCATCCTGGTAGGTCCTATATGATCCATATAGAGAAGTTCGAGTGGGCTTGATGTGGCATTGGAACTTAAATTCTTGTGAGAGCTCCTTGATTGCATGTTAATCTGGCATTCACCACATATTTTGTCTACTTTCTGTAATTTTGGTAGACCTCTTATTAGTTCTCTTTTGCTCAATCTGTACAAATTACGGTAGTGTATATGTCCAAGGGGTTTATGCCACAAATCTGTCTCATTGGTATGGACCATATAACATGTTTGATGAGATGAGATGGATTTACTAACAATATAGCAGTTTTCAGAGGTTCTGCAACCATTTAAGATTACTGAACCCTTATTATTTAAAATTTCACAACCTTTGTTAGAAAATTTTACACTATGATTGTTAAACATATTTGAGATATGTTTAGCATATTGCGTTTTAATCCTTCAACATATAAACCATTTTTAAACAAAGGGAGGTTATAGAGTTGAACCGTACCTTAGCTTATAATCTTGCAATTGCTGTCATCGCCAAATGTGAATGAACCATCAGTCATGTCTTTAAGATCGGTGAATAGACCTTTAGCACCAGTCATATGCCTTGAGATCCACTACCTAGGTACCACTTTGAATGGCTTGTAGCTTTGAAAGTAGCGTGGGCAACCAAGCAGGTAACCTAAGGAACCCATTTCATAACTGTTTTGGGTTTAGGAGTATAGTTAGTCTTCTTTTGTTTGCAATTATTGTAAGAATGACCTATTGAGTAAGATTTTAAAAGCTCCTTAAGCAAATCAACTATTTTTTCAGCTAAGGAATTTTGATTCTGATTTTTATAGTTGATATAGTTGCTTTTAGGTTTTTAAAAAGTTTTAATATTTTTAGAAAAATATTGATTTGTACTTTTCCCTTTTGAGTTTAAGGTCTATCCTTTTATAAACTTAGGAGGCTTATTCTTCTGTTTAAGAGGAACATTTTTATCGTAGCCCAGACCGGATCGGTCGCCACATGTCCTTGATCCAGATAAAAGTTTTTCAAACTTTGGATCTCCTTGGGCATACTTTCATGCATCCTTTAAACTTAAAAGAGAAAAGACTTCATGTTTAAGATTTTCATTTTAAAATTTTAGATTTTTAATCTGGGAGGTTTTGAATTCTAAATTACATTTAATCTTTTCAAAATAGTTTGAAATATGGGATTTTTCTAAAACAAGGGTCTCAAAATTTTCTTTAAGCTTAAAAAATTTTTCTTTTTGAAGTTTAAGTTTCACAACAATTTTACAAATTTCCTTATATAGGGCATTATAAGCATCTTGAAGATCATCTTTATTTTCACATTCACTGTTCAGATTTTCTTCACTTGTTGAATCATTACTTGAAAATGTAAATTTGGCTAGAGTCATAAGGGCTTTAACTTCACTACTTGACTCGGTTTCAGAATCTTCTAATTCAGAAGAGGCTTCAGAATCAGAGGATTCATCCCAAGTAGCTAACATACCCTTCTTTTTGGGTTTGTCCTTTTTAGGACACTTGTTTGCTAAATACACATATTCATGGCAGTTGTAACATTGACTGTCTTTTAATGATTTTCGAGTTTTAGGTTTAGATTTCTTCTTATCATTTGATTTTTAAAAATCAACCCTCTTTTTACTTTTAAAAAATTTGTAAAACTTTTTCGCTAAAAGGGTCATCTCATCTTCAGAGTTTTTCAAATCAGAATTGTTATTATTTTATTGAAAACTATTTTTACATAATTTTAAGGTAATAGATTTACCTTTTGGAGCTTTAAAAGTCAACTCATAAGTCTGTAGAGACCCAACTAATTCTCCAACCCTCATATTGTTCGTATCACGAAGTTCCTGTATCGCAGTTACCTTTGAATTGAACTGTTCAGGAAGTGAGCGCAGTATTTTTGCACAGATCTTACTTTTTGAGATTTTATCCCCAAGACCCCATATAGAGTTCACAATGTCATTTAATCTTGTATAGAAGTCCATGAATATTCATTTTCTTCCATATGTATTTCCTCAAATTTAGTTGCGAGGATTTGAATCTTAGACTTCTTGACAATTGATGTACCCTCATGAGTCATTTCTAATATATCTCAGGCTTTCTTTGCAAAATCACAGGATATAATTCTTTTGAGTTCATTTGGTGATAGTACACAACTAATTACATTTAATGCTTTAGCATTTGTACTACTCTCACTTTTCTAAAGTGTGATCCATGAGAAATAAGGTGTAATTCTCATAGATTTTGATTCATCGATCCCAGTTACTTCAGTAGTAGGAGGGGTCCATTCATTTACTGTGGCTAGCCACATACTTTCAACCATGGATTTAAGGAAAATCCTCATCCTGGCTTTCTAATAGGCATAATTGGTGCCATCAAAAGGTGGAGGCCTAATAACTGAAAGGCTATCAAAATTTAACATCTTAAATATAGCTTAGTTCGATTAGCTTAGGAAATAAATCCAAATAAAAAGAATTAAAATGAGTTATTAGGCTTTGATACCACTTGAAAAGGCCTAGCTATAAGTCCTTTAGGGGGGGGGGGGGGGGGGGGGGGGGGGGGGGGGTGGGTGGTGAATAGGACTATGCCAAATTAAAAATAATAACAGCATAATTAAAGCATGAAATAGCCAAATACAGAAAATCAATTCACAATGCTGAAATGAAATGTACCCTTAATAAAAAAGTATTGAGAGGTTGATACAAATGTTATTATAAGGACAACCTTACACCAAAAACCAAAGGTTTATGTTAGGACAACCCTACTTTTAAAAAAGTCTTTGAATCAAAAACTCAAACTGAAAATGAATAAATAAATAGCAAGGAACTGAAATAAATTGCAAGAATTTAAATCTAAATTATTACAACATTCCCCACTATACTTAAAATATAAATATTATAACATTTACATCCACATATACATCCCACAGCTTTGAATGATTAAAGATTAAAAAAACAAAGCACACATCTACAAAACACAAAGAATTATAGTGGTTCGCCTGTGTGTTCACCAGCTATTAAACAACAGCCACATGGATTGCTACTCCACTCTTAATATCCTCACACAGGGGATATTAGCATTCACTATCAAAATAGGTTTCACAGGTTCACCTAAAACCTTCACAATTGTGTCTTTCAAATGGGTTTATACAATTCAAAAACCCCTCTTCCAAGTTTTTCTGACTCTCCTCAGATAACCAACAAATTGAGATTTTCCTGGCTTAATCTCAAATAAAACTAAAATAAAGAAAATTTTGACAAATGTAAAATACCTGAAATTCTCCTTTTGTTGTAGCCCAGAAGAACCAATCGAAGTAGAAGTTCAATGTCCAATACTCACTTTAAAATAGTTCTAGATCTAAGTTGATTTTAAATTAAACTAGTTGGTCTAGCTAGATTTGATTTTGATTCTAAGAAGAAGGAATACAGCAATTCCTCTTTTCAATTCAGATTCAAATATAGAAACAAAATCAAACCAATAAAGCTAACAAAAGAGAATATTAAATATGCACAATGCAGCTTAAAATAAACACAGACTTATCTCAGAGTGGTCCCTTGAATTTTCTCAAAATTGTGTTATCAATCTCTGACATTCATCGTCTATTTATAGCTGTAGAAATCGTAATTGCGACCGATCTTGTTGACACTATGACTGGTCGTAGGAGAAATGGATTTTTGAATTTTTGAGCGCAATCGGATCAGACCATTCCACGTTTGGTTGAAGGCAGGCTATGACTGGTCGAAGGCTGTCCACGACTGGTTGTAAGCACCCTACGACTGGTCATGAGACACCAGATTTAGTTATTGTACTTTAAGTCGTAGATCCAGGACTGGTCGTAAGACGAGTCAACACTGTTTACATGACTGGTCGAACAGCTTCCAGGACTGGTCGTAGGACGAGTCAACACTGTTCACATGACTGGTTGAACAGCCTCCAAGACTGGTCATAGCACAACCAAAAATTTTGAAAGTTTGTAACAAAATTACGACTGGTCCTGGAATCTCTAGGACTAGTCGAGCCAGTGCTAGGACTAGTCGAACAGAGTCTATGACTAGTCTTAGAACAGACTACAACACTTGTAAAAAGAAAATTGAATTATGTATTCGAAATGACCTACCCTAAGGTCAATCTAAGGTCTTTCATACCTGGGAGATTGAAACTTCAATTCTTCAGATGATGGTTGACTTTTGTAGATTACGAAGCTTAAGATCTCTACACTTGATGTATCTTGAACTTGAGATCTTCTAAAACTTGAAAACTTCTTCTTGAGTTGTACATTTTCTTGAGTCTTGAACTGTACTTGAGTCTTGAGTTATACTTGTCTTTTGTTGTAGCTTTTGAAAGACTTTTATCATTGGTTTTTATAGGAGTAAACAACGTACTTGACCTTGCATAATGTAACGTCCTGAAAAAATCCATACGAAAACCCGAGTATCACCTCTACCAGAGATCACTTAGGACTAAATCCTTTAGAAATTAAATGAGAATTAACTACTGCTACACTACATTACCTGTGAAATTAGCACCAATCACTTTAAATACATTTTACAAGACTTAAAACTTGTAGAATTGTTAACGCTACATTACCCTGAAACCTAGAATCCATCTCTAAACTCGGTTGCTCTCGGGAGCATAATGAAACTTTGTATCGGACCTGGATCGCACATCGAAAGTCTGATAACAACAAACTTAGATAAATATGATTACCTGGTTGGACTTAACAATCACCTCAAAAATCAAGTCCAGATGATGTCCTGAGACTATTTTCTTGAGTCCGAAGCGAAGTGTGTGAGAAAGTGAATATTTTTAGAAATTAAATATGAAATTAAGTAATCTGAGTCTTGTCGCTTGCGAGCAAATTATAAGTATTTAAACCGTCAGAATTTGACCCAAATTTACCCTCAGATCAGGAGAAATGTCCCACACCTGCCAATGTGCTTGTGGCCCTGATCGAGTGTTATTGACTGTTGAATTGAAACTGGTCCGCCACGCTCTATTTTTAATTCTGATCGGACTGAAAACTTAGCTTGACCAAGATCCAATATCAGAGAGCTTAAGTCTGACCGCATTCAGTAAAGGGACCTCCAGAACTACTCCGTTGGATCGGAACAAGCCTAATTTGGATATAACCTAAGTATACCATGGTCCTAGGACTATTTCCGTCAATTCTGGGCCTATATAAGGGCCTTAAACCCTCTCTCACATATGCCATACGAATTCCAAAAACCTAGCTAAGAAAAGGAAAAGAAAGAGAGAGTAAGAGAGAGACTGAGTTGGTGATTCATCTTGGGATTATTCTCAACTTCACTACGTGCCTAATCCACCTATTCGGATCGTTATTCTGGAGATTCTAATTCCATACTTGGGTAAGAAAACCAAACCCTAAACTGTTTCAGAGCTTAGTATAGTCTAAGTGATGATGTAGCTAACCAAATTTATGCTTTAGGTTTCTAAACCGCCGTTGACGAAGACTTAGTGTCCAAATCATATCCGTTACGCGATCGATTTAAGGTGCGGACTATATACGTATAAGTTATGGTTTTCAAAGATTTCAATGCCAGATAATGATTTTTTACTGACGTGGGTGCCATTTCACATGTCAAATGCAATATTTGTTTCGTTTTACATTTACATATGAACTATGTTGTGAATAGGGTATTCCATGTGTTTGTTGAAATGTTTGTATATACTTGGAATCTGAATTGGTGATTGCCATGATTAATTGTCATAGGTACGTGATTTTTATGTATGCGACAACTCCTTGACAAAAGGATTTTCCCTAATACGAATATGGCCAACATACATGATGTATGTTGGAAAGTGTAGTCTAAGTGTTTGTAAAAATATCTGAATGAGTTAGTAGTTAGTAAAGTGTGATTTATAAGGGAGTTGAGATATGAATCCCAACTACCTTAACTGTGTATATGATTCCCTCCATGAACTGTATAACCTACTTACTCATGTTTAACAGTGTGTATGATTTCCTCCATGTATTGTGTATTCATGTTTAAGTTATATGTCATAACATGTTCATATGATTGTAGGATTGTTTTAAATATTCATCATTATAATTTTACATTAGTGGGACTATATCACAGTCCAGGTAATCGGTAACAGGCCTTGAACTGGTGGCTGAGGTTGCTTTTGCCACATAGGATGTGATCGGTGAATCCAAACCGTACTTGGGATGTCGGCAGTGGTTAGGCCACACGAAGTGTTTATGCACTTCATGTCGGTCAACTCAACGTGCGCTTGTGCTAGTCAAGCTCGTCAAGTAACCCGATTCACCCAATGTATGTTCACCATGTTTGGACGCTACTGCTTGAATCTAGGGTACCAAACTTACCAGTGAGATCTTGTTAACCTTGTTACCATGATCCCCTAAGACTCATGAGCCGGACATGGTGGTATGGGACACCGTGGTCGAGCTGTCAACCTACGCTAGGGCGACGAGCCTCCCTGTAGTGACCAGTGAGCAACCCAGACTCATGAGCCAAATATGGTGGTATGAGACACTGTATTTGTGTTGTCGGCCTACATTGATTGGTGACGAGCCCTTTGTAGTGACCTCGAGCATACCTTAACACTGCATTGAGGCGACGAGCCTTATTATAGTAACTAGGGTATAACTAGGCATGCATTGATTGGTGACGAGCCCTTTGCAGCGACCTAGAACCATAACATCGTATGAGATTGTCTAGGACTGACAACCCTAGAATGGATCATTGTTTGAGAATTGATATGAGGGAGGTACCTTAGCTTTCCAATCCTGCTGTATGAAAATGACTAATAAGAATTTGGTAATCATGCTCATAACATCGCACTGCATGTGCCGTTGTCGTTGGTGTAGAGCACTATGGTAGTGATTCATACTGCGATCGTTAGATGTTGTCGCAAGAGGGAGTGCAGGCGAGGGCATGCATCATTACTTCATATCATCCTTGCATTAACAAGAGTATCTAGGACATGTTTGATTGTACTGCTTTATCATTACTGCTTGACTAAATTGATAACATGTTAACCTTTGCTGTATAGCTCCACTGAGTTGATCACTCACTCCCACGTTCTGGGACGGTGTTTAAACACCAACTAGAATCTATCTTAGTTGTAGATAATGATGCGACCCACGAGGCAGAGATGAAGTTTGAGGAAATGAGGAGGCATTCTCTTACATGCAGTTTTCGGGCAGATTCGCATGAGTCGAGTCTGGATCGACGGGGCTTCAGGGATTATTCTTGTAGAGGACTATTACATTCCTTTTGACATTTTGTATCTAGACACAACACCTGTAAATATTGACCTAGTACTGTATACATACTTTGGGGACTTACACTACTATATATATCTTTTTAGTCTTCCGCTTGCATATTACAATTGTTCCTAGATTATGTTTGCTGATTTGGCTTAATCTAATTCATGTTTTATGCACTAATACAGATAACATTCGTCCATCATTAAAAATGTTGCATAAATGATGTTTTGGAACTTGGGAGCTGAATTATGCTCAACCCTCGATTTTTAAAGAGTTACACATAAATTGCATGTCTTGAAGTAGAGCTTCATTCTCAACTTGTAACTCTGTGATGTAGTGTCTTGAACATGTATATCTCCTCATGCTACACAAGACACAGGTTGATGTTTTGACACCATAAAAATTTGACAACCAAAGGAGCATAAAACCATAGCACTTACAGATAACACCAATATATGAATGTTATCCATACAAATGATTTTTTAAGATCAACTGGTGGTTCCATGGGCTAAAAATTATGATATTGGAGTTCCCAAATGAGAAATGTGGCATATGCCATTACAACATGTGTGCATGTCTGGCCCACCAGGTGATCATATATATATATAGGCTAATTTTCATATCATAACACATTAACAGTGATGCCCAACTGTCGAATTTCCTGGACCTTGAGACATGTACTACATTGTCACGCGTGAGGAGAGTAGGATTCTATATTTCTACTCATATCCTGCTCAGCCAAGTAGCCATAGCAAAGCTCTTCCCACATAGTAAGCTACATCGTGTATACTTACATTGTGCTTTTTTAGAGCATGGGAGGTTCTTCTTGAAGCATGAAGCAATACTACAAAAGAGAGAGAGAGAGAGAGAGAGAGAGAGAGAGAGAGAGAGAGAGAGAGAGAGAGAGAGAGAGAGAGAGAGAGAGAGAGAGGATGATACTAATTGGTTTTAAATCAAAACAAGAAAAGTCAGAGGCAATTCGTGGCAGTTGAAATGCAATCAGAAGTAGAGTTGGGAGAGGGTTTCACGAGCTGTTTTCAATAGATGAATAATTGGAAACCAAATTCCTGTAAAGTGTCTTCAATAGATACAGTGAACAGCCCACAACATATGAAAGAGAGTTAAATACAAGAAAATGTAAGAAAGGTGATTTGGAAAAAACTAGGATTTTCTTCAACAATATTGCTGAAAATTCCATTAAATGGTATATACTTTTCTAGTAAATGGTATCTAATAACACTTGGATCACATCCAATATTTAGCCTATGTAGGAAACTTAAACAACCATGAATTCCAATTCCAATTTAAACTACAAACATTACTAGAAATCCAAACACTAGATTTTTTTCACTATTTCTTAAGGAAATTAAACATCCAACTTGGTAAATTCTCTTACTGTAATGTTCAAATACATAACATCTCCAACATTTTATAAATGTGATATTCAAATTCAACAACTCAGCAAAATTTTGCCATTGGAAACACAAATTTTTTCCCCTTCCTCAAAAGGACATTGGCATTCAGATATTAGCTTGGATATTTTGGCAATTGGTTAGTTTACCATGTGATATTAAGATATTCTACTTAGGCATGAATGTATACATTGTTCCGTTGTGGCCCACCATGTTTTGGATAGGGGTTTCTATGGTAAGTAAGAAAAGAAGAACACCTATAATTTGCGCATAACAATACAACACGAAGGAACATAATAGTTTCATAATATAGTTCCCTATACTGTCTAAATAATTACCACCTATATATCTAGAAAGTATCATATATAATGAAAGAAGCTTGAATGTTTTACAACCACAAAACACAACTAATAACTAAGAAAAGCCAGCATCAAGGAGTCCCTTGTCTTCAATTCTATACTCGTGCATTACCCAATCCATTCACGTACCATTTGGTGCTTTTCTTTCATAGAATATCAATGTCTTTCTCATCCGTACAGTTTTGGAGTTTTGACAAATAACCTTACTGGATTCCCTGTGGTTTTCCAATATCCATTTTCAGTGGCGCGAGTTGCTCTCAACCCACTTGCATATGTCCTATATCGAGGGTAAATGAAATAGCACTTTTGGTCCCTACTTGGCAACAACGATTTGGCTACACTAAGAAGAAAATGATACATGACACTTAAGAAACAAGCATAATATGATCACAAGGATAAAAATGCAAAAGTTTCTTCTGCAAATAAGAAAAACAAAAAGAACCAAATGGATTAACAGAAATCCATTAATGTAAAAGAAATCATATCAAACTATTACAAAAGAAAAGACAACACGAAAACTCAAAAATTCTCATAAAATTACATAGGCAAAAATAATAAAGCTAATAAAACCATGACACCCATGTACATGCTACAATTCAAACAAGGGAACAAGCTTCAATTTTAACATAAAAAAGCGTTCTACAAAAAGATACTGCAAATGAAATCAAGAGGGGGTGAGTGATACCTTGAAAACCCCAAGGCTCAAACTTGTAAATCTCAACCACTGCATTAACATTGACAAGTGGCTTCCAATTGATCTGTCTTTTAAGATAGTACATAACCAGCTCAACTTCAGATGGATGAAACCGGAAACCTGGTGCAGAGTAAAATCTCGCCATAAAAACAAGTAAGCTAGTTTAAAAACTTCACTTACTTTAGACACTAAAAATGAGAACCAAAATTCTTAATACACTTTGAAACCCAACTGTTTTCTAAATAGACATCGCCCATAGATCATGTGGCCCAGAATAAACACAGAAACCCAAGACAAATCCCTTTTAAATCCTCTAGAATCAATCAAGTGTCAAGTCTTATGTCGAAATGGGTGCAAACACAATACCTAATCGCAATACATGTAACAGAATTTTAGACGAGATAGGTAGGAATATTTTCTGATGAGATTAATAGAAATTTGATGTGGGATCCACAACTATAATGGACTTTTTGAGCACTAACACCTAAAAAAAAGTGGACCATAACATAAGAAACAGTGCAAATTCATGCCTAAGACCCTTAGATTCACATGGTGCAGCTCCTTTTTTTGCTACTTGGAGTCATTTTAGTTTGGTTTGATTGGATGTGAAGGCTGGTATCTGTCTTGCCGTTTAGGCAAGCTCCCTGTTTTTGTATACTTTATTTGTTTTTTGGAAAGAAATACAGTTCATCTGTTCCTGGAATTGACAAGCAACTGCAAATGAATAATCACTCTCGCCAATATGAGAATCCCACCACAATTAGAGGAAAGGGATCACACACGAGCATAAGGATTCAATGATTAATGACAGAAACCCTATTGAAAAAGCACGTATAAAGAAGAACGGAGTATGTATGGACAACATCAAAGAGAGGGGATTGTGCGTACCATAGCTTTCCATGGTCTGTTTGTCCTTCAAAATCCCACCCTTGTAAATCAGACGATGTTGCTCAGTCAGGACATCACAGTTCTCGGTTAGGATGGCCCATTTGAATGGAGAAATTAGGGCCTGTTTGGATGCCCGTAACTTTTTTAAGTTGTAAGAAAGTTACATGTAACTTACAAGTAATTCTATTTGGATGTAAGTTGTAACTTACAGGTAACTTTGTTTTTGTATTTGGGTAATCTGTAACTTTGTTATAGGTAACAAGTTGGATATTCACACTAGATAGAGTCATTGAAAAATCAGATTGACACATAAAAAAATGGGATAAAATTATTCCATTTTATTAAGCCCATGTAAATGAATAGTTTGGCCAATCTTAGGCTAAACTAATCAACAGGTGAGTCACAAAAGTGGGCCCATATTTTCGAAATGCTTGTAATGTGGGCAAAAAACTTAAGCTAACATATCCAAGCAAACTTTTTTATTTTCTTCATAAGATATGTTTACAATGTTGTAAGGGAAAGAAAAATAAAAATAAATAACATTAAAGGATGGTTTAGCCAACCGTTGGAATTCATGGGAAGAAATGTCTATCGAGGTCAATGGGAAATATTTTTGGGGAATGTTTAACCTGTTGGCATTCATGGGAAGAAATGTCTAACCTTCTAAGTCATGGTTAGTTTACCCTTTCCCAGTTGTGATCATGTCTTGAAATATTATAATTATTCAAAATATTTTTTGTGCCCATGTGGATTAAGAAATTCGTGAGAAAGTGAGCTTTCAATAGAACAATTGTTACTGTAATACAATTCTGTGCAGCTAGGATCATCCCAAGTTCCTTCTACTCTTCAGGCATTGAAGTTATCATCTTCTAATTTTTAGTTCAGGCCCTTGAAGTTATCATCTTATAATTTTCAGTTGTTACTATAGTACAATTTTGTGCAAATGGAGATTGACTAGTGGTGATCCCTGTGGTGAATCATAAAAGGGAATCTCCTGTGCAAAGCCAGTTGTCATAGCCATGCGCATGTCTCATTTTTTGATGTCTTGTTGTCTTTCAACATTTTAGTTATTTTTTAATATCTAGTCACTACAATGCAACTATCTTGTTGGGTCAAACAAAGGGAAAAAAATATGAATAAAGATTTAATTAGAAAAAAAAAAAAAAAAAGAGAAGAGAAGAGAAGAGAAGGGCTAAGTTCTTGTTATGATACCAAAAAGAAAAGAAGAAGAAGAAAATATACAACTGCTTTTTAGAAATAGCAGAGGATAATTTCCACAAGCTAAGCATCCCCACGAATAATCAAAATAGTTTCGCTTAACAAGGTTAATTTCATTAATGAATGTCGAAACTACAAGTTTAAAAAAATAAAATAAATAAAATAAAATAAAAATAAAAATCCTACCAAAGATACTGATATGTACAATCAACATTTTTCCCAAAAAAATAAAATTTGAGAAACCTATAAAAATGAACATCTTGAAAAAATGAAGTTTGACATTCATTGATGAAAAGAACTGAAACAATGCAGTCTAGGCCATCTACATCACAGTCACACCTGATGCAGGGGTCATGTAAAGAACTGAAACAATGCAGTCCAAGCCATCTGCAACACAATCCAGGCCATCTTCCTACAACTGCACTACTCAAGATTCAAACGTGGGACCCATATTGTGGTTTTTAAAGGTCTTTCTTTATATTTCATTTATTTTAGGTGTTATTTCCAAATAAGAAACTGTGGATAACTATTTACAAACAGATCTTTATGACCATACATGGGGTACCTTCTTGACAAAGGGAAGACACACATAGCAGGAAGCAAAAAATAAAAATAAAAATAAAAATAAAAAATGAACAAACAAATAAACAAATAAACCTGCATCAGCCTCCAATAGCCACAACACTTGTAGCTTGACAAAGGGAAGGCCCACATAGTAGGAAAACCCATTATATGGGTCCTGTAAACATGGACTTCTCCTAAAGTAACCTATGGCATTTCAATTACTCAAAATTTTATGGTTGAGCCTACCTAAAACAATAATCATAGATGGATGGACGGTATGGATATATCACATAAATCATGGTGGGGCCCACATAGTACAATCATTAGTAGACTACTGTCCATGGGCTGCTGACGTGTTATGTGGGCCCACTATGATGCATTTGTTTCATCCACACTATCTATCCATTATTCCAAATCATTTTAAGTCATCAGCCCAAAAATAAGGTACATCAAAATGTTGATTAAACATCCACCATTAAAAACTTTTGGTGGGCCACCAGTGTTTTAGATCAAATTGATATTTGTTTTGTTCCCTTCATCTAGGTCTTTATGACCTAATCAATAGCTTAGATGTGAAATAAACATTATAGTGGATCCTAGGATTTTTTTAATGCTCAACTTTCAATCATTATTGTTTTCGGTGGTGTGGTATACTTGAGATTTAGATATCCCTCGTTTTTGGAATCAAGTCCTAAAACGATCCAAAAGAATGGATGGACAACATGGATAAAAAAGATACAATATGGTGGGCCCCACAGATCATTATCCATTATCCATGCCTCCTCACCAAGCTGCATCTGTCAATGCAGAAGCAAACAAAATATATATATATATATATATATATATATATATATATATATATATATATATATATATATATATAGTAAAGGGAAAGAAAGGAAAAACACAATTGAAAGAGAGAAAAGGGGTTTCCAACCTTACTGAAGCTCAATGGGAGAGGGAGAAGTAGACTAAGAGAGGGAGAAGTAGACTTGAGAGAGGGAAATGGAGGCTGAGAGAGGGAGATGAAGACATTGGAGAGGGATGCCAATTTATATAGCAGGGGCCACCAACCTTCTTCAATACACAACTGAGATTCTCCACAATGGCAGCCTCGTAGCCCTCATTGAGCCTGTATGTAGCCTGATAGACGTCAATGGTCGCTTGTAGCCTCGCCTTCAATGGTCGTTCAGCCTTCACTCCATCTGAAGGTAGGTAGGCTTCTTCAATGCTGCTGCGATTCTTTCAAAAAAATTTCATTTCAAAATTTTCAACTGTTACTTATATTAAAGATACATGTAACTTGAAAAATGACTCAAGTGGCTATATTATTTTTGCCTCTTTTTCCTGTAAGAAAGTCACAGCTTGAGAGAAAGTTACTTGTGACTTTCCTCCCCCAAACACCAACTATAACAAAGTCAACTATAACTTTGTTACATTTTAGAAAAGTTACAGGCATCCAAATAGGAATTTAAATTTGTTCCAGCATCGTATGTGGACGGTGACCGTGCTATTGTTGCTAACGCTCGAATCGCCCCCATTGACAAAATCACCATCAACACCCATACTTTCCCTCTTGAGTAAAAAAGAGAGGGAGAAAATGTTAAAAATGGGAAATAAAAATCCTAACCCTGTAAGAAGAAAAGGGGATGATTAGAAATTTAGAACGAAAGAAAAGGGGGGAAATCAGAGAGAGAGAGAGAGAGAGAGAGAGAGAGGTGGGGCTAAGGCATGGGGGTGACGTGGAAGTAGGGAAGGGCGTGGGAGGGATATTGGGAGGGTGAAATAAGTTAAAGGACCCGCGAGAATGAAATACCTTGCAGGCTTTTTTCACTGATTTAGCTACAATTATGTGGCTTTTAGGTACAAACTGAAGCCATGGTAATATAGCTACGACTTTAAACCGTAGTTAAAAGTCCTCATAGTTGTAACACCCTGAAAATCGGGGGTCGTGTATAAACCTGACTCCCGAGTTCCAGACCGTCACTTATGCAACAAAAATGTTTATGATTCAATGTTGTCTGAGTTAAAGCATTCACATGAGTAAAAGTATACCAAAAATGTAATTCATACTCCAAATTCAGTGAGAAAAGCAAGCAGAAGACTAAAGGATATACATATCACTATATGGAAAACAAAATAGATCTCAACTGTCTCTAAAGTATGAATACATCTCTGAGTCTCATATACATGTAAATAAACAGAATCAAAATATCGAAATATTCCCACTAAGGAGTCCCGCCAATCCAGGTCGCCTATGCAAAGCCATCGTGATACTGCATATATGAGAACTCGTCTTGGTCATCATCATAATTCGGCTCTGCCTCCTGAATCGCTGCCTCACCTGCATCTAAGACAGGGTCTGGTGGGTGTTGCAAACACCATACCGTAAAGTGAGAGTGAGTAGCTAACTCAGTGGAATAATAGAGCAAAGATTAGCATGTTCTCAAATTAATCATGCGATAATAGTAAAATAATAAATCAAACATTCCTAATACTGTTGTTAATGCAATATGACGTGACATGATGGATGTCGTCACCGAAGATCTCCCTCATACGACACCATCTTACGCCTGCGACATGCTTTCTTCCCACAGTGCTCCACATCTTTCAGGCACATGCAATGTGATGGTGATATGATTACCGAGTTATTATTAGTCCATTCATATAGCAGGATTGGGAACTAAGGTACTTCCCTTATATCAATCCCAACACAGATCCTGTCTAGGGTCGTCATTCCTAGTAATCTCATACGATGTATATTTTGTAGGTCGCTACAAGGGCTGCCAGGGCTGTTGCTCGCACTCGTTGCACCGTTCCCCCATCACCTTGTCAATACAGGCCTACTATACTCTCATTGCTACGGAAGGGTCGTCGCCTCCCGTAGACTCAGAATACGCTCGCGGTCACTACAAAGGGCTCGTCACCTGATCAGTGTAGGTCGACAGCAAGAATATAATGTCCCATACCACCATAATCTGCTCACGAGTCATAGGTGCTCACTGGTCACTACGGGGAGATTTATGGCCCCAGCATAGGCTGACAGCTCGACCACGGTATCCCATACTACCATGCCCGGCTCATGAGTCTTTATGAATCAAGGTACCATGGTTAATAGGGTTTACAATGGTAAGTTCAGTACCCTAAGTTCAAGCAGTTATGACTCATACAAAGTGAACATACAATTGCCAGTCGGCTTACTTGACGGGCTCGACTAGTACGAGCGCATCTTAAGCTAAGCGACATGAAGTGCATAAAGCACTTCGCGTGGCCTAACCACTGCCTCCAACTCCAAAACACGACTCGCGTTCATCGACGCATCTTTCGTGGCAAAGATAAGACAACCACGAATTTACTTGGTTACCGACTGCCTGGACTAGGTATAGTCCCAAACATTTATGAATCCACATCAGCAATCATATAAGAGTAATGGAAATGAAATACAACAATGTGAGCATGTTAACACATGTTATAACATACAACTTAAGTAAATCATCTAACACATGCATTTCATACATATAATGAAATCATGCATATAGCCAACATGTAGGAAATCATTTACATCAGCATATTATTTGAGAATTCAGTCTCAAACTAATTCATAACACCATTTAATTCAATACATACTAATACAAACATTTATACAAACACTTAGTCTACACACTTAAGTTTACATATAGTATGTCGACTCAAAGTGCGCATTTGGGAGAATCTCTTCACCAAACTAATTATGCACGTATTCCTAATATCCTAATGTGACAAAGAGCCATGTCAATCATATCAACAAAATATGGATGAAAACAGTATTTCCTACAAATGCTAAAATGCCCTAAATCTCATATTTTTCGTCTGCTTACGAAACAGGAAACGGACAGCATGTTGTACATGTCAAACGGCGTTGTCGTCGATAATCTACTATTAAACGACATTGAAAGCATTGAAATCAGCCAATCAAAGCATCTAGAATCTGCACCTTTTCCCTAGAGGTGAGCCAATTCGAACGGAGCGTATACGCTTCGTCTACGGCGAACAGGCTACCTATTTCACAAGATGTATAAGTTACTTTGCTAAGAAATTGATGGAACCTCAAATCAGCAAGTATTTAGGGTGTTTTCTTACCTAGAAATGCGGCAAAATCACCGAGAAAGTGATTGAGGTGCGTTGCTTAAGCACGTGCAACAGGTAGTGCAAGCAGCAGGAAGATCTCTCCCACTCTCTCTCACAATCTCTCACTTTTTCTCTCACACCAGCTAGGGTTTCTAGCAAATTCTGATGGGTGAGAGAAGTGAGGGTTTAAGGTCCTTTTATAAGCTATTTTCTTCCCAAATTAGGCTTGGGAAGAATGTTTACTTGAGGTCTAACCAAATAGGGGCTGTTCTGATCCAAAAAGACATTTCGGGAGGTCCCCTGGCCGAACGCGATCGGACTTAAGCTCATGCACGTCGGATATCGCTCACATCCCATTTTCAGACCAGTAGTGTTCGTAGATCGCACGTGGTGGTCCAGTTTCAGTTCAGCAGTCATCGCACGTAGATCAGGTCTACAAGTCTGATGATATGAAAGAGAAATTTTTCCTGATCCGAGGGTGTAATTTGGCTGAATTCTGACGGTCAGAACTCTTAATAATAAAGCGCCAAGTCATGTGCCAGATTTGAATTTCAAAATTTAAAATCTAACCCTATTCTCGGTCTCTTCACTCCAGGCTCAATGAAATAGCCTCTGAATGTCGGTTGGACTTGATTTTCAAAATGATTGTCAAGTCCAGCTAAATGGTTATAACGGTCTAAGATTGTAGGTATCAGACTTTTAACGGGCGGTCTAGATCCAATACAAAGTTTCAAAGGGGTCATGAGAACAAACCGGTTTAGAGTTTGATCCGAGGTTTCAGAGTATTATAGCGTCATTGGTTCTACTCGTTTTGGGTCTTGTAGAACGTATTTAAAGCGATCAGGGATGATTTCACAGCTACTCTAGCGTTGCGCTAGCCAACTTACGCTTATTTTTTAAAGGAATTAATCCTACACGATTTCTGGTCGAGTTGGTACTCGAGTCCAAGTACGGATTTTTTCAGGGTGTTACAATAGTCTATAGCCTTTGCTCAAATTTTTAGTAGTGGAGGTAAATGTGGTGAGTACAAACTCGATGGTATATTCCCTTGAGGTCCGCAATCGTCCATCCAAGGGCTCCTTTATGTTCTTCGATACTAGAAATTAGTATACTCACTTGTTCCTCATGCAAGTGGGAAGAAGTTATTATTGGATATGATTCATCTTGACCCAAACCAGCATATTTAAGATCAACAGGCAACGATTTTAGGTCAAGCTTCAGTGCCTTGATACTAGAAAGGAAAGGCTTCGAATTAATTTGAGGTAATCTTTCAAATTCGGGCCTCCACGAGTCAGTTTTAAGTACCAGCAAAGTATCAACCAAGGCATCTATCTCTCTAATCATGTCATCATCTAAATCAGTGGAGTGGGCCAAGCACATCTCTAAAGTATTGGAGTATAAAGTCAAAAGTAACTTATCTTCCACAAATGAATCTATTAAGTTAATCTCGCAAAAATCATCATTATCCTCCCGTTATTTCTACATGTTGAACATGTGTAGCTCAAGTATCATATTTTCAAAGGATAGTTTCATAATCTCATTCCTATAATTGATTATGGCATTTGATATGGCCAAGAATGGTCAACCAAGATGACAAGAATTTGAGTGCTATCATCAATGACAGGTTATCTATTTAAAATAATAAAATCTACTAGATAGTAGAATTTGTCGACTTAGACTAGCACGTCCTCAATAATCCCTCTCGGTATACAAATTGAATGATCAGTGAGTTAGAGTATGGTTGTAACGTCTAGGAAAAATCCTGTACCAAGACCCGAGTACCACCTCGATCAGAAATCACTTAGGATTAATTCCTTTAGAAATTAAGCGTAAGATAACTAGTGCTATGTTAGACTAGCGGTGAAATTAACACTGATCGCTTTAAATACGTTCTGCAAGACCCAAAACTTGTGAAATTGTTAACGCTATAACATCCTGAAACCTAGGATCAAACTCTAAACCCGTTTGCTCTCAGGCACCCTTTGAAACTTTGTAATGGATTCTGACCGCACGTCGTGAGTCCGGTAGCAATGAACTTAGACCATTATGACCGCATAGATGGAGTTGACTACCACCCCGGAAATCAAGTTCAAGTGATGTCCTGGGACTATTTCATTCAGCCTGGAGCAAGGAGTGTGAGAAAGAGTAGAATTTTTTATAAATTAAATGCGATTTAAATAAATCTGGCACGTGTCGCTTGCGGGTTAAGTATAAGCATTCAGAACGTTGGAATCTGACCTAAATACACCCTCGGATCAGGGAACATTTCCCACTCGGGTCAGTGTACTTGGAATCCTCGATCGAGTCTCAGTGACTGCTGAACTTAAACTGGCCCGCCACGTGCGATCTAGAAATCCGATCAAACTGAAAACTTAATGTGATCAGGATCCAGCATCCATAAGCTTAAGTCCGACCGCATTCGGTCAGGGGACCTCCAGAAATGTTCTTTTGGATCGAAAAAGACCCGATTTGGCTATAACCCAAGTATACCTTGGTTTATAGTCTAAATAGGTGACTTTCTAACCTATTGAAGGACCTTAAACCCTCTCACATCCCTCCCATACGAATTTGCAAGAAACCCTAAGAAAGAGAAGAGAGAAAAGAGAGAGATTGTGTGGAAGTTGTGAGGGAAAGTTCCCGTCACTCGATCCTGCTACTACACGTGCTTAGCCATCGTGTTCTAATCACTCTTCCTGTGATTCTGACTTCATTCTAGGTAAGAAAACCCTAACCTTAGCCCATTTTAGGAATTCTATCAATACAAGTAGCGAAGTAGCTGACTTATCTTGTGATATAAGTCGTCATATTAACGTTGACGAAGCGTAGAGTTTCTATTCGATTCATTACGCTCCTACGGCGTAAGGTGAGGATTTTAGATGCTTAGGTTACCTGTTTTCAAAGCTTTCAATATCGTTTGATAGTAGATTATTGACAAGGAAGTTGTTTGACATGTAGAACATGCTATCTATTTTTCATTTCGATTATGTACGGAGAATATGAGATTTAGGGTATTTTATGTATTTGTAGGAAATACTGTATACGTCCGTATTTTACTAAAATGATTGCCATGTGTATTTATCATGTTATTATACTAGTTAGGAAATACTGTACACGTCCATATTTTTCTAAAATAATTGCCCTAATGCACACTTTGGGTCAACATATGCTATGTAGACAAATGTGTGTCGACTAAGTGTTTGTATAAGAGTATGCATTAGTAAGTATTGAGTGAATGGTGTTGTAGAGTAGTTTGGAGATTGGATTCTCAACTAATATGATGATGTACATGATTTCCTCCATGTTGTTATATTGCATTGATTTCCTTATATATATGAAATGCTTGTGTTTGGTTGATTTGCTTATGTTGTATGTTATAATATGTTGTTAACATGCTTGGATTATTTATGCTTCACTTCTGTCACTCTCATATGATTATTGATTTAGATTACAAGTGTTTGGGGCTATATTCTAGTCCAGGCAGTCGGTAATAGATTCGAAATCATGGTTGGCTTCTATTCGCCACGAAGGACGCATCGACGAACCCGAGTCTTGCTTTGGTTGACGGCAGTGGTTAGGCCACACGAGGTGTTTATGCACTTCATGTCATTCAGCTTGAGGTGCACTCGTACTAGTTGAGTTTGTCAAGCAACCCGACTGACCATTGTATGTTCACCTTGTATTGGTCATAACTGTTTGAACCTAGGGTACTGAACTTACCAATGATAACCCTGATAACCATGGTACCTTGATCCATTAAGACTCATGAGCCAGGCATGGTGGTATGGGACACTGCAGTCGAGCTGTCGGCCTACATTGGGGCCACAAACCTCCCCGTAGTGACCAGTGAGCACCTTAGACTCGTGATCCGACTGTGGTGGTATGGGACACTACATTCGAGCTGTCAGCCTACTCTGATTGGTGACGAGCCCTTTGTAGTGACCTCGAGTGTATTTTGAGTCTACGTGAGGCGACCACCCTTCCGTAGAAATAAGAGTACAACTAGGCCTGTATTGATAAGGTGATGGGGGAGCGGTGCAACGAGTGTGAGCAATAGCCCTGACAGCCCTTGCAGTGATCTAAAAATATATCATCGTATGAGACTACTAGGAGTGACGACCCTAGACAGGATCTGTGTTGGGAATGATATAAGGGAAGTACCTTAGTTTCCGAATCCTGCTGTTTGAAAGGACTAATAACAACTTGGTAATCATATCCACATCGCATTGCATGTGCCTGGAAGATGTGGAGCACTAAGGGAAGAAAGCATACCGCGGACGTAAGATGGTGTTGGATGAGGGAGTCTGTCGGTGAGGGCATGCATCATTACTGCATCTCATACTTGCATTAATAACAGTATCTAGGAATGTCTGGTTGTTTGCTTTACTATTATCGCGTGATTGATTTAATAACATGTTAATCTTTACTCTATGATTCCACTGAGTTGATCACTCACTCCCACGTTACGGGACGGTGTTTGCAACACCTACCAGACTCTGTCTTAGATGCAGATAGCGAGGCGATTCAGGAGCTGGAACCGGACTACTACGAGGACCAGGACGAGTTCTCGTACATGCAATTTTTTGACGGCTTCGTATAGGTGGCCTGGATCAGCGGGATTTTGCTAGTTGGACTATCATGTGACCTTTGATTTTGGTTTGTTATATGTATTTGTGACTCAGAATTATATTCATACTTTGGAGACAGTTCGAGATTATTTTATTTTACATACAGTGACAAATATTGTAACGCCCGTGAAAAATCCATACTTGGGCTCGAGTACCAACTCGACCCGAAATTGCGTAGAATTAATTCCTATGGAAATTAAGCGTAAGTTAGCTAGCGCAACGCTAGAGTAACTGGAAAATAGTCCCTGATCACTTTAAATACGTTCTACAAGACCCAAATCGAGTAGAACCAATGACTCTACAATACTCTATAACCTCGGATCAAACTCTAAGCAGGTTTGTTCTCTGGATCACTTTGAATCTTTGTATTGGATCTAGATCGCACGTCGAAAGTCCGATACCTCCTATCTTAGACTGTTAGGACCGCCTAGCTGGACTTGACAATCATTTCGAAAATCAAGTCCAACTGATAATCACAGGCTATTTCATTGAGCCCGGACTGAAGATAGTGCGAATAGGGACATAATTGGAATTTGAAATTCAAATCTGGCACATGACTTGACGTGTCAGTATTAAGCGTTTTGACCGTCAGAATTCAGCCAGATTACACCCTCGGATCAGGAAAAATTTCTATTTCATATCATGAGACTTTCAGCGCTGATCTACGTGCGGTGATCGCTGAACTGAAACTGGTCTGCCACGTGCGATCTGCGAACCCTGCCGTACAGAAAACTTAATACGTCCTAGATCAGGTGCGCATGAGCTTAAGTCCAATCGCATTCGGCCAGGGGACCACCAGAAAGCATCTTTTGTACCGAAACAGCCCCGATTTGGATATGCACTAAGTGAACCTTGTACCGGAGCCTATTTTTAGCATTTTTGGGCTTATAAAAGGGGTTGAAACCCTCACTCCTCTCTCCCATCCGAATTTGAGAGAAACCCTAGATTTGGAGGGAGAAAAGGTGAGAGTTTGAGAGAGTGTAGGAGAGAATTTTCCTGTCTTCGTACCGCCTATTGCACGTGCTGTAGCAACACCTCCTGATCACCAAGCCGGTGATTCTTTCGCGTTTTTAGGTATGAAACAACCCTAGAAGTTGCTGATTTAAGGTTTACTAGGATTCGTAGCATGTTAGCTAACGTAACTCGTAAATCAGGTTCTCTTATTGTCGTAGACGAAGCGTATACGCTCCGTTCGAAATCACGCATCCATAAGAGATAAGGTGAGGATTTTAGACGCTTTGATTGACGGTTTCCAATGCTTTCAATGTCATTTAATAGTAGATTATCGACGGCATCGCCGTTTGACATGTACAACATATTATCCATTTCCTGTTTCGTAAATCAACGAAGAATATGAGATTTTGGGCATTTTAGTCATTTGTAGGAAGTACTAATTACATTCATATTTTGCTGATGTGATTGACATGGTTTGTTGTCACATTAGAAAGTTAGGAATACGTGCATAATTAGTTTGGTGAAGAGATTCGCCAAATTGCGCACTTCGGGTCGACATGCTATATGTAGACTTAAGTGTGTAGTGTATGTGTTTGTATAAATGCTTGTATTAGTATGTATTGAATTAAATGATGTTATGAATTAGTTTGAGATGGATTTCTCAATATATATGCTGACATAAATGATTTCCTACATGTTAACTATATGCATGATTTCCTTATATGCATGAAATGTACGTGCTTGAAGATTTGCCTAAGTTGTATGTTATAACATGTGTTAACATGCTCACATAATTGTATTTCAATTCCAATACTCCTACAAAAATTGATGATGTGAATTCATATGTGTTTGGGACTATACTTAGTCCAGGCAGTCGGTAACCGAGCGAATTCGTGGTTGGCTGGTCTTGGCCACGAACGACGCGTCGATGAACGTGAGTCCTGTTTGGAGTTGGCGGTAGTGGTTAGGCCTCGTGAAGTGTTTTACGCACTTCATGTCGTTCGACTTGAGATGCGATCGCACTAGTCGAGCCCGTCAAGTAACCCGACTGGCCGATGTATGTTCACCCTGTATAAGTCATAACTGCTTGAACCTAGGGTACTGAACTTACCATTGTAAACCCTGTTAACCATGGTACCTTGATCCACGAAGACTCATGAGCCAGGCATGGTGGTATGGGACACCGTGGTCGAGCTGTCGGCCTACGCTGGGGCCACAAACCTCCCCGTAGTGACCAGTGAGCACCTAGTCTCGTGAGTAGATTATGGTGGTATGGGACACTATATTCTTGCTGTCGGCCTACACTGATCAGGCGACGAGTCCTTTGTAGTGACCACGAGCGTATTCTGAGTCTACGGGAGGCGACGACCCTTCAGTAGCAGTAGAGTACAGTAGGCCTGTATTGATAAGGTGATGGGGGAGCAGTGCAATGAGTGCGAGCAACAGCCCTGGCAGCCCTTGTAGTGACCTAAAAAATATACATCGTATGAGATTACTAGGAGTGATGACCCTAGACAGGATCTGTGTTGGGATTGATACAAGGGAAGTACCTTAGTTTTCCAATCCTGCTATTTGAATGGACTAATAACAACTCAGAAATCATATCACCATAACATTGCATGTGCCTGGAAGATGTGGAGCACTCTAGGGAGTGTGGCATGCCGCGGTCGTAAGATGGTGCCGTATGAGGGAGATCGTCGGTGAGGGCATACATCACATCATGTCATCTTGCATTAACAATAGTATTAGGATTGTCTGATTTACTGCTTTACTATTATCACATGATTGATTTATGAACATGCTAATCTTTGCTCTATGATTCCACTGAGTTGATCACTCACTCTCACGTTACGAGATGGTGTTTGCAACACCCACCAGACCCTGTTGTAGATGCAGGTGATGCTGAGATCCAGGAGGCAGAGCCAGACTTTGACGAGGACCAGGACGAGTTCTCGTACATGCAGTATCATGATGGCTTTGCTTAGGCGACCTGGGTTGACGGGACTTCAGTGGGACTATTTTGAACATTTAATTTTGTTCATGTATATGTATATGAGACTCAGAGATGTATTCATACTTTAGAGACAGATGAGATCTAATTTGTTTTTTTCCATACAGTGATATATATATTGTTTAGTCTTCCGCTTGCTTTTATCACTGGATCTGGAGTATGAATTGCAGTTTTGGTATACTTTTACTCATGTGAATGCTTTAAATCAGACAACATTGAATCATAATCATTTTTGTTGCATAAGTGACGGTCTGGAACTCGGGAGTTGAGTTTATATACGACCCCCGATTTTCAGGGTGTTACAAGTTGGTATCAGAGCGTGAATAAAAGTATACTGGGCCTGGGTTATGGTCTTGCGATGTATATTGTCGCTTCTTTTAACTTAGGTGGGTGCGAGAAGGGTCTAGAAATATTTCTAGGATCGCAGATTCGCAAATAGGCGAAGTCTATTCGAATCGATCGCACGATCGAGTCTGTAACGCATCTCGGGTAGCATAAAGCAACCCGGATAGCTCCTAGGTTGTTGGTGAGTGGGTTGAGACGTTCTTTGAATGATCCTAAACCCGTGAATGTGAACCCTTGGGCCGTGGGACAACCACGACCCCTGTATTCATTCGCCAAGGCTTAAAAATCCCGTTTCACCAAAAATCTTCAAAATTCTTCCTCTCACCACTCCAATCTTCAATTCTTTATTATCCTTTTCATATTAGGAATCAAACATAATGTGAAAATAACATAAAATAATACTTTCACAAAATTTTACAGTGAATAGTAAAATTTCATGAAAAATGGCCATAAGGCCATTCTAACTTCACTTTCTTTAGCAAATAATAGTCTAGATGGATGTACTAGCTCCTTCTAGCCTAAAATCATCTGCTGCATGATAAGGTTTTATATTCATAATTACAGATTGGTCCCGGAAAGCCCCGAACACATGTTTGGGCCTATATATGTCAAAATACAATGAACTAAGGTTGGAACCATACATATTTGGGGTCCTTGGACCATGGGGGACCAAACCCATGTGGTCCCACCACCCGACCAGAGGTTTGGTCGGTGATGCATCGCCGGCCAATGTGGTCGGTTAGATGCGTGGTCCGAGATCTGAGGGTATTTTGGGTATTTCACACCCCCATGTATGGTTCGTGGGTAGACAACCTCTAAATCGTGCACTTCCTTCACAAACAACCCTCCCCATAGCTCCATTTTTATTTTTCAGCAGCTATCTCCAAAATTCATGATTTTAAACCACCCCTAGATCCATCCTTGGCCAAAAAAAACCACCCTCCATCATTCCTTTGAAGTTGGTAGCCCTCCCTCTTGAAGATTTTATCTTTTGGAGCTCTAAAAACCCCCAAATCGAGCTGAAATCGTGAGGTGCTCCATTCCACTTTTTCATTTTCATTTCTCCTTGAAAATACATCCTTGGGAAGCTTGAAGCATCCCTCTACAATGCCTAGATCTCCCTTTTTCAGTTTGGACAGCCACTTCTTCGCATTTTTTCCGTCTTCCATGGCTTTTGTGGAAGCCATTTTAGGCCTTTTGTCACTCTCCACCATCTTATCTTTGATGGGTAAAAGGAAGACTGCAGTAGACGAGGCTGGGCCAAGTCACCCTGCTCAATCGAGAAGACCGTGGGGTGGTGCGGCAAGTTTAAGCGCCGCCATAGGTCCAGCTACAGCCCGAGAGTTCCATATGAAGCGGGATTTGGATCCCCATACTCATCTTGGGCGAGTAATTCTAGCAGAGATTCCTCACGGCCAATACACTGATCGCAAAGTGTTGTTTGAGGCGGATGTGGAAGGACGACTGTTCGGCAAATTTTTATTGTTCGAGCGCATTGAAGTTGCGCATTGGGGTCCGATCTTTGAAGCTCGCACTCGTGCTAATGTGAGCACCGTTCGTGCCTTCTACGCTTGTATCCAGAATCCTACCTTGGAGCCATTGCAGTTCAAAATCCTTTTTGGTAGAGATCGGATGGCTACAATCGATGTGTGGCTGATTGCGCGACTTCTAAACGTACCTCTTGGTGATGTTCATCCTAGTGAGAAGAATCTGAGGAGTAGGCATGAGCGAGATCGCCGTACCAGGTTTCTGTGCGGTAAATTGGTTCCATGGTAGCCTAATAATAGCCTCAAGGCGACGTATATGTCTGATGATTTGTGCCTGCTGCACCATATCTGCACGTTCAATGTGTATCCCAGGTCGACGAATCCCATTGAGTGTACGCGCCTTATGGTTGATTTTCTGTATCTGGTGGCCCAGGGAGAGAATGTATGTATGGACACTTTCATCTTGCGACAGATAATCCTTATAGCCAAGTTAAGAAGAACGTCCGAATCGCTTCCTTTTGGCCGACTGATATGCAAGATCGCGCTTGAGTTTTCTTACAGACTTGGGCCGGAATTGCCAGTTTTGATTCATAGCATAGATGAGTCGACTATGGTTAAGATGAAGATTGGGTCTCAGTACCGTGAGAATCAGCTTGAGGAGGATAACGAGGATGACTTTGATGATGAGGAGGATCCAAGTGAGGGAGAACCTGGAGCAGAAGTCCAGGAAGAAGTCCAGAAAGAGGCAGAAGAGGAGGCTCAGGATACAGATGAGAGTCCTCCTCCTTCTGCGCAGGCTACTAGCGATAATCACATTGGCCGGATTGAGGAGAGCCAGATCGCCTTGCGAAGGGAAGTGCAGGAACTTCGCGCTGAAGTCGAGGATGCCAAGGCTGTTACAAAGAGGAAATTCGGCAAGGTGACTCGCACCTTGAAGGTGATCCTTTGCTGCTTGCATGATAAGGGTGCTCCTCCTCCGTCACCTGATTCAGACTAGCGATGAGATCGTCGATGTTGTTATCAGTAGTTAGTCATTTCCTGCTTTTATTGTGTAAGCCTGTTAAGGCTAGTACTTTTCTTATGTTGTTGTTGTAATTTTAACAGTCTTAGTTCCCATATATTTCTCGTCATGATGCTTGTAAGGACATATCCCTTGTATTGTGACAATTTTGATTAAATGAAATGCATGGAATGCCTTAGACTCCTTGTGTGAATGATTGCGGTGTATTTATGCTATTGAGACTGACAAGGTTGTGCCCTATTTTGAATATAGGGAATGTCGCCTAAGGCTACGCGGAGCACGGCTCGGCTTGCATTGAGTGAGCCTATGGATCAGACTCCTTCGCAGTCTGACACCCATGCGGACCCTGCTGTGGGCCCGATTCCTGAGACAGTTCGTGCGTCTCAGCCTACTGCTGGTCCTACAGTTGGACCACCGCCGTTCACACCACCAGTCCGAGAGCCTTACCGTGCGTCTACTTCGACGCAGTACATGCCACAGCCTGCTCCACCTCCTGATAGATTTGAGCAGATGATGGCTATGATGCAGCAGCAGCAGCAGCTCCTGACTACCATTGTGGGGACATTAGCCCAGGGTAGGGGTGTGACTCCACCTGCACCACCTGCGCATCCAGCTAGGGATGCTTATTCATACACCCAGGATGAGGGCATGTCTCATCCTGTACCACCTGCTTACCCTGCGGGGCATGCCGCAGATACACGGGGCCTATTAGAGCGATTCCAGCGCTTACGGCCTCCCACTTTTACGGGTTCTCACAGACCCGATGAGGCCGAGTATTGGCTCAACCGTGTGTCGAAGATATTGTGGATGCTTCATTGCACAGAGGCCAAGCAGGTAGAGTTAGCTACATTCCTATTTGAGCGAGAGGCCAGCCCGTGGTGGGATAGCGTATTGCAGACCGTTGCCGCCGACTTTATATGGACATGGGCAGCGTTTGAGTTCCGCTTTCACGAGAAGTATTATCCCCAGACTTACAGGCATGACCAGGAGAATGAGTTTCTCTACCTCCGACAGGGAGCCATGACAGTCACGGAGTATGAGCATCGGTTTACGGAGTTAGGCAGATACGTCCCGACTATTTTGGCTGATGAACAGATGCGCATACTGCGCTTTTTGGAGGGTTTGCGACCGAATATTCGGTCGAAGATGTGCTGTGTGAGCATTCCCTCATATGCGGAGTTGATTCACATGTCTATGCAGGCAGAGCAGGATGTGGATCGACTTGTGCGATCTCGTGGCCCTGTTGCTTCTAGGCCACGACCAGACTTGCCAGACAAGCCCTTCGCGGGCAAGAGGCCTCGCGTCGACCCTCCTACTAGGGCTACAGCGCCAGTACCACTGTTTCGACGTCCTGATTTGACATGTACATACTCTGGGAGGTCGGGCCACTTGGCGCAGAGTTGTTTTTCTCGGATGCGGGACAGTGGGTTCACGCCACCGCAGAAGATTGACCGTGCACGTTCACAGGCGATATCAGCACCGCCTATACGGTTAGCTCCTGCGCACCCTTCTTTCAGACGTCCGGTATCGCAGATCAGAAAGCCTCCAAGGCCCATGACACAGCGTCCGAACCGGCACAGTAGGCACGGGTTCATGTATTGACAGCTGAGGCAGCTGTGACACCGACTTCTCAGCATTCGGCCTTCGAGGTCACAGCCCATATTGGAGGTACTCCTATTCTCGTGATGGTGGACACTGGTTCCACGATTTCTTTGATATCACGTGCCATAGTCAGACGCATTGGGTTACTGACTATTACTATGGATAGGGTACGAGTCCTTGCAGCTCATGGGGATTATTCAGATGTCACCCAGATGTGTGAGGGTTGTTTGGTGGATCTGGGAGGCAGGACGATGGCTCTTGATCTTGTCGTCGATCCCTCTCTTATCTATCTTGACGTCATTCTTGGCATGGACTGGTTGATTGCTGGGAGGGCCGAGATTGACTGCGAGACTCGTATGGTGACGGTGTACGAGCCAGAGGGCATGCCTTTCACATTTTCAGTTCGGGTAAATCTTCCCTTCCACATACTTAGCTACGCTACTTTACTACGAGACACTGGTGCCCAGATACTTGAGCATACGCCAGTTGTTTCTGAGTTTGGGGATCTGTTTAGGAAGATCTCTGGTTTGCCGCCCCGACGAGAGATCGATTTCACTATCGATCTGGTCCCTGATTCTACGCCCGTCTCACTGCCGACGTATCGCATGGCACCGTGTGAGATGGATGAGTTGAGGACGCAGATTGATGGTCTGCTAGAGCTTGGCCTTATACGGCCTAGTGTCTCCTTAGGGAGCACCGGTCTTATTCGTGAGGAAGAAGGATGGTTCGATACGATTATGTATTGATTATCGCAGGCTGAACCAGATCACGGTGAAAAACAAGTACCCTTTACCCAGGATCGATGACTTGTTTGATCAGTTGAGAGGAGCACAGTACTTCTCGAAGATTGATCTTCAGTCAGGATATCATCAGTTGCGTGTCAGGGATGAGGACGTGTAGAAGACAGCATTCAGGACCAGTTTTGGCCACTACGAGTTCCTTGTGATGTCGTTCGGTCTCACGAACGCACCAGCCGTGTTCATGGATCTGATAAACCGGGTATTTCAGCCTTTCCTCTATCGATTCATCGT
This sequence comes from Magnolia kwangsiensis, assembly GCA_037074715.1. Lineage (NCBI taxonomy): Eukaryota > Viridiplantae > Streptophyta > Magnoliopsida > Magnoliales > Magnoliaceae > Magnolia > Magnolia kwangsiensis. Next base: position 79,752,691 of record CM073572.1, read on the forward strand.
TGTATTCATTGACGACATTTTGGTGTACTCTAGGAGTCGAGAGGAGCATGAGGAGCACTTGCGTTTGGTCCTGGATACGCTCAGACAGCATCAGTTGTTCGCACAGTACAAGAAGTGCGACTTCTGGAAGCAGGAAGTGAAGTTCGTGGGACACGTGTGTCCAAGGATGGCATGGCAGTTGACTTGTCTAAGGTAGCTGCGGTGCAGGACTGGGAGCAGCCTGGTTCTGTCACTGAGGTGAGGAGTTTCTTGGATCTCGCTGGCTACTATCGGCGCTTCATTCAGGACTTCTCGAAGATCGCGAGACCCTTATCTCAGTTGACACGGAAGGACGTGAAGTTCGCCTGGAATGACAAGGCGGAGTTAGCTTTTCAGGAGCTGAAGGACAGACTTACGTCTGCCCCTGTGCTAGTATTTTCAGACTAAGGGGTTAGATACACTATATACACTGACGCGTCTAGCGTTGGTTTGGGTTGTGTCCTTATGCAGAGGGACAGGGTAATTTCATATGCCTCAAGACAATTAAGGAAGCACGAGGAGAATTACCCTACACACGACCTAGAGTTGGCAGCCGTTATGTTCGCACTGAGACTCTGGAGACATTACCTCTACGGAGAGGAGTTCGAGCTCTTTTGCGACCACAAGAGCCTCAAGTACATATTCACGCAGCGCGAGACTAATATGAGGCAGCGGCGATGGATGGAGACGTTGAAGGACTTCAAGTTTGAAGTCTCTTACCATCCTGGGAAGGCGAACCTTGTGGCTGATGCGTTGAGCTGCAAGAAGGCGATAGAGTTTGCGGCTTCGCTGATGGTTGCTGAGTGGGATATGGTTGAGTTTTTGCGAGACTTTGAGCAGAAACTCACCGTAGAGGAGCCGTTTGAGTTCATCGCACATGTACAGGTGCGATCTCAGATCGATGACCGAGTCATCGAGGCGCAGAGGGACGATGTGCATCAAGCTGAGCTTCGAGAGCAGGCCAGTGACGATGCTGACGCCGAGTGGTGAGTTGGTATGGATGGCGGCTTACGTTATCGTGGCCGCCTATGCGTCCCAGATATCCCTGACTTGAGACGAGAGATTCTCGAGGCTGCGCATTGTACTAGACTCGCGATGCATCCAGGCAGTACGAAGATGTATCGTGACGTGAAGAGGACGTATTGGTGGGAAGGTATGAAGACCCACATAGCTGAGTTCGTGTTCCGTTGTCTCACTTGTCAGCAGGTGAAGGCAGAGCATCGCCGACCACCTGGACTTTTGTAGCATATGCCGATCGCAGAGTGGAAGTGGGATTTCATTTCCATGGACTTCATTTCAGGGCTGCCGAAGACAAGGAAGGGACATGATTCCATTTGGGTGGTCGTCGACCGTCTGACGAAGTCGGCGCACTTCCTACCGATCAGAGTTACGAACTCTGCAGACGAGCTGGCTAGACTGTACATCAGAGAGATTGTGCGTCTGCATGGAGTTCCGTTAGAGATCGTGTCGGACAGAGACACGCGGTTCACTTGTATTTTCTGGACTCGCATTTAGGAGGCTATGGGTGTGAAGTTGAAGTTCAGTACTGCCTTCCACCCACAGACAGAAGGACAGACGGTGCGGGTGAACCAGATCTTAGAGGATATGTTGCGAGCTTGCGCATTGGACTTCAAGGACAGTTGGGATGATTGTCTTGCTTATGCGGAGTTTGCGTACAACAACAGCTTTCAGACGAGTATCGGTATGGCACCTTACGAGGCGCTGTATGGGCGACCTTGTCGCGCACCGCATTGCTGGGCAGAGGTCGGTGAGCATAGCTTGATTGGCCCAGAGTTGGTGCAGGCGACGTTAGAGAAGATCGATATCATTAGGCGTCGGCTTCTCACAGCGCAGAGCAGACAGAAGAGTTATGCTGATACGAGACGGAGGCCACTAGAGTTCACAGTTGGGGATCATGTGTTTTTACGAGTTTCCCCTATGAAGGGAGTCCTTCGGTTCGGGAAGAAGGGGAAGCTGGCACCGCGATTCATTGGTCCATTCCAGATCTTCGATCGTGTGGGAACAGTGGCTTACCGATTGGCTTTACCCACGCCTCTCGCGAGCGTTCACAACGTATTTCATGTTTCTATGCTGAAGAAGTACGTTACTGATCCTTCCCATATCATCAGATGAGAGCAGGTGCAGTTAGGAGAGGATGTTACTTACATCCTAAGACCGACACGTGTCCTAGACAGGAAGGAGCGGGTACTGCGTAGCAAGGTGATTCCCCTTGTGAAGGTATTGTGGACGTATTACTCTGAGGAAGAGGCTACCTGGGAGACAGAAGCTGAGATTAGAAAGAACTACCCACAGCTTCTCGAGGAGTACGAAAAGGTACAAATTTCGAGGATGAAATTATTTGTTAAGCGGGGTAGATTGTAACGCCCGTGAAAAATCCATACTTGGGCTCGAGTACCAACTCGACCCGAAATTGCATAGAATTAATTCCTATGGAAATTAAGCGTAAGTTAGCTAACGCAATGCTAGAGTAGCTGGGAAATAGTCCCTGATCACTTTAAATACATTCTACAAGACCCAAATCGAGTAGAACCAACGACTCTACAATACTCTATAACCTCAGATCAAACTCTAAGCAGGTTTGTTCTCTGGACCACTTTAAATCTTTGTATTGGATCTAGACCGCGCGTTGAAAGTCTGATACCTCTTATCTTAGACCGTTAGGACCGCCTAGCTGGACTTGACAATCATTTCGAAAATCAAGTCCAACTGATAATCACAGGCTATTTCATTGAGCCCGGACTGAAGAGAGTGCGAATAGGGACATAGTTGAAATTTGAAATTCAAATTTGGCACACGACTTGACGTGTCAGTATTAAGCGTTCTGACCGTCAGAATTCAGCCAGATTACACCCTCGGATCAGAAAAAATTTCTATTTCATATCATGAGACTTACAGCGCTGATCTACGTGCGGTGACCGCTGAACTGAAACTGGTCCGCCACGTGCGATCTGCGAACCCTGCCGGACTGGAAACTTAATGCATGTTAGATCAGGTGCGCATGAGCTTAAGTCCGATCGCATTCGGCCAGGGGACCACCAGAAAACATCTTTTGGACCGAAACAGCCCCGATTTGGATATGCACTAAGTGAACCTTGTACCGGAGCCTATTTTCGGCATTTTTGGGCTTATAAAAGGGGTTGAAACCCTCACTCCTCTCTCCCATCCGAATTTGAGAGAAACCCTAGATTTGGAGGGAGAAAAGGTGAGAGTTTGAGAGAGAGTGTAGGAGAGAATTTTCCCGTCTTCGTGCCGCCTGTTGCACGTGCTGTAGCAACACCTCCTGATCATCAAGCCGGTGATTCTTCCACGTTTTCAGGTATGAAACAACCCTAGAAGTTGCTGATTTAAGGTTTACTAGGATTCCTAGCATGTTAGCTAACGTAACTCGTAAATCAGGTTCTCTTGTTACCGTAGACGAAGCATATACGCTCCGTTCGAAATCACGCATCCATAAGAGATAAGGTGAGGATTTTAGACGCTTTGATTGACGGTTTCCAATGCTTTCAATGTCATTTAATAGTAGATTATCGACGGCATCGCCGTTTGACATGTACAACATATTATCCATTTCCTGTTTCGTAAATCAACGAAGAATATGAGATTTTGGGCATTTTAGTCATTTGTAGGAAGTACTGATTACATTCATATTTTGCTGATGTGATTGACATGGTTTATTGTCGCATTAGAAAGTTAGGAATACGTGCATAATTAGTTTGGTGAAGAGATTCGCCAAATTGCGCACTTCGGGTCGACATGCTATATGTAGACTTAAGTGTGTAGTGTATGTGTTTGTATAAATGCTTGTATTAGTATGTATTGAATTAAATGATGTTATGAATTAGTTTGAGATGGATTTCTCAATTTATATGCTGACATAAATGATTTCCTACATGTTAACTATACGCATGATTTCGTTATATGCATGAAATGTACGTGCTTGAAGATTTGCCTAAGTTGTATGTTATAACATGTGTTAACATGCTCACATGATTGTATTTCAATTCCAATACTCCTACATAAATTGCTGATGTGAATTCATGTGTTTGGGACTATACTTAGTCCAGGCAGTCGGTAACCGAGCGAATTCGTGGTTGGCAGGTCTTGGCCACGAACGACGCGTCGATGAACGTGAGTCGTGTTTGGAGTTGGCGGCAGTGGTTAGGCCACGCGAAGTGTTTTACGCACTTCATGTCGTTCGACTTGAGATGCGATCGCACTAGTCGAGCCCGTCAAGTAACCCGACTGGCCGATGTATGTTCACCCTGTATAAGTCATAACTGCTTGAACCTAGGGTACTGAACTTACCATTGTAAACCCTGTTAACCATGGTACCTTGATCCACGAAGACTCATGAGCCGGGCATGGTGGTATGGGATACCGTGGTCGAGCTGTCGGCCTACGATGGGGCCACAAACCTCCTCGTAGTGACCAGTGAGTACCTAGTCTCGTGAGCAGATTATGGTGGTATGGGACACTATATTCTTGCTGTCGGCCTACACTGATCAGGCGACGAGTCCTTTGTAGTGACCGCGAGCGTATTCTGAGTCTACGGGAGGCGACGACCCTTCAGTAGCAGTAGAGTACAGTAGGCCTGTATTGATAAGGTGATGGGGGAGTGGTGCAACGAGTGTGAGCAACAGCCCTGCCAGCCCTTGCAGCGACCTACAAATATACATCGTATGAGATTACTAGGAGTGACGACCCTAGACAGGATCTGTGTTGGGATTGATACAAGGAAAGTACCTTAGTTTCCCAATCCTGCTGTTTGAATGGACTAATAACAACTCGAAAATCATATCACCATAACATTGCATGTGCCTGGAAGATGTGGAGCACTCTAGGGAGAGTGGCATGCCGCGGTCGTAAGATGGTGCCATATGAGGGAGATCGTCGGTGAGGGCATACATCACGTCATGTCATCTTGCATTAACAACAGTATTAGGATTGTCTGATTTACTGCTTTACTATTATCGCATGATTGATTTGTGAACATGCTAATCTTTGCTCTATGATTTCACTGAGTTGATCACTCACTCCCACGTTACGGGATGGTGTTTGCAACACCCACCAGACCCTGTTGTAGATGCAGGTGATGCTGTGATCCAGGAGGCAGAGCCAGACTTTGACGAGGACCAGGATGAGTTCTCGTACATGCAGTATCATGATGGCTTTGCTTAGGTGACCTGGGTTGACGGGACTTTAGTGGGACTATTTTGAACATTTGATTTTGTTCATGTATATGTATATGAGACTCAGAGATGTATTCATACTTTAGAGACAGATGAGATCTAATTATTTTTTTTTCCATACAGTGATATATATATTGTTTAGTCTTCCGCTTGCTTTTATCACTGGATCTGGAGTATGAATTGCAGTTTTGGTATACTTTTACTCATGTGAATGCTTTAAATCAGACAACATTGAATCATAATCATTTTTGTTGCATAAGTGACGGTCTGGAACTCGGGAGTTGAGTTTGTATACAACCCCCGATTTTCAGGGTGTTACATATATATCTTTCAGTCTTCCGCTTGCGTTTTATCACTGGATCTGGAGTATGAATTGCAGTTTGGTAAAATCTCCCTCATGTTGATGCACTAACTCAGACAACATTTAATCATAAGCATATTTGTTACATAAGTGATGGTCTGGAACTCGGGAGTTGGGTTTCTACACGACCCCCGATTTTCAGGGTGTTACAATGGTCTTTGTGGGTTTTAATTAATCTAAATCAAGCTTTTCGTAGACCAAGTATGGGATCAAATTCACACTCGCCCCCAAATACAGTAATGTGTGCTCAATTCAGTGGTCCCCAATCACACATGAGATGGTTACGCTACCGGAATCTTTGTATTTTTAGGGCACATCATGTTTGATGATGGCTCACTTTTTTTATCAAAATTATCTTTTCTAAATGGTATGCCATCTCTTGGTCATACAAAGATCTTTTAGAAATTTGGCATATGATGGAATTTATTTAATGACATTCAACAGAGGGATATTAATTTTCACCCGTTTTAGAACCTACAAGATATCCTGAGTGTTGGGTAGAGGTTTTTGTGATATCAACCTTTGTGGGAGTGGAGCAATTGTCTTATATTGTTTTTCCATTTTTTTCTCATAAATAGTGTCACTAGGTCCATCATCTCTGTTAGATTCTTCCAAGTCTTTAGGCTTCTTTACCCTCATCAGGAAGTTTTGGTCAATTATTTTTCCACTTTTAAGAGTGGTTATGTACTTTGCTTGCTCCACATATTGAGTCAGAGAGTTGAGGTCACTTATTTTGTATTGTGGTTTTGGGTTAGAAAGGGGTTAGGCTAGAAGAGTCCCCTTCTCCCTAACAACAGGTTATGACTTTATTCTTTGAATGGACAATGCAAACGTTCTCAATGATGTTTTAGTATCCTAAAATGCTTGTAACGTATTGTAAGTGCTTATATGTTTAGCACACATGTATTGTCAAATTTCGTCTGTCACGCCCCAAACTCGAAAAACTGGCTCACAAAATTCTCGATCGCCGAATCTGATGCCGACAACCTCCGTAGTGTCCCATTCTCGGCTTCCGACATTCATATGCTAGATTTCGATCTTAGGATCTTACAAGGAGGATTTTTAATATGATTTTTTTTTTGTAATGAAGCATAACCATTAGCATAACTGAGTCATAAAATAACATCACTACATATCGACTGTATCAAAAGCTTTAAGTACAATGTGGAAAGGGAAATACAAGGTGATTAAAAAGCTCTAAAATAATTTGATGCACGCTCCTACCTCAGTGCTGCTACGATCCAACGTCACCTACACGCAACAATCGTGCGAAAGATTACAAAAGCTTAGAGGGTGGTGTAAGTGTGTGCGCGAGGCAAGTGCCAAGTATGTAGCATTAGAGTAATGCAAAAATATGCTGGTAAGTCCTAGAATACTATTAGCCATACCAAGGTTATGCGATGCAAGGCATGAAATGTTATCGGCCATACCAAGGTCATGCTATGCGAGGCCTACGTAGTCAAATGTCATATGTAAGATGCAATGAAAGCATGCCAGTCCTCATTAAGTACATATATCAGTATAGTTTTCCTCTGGGATATCACCAGGGTCCAGTAGACTACACACTGACTGCCGCCTCCCTAGCCTCACAGTTCAATGAGTAGAAGAGACCACACTATCCACCTAACAAGTAGTCTTCCAATACCTACTCAGCTCGTTGATAGCAGACCCATTTACAAGCTGTTCAAACTCAACCTAGCTTATGACCCCCTCACTTAGGGGGATAAGACCACACCCCCTTCCAACCGACCACAACACAATGGGAGACATGGCCTACTGGTATTCAGCACTCGGGCGCTCATGTATACACTCAGTTTAGACGTTGGAGCATCTCTTGGTACCAAAAAGGTTCTAAGATTTTCACCTAAGGACATCCTATGTGCTCATAGTGCTAGAGCCAATATTTTCAGTATCCAATCCGACCATCCATGATGTACCAATGGAGACCATGGCCCTGATATCACTAGGGTGTACAATGATCATGTCACACATATGCGAGATGCATGAGTCACACTGTTAGTCATGCAACAATCTTGTGCGTACCACGCGCTCGTGTGGGTAACTCATATCAGTGATTCGCATAAATAATTTCCCCAATGGCATATGCTATGATCAGTCACTAATCATATCAAGAATACATATGATGCATATGACATGAGTCATAGAATTATACTAAGCATGTTATAAAGTGATGAACTATCCTCACAACGAAGATAAGCCTAAACGGCCAACACACAACAAGTATGGGCCTATCAATGGGTCCTAGGGAAAGTTACAATGCGTACATTTAACCAACATTATCCTTACAATGTGAACGTTGAACCATCATTGCTCCCAAGGCATAACTCGTCATAAACATCATTACATAAACCATGGTGGAATCACACATTGTAATGGACCTTATGTACATCCCATTGGGCCTCAACCCATTGGCCTCAAATACATCAAATGGGCCGCATTACATGGGCCTCATATATATCAAGGCGGTCGGCTGAATCAAATGGGCCAAGTCAAATGGGCCAATTCAAATGGACCAAACACAATTCATCTATTTTTAGAAATCAAAATAGAGTATTATATAAAAATGAATTATATCAAAAGATCAATTGGACCATACCATATCTAATAGTGATGATAATGATTTCCACGGTTAAATTCTAGTGGGCGCCACCATATTGTTTATTTCCCATCTAGCCTATTCATAAGGTCACAAAGACCTAGATTTAGAGGAAAAATAAATATCATATTGGTCCAAACTTGGTAGCCCAAGGGTTCTAATGGTGGACGTTCAAACCCACTGTTTTTCTGAAATGTGGTTCACCTGATAACTAGATCTGTTCATTTTTAGTCTCAAGCCGTAAGACGAGTCCACCAAATGGATGGTCGGTTTGGAGGTAACACATGCATCATGGTGGGTCCCGCCGTCCAAGGTCTGGATGGTGTAGCTACAGAAAGCATACATCATGGTAGGGTCCACATGGGTGGACAGTCCAGCTGGAAGAACAGATGGACAACATAGATATAACACATACCTCGTGCATGGGGCCCACATGGCTTGGGACGTCAATACAGCAGCTATTATGCTGGTATATGCGCACACTAGCCAATCCTCTTGCAGGGGGTCCCACGTGGGGTCCACCATAACATTTATCTTCCATCCAATCTGTTAATAGGGTCAAAAAATCCAGAATAAAGAGGAAAAACAAATTTCACAATGATCCAAAACTTCTGTGACCCAAACAGGGTTTCAATGGTAGCCGTTCAATCACACTATTCCTTGTAGTGTGGTCCACCTGAGTTCCTTGCATGGCTGAATTTTTATGGAGTGGCCCACAACTAGAAGGGGGCCCATCAAATTCACAGTGTTGATGTTCCAGAAACATCATGGTGGGGCATATGGTTGGGACCCACGTCCCTGCCCATTGGAGCAGCGCAACAGCAGGACGCTGCTATAGTGTCCTCCGGACGAGCAGCAGTAGCGCCTACTGCACCTTCTTCTTCTTTTTTTCTATGGTTTTTCCATTACACTGATTGGGCAGTCCTAACCATCTAATGTCTTTGGTTCTTGAAATCTCGGATTTGATCTCAGTGGTGGTTGCTTCCATCCCTGCTATGCTGTGGTCCAGTTGAGTTTTAGACTGGACTTTTTTTTCTTTATTTTTTTAAACTCAGGTCATAACATAAGCTTGTGCAGTTGATGAATGGTTGAATTCCACATATCCATCATGGTTGCCCCATAAAGCCTTTTGTTGAACATGATCCCAATACTGTGGACATTAGCACTTCTTTCACCCTTGTCCTCCAACAAATTTGTTATACAGGTGGTTGGTTAATAGTACAAAACCCATGCGGACAAGAGTCTAGTTATAAGCAGAAAAATTAGATGGTCAGACTACCCAGTCAATGTAATTTTCTGGTATTCACCAAAATTCAGACGATAGATGATAAAAATCCATTGATTCCTCTCATTCTAGCACATAACGAAAGGATTTAAGAACATTTTCCACCATATGGGTTATTCCAAAACCAAAATCAGAGAACATCCGTTGAAGAAAGGATAAGGGAAAATCCGAAATACCCTTCTTCATGACATGAATAATTCAGATAGATAGGAATTCAAATTGAAACCTCAGAAATCCATCATAACCTATCATTCTACCATGTAACAAAGAAGAAAAAACATAAAAGATTTATTTCAGTGTCATGGGTCATTCATATCAAACAAAATGCAAACATACAAATAAATAAATAAATAAAATTAAAATTAAATAAAAATCTATAGGTTTATATTATTCTAAAAAGAACAGAAATCCAGAAGACCTCTTTTAATGAAATGGGCTATTCACATCCACCAACATCTAAGAAAAATACCTTAAGAACTCAAAATATTTCAATCATTCCAAAAGACCACATTCCCTTAAATAGGCTATCTTCACAGTGTGACCCAAATTTGATCCTATGACCTGAAATTCTATGTTTCTTCCTACCATCCAACATGGAAAATCAAACAGAATCCAAATTACTTCTTTCTTCGATACCGGCTCCAACTGTGATTAAAATGCTCTTAATAGTTGGTTGGATGATGAATGGTACTTGTGATTAAAAATGTAAATAGACATATTATAATATGTGTGTGTGTGTGTGTGTTATTCTTGGAGGATTCATTTTTTAAGGGGACATGATATTCTTGTAGCCTATGGTTTGATGCCCCAATATTGCTTGTATGTTACTAGTATTATTAGATTGCTTGTGTTAACATATGACCTTATCTGATGCTTCTTTTATCTTTCTTCTACATGTCAGTCCATTGGATCGATCACCTCCATCCACTTTCACTGTACCATATGATTCTTTTAGAGGACAGTTGGATTCAAGAAAACTAGATCCCTCTTATGAAGACACTTATGCTACTGCCAGTCTTGGGAAGAACCTTTCCAAAGATCTTGACTATGATTTCATTTGTGTTTTTCTTTCAAGTCATAGAGTGGAACTTTATAGATAGAATGACTTGTGGTGTGAGGAGATGCTTACAAGTACTCTCTGTAATCTATTATTTCCCAAGGAATATTGTCTGCTTGGGAGATGCTTATAGGAAATGAACTAATTTGCATGGAAGTAGGAAACTGAATTTGCTATTTATTCTAAATGATTCGTGTATAGACGTGTACAGTGCACACATGTGATATGAGATGTGATGGTGGGGCCTTTTTGTATCAAAGGCTCATAACCACATGATTAAGTGAACCAAAATATAAATTTCTAACAGTAAAGGAAGGAAAAATGAAATCTAATATGAGGTTTTAAGTACACACCAATATGAGTTTAGTACTCTTTCTGCTTATCATGACAAGATATGGAGCCAATGAAGATTTATTATTATTGTTGTTGTTGTTTTTCTTTTTAAAAATTAATGAGTGCCAAAACATTTAATTTCGTTTATGGTGTTGGCAGTGTCCTAGAAGTACCACTACTAGTACCCTGTACCTATCAAAGTTGTATTGATAGTTTCTAATAAATCAGTGATGCTTGGTCAATGTCATAACCAAGTTGGCTTACTCAAGTTCTGAGTATTGTGTGTCAAAATTTTAAAGAATTTTGTTTCCATTCATTGATCGAGTTCATGCTACTTTTCCTCACTAAATTTTCTCTGCATTAGATTTGGAACGTTTAGTGTACTTTGATGAAATATATACAAACCGATTGATTACTTTTGCTAGTAGTATTATCAATAAGATCAGGTGTCAAACTTTTTATTTTAAGGACAGGCTTTTATTTATTCAAACGTGATCAGGCCTCCTGGCTCTAAATTTTTGGCATACTCTTTGGCATGGCTGGCAATCTTTGTATGGTTAGCCAATATCTATCTTCAATTGCATTTCAAAATACATCTAAATGCAAACATTTGTTGTCACAAACTCATATTTTATTGTCATGAAGTGATCTAGGTGTTACTTCTGGTAGTTTGTAAGGTATTGTGAATTACTGAAAGAATGTACTTGGCTAATAAAGGGGGTGTTGCTTCACAATAAAACAGATGCAACTGCCAAAGTGCCACCAGTTGAGTTCAACATCAGATCATGAATCCTCTATTTACTTGTCCCTGTATCATCATTTCTAGGATCTCCTTTCCTTCTAAATCTTTTTCTTACTCATTAGGGGGATGATGTCATTGTTGTCAGATATGTTGATCTAAAAGCAGCATCATTTGACTGCCTAAGAATATGGATGTGGAGATAAATAATATCATGGTTTTCCATGTAGGTACACTGATCTAAAACCATGCATTACTTGACTTCCTGAGAATGGATATGGTACATTGATATTTTCCCTATAGTTTTCTGTATCATGGATTTTTTCCCCCTTATGTTGATAGATTCATTTTAATATTTGGCTATGTGGCTATCATTGTAATTAGTTTTGCATGATATTAAGTTGAATTCAACATCACGAGACTGCATGTTAGATCATGTGGCTTCTAAGAAATGACTGAAGTGAACTGAATGCCGACCAAATACATGCTCATACTTTCGCTTTATAAATTCAAGGCAAGTTACATTATTGAAGTGAGAGTGAACCTAACATATCTGAATGACAAATTTTATGTACCTGGTTTCTTCCTGGAGTTTGGATGAATGGTTGGTGTTGGAAATGAATTGTTCCTCTTATTCAAATCTCTAGCAATTGGATTCTTATAGAATGGATCAGTTTTACCTTTGTTATGTGGTACGCTCTGATCTTAAATCATTTATATTGTCTATGGTTTTTATGCTCTTTTCAGTTTCTTGATTATGTAACTTAAAACTATTTGAGAGTTGTTTGTGTTTATGAGTGTAAGATCATATATCATGTAATGTCAGTGGTGGTCTCTTTATACTTTATATCATATGTATTTTGGTCTCAAGATCCCGGTAACTCTTTCTGTGAGTAGTTTTGGACCTGAACAATTCTGAACAATACCTCTCGAGTTTTGGACCTAAACAATTCTGAACAATACCTCATGAAATAAAGAACAAAAGAAGAAGAAGAAAAGAATAAAGAACAAAAGGAGGGAGGGCAGAGGGGATTCTTCCAATCTGAAAGACTTTTGAATGGGCCCTTTAAATGTTTTTTAAAAATAAAAAATAATAAAAAATCTTTAGCTTATGTGCTTGTGTGATTGTTTTAGGAGCATTTGATGGTGTCTTGAAGCTTCTGGTTCGTGCTGGCAGAAGTCTACCTGAAGCTATCATGATGATGATACCTGAGGCATGGAAAAATGTTAAAAACATGGATCGTGATAGAAAGGCCCTGCACAAATATTTTTCAACTCTTATGGAGCCATGAGATGGACCTGCACTTATATCATGTAAAGTTTGTGTTGGAATTGCTTCATGCTTTAATGATTCTGCATGTTACATGAGTATTTTGAAATTATATGTATTATATAAATGCAGTTACTGATGCCTGCTATCTTGGAGCGACATTGGACCGGAATGGATTGCGCCCCGGTTGCTTTTACTTCACACATAGTGGACCCATGATCATGGCCAGTGAGGTTGGTGTTGTAGACATCTGTCAGGAGATGTGGCTAGGAAAGGAAGACATCTGATCGGTCCGAAGGGGACCTTATTGAAATAGTTCATGTGGAAGGCTATGTGGCAGTTCATGTGCATTTGTATTTTATTTTGAAAACTTTAAATAGACCATTAATTGTTTTGTTGATATTGTGTTGATTGTTGTCTTGATGAATGTGCACAAGTTCATCATTGGATGATTATGATACTGTTACCTTTGGTTGAGAGAAAAATGAGGTCAAAAATTGAATTTAGCCTCGGTTGCTGCTAAAAGAGATTAAATCCATCTTGAGTATCAGTTTTGCCTTGGTTACATAAACTGAAACTACAACTCCCATGGCTAAAAGCTTTAGCCTCTGTTGTTGAAAGCTGAGGCTAAAAATAGTTTTAGCTTCGATTGGTGGCAATTGAGGCTAAATTTGGATTTAGTCTCAGTTGGAAACAATGGAGGCTAAAATTTTGATTTAGCCTCATTTTGAGAAAACTAAGTTAAAAAGGTTTCAGTTGAAGAACCGAGGCTATAAAAATCATTTTAGCCTTGGTTGCTAAAACTGAGGCTAAAGGGTTTCAACCCCAGTTTGAATAACTGAAGCAAAACTATGGCTAAAGGCTTTAGTCTCAGTTTTTAACCTTTTTAGCCACAGTTTTGAACCGAGGCTAAAACTCTTTCTTCTTATAGTCACTTATTATCATCCTTAATATTTAGTTCACTTGATTCAATCATATAATTCAACTAGAATCAAAGTCATATCCTATTCAGTAGGATATTAAAGAGATTAAATCATCATTCATAAATCCAAAACAAAAATTTGAACTTTTAATTGAACTAGTTTCTGTTGGGGGCCTTGCACAAAACCTTAGGATCTAGCCTCCCAGAACAAACCAAAATTATGGAATAATAAAGCAATGAAATAAATTAAAGCGACAATCACACACCACGCAAGAGATTTTTACGTGGAAAACCCTCGAAGAGGTAAAGACCACGGGACCTCGTCCAGATCAACAATCCACTATGAAGCGGAACGTTACAAACGATCACAAGCACACCCTTCTGTGATCAAACCTTCATCACTCACGTGGGAGTGGATAAACAGTAAGAGAAATAAAGAAAAATTGAGAGATCTCAGCAATTATGATGACGTATAAGCACTGAGATATGGTAGATCACCTTTACAAGCATAACCTCCCTTCCACAAGCTTCCTCTCTTTCTTTCTCACTCTCTCTCACTCCTTTGATAGCCCCCTTGTGTTTTTCATGAATACCATTCCCTAGAAAAACCTTAGGGATCCCTATTTATAGATTTAGGAAACTCATTTTCACACCCCAGTTGTGAAAGGACTCAAATCCGCAATTCGCATAAAATCACGGAACAAATCTGCGTAACCACAACTGGTCAAGAGGAGGCCACGACCGGTCAAACACCAGCCACAATCGGTTGAGCACCCCAGAGAAAAATAGCCCAAACTCACTAGACTTTGAGTCGATTCAGGGCTCGACTGCACTACTGGTCATGCACCAGCTCACGACCAGTCGTGTAGGGCTCACAGCAGGTTGATCACAGGTCAAAAAAACCCCATCAAATCTTTTCCTTTTTAACCCAGGAGGGATTCACCTTCTTCAAGCTAGCCTAGTTTCTACAAACCTCAAACTTTCCTTTGAGCAAAGCCTTGGTCATCATATTTGACCCATTATCGTCCGTGTGGACCTTCTGAAGCTGTAACACCTTCTGTTCCAAAGTATCCCTAATCTAGTGATACCGAATCTCTATGTGCTTTGACTTGGAACGCTGACTTGGATTCTTGGTCAAGTGTATAGCACTTTGACTATCGTAATAGTCCACGTGCTACTCCTGCTTCAGGCTAAGTTCCTATGTAAACTTCTTCATCCAAGACATCTCTTTACAAGCCTTTATGACTGCAATATACTTAGCCTTTATTGTCGACAATGCTACGACCCTCTGTAGCTTGCTGTACCAAGAAATCTCTCCCCCTGCAAAAGTGAACATGAACACCAATGTAGACTTCCTGGAGTCTTTGTCACCTGTCGTATATGCATCTGTGTAGCCCTCTAACAAAATTTTTTCATCACCATAGTATAGGCTTAACATGGATGAGCCTCTTAAATACCGTAGTATCCATTTCACTGCTACCCAATGCTCTTTGCCAGAATTGGTAAGATACTGGCTGACAATACTAACCGCATATGCTATGTCTGGGCGTGTGCACACTATAGCATACATCAAACTTCTTATAGCTGATGCGTAGAGTATCTTCTACATCTCTTTCACCTCTACCTTCATCTTGGGACACTGCCTGTCGCTCAATCTGAAGTGACCATCCAGTGGAGTACTGACCGGCTTCGCTACATTCATATTGAACCACTCTAGGACTTTCTCAATATACAACTCTTATGATAGCCAAAGCTTCCTACTGTTTTTGTCACGGGTTATCTCCATTCATGAGATCTGTTTTACTAGGCCCAAGTCTTTTATTGTAAACGACTTGCCAAACTCCTGTTTTAACATGTCAATCTTCTTGATGTCTTTTCCCATGATCAGCATGTCATCAATATAAAACAGCAGAACTAAGAAATCATCATCTAAGAATTGCATGTGAACACACAGTGGTCCAACTCCGTTCTGTCATACCCATGCTGTAACATGAATGAATCGAACTTCTTATACCATTGTCGTGGAGCTTATTTCAGCCCATATAAGCTCTTCTTTAGCCTACACACCATATGCTCTTTTCCCATGACTTCGAACCCCTTTGGTTGATGCATATAGATCTCTTCTTCCAAGTCACCATGGAGGAAAGCAGTTTTAACATCTAACTGCTCTATCTCCAGATCAATGCTAGCCGCCAACCCAAGCAACACCTGTATGGATGTCATATTCACCACTGGTGAGAATATCTCCTCGAATTCTATGCCTTTCCTCTGACCGAACCCTTTTACCACAAGTCTGGCCTTGAACCTCGTCTGTGAATTCTTCTGCTCAACCTTCTTTTTAAACACTCACTTGTTGCTCAAAGCTTTCTTACACTTAGGCAGTTTCACCATATCATAGGTGTGGTTCTTATGTAAGGATTTTATCTCCTCTTGCATAGCTTTCAACCACCACCCCTTATGCTTGTTAGCTAGGGCCTTAGAATAGTCTTGTGGCTCTCTCCCATCAGTCAACATAATATACTCATGTGGCGAGTACCTCTTGGGCGGTTGTCTGTCCCTAGATGACCTCCTCACCCGTGTGGCTCAATAGGTGGATCAAGTGGGGACTACTCCCCTGGTTCATCTTCTGAAGGAACTCCCTCATCCTCTGCACCTTACTGTACTCCCTCATCATTAGGCACCACGGGAGGAATAATTGGATCCATGTCATCTAGCTCACTTGAACTAAGCCAGTTCTTCTCTGGCTTACCAATGTCTTTTATACACTTATCTTCAAAGAAAACTACATCTCTGCTTCTAACGAGTTTCTTCTCAGTCGGATCCCATAACTTGTAACCGAACTTTTCATCACCGTACCTTAAGAACACACACTGCCTGATCTTCATATCAAGCTTAGACCTCTTGTCATTCGCTACATGAATGAATGCCCTACATCTAAATACTCTGAGATGACTGTACGATGGATCCTGTCCAGTCCATACCTTCTCAGGTACTTCTCCATCCAATGGGGCTGATGTAGACTTATTTATTAAATACATCTCTGTGTGCATTGCTTCTCCCCAGAACATCTTGGGCAACTTCGCATGGGATAACATGCATCTAATTCTCTCAACAATGGTACGATTTATTCGCTCAGCTACACCATTATTCTGGGGTGGTCTTGGGAACCATCTATTCATGCCGTATAACCAGGGACTTACAATACTCGTGAAAGTCGTCAACATATTCACTACAATTGTTAGTGCGAATGCACTTCAGTGATCTACCTCTCTCTCTCTTGACCATAGTATGAAATAATTTAAACACACCAAAGACCTCATCCTTGGATTTCAAAGTATAAACCCAAACCCTCCTAGATGCATCATCTATAAAAGTAACAAAATACAATGTTCCACCCAAGTTTTTTGTCCTCATAGGACCACAAGCATCAGAATAAATGAAATATAATGCATGTACTTTATTAACATGAGAAGCAGTTTTAACAAATGAAACTCTATGTCGTTTCCCTGATAAACAATCAAGACAGGTTTTAAGAGGCATACCTGTCATGTATGGAAGGAGCCGCTTCCTCGCTAGTAGCTGAAGCCCTTTTTCCACTAATGTGACCTAGACGCCTGTGTCACATGTTAATAGCTGAATCTTCCACTGCGTTCAACCCACCCTTGTATACACTGACACTTACCTTATATAGGGTGCAACACTTCTTTCCTCTGGCTATGATCAACGAACCCTTGATGAGCTTCCAGTGCCCACCAACAAACTGACTTTGATAGCCATCATCATCTAGCCTTCCCATCGACATCAAGTTGAGACGAAGGTCTAGGATATGTCACACATCCCTGAGAACCAATGTGCAGTCCACATCAGTCTTCACACAAATATCACTGACACATATAATCTTTGACATGCCAGAATTCCCCATCTTCACAGTTCTATAGTCACCTGACTTGTAGCTTGTGAAGAAGTCCCTACGTGGAGTCGCATGAAAAGAATCTCCTGAGTTAATTACCCAGTCGGTGTCCTGACTCGTAGCTATGAGACATAAATCATGATCTGCAGAAAGAATGACTATAACGTCGCCATCTGAAGCGACCGCAGTAGAATCTGATTCATCTTCCTTCTCTTTTCCTTTTCCTTTCTTGTCGTTCGTAGGCTTACGACATTCATGTTTATAATGGCCTTTCTTGCCACAATTTCAGCATTCAACATCTTTTCTATTACTCGACTTGCTCTTCATTTATCTCGAGTCTTCCTACCCTTCCTGTTCTTTCCTCTTCCTCATTCCTATGTCACAAGGGCCTCTTGCTGAGTAGACTCCTGAGACTTTTCCTTGTCTCCTCATTGAAGAGATAGCTGATCACCTATTCCATGGATATATTTCTATCTGGCCTAGAGTTATGTAGAGACACCACCAATGTCTCCCAACTGTCAGGCAATGAACTAAGCAAAAGTAAAGCCTGCAATTCATCATCCAGGATTATCTTCATAGAGGAGAGCTGGTTTCACTATATTACTGACCTCATTCATGTGCTCGGTTATAGAACCACCATCCTTGAACTTGAGATTCACATGTTGCCTTATCAGAAAAATTTTATTACCAGTAATTTTTCTCTCATACAGCCCTTCTAATTTCAGTCATATGCTAGCTACTAAGGTTTCCATAGACACGTGGTGGAATATAGAATTATCTAACTATTGTTTAATAAACCCCATCGCCTTCCGATCCAACTTCTTCTAATCATCATCGGACATATCCTTAGATTTTGCTGATATGCCTAAAATTGAAGAATATAGGTCCTTACAATAAAGCAACTTCTCCATCTTAGCCTTCCATATGGTCCAGTTAGAACCATTGAGGCTGATCATCCTTGATGAGCCACCTTCCATAATTCAAACCAATCCTACCCGTTCAATGAACTTAGCTCTGATACCACTTTGTTAGGGGCCTTGCACAAAACCTTGGGATCTAGCCTTCCAGAACAAACCAGAATTATGGATTAATAAAGTAATTAAATAAATCAAAGCAACAATCACACATCACATAAGAAATTTTTACGTGGAAAACCCTCAAAGGGGTAAAAACCACGGAACCTCGTCCAGATCAACAATCCACTATGAAGCAGAACGTTACAACCGATCATAAGCACACCCTTCTATGATTAAACCTTCATCACTCACGTGGGAGTGGATAAACAAAGAAAAACTGAGAGAACTCACCAATTACGAGGACATAGAAGCGCTGAAATATGGTAGATAACCTCTATGAGCATAGCCTCCCTTCCACAAGCTTCCTCTCTCTCTTTCTCTCTATCTTACACCTTTGATAGCCCTCTTGTATTTTTCATGTACACCACACCCTAGAAAAATCCTAGGGACCCCTATTTAAAGTTTTAGGAAACTCCTTTCTTCATCCCAGTTGCGAAAGGACTCAAATCCGTAATTCACATAAAATCGTGGAATGAATATGCATAACCACGACTGGTTGAGAGGAGGCCACAATCGGTCGAGTGCCACCCATGACTAGTTGAGCACCACCCATGACCAGTCGAGTACCCCAGAGAAAAATAGCTCAAACTCGCTGGACTTTGAGTCGAGTCAGGGCTCAACTCCACGGCTGGTCATGCAAGGCTCATGACCGGTGGAGCATGGGTCAAAAAAACCCCATCAATTCCCACACAAATCACCTAAGTATCAATCATAGGAACTCAAAGCATCTATCATACACTTAATTAGTATATTATAGGTCAATGAATTTTACATATCAATCCCTTACAAAGTAGGTAAGCAATTACTCTTAGCTTTTCTATGCATTTAATATGCCTAAAGTCGATAATGAATCAAAGTAAACTAGAAATAAATATTTATTCAAACCAAATATCGTTGAATTGTTCAACATTCAAACCAATTATTTTAATTAAAGTAAACTAAGACATTAAAAAAAACTCAAGCTTCACCTCTGAGTCTTAACTAAGAGATTAGCTATTAAAGACATGATTGAACTAAAACTTAAAACAAAAATAAATAAAAACTGAAAAAAACTAAAAGATTGGAGAGGAATGAGGACTCTGTAGAAGCTATACAACTCTTTTCTCTATCTCTTTTACCCTAATTGGTACCTAGGAAAGCCTAAAACACCCCTTTAAATAGAAAAATTCCACACTAACTTGGAACTGACTTCAAATTTACGTACTTTTTTACACTTTGGTCGCACTGAATTAGTCTCTCAATTACATCTAAATTTCTTTAATATTTATCTGAAGTTTCTATCTCTATCATCTCACACCGCACCTCCCTTCAATGACACCGAACTTGGCTTCGGTCATACCTAAGTGTTTAGTCGAATTTCTCTGAAAATCAAATTTCTTACTAGACGGTTTTTTGTACATTTAGTCAAACTAAACCAACCTTATGTGGCACTGAACAGTCTATTATTTCTATTAATTTACTTTGTGATTCTTTTCGTCTTCTCTCTCTTTTACACTTAGTTTTCTTGAATCTTTGGCACTTGAAATCTTCATTAATTACCTCTAAATCACTAAATCTTTATGTGGTCATTCTTTGAGTATTAAATCTTCTTTTTAATCATTCTTTTAATATTATCTCTCCGAATCACCTACATAGTAAAACATACATAATTAGATCAATTAAGCATATATATGCTTATAAAATTAATGCATAATAAGGAAGAAATATACAATATTCTCACTCAATAAAAAACCGTATAGATTTTGTAGAAGATGAAATAGTTGCTCAATTTTTGGAATATGAGGTTGAATTAGAGGATGATCTACAAAGGCAGTAGTCCTGTCTTGAAGAAGACGAGATGAATGCATTGAATCACTAGCATATTGGGCTGAAATTTACGTTATTTTCTTTAATCATGTTTCGGAGTTTATTATAGTTGAGTTGTGAGAATTTTAAACATTTTAAAGTACATGTTTGTTCAATGGTTTAATAAAGCTACAAATGGGTTAGACCCATGCCATCCAGTGAGTTCATCACATGGAATAATACTCCCATGTGAAATTTCACATGAAATTTCAGATCAAATGAACCTACAACGAGTGAGATCCGATCCAATAAAGTTTCATGTCATCCTCACAAATTAAATTGTATAATGTTTGTAAAACTGATCAACAGAGCATCCACACCACATAGTACTAGCATTAGATCATTCTTCCACTGATCATATGGCGTGGTCGAGCCTATAATCACATGATGAATGAAAATCTAACCACTAACGGTCCAGATCGTATGAGCATGCAAGCACACACAGGACACCATGGGCCCTACATGTGCATCTATGGTTGGACATGTAGCGCCACCACCCACCATGCACAAGTGGGACCCATATGCCCCATAGGCATGGAACCTCAATCATAAAAAGCCATTAAAAGTGGTCCATCATCACACAACAATATGTACAGTCATGAAAAAAGGGTGACACACGGGGAATTTTTTAATGATATATTCTAGATTTTGTCTTTCAAAAATACCATAATTTCTAGATTTGATAAGATACCAATTTCTAGGATTTTGAAAATTTCCAACTTGGAAATAACATGTTTTTAGAAACTAGGGAGAAAGAGGGAGAAAGAGGGAGTGAAGGAAGAGGGAAGGAGGAAGGGTCATAAGGGATATTGGTTTTTAACAAAAGGCTACGAAAAGATTTATTATTAAAGAAAAAGCTACATAACAATGTATGTATGGCGAGTAGATGGATAATATGAGAGTGAAAAAATAGAATGAAAAAAAATGATGTCATAAAGGTGTTATGTCAAGGGTGGAAATTCTTTTTTTTTTTTTTTTGTTTTAACTTTGGGCCATTGTTAGCACTCTAAGAAGACAGTTGTTGATTACAGGGAGCAGGGGGAGACTTAATAAGTGTGAAGGTCTAATTTTTGTTCCTTAATTTTGACCAGATCCTGACATCAATTATGAAAATATCTCACAACTTCCACAGGGAAAAGTGGGAATATATTTTGGATTTATGCTCTTTCCATTAGTTTAATAGGAAAGGATTTTAGATTTCTATTTCCGCCACGTTGGCAAAATACAAACCATGCCTCAAGCCACCATTTTGAATTAAACAGAATAGTTTTCCATGCTGGGAGCCTTGCACAAAACTTAGGATCTAGCCCTCCGGAACAAAATAAAATTATAGAATAACAAAATAATGAAATAAATCAAAGCATCAATCACACACCACACAAGAGATTTTTACGTGGAAAACCCTCAAAGAGGTAAAAACCACGGGACCTCGTCTAGATCAACAATCCACTATGAAGTAGAACATTACAACTGATCACAAGCATACCTTGATATGATTAAACCTTCATCACTCACACAGGAGTGGATAAACAGTAAAAGAAACAAAGAAAACTGAGAGATCTCACCGATTACGAGGATGTAGAAGCACTGAGATATGGTAAATCACCTCCACAAGCATAACCTTCCTTCTACAAGATTCCTCTCTCCCTTTCTCTCTCTCTCCCACACCTTTGATATCCCTCTTATGTTTTTCTATTACCATCATGCCCTAGAAAAATCCTAAAATACCCTGGAATATATCCCAATCCTAGATACACTCCTTTATATAAGAATAGAAAGAGGTAGAATCAAAATAAGAAATAAAATCTGCAAAATCTGTGTTTCCAAAACCACATTTGTGGAACTCTTCGATGATATCGAAGGTCTCTCGATAATAGCTTCGATATCATCGACGGTCCTTCGATGATATCGAAACACGATCAAAAATTGTCCAGCAACCAAGGGTGAAAATTCCAACAATTATCGATGTCATCGAGCCACTCTTGATGACAGCTTCAATATCATCTGAAGGTCTCTCAATGATATCGGAACAGGATAAAAACTGTCCAGTGACCAATGCTGAAAATCCTGTAATTATTGATGATATCGAAACTTATTCGATTTCATCGAACCTAATAGTGAGGAGAAAATCCCCATCAAATCTCTCCCTTTTCAACTCAAGAAAATTTCACCTTCTTCAAGCCAATCTGCTTTCTACAAACCTCAAACTTACCCTTGAGTAAAGCCTAGGTCATAATGTCTAACTCATTATCGTCTGTGTGGACCTTCTCAAGCTGTAACACCTTCTATGCCAAAGTATCCATGATCTAGTGATACCGAATCTCTAAGTTCTTCGACTTGGAGTGCTGACTTGGATTCTTGCTCAAGTGCATAGCACTTTGGCTATCACAATAGACCACGTGCTTCTCCTACTTCAAGCTAAGTTCCTGTAGGAACCTCTTCATCCAAAGCATCTCTTTACATGCCTCTGTGACTGTAATGTACTCGACCTCTGTCGTTGATAATGCTATGACCTTTTGTAGCTTGCACTGCCAAGAAACCATCCCCCTGCAAACATTAACATGAACTTCGATATAGACTTCCTAGAGTCTATATCACCTGCATATCTATATTTGTGTAGCCCTCTATCATAAGTTTTCCACCATCATAACATAGGCTCAACCTGGATGACCCTCTTAGATACTGCAATATTCATTTCACCACTGCCCAATGCTCTTTGCCAGGATTGACAAGATACCGACTGACAACACCAACCGCATTTTCTATGTCTGGGCGTGTACACATTATAACATACATCAAACTTCCTACGACTGATGTGTAGGGTATCTTTTGCATCTCTTCCACCTCTTCCTTCGTCTTGCGACACTATCTGTAGCTCAATCTGAAGTGACCATCCAGTGGAGTACTGACCCACTTTTCTGCATTCATATTGAACCACTCTAGGACTTTCTCAATATACCACTCTTGTGACAGCCAAAGCTTCCTCCTGCTTCTGTCATGGGTTATCTTCAATCTTAGGATCTGTTTAGCTGGGCCCAAGTCTTTATTGCAAACGACTTGCCCAACTCCTGTTTTAGCCTCTCGATCTTCTTGATGTCGTTTCCTATGATGAGCATGTCATCAACGTATAACAACAGAAATAAGAAATCACCATTTGAGAACTTGCGCGTGAACACACAGTGGTCCGACTCCATTCTGTCATACACATGCTGTAACATGAACGAATCGATCTTCTTGTACCATTACCGTGGAGCTTGTTTTAGCCCATACAATCTCTTCCTCAGCCTACACACCATATGCTCCTTGCCCTTGACTTCGAACCCCTCTAGTTGGTGCATGTAGATCTCTTCTTCCAGGTCACCATGGAGGAAAGCAGTTTTAACGTCCAACTACTCTATCTCCAGATCCATTTTAGCTGCCAACCCAAGCAACACACATATGGATGTCATCTTCACCAATGGTGAGAATATCTTCTTGAAGTCTATGCCTTTCCTCTGATCAAACCCTTTCACCACAAGTCTGGCCTTGAACCTAGTTTATGAATTCTTCTGCTCAACCTTCTTTCTGAACACCCACTTGTTCCTTAAAACTTTCTTGCCCTTAGGTATTTTCACCATGTCATAGGTGTGGTTCTTATGCAAGGATTTTATCTCCTCTTGTATAGCTTTCAACCACTCCTCCTTATGCTCGTCGGTTAGGGCCTCAGAATAATCTTCTGGCTCTCCCTCATTAGTCATCATAATGTACTCATACGACGAGTACCTCTTGAATGATTGTCTGTCCCTAGATAACCTCCTCACCTGTGGCTCAGCAGGTGATTCAAGTAGGGGCTGCTCCCCCGGTCCATCTTGTATAGGAACTCCCTCGTCCTCTACACCTTTTTGTGATCCCCTGTCATCAGGCACCACAAGAGGAATAATCGAATTCATGTCCTCTACATCACCTGAACTAGATTGGTTCTTCTCTGGCTTACTAATGTCTTCTATACACTGATCTTCAAAGAAAACCACATCTCTACTCCTGACGAGCTTCCTCTTGGTTGGATCCCACAATTTGTAACCGAACTTTTCATCACCGTACCCTAAGAACGCACACTGTCTGATCTTCATATCTAGCTTGGACCTATCTTTCTTTGGTACATGAACGGATGCCCTACATTCAAACACCATGAGATGACTGTACGATGGATCCTGTCTAGTTCACACCTTCTCAGGTACTTCTCCATTCAACGGGGATGATGGAGACCTATTTATCAGATACACTACCGCGTGCATTGCTTCTCCCTAAAACGTCTTGGGCAAGTTCGCATGGGATAACATGCATCTGATTCTCTCTACAATGGTACGATTAATTCGCTCAGCTACACCATTATGCTGCGGGGTCTTGGGAACCATTTGTTCATGTCATATACCCAGGGACTTGTAGTACTCATGAAAGTTGCCAATGTATACACCACCATTGTCAGTGCGGATGCACTTCAATGATCTACTTGTCTCTCTCTCGACCATAGTGTAAAATAATTTAAATACACCAAAGACCTCATCCTTGGATTTCAAAGCATAAACCCAAACCCTCCTAGATGCATCATCTATAAAAGTAAAAAAATGCAATGCCCCACCCAAGGTTTTTATCCTCATTCGACCACAAACATCGGAATAAACCAAATCTAAGCATGCACTTTATTAACATGAGAAGTAGTTTTAACGAATGAAACTCTATACTATTTTCCTGATAAACAATCAAGACAGGTTTTGAGAGGGTACCTGTCATGTCTAGAAGGAGTCACTTCCTCGCTAGTAGTTGAAGCCCTTTTTCACTCATGTGGCCTAGACACTTGTGTCATATGTCAATAGTTGAATCTTCCACTGTGTTCAACCCACCCTTGCATATACTGACACTTGCCTTGTATAGGGTGTAACACTTATTTCTTTTGGCTGTGATCAACGAACCCTTGATGAGCTTTCAGCACTATAACACCCTGAAAATCGGGGGCGTGTAGAAACCCGACTCCCGAGTTCCAGACCATCACTTATGCAACAAATATGATTATGATTCAATGTTGTCTGAGTTAGAGCATTCACATGCGTAAGATTACACCAAAACTGCAATTCATACTCCAGATCCAGTGATAAAACGCAAGCAGAAGACTGAAAGATATATATATCACTGTATGAAAACAAAATAATCTCAAACTGTCTCCAAAGTATGAATACATCTCTGAGTCACATATACATAAATCAAACCAAAAATAAAATGTCATATACCTGTCCAACAAGCAAGTCCCACCGATCCAGGCCACCTACGCAAAGCCGTCAGCGAACTGCATATACGAGAACTTGTCCTGTTCCTCGTAGAAGTCCGGCTCTACGTCCTGTATCGCCTCGTCACCTGCATCTAAGACAGAGTCCGGTAGGTGTTGCAAACACCGTCCTGTAACGTGGGAGTGAGTGATCAACTCAGTGGAATCATAGAGCAAAGATTAGCATGTTATCAAATCAATCACGCGATAATAGTAATGCAAGCAATCAAACATTCCTAGATACTGTTCTTAATTCAAGCATGAAATGACATGATGGATGCCCTCACCGACATACTCCCTCATGCGGCACCATCTTACGCCCGCGGCATGCTTGCGTTCCTCAGTGCTCCACATCTTCCAGGCACATGCAGTGCGATATGGATAATGATTACCGAGTTGTTATTAGTCCATTCATACAACAGTATTGGGAAAATAAGGTACCTTCCTTATATCAATCTCAACGCAGATCCTGTCTAGGGTCGTCACTCCTAGTAATCTCATACGATGTTATATTTATAGGTCGCTGCAAGGGCTGCCAGGGCTATTGCTCGCACTCGTTACACCACTCCCCCATCACCTTATCATTACAGGCCTAATGTACTCTTATTGCTACGGAAGGGTCATCGCCTCCCGTAGACTCAGAATACGCTCGAGGTCACTACAAAGGGCTCGTCACCAATTAGAGTAGGCTGACAGCTCGAATGTAGTGTCCCATACTACCATAATCAGATCACGAGTCAAAGGTGCTCACTGGTCACTACGGGGAGGTTTATGGCCCTAGCGTAGGCCGAAAGCTCGACCAAGGTGTCCCATACCACCATGCCCAGCTCATGAGTCTTTATGGATCAAGGTACCATGGTTATCAGGGGTTCCACTGGTAAGTTCAGTACCCTAGGTTCAAGCAGATATGACTCATATAAGGTGAACAATCAACGGTCAGTTGGGTTACTTGACGAGCTCGACTAGTACGAGCGCATCTCAAGCTGAGCGACATGAAGTGCATGAAACACTTCGTGTGGCCTAACCATTGCCGCCTGCCCAAAACACGACTCGCATTCATCGACACGTCCTTCGTAGAAAATAGAAGCCAACCACAAATTCAATTGGTTACCGACTGCGTGGACTAGGACATAACCCCAAGCATTTGTACACAACATCAGTGATCATATGAGAGTGACAGAAATGAATATAAACAATACAAGCATGTTGACACATGTTATAACATACAACGTAAGCAAATCAACCAACACATGCATTCTATATATATAATGAAATCAATTCATGTAGCCAACATGGTGGAAATCATACACATCAGCATATTAATTGGGAATTCAATCTTAAAACTAATTCATAACACCATTTACTCAATACATACTAATACAAGCATTTATACAAACACTTAGTCTACACACTTTAGTCTACATAGTGTATGTCGACCCAAAGTGCGTATAAGGGTGAATCTCTTCACCAAACAGATCATGCATGTATGTTTAATATCCTAAAATGACAAATACCCATGGCAATCATTTCAACAAAATACGGACGTAAACAGTATTTCCTACAAATGCCTAAAATACCATAAATCTTATATTTCCCGTACGCAGTCGAAATGAAAAACGGACAACATGTTCTACATGTCAAACAACGTTCTTGTCGATAATCTACTATTAAACGACATTGAAAGATTTGAAATCAGTCAATCTAAGTGTCTAAAATCCTCACCTTTCGCCTTAGACGTGTATCGATTCGAATAGAACGTCTACGCTTCGCCAACGGCGTTACGGCAACCTAATGCACAAGATACATAAGCTACTTCGCTATTTGAATCGAAAGAAACCTTAAAACAGCTATAGGTTAGGGTTTTCTTACTTAGAAGTGCGTTGGAATCACGGGGAAAGTGATTTGAATGCGATGCTTTGGTACGTGTAAACGCTGGAGCAAACGGTAGGAAGTTTTCTCACTAACTCTCTCTTTCTCTCTCACCACTTTCTAGGGTTTCTTGCAAAATCGGATGGGAGAGATATGAGAGGGATTAAAGCCCTTATATAGGCTAAAACCTCACCTAAACAGACTTGGGACAAGGGTATACTTGGATTATAACCAAATCGAGTCTTTTTCGATCCAAAAGATTATTTTGGGAGGTCCCCTGGCCGAACGCGATTGGACTTAAGCTCATGGATACCGGATGTTGATCACATCAAGTTTTCAGTCCGGTAGAGTTTCCAGATTGCACGTGGCGAACCAGTTTCAGTTCAGCGGTCACGGAGACTCGATCTAGGATTTCAAGTACACTGACCTGAGTGAGAAATGTTCCCTGATCCGAGGGTGTATTTGGGTCAGATTCCGACAGTCTGAATGCTTATACTGATCCCGCAAGAGAAACGTGCTAGATTCATTTAAATCCCATTTAAATTTTAATAAATTTCACTCTTTCTCACACTCCCTGCTCCAGGCTCAATGAAATAGCCTCAGAGCATCGGTTGGGCTTGATTTTCAAAATGATTGTCAAGTCTAGCTAAGCGGTCATAACGGTCTAATATTGTGGATATCGGACTTTCGACGAGCGGTATAAATCCCATACGAAGTTTCAAGGGATTCCTGAGAGCAAACGGGTTTAGAGTTTGATCCTAGATTTCAGGGTATTGTAGCATCATTAGTTTTACAAGTTTTGAGTCTTGCAAAATGTATTTAAAGCAATCAGGGACAATTTCATAGCTAATCTAACGTACCGCTAGTTAACTTACGCTTAATTTCTAAAGGAATTAATCTTACGTGATTTCTGATCGAGTTGGTACTCAGGTCTCTGTACGGGTTTTTCCGAGGCGTTACAAGCACCCACCAGCAAATTGACTTTCATAACCATCATCATCCAACCTTCCCATCGACATTAAGTTGAGGTGAAGGTCTGGGATATGCCTTATATCCCTGAGAATCAATGTGCAACCCACATCAGTCTTCAAACAAATATCACCGACCCCTATGATCTTTGATACACCAGAATTCCCCATCTTCATAGTCCTATAGTTACCTGACTTGTATCTTGTAAAAGAAATAAGCATACAATGCACATGAGGCAATGAAAATAAAAGAGGAATGATGGAAAGATAGTACCTGGACGGAAGAATCAAGAGGCTTTCCGAAGATATTAACGTAAAAGTGAGTTAGCACAAGAGAGAAATCAACAAAAGTAAAATAACAAAAAGAAAATCACAAAAAGAAAATCCTACCTATACCACTTTCGCAGGTGCTCTCGATTGCATTTAGCGTATGCAATAAGCCTTTAAACCCCTAGGTTGCCCTTGGTGGACGAGTTGTAGTCTTGTGAGGGTTTGTAGTAATGTTACCCATAAACATTAAACTAACCAACTAGGAAAATGAAATCAAATAAAAAGTCAGGTTACCTCCCAGGAGCGCTAAGTTTAATGTCTTCAGCCAGACAAGCAACGAAAGCAATCATGGATCATCAGCCAGTATCTTGGTAAATTTCTCAGAAGGTTTTTTAACAAGATCATCCAAAAGCCCGTTTTACAGTAGGCTTGGATGTCCTGGAGTGTTAATAACCATAGAAATTAAGGGACCTCAACATAAAGTGTTCTTTTTATCATCTAAAGTGTCCAAAGTATATATGATTCACCTGTGGCAAAAAAAATTTTGAAGTTAGTGCACCATGATGAATTAAAGACTACAAGTAGATGAAATTCAGAAAAATTTGTAGTAGGTGGTGTAGTTTCAACAAACGCCGATGTTTCACTCTGTAGTTCAATTTTCAAATCTTCCTCATTTAATGGTAAACATTCAGGATCCGGGGAAGGAGCTACTTCAGAATACGGGTTCTCTCGATTCATGACAACTGTCGAGGTATTATTTTTTAAGGCATTCACTATTTCTTATAACAGGGGATCGTTTGAATCTGTAAAATGTGTTAAGCAAGTCTCAAGAGCATCTTCAGAAGATTTAAGGAAAGTGTCAAGCACTAGACTCTCAATCATGTTCACTTCAAATATATCATCCGAGTCTGACGGTTGTTGCCTGACATTAAAAACAACGATTTTAAGCTTCATATTACCGAAAGACAACTTCATAACTCCATTCCTGCAATCTATGATAGCATTGGATATGACTAAGAATGGACATCCTATGATAACCAGGATTTGACTAGTAGGATTCTAGAGAGGCTGAGTATCTAGGACGATGGAATCCATTGGAAAATAAAACTTATCAACTTAGATTAACACATCCTCAATAACACCATGGGGCACCTTGACAGATCTATCGGATAGTTGTAGTGTTATTTTGTGGGTTTCAGCTCACCCAGTCCTAGTTGCTCGTGTACAAAATATGGCAACAAATTAACGCTCGCCCCTAAATCAAGCAATGCCTTCTCAATCTTATGATTTTCTATGACACAAGAAATGGTGGGAGCTCCTGGATTCCTAAATTTAGGAGGGGTGTTATGTTGAATCATGGAGCCAATTTTCTATGTAAGGAAGACTTTCTTGTGAACATGCAGCTTACGCTTTTGAGTGCATAAATCTTTAAGAAACTTAGCGTAAGCAGGGACTTATTTTATAGCATCAAGCAACGGAATATTAATTTGCACTTGCTTAAACATCTCCAATATATCATTAAAGTTGTTTCCCTTCGTAACTAGTGCCAGACGTTGAGAAAAAAGTGCTTTAGGCACATAGGATGACACATGAGTGGTTCCTTGAGAGTCAAAGTGTTGTTGGTCTTTGGGCGCACTAGTATGTCTTTTCGCTTCATTTTGGTCCTCCGGTTTGGAATTTGATTCTTCCCTAGGCATCTCTACTTTGTTCTCGATCTGTTTACCGAACTTAAGGGTAATGATAGATTTAGCTTACTCATGATATTGTTCTTGATTTGAGTTAGAGTCAATCTCATACTGTCCTTTTGGATTTGCCACAGGTTGACTAGGGAACTTTCCCTTCTCTCACTCACTCAATGTGGTAGCAAGTTGACCCAACTATACTTCCAGCTTGGAAATAGATTAAGCATTTGCATGTAAGCTTTGTTGGTTAGTTAGTAAAGTTAGTTGGATATCTTTTTAAAATTGAAGTGAACTCTGCATAAAAAGATTGAGTGTATCCTCAAGAGATAGTTTCCTAGATTGTGGAGGTACTTGTTGATACTGCGGAAACTGCTGAGGTTGTTGACTGCCAATTTATGTGTAAAGTTGCATAGGAGGATTTTCAGATGGTCCTCCTTATTGTGGTCCTTTTGTCCAAGAAAAATTTGGATGTCTAGCCCACCCTGGGTTATAGGTGTTTGAGTAAGGATCATTCCCAGGTTTTCATAGCATGTACTTATTTAGAGAAAAATGTTGAAAATGCAGCACTAGATGGACACGACTGCATAGGATGGCCAGGACTAGAACATATGGCACATGACTGTATTGGAGCTGTATTTGGAGGTCCATTGTTCAACATCAAAGCATCAACTTTCTATGTCAGGTTATCAATTTTAGCATAAAGATCTGGCGACTCCTATCTCATATATACCACATTTCTTTGGTAGTTGAGGGCTTCTTTCACCTCTATTTGAGTAGTCCATTGCTGGGAATTTTCACACAAGGTTTCAAAGAACTTCCACGCTTCGACATCACTCTTGGTCATGAATAACGCTCCACTGGTGGCATCAACCATGCTACGGTTTTGGGGTGTCAAACCGTCCTAGAAGTATTGAACTTATTGCCACTTCTCAAAACCATAGTGTGGACATTTAAGAAGTAAGTCCTTCCATCTTTTTCAACATTCATGAAAATGCTCACCCTCTTTTTGTGTGAAATTAGTAATTTCTTTACAGAGAGCATTCGTTTTGTGAATAGGGAAGAACTTGTTTAAGAACTTCTTAGACAGTTGGTCCCATGTAGTGATAGTCCCAACTCCCAGAGAATTTAACCATGCTTTCGCCTTATCCTTTAAAGAAAAAGGAAAAAGGTGCAAACGGATTGAATTGTCTGAAAAGTTTTGGAACCTAAATGTCGAGCAAATGTCTAGAAACTCTTTCACATGATGATATGGGTCCTCTTTGTCTAAACCATAGAAAGACGGTAACAACTGTATGACCCCTGGTTTAAGTTTAAAGTGTGCCGCCGTGGTAGCTGGAAACACTATGCATGAAGGCGCATTAAATTGGATAGGAGCTGAATAATCTCTAAGTGCCTTAATTCCATTCTCGTCCGCCATTTCAAATAGGATGTTTCTGAATCTTTTATGAAAGGTTCTTTATATTTCAGGATCAAAAGGTGTTAGTTCTATATTCAGAGATCTATGTCCTAGCATAAACTGAATTACTGCAATGTAGGAAAGAAAACTTAACTAAACTAAGATCCAACCTAAGAGAAATAAAAGTAGAACTAAAAATTATGAATTTTTAAAAACAAGAGAAAGCTATGTAAACAAGAATTGGAAGAAAGAACTCGGAAAAGGAGATGATGGATGTCTAAAGGTTTGGGAGCTCCTCCTTTTGAAGATAATCTTATTTATCAGCTTCCTTCTTCAATTCCTGTAAAAATAAATATAAAAATAAAAATAAAAACAAATTAAGTTTCCTAAAATAATGCGAGAAAATTCCTAAAGCTGTGAATTATGATAAGAAAGAATCCTAAATCCAATTTGGATCGAAACAGTCCCCGGCAACGGCGCCAAAAACTTGATGTTTTATTTAAACCAATCTGATTTAAATGATTTTAACTCGTAAGTATACGAATCAGATATAAATATGGTACGTATTACGAGATCATTTCCACAAGGACTGGTTTTTACAATTCAAAATTTATGATTCTTCTTAACTAATCCAACAAATATTTGAGCTAATGATTAAGTAAACTAATGAAAATTAATGTAAAATAACTGAGAGTAATAAGGAAAATCCAATCAAGGAGAAGAATAGGACTTTTCGAATCCACCCCTAATTATCCTAACCCTTATTTTACTTGTTAATTCACCCTATTCAAATAGATATGAATTAAATAAATCACAAACTATGTTCTTAGTCGGGCACACAGAATGTATAATCCCTTAAAGCATATTGATCACATCTTTCCATCCATGGTTAGGCATGGAGAGACGTGGATCCTGTTTCTTCCTCTATAGGAAACCTCTTCATGGTCAGACACAAGCACCTATAATAATATTCCAAACAACATCCATATTTAGACTTTGGTTAAGCTCATAGAATGGAGAAGTACGAAAATCTCAGGAAAGCACACTAGAGAAAGAAACAAATCAATCAAATTAAGATGAATTCAACAATAACAAATGTCATTCAAATTAGGGGCTTCATCTCAACCCTAGCTGAGAAGATTAGTTATCCATAAAGTTAATTAAGAAAGAAGAAAAAATAAATATGAAAAACAGGAACATCTCTCCTCTTCCTTCCTCTCTCTCTCCTCTTTCTTCTCTTTCCTTGGCTTTGGATCTCCTCTCCAAGCTCTAGATCTCCCCCCTAGCTCCTGCTCTTCCTCTTTTTATAGGTTGATAGAGGTCGGTTAGGTGGACTGCGCAGCTAAAGATGACGCGGCTCCCACTTGTGCTTTTGAATCAAGATCGCTGCCACACATGCAAGATCCGAGACGTTCATTCGTCTTGGGTACGGTCGGTCCCACCTTGGAATGATTTTGAATGGCCAGGATCATTAGACCGATCCTAGCCATGTTCACTAAATGACCTGCAGCGTCCAGTTCTCGGACGTTGAAGCTTGGTGAGGCCCGTGATCAGCATCAAAAGTGAAATCTACTCCGTTCATTGTCTTCGCCTCGGGATTTCGACTGGACATGTACTGTTTTTGTTGTTCGTTGATGCAGCCCATGGAAATAATCCCACTGTAATAGCAGCAGATGGTCCTTTTGTAACCGTTGAAACCAGCACATGTGCGTGCATGAGTGCACAAGGTTAACATGGGTTTGGTTAAATAGAGTCATTCTACATGATGGATAGATTTGATTGATTTTTTGGTGCATGATGAAGGCCCACTAAGATCATCTGCAGCCTCTGTTGCAGAACAGAGCATGCGAATGTTGCTCTATGAAATTCGGTGGGGCCCATGATTTGTTTCTAATGATGGATCCATTTGGTCCACTAGATTGACATTAAAAAAACCACTCAAATATGGTCGGCTTTAGATTAGGTTGAGTGTGGCCCATTAAGCTTTAAACCTGCCGTCCATTAGAGGTGTTGGACGTTGTTTTCATGCGTACACGTTCATGGGTTTGGAAATTCTCTATATGTATGGTTGGTTTCATCTCTTTGAATGAATGAACGGTCCGGATCAGCAATACCTGTGATGATGGTGGCCCATCTGATGTCGACTGCAACTCCCTGTTGCGTAGCAAAAAATGGAGATTTTCATTTTAAGAAGAGAGTCGGGCCAGCGTCTACTAACTGACTTGATTCATTTAGTGCACAACGAGTGTACATGTTCACTATACACATGCCACAATAGTTGGGGTCCACTACAATATTTCTAGAAAACCAGCTCTGTCCATCAATCTTGTCTCCTCCTATAATGCATTGAATCCAAAGTAGAGGCATATCCAGAGATCAGGTGGGCCCCACTTAAGGAATTAAGGGGCTGATCTATCCATTGGGACACTTCTCGAGATATCCAATGGGTGAAATTTTACGTGTACGGTTAATTTATGGCCCCCATCACATGTATAAAGTTTCGAGTCAATCGGATGGTGGAAACCATGTGATCTTGCATTCTGGACCAATTTCGGACCCGTTTAATGCAAATAGCTTGATTTTCTCAGATCCCTAGCGTGTAATTTCTTCAATCTTGGTCCTCTGGAGTCCGTCCCTACTCTGATGACTTCGGAGCATCAAATCCACACTTTTATTACTCTTTTTCAGTCCACGCTCCTGATTACGTCCTGTAACAAAAACACAATTAAAATACGACATTAAGCATTATCATGTACATGAAATAAGGAAATAATCGGGGTCTGATATGTAATGCCCGACCCTCATCAGTAGACCCCTGAGACTTCCTCCTTGTTTCCTCATTGAAGAGATAGCTAGTAACCTGTTCCATGGATATCTTTCCGTCTAGCGTGGAGTACTTAGAGACGCCACCAATGTCTCCCAACTGTCGGGCAATGAACTAATCAATAGTAAAGCCTACAATTCATCAACTAGGACCATCTTCATAGCGAAGAGCTGGTTCACTATGTTTCTTACCTCATTCATGTGCTCGGCCACAGAACCACCATCCTTGAACTCGAGATTCACAAGTTGCCTTATCAGAAAGATTTTATTACCGACTGTCTTCCTCTTATACAGCCCTTCTAGTTTCAACCATAGGCTAGCAGCTGAGGTTTCCATAAAGGCATGGTGGAATACAGAATCATCCAGCCATTGTCTAATAAACCTAACCGCCTTTTGATCCATCTTCTTCCAATCATCATCAGACATATCCTTGGATTTTGCTGATATGCCTAAAATTAGTGAATATAGGTCCTTGCAATAAAGTAAGTCCTTCATCTTAGCCTTCCATATGGTCCAGTTAGAACCATTGAGGTTGAACATCCTTAATGAGCCACCTTTCATAATTTCAAACTGATCCTACCCGTTCAATGAACTTAGCTCTAATACCACTTTGTTGGGGGCCTTGCATAAAACCTTAGGATCTAGCCCTCCAGAACAAACCAGAATTATGAAATAACAAAGCAATGAAATAAATCAAAGCATCAATCACACACCACATAAGAGATTTTTACGTGAAAAACCCTCAAAGAGGTAAAAACCATGGGATCTCATCCAGATCAACAATCTACTATGAAGTAGAACGTTACAACCAATGACAAGCACACCTTGCTATAATCAAACCTTCATCACTCATGCAGGAGTGGATAAATTGTAAAAGAAACAAAGAAAACTGAGAGATCTCACCAATTACGAGGACATAGAAGCGCTGAGATATGGTTGTCACCTCCACAAGCATAACCTCCCTTCTACAAGCTTCCTCTCTCTCTTTCTCTCTCTTTCACACACCTTTGATATCCTTCTTGTGTTTTTCTATCACCATCATACCCTAAAAAAATCCTAGAATACCCTTGAATACACCCCAATCCCAGATACACCCCTTTATAGAAGAATAGAAAGAGGTAGAATCAAAATAGGAAATAAAATCTAAAAAATCTGCATTTCCACAATCGCATCTGCAGAACTCTTCGATGATATAGAAGGTCTCTCGATAACAATTTCAATATCATCGACGGTCCTTCAATGATATCGAAATAGGATAAAAAATTGTCCGGCAACCAGGGGTGAAAATTCCAACAATTATCAATGTCATCGAGCCACTCTCGATGATAGCCTCGATATCATCAGAAGGTCTCTCGATGATATCGGAACAGGACAAAAACTGTCCAGTGACCAACGCTGAAAAATCCTGCAATTATCGATGATATCAAAACTTGTTCGATTTCATTGAACCCAACAATGAGTAGAAAATCCTCATCATTTCAACCACTCAACGGAATGTTTAAAATATCAATTCACATCAACAAATACCATAGCAAGGCTCAAAAGTTATTCTTCCCGTGATAAAAATCAATACATCCAATTTTATGTTTGGAAATTTAGGGACCCTTTAGCCAAAACTTCCACAAATGGGATTTCACCCACTAAGTAGCATTTTCCTCCGCTCACCGATTTGGAGAGTGAAAAATCTAGAAACCAACTATTTCAAACATTTTCTTTCAGGCAGTTTGGAAACCCAGAAAGAAAATAAGAATAGAAAGAGGTAGAATCAAAATAGGAAACAAAATCTAAAAAATTTACGTTTCCACAATCGCATCTGCAGAACTCTTCGATGATACCGAAGGTCTCTCGATAACAGTTTCGATATCATCGACGGTCCTTCAATGATATCGAAATAGGATAAAAAATTGTCCAGCAACCAGGGGTGAAAATTCCAACAATTATCAATGTCATCGAGCCACTCTCGATGATAGCCTCGATATCATCAGAAGCTCTCTCGATGATATTGGAACAGGACAAAAACTGTCCAGTGACCAACGCTGAAAAATCCTGCAATTATCGATGATATCAAAACTTGTTCGATTTCATTGAACCCAACAATGAGGAGAAAATCCTCATCATTTCAACCACTCAACGGAATGTTTAAAATATCAATTCACATCAGCAAATACCATAGCAAGGCTCAAAAGTTATTCTTCCCGTGACAAAAATCAATACATCCAATTTTATGTTTGGAAATTTAGGGACCTTTTAGCCAAAACTTCCACAAATGGGATTTCACCCACTAAGTAACATTTTCCTCCGCTCACCGATTTGGAGAGTGAAAACTCTAGAAACCAACTATTTCAAACATTTTCTTTCAGGCAATTTGGAAACCCTGAAAGAAAATAAGAATAGAAAGTGGTAGAATCAAAATAGGAAACAAAATCTAAAAAATTTGCGTTTCCACAATCGCATCTGCAGAACTCTTCGATGATATCGAAGGTCTCTCGATAACAGTTTCGATATCATCGACGGTCCTTCAATGATATCGAAATAGGATAAAAAATTGTCCAGCAACCAGGGGTGAAAATTCCAACAATTATCAATGTCATCGAGCCACTCTCGATGATAGCCTCGATATCATCAGAAGCTCTCTCGATGATATCGGAACAGGACAAAAACTGTCCAGTGACCAACGCTGAAAAATCCTGCAATTATCGATGATATCAAAACTTGTTCGATTTCATTGAACCCAACAATGAGGAGAAAATCCTCATCATTTCAACCACTTAACGGAATGTTTAAAATATCAATTCACATCAGCAAATACCATAGCAAGGCTCAAAAGTTATTCTTCCCGTGACAAAAATCAATACATCCAATTTTATGTTTGGAAATTTAGGGACCTTTTAGCCAAAACTTCCACAAATGGGATTTCACCCACTAAGTAGCATTTTCCTCCGCTCACCGATTTGGAGAGTGAAAACTCTAGAAACCAACTATTTGAAACATTTTCTTTCAGGCAGTTTGGAAACCCTGAAAGAAAATAAGAATAGAAAGAGGTAGAATCAAAATAGGAAACAAAATCTAAAAAATTTACGTTTCCACAATCGCATCTGCAGAACTCTTCGATGATATCGAAGGTCTCTCGATAACAGTTTTGATATCATTGACGGTCCTTCAATGATATCGAAATAGGATAAAAAATTATCGAGCAACCAGGGGTGAAAATTCCAACAATTATCAATGTCATCGAGCCACTCTCGATGATAGCCTCGATATCATCAGAAGCTCTCTCGATGATATCGGAACAGGATAAAAACTGTCCAGTGACCAACGCTGAAAAATCCTGCAATTATCGATGATATCAAAACTTGTTCGATTTCATTGAACCCAACAATGAGGAGAAAATTCTCATCATTCCAACCACTTAACGGAATGTTTAAAATATCAATTCACATCAGCAAATACCATAGCAAGGCTCAAAAGTTATTCTTCTCGTGACAAAAATTAATACATCCAATTTTATGTTTGGAAATTTAGGGACCTTTTAGCCAAAACTTCCACAAATGGGATTTCACCCACTAAGTAGCATTTTCCTCCGCTCACCGATTTGGAGAGTGAAAACTCTAGAAACCAACTATTTCAAGCATTTTCTTTTAGGCGGTTTGGAATAGTTAGTTCATTTTATTTGAGAAGCAAAATGCATATATCTGTGGAGTAGTATGAGAAGAAAACTTTTTAAAACCCTCCAAAACAAAGCTCATTTAAACATTACCATCATCCATAATATCCAATATCACATGGTGTTTATAGCTATTTTGTTGTGTCTATGTTATTAGTGATTTTGATGAAAGTGCTCTAGACACCCAGTAAATAATGCATGTAAAAGAAAATTCTAATTTTGGTCCCACATATAGATAAGGTTTTTTTAATATTATGCAAATTACAATGTTTAACAACAACATTCAAATCCCATTATTATTCAAGCTACGATCAAAATGGCAAATTTTGCTTTTAAAACAATGAATTGTAACAGTAGAACTGTAAAATATGATTATTTTATGTACTCCGGTAAAATACATTTACCAAAATGAAAAAAAAATGAAAATGTCTATTTGCATACATTTTAAGATTTGATCCTCGAAGGCTCACCAACTGTTGTCTCCATGCGTAGCTTGAATAATAATAGTAATCATGAGTCCAATTTCCAGATATAATATCCAACATTGTATGAAGGAACGTGGTTTGGTATCCTTATGCTTCCCTCACAAGTAATATTAAAGAGACAAAGAACATGAAAGAAACAAAGCCAAGTGAAAGTCAAATAGGTAAATGAAAAGAGAATGTAACTTAAATATTTAAGTATCACTTATTGCAGTTATATATGTGAACGCTAATCAAAACTAGTTAATAACAGAAACATGCCCATGCTGAAGAAATCGTACAGATGAGATGGAATTGAACTTTCAAAAATCAAATACAACAGACGGTTCCATTCAGGAAAAGATCTAAGAGTACAAAGAGAGAAACATAATAGCTAAGAAGTCATTTCAAGGCAGAAGCAAACTCACTTTAGTGGCAGACCGAGCAATTTCCTGAACAACAATTTCCTTACTGAGAAAATGCATAGCATCTTCCATCATCTGCCAATAAAATGTAAATCTAATCTAGTTAAAATTAAATGAGGACAGTAACGTGCACTAGACAATCAGGATATAAGAAAATCAGAACAAGATAAGCATCAAAGCAAGATAAGCATTTTTCTATCACTATACAAATGGATCCTATCTGATTCACAGCTCAGATCTCCCATAACACACATAAATTTATAAAAAGACATAAGATACCTATCGGAAGCATGTGAATTGTGTAACCTCCATCCCATCCATCAAAATTTTCCAGCCTAATCCCCAAGCCTTGAGAACCTATCAACATTTTAAAAAGAAAAAAAAAAAAAGAAAAAAAGAGAAAAGAGAAGGATTGTAACAGAGTTTACTAATAAGAACTGTTAACTATGCCAAAATTTCCAGACTAACTAGGTACTCTTAAGCTTACAGTTGTTATCTAATGTAACATGAGTACATGATACAATTCAAGTGAACTAGCGATCCGAAGTTCTTAGAAGTTGAAAATCTTAAGAAAACAGCAAGTGGATTGGCCAAAATGGTTATATAATATGAATAAAAATAAATTTCTACAGAGTCGTTAGTTCTTGGATGGATTGTTCACCCTCTAACTCAAAAATTACAATTAGCGAGTCTGTCATTTCAAGGGAGAGCGGCTCCGATTTGGGATTTCTGTTTAAAAATCTTACTCTTACTATAAGAAAACATCTTGTATGAAGAAAGAAGCATGGAGGAACAATTTGGGACCGTAACTCAATGTTTTGTAGATGGTGTTTTCAACATTAATCAGGATTCGCTCAGCTTACCTCTCAAGAAAAAGAAAGAAACAAATGAAGAAAGAAGCATGTACAATTTTCTTCATAGTCAAAGGACCAACTCACCTGAAGCATTGAAGCATTAAACATTAATATGGTGAAAATCATGCTTACAGGTCCAGCTTCCTTTGTGATGTTTCCTGATACAAAATTTTTTAAAGAAGTAGGCCAATGTTTACATTGAATAAAAAATAAACAAGATGAGTCATGAAAGCTTACAGGACATGGTGGGTTTGTTCATAGTTTCCTTGTATTCATGTGAGTTTGTTTGGAAGATATATCCGGATTTATCTATTGCATACTGATACATGCAGATTTTCTTTCCAGAAAAGGTACTTATATTGCCTACTTATGCAACTAACTCTACAATTTAAGAAAACAAAAGTCAATGTTTTAAATTCATTATTCTGACATAATTAACACCCAAACAATATATCATGACTTGAAGTGTATATTTAGAAGAAAGAAAATTACAATTTGGTCATTTCACTTTATACGTACAAATAATCACAATTTGTTTTGACAACACATCCAAACATTCACATCAAAATTATAACAAACCATCCAAGTAAAATGATAAAATCCAACAGCCAGCAATTAATGCATGAACTGAAAAAAAAAAAAAAAAAACAAATTCAAGTAAAATGAAAAAAAACCAAATGAGAAATTCAAGGATTGACTTGGATGAGGAGAAAATCTATGGATGATAAAATAAAATTTTGCTGAAATTTTTTAGTATATAACACAAAGATAGCTACAAATTATAGTTAATATATTGGAAATGCACATCCACAATCATATCCCATAAAAATAAAAATTAAAATTAATTTTTTATTTTTTATTTTAAAAAAAAAAGAACATGTTTTTTTTTAGATCATCAATGCATCAAAAGTTAGAAATGATAGTTGATTTCTGCTTTCCAAATAAGTTTGCACCCCTGAAACTCAACCTACCACAAAGATTTATTGGGCCAACAAAGCAAACAAAAATGGAGTCCATTTTCCAGTCTCTAAATTCTGGTTTTAGCTGTTATGATGCATAGAAATGTCTCACTATGACATGTTCAGAATTTTTAATAACAAATAGGAGAAGTGTTCTTTTTACATTTACATGAATACACAAGCGATGGAGATTAAATATGGATGCTTGATCCAGAATCAATTTTCAGCCCAAAGCATTGCAGGATCTTAATAGAATTTTCCAACCTTTAGAATGGGCAGATTATATTCTCTTCTTAAGCTTAAAATCTGATCAGTCTACACACGTAGATTTTCAACTAAAACTAAACAAACAACTAAAATATAATTTTCTTAAGATTTGCTAATTTAACTTTACTTGCAGCCAGCTTTGATAAAAGGAAAATCAGGTAGTCGTGCCTTAAAGCCACTGATGATATACAACCTTTTCACGGTGTTGCAAACATCCTACAATCTGAAAATGGCTTCAAATCATCCTGAGAAATATATTTTTTTTCCCAATCCTCCTCAATCTGAATAATTTTTTTTTCCAATCCTCCTCGATCTTAAAATAAATTTTTTTTCCAATCCTCCACAATCTGACTAAAACTACTAT
This sequence comes from Magnolia kwangsiensis, assembly GCA_037074715.1. Taxonomy (NCBI): domain Eukaryota; kingdom Viridiplantae; phylum Streptophyta; class Magnoliopsida; order Magnoliales; family Magnoliaceae; genus Magnolia; species Magnolia kwangsiensis. The sequence continues at coordinate 79,794,635 of CM073572.1, forward strand.
AACTCTCAACAGTAGGCTGATCTATTGACATGTACAGGTTGGTCTCCATTGCACATGGCCAAACCACCGAAGTCAAATTTCCCTCTTATGATTACCTAATGGTGCTACTCCAAACTTCACTTGAAAAGAGTTCGTGTTATAAAGCAGAAAAATATCAATCAAATAAATAATATACATAGAAAAAGCATAGCAAGACCTAGTAAGAGTGATACCTACATGACTAGCAAGCATGTACCACAGCTAACAGTATGTGGCATCAACTATTTCCAAATCACAACCTGAGAATATATTGAAGTAAGACAATGAAGCATAGGGTATAACGCACCACAAGATAAATGGCTTAAAGAACCAATTGATTGCTAAGAGAAAATATAGTCGGCCTGATGATTGGACCAACCTATTCTCAGGCCAAGGCATCTACATGGTGGGACCCACCTCATGGACAGCTTCATTTGACCATCCAATAAATGTCCACCAATTCCATTAAGGAATGATTTACACCAAGTACCTGATGAGCATTAGCATTGATGTATTTTGAATCTGCCACCTAATATATAGAAAATAGATAGTTGGACCTAATTGATAATTCACCCAGTCTCAAATCTTTAGTGTGCACATACTTATGTTACATTCAATTCTACCATTGATGTGTTGCTTTCTTTAAAGAGCGCATCAAATGAAAATTAGTAGAGCCAAAACAGGGCATGACCCATCCATGATCTATCCCAATAGTCCAAGGATCAAGAAAGTTGAACCCCTAGGCTGCATTTGAACAAACTGAAAAGTGTGCATATGATCGCTGGCTAAGCATTGCCTATATTTCCTTCACAAAGCAAAGCATGCATTATTAACGGATCAAACAAAGATAAAAAAAAATCAAGAATAAATTATCAATCTAGCAGTTGGAAAAAAAGATCCCATACTGAAAACGCATGAGCCATAATGTTTTTAACTACTATTATATCTCTAAACAGTCTTAAAAAAGGCCAGCCCACTACCCAAAACAAAATCTCTCCACAAAGCATCTATAAAATTCACAAACAGAAACTGAATGCCATGCTGCATCCCTACTTTCAGTTTCGATATATTAGTGTTCATAGTGGTGGTGATGATGATTATGAAAACCAAAGGATAGAATTGATCACTTATTGTTAATTGACAATTCTATAACCATTTAAATGCTCTACTTTGGCATAGGCCTAAGGAACAAAATTTACTACGGAACTCTGCAACCATTCAAAATATTCTAAGCTATGCATATTACCATGTAGTGTAGACCACTACCATTCTCTAACTTTCTCTATAAAACTGTATATTATTTCAAATGTCTCTGCAAACACACTGCTAAGTCTATTAAATGACCCAAAGAAATGGTTGAATCCCTGCACTAGTTTTCACACTAGTGACATAACTCTAAATGGCACCAATCGAGTGGTCCTAAACTCCCTCTTAATGACATGAAAGAGGAGATTCACATTCATCCATCTCAAATGAGGCACTTAAATACAGCCATCAGAACCATCCTTTTGTAGGATGAACCATATCTCTAAGAAAACAGTTATTAAAAAACCTAACTATCTAATTTGGACTGAACAGAGCTCACTCTATATTGGCCCTATATCAACTGTCATGAGTTTTGGTGGTGAGTGATACCATATGTCAAAACCAATTTTTAATCCATTTGCCTACATGTAAGGAAACTGATGCAAGTTGCCTAATTCAGCGCAAATCTTACTCAACATAACTCACAGGGATTAATTTAAGGAAAAGAATTTAGGCAGCAAAGCTAGGTAATTCATATCAACCGATGCCTAAGTAAATAAGAATCTGATGTTTCTAGCCAAGCTAGCAGCTCGCCTTCTTCCAGCTGAGAGAGAGGAATCGATTGAAATCTCAAATCAAAAATAAAATGGATTCCAAGGCATAGATAGTGAAATCAAAATCAATTTTGATTTTGAATTTCAGGGTTTTTTTTTTTTTGTAAAATCACAACACCTAAGCAGGAAAGTAAATAGGTGATTGAATCCCGCTAGGCACTGTAACATGATATTCCCCACTCGTTAAAACATCCATACCTGGTAAAATAATCAGCTAGATGACACCTTGGTAGATAGAAAGAACCTTTGAAATATTTTGTGATTCAACCGACCACACCCAAATGCAAGGGACCATGGTAATGAAGGGCAAAACCAGAACGTTATCTGTTGGTGATAATAAAATGAATATTATAACTGCTTGTGCTAGGAAAAAAATGCCCTTTCAGATGCTTAGCGTTTTCCAAATGCCAGAGGAAAACTAAACTACATAATATATATATATAATCAATATAAAAAAAAAAAGAGACTTTCTTGCAACATAATGCTGAAGGGCAAGAAAAAGAGTCTAAAAGAGAATGACTGGTAAGTAGAATTTCTAACCTGTCAATCTCCTCCTATTGCCTGAAAGTAAACAAAATGCAGATAAACTTTCATCATAAGAGTGCATCAATGATTGTTTACTTAAAAACCCAAACTATGTGCCATCATCTTAAGACATAATTCATAAAAATGGAAGGTTTCAAAGAAGGCATGGTCAACAACCTTCTCACATAGTGTTTGGCTACATGTGGCAGAATATGATTGGAGCTTGCAATGTGGATGCATCATGAACCAAAAACATATTTGAAAATACTTGGACATTGCATGCGGCATGCAAGCACTTCAAATGAAATAGTCCAAATTGTAAGGTCGCATTTTAGATGCACCGTGAATCAAAAACTACACTTATTTAATCAGTTTATTTTGAGTTAATGCATGCCTCGTGTACAAGATTTGAATGCATACATATCAAGCATCATACTCTGCAATTGATGGCAAGCTCAAATCAGATTTTTATGCCAAAAGATCACTTGATGCCAAGCTAAGATCTCACGTCCCAATACATGTGCCCAAGTGGATGTGCATGCATGTAAGAAATACTACTAAACATTCTTTAAAGGAATTTAATCAAACATGTGATGTGAAAGAGTAAGAAGTTCTAAAGAGTGACCTGAAATTTGTGGTATGGTGTTGAACCTGAAATTTTCAAGGAGTCGACACAACCCGTTGCCAACCTTATGCAGGTGGGTAGAATTCTAGCTACCAATCTTAAGCAACTGCATCTCCAATAAACAATGGAATAAATGAAGTATGCCATATCTACAATGGGGCCAACCATTTAGGTCAAACACCCACATCAATTAGCCAATGGTTAACCTTCAAACCCAAGATTAAAAACTTATTTTCTTTAATCTTAAAATCCTCACATCCCCGATTCCTAAAATCCCCAATTTGAAAAATCAGAAAATCCCCAATTTTAAAAGTCCTCAAATCCCCAACTAGTTAGGTATTAGACAAGACAAATCCCTAATGAGGAATTTCACAATACAAATCCCTAAAAAGGGATTCGACAATGCAAATCCCCAACTAGGGATTCGACAATGCAAATCCCTAATTAGGGATTTCTTATACAAATCCCTAATTAGGGATTCGACAATGCATATCCCTAATCAAGTATTATAAATTGAAAAAAGCAACAACGAGAAGGGAAAAACCTTACATCATACCTGAGAATCTGAGATTTACAAGCAACAGAAGGCCAAACTGTAGCAGAGGGCCGAGGAGATAGAGAGAGGGCTAGGGTTTTGAGGGAGAGAGAGAGAGAGAGAGAGAGAGAGAGAGAGAGAGAGTAGAAGGAGATCAGGGAAAGGGAGAGAGAGGGAGAGGCGAAGAGAAAGAGATCGAGAGAGAGAGGGAGAGCGAGCGGAGAGGGAGAGGTAGAGAGAGATCGAGAGAGGGAGGGAGAGGGAAAGGGAGAGCGAGAACGAGAGTAAGCTCGCAAAGAGGGAGAGGTAGGGAGCGATTGAGGGAGAGAGAGAGAGAGAGAGAGAGAGAGAGAGAGAGAGAGAGAGAGAGAGTCGGGATGGAGGGAGAGAGTGTCGAGAGGGGATAAAAAAGGGTTAGGATTTTGGTACGTATGGTATTTATACCCAATCACTAACTGACGCCTAATTTTAATTAGCGCCGGTAAACCAGTGATGCACATTGTTAGCTAAGACAGCTTTCGTTGTAGTGGTAACACCTCTGCCCTCCAATACTTAGGCATTGGATGACCACTGGTGTTACCCTAAAAGCTTTTCGAGAAAGTGTGTCTGCACAGGCACACACTTCTGAAACTCGAGAACTTAGGAAGCTTGTAAGTGAAACCCTAGACCGAAACCACAAACGCAAACCAGCCCTTAGGACCTAGGAAATTGCTCACATTAGGAGGGAAACCAATGCCCTATCGGACCAATGGACACCCTGTCGGTTCAACTGATAGGAGCACATGAAGGAGAAAAAAATCTGTAAGCATTGTCAGTCCAATGGATGGCAATCGTCAGTCCAACCAATAGGGAGTGTAACTCATGGAAAACTTGCACATGAGCTACTAAATTGGGGGGGAAATCCTTGGGTATAAAAGGGCATTTCCTCTCATTTGTGCATCCCACCAAAAACTTGGGGGATTTTGGGAGGGAAAGCAAGGGAGAAGATGGGAGGATGAAGATCTTACTAATCTAGGGTTGCTAGCATCCGTATTAGGGCCGTGTAAGCTGTCTGGCATCCTTCCCTAGGATAGCTCACCCCATTTGGTTGGTAAGTGACCTTCCAGTTGTGCCTATGCATTTTCTCAATTCCTAAGCCATTTGGAGCTATTAAGGTTGGAAAATCATTCGTATTTCTCCTAATTTCAGATTCTAACATTAGGGTTTGTATGCGATAGGACTTGATGCCCCATTTGCTGAATCGTGGTGAGAATCGTTCACAAAAACCCTTGTTGAACATTTAATCATAACTGAATTTAAGTTATTAACAGTATTTGTGCACCTGAAGTTAGGGTTTGGAGCTTTTCCCCAAATTTCCTACCCCTAGGTGATTTAAATCATTTGAGTCGAGGGATTCCAGCTCCAACGTGAAGATCTGTCCTTCAAGCTTTCCTACAACATTTTTTGTCTTGAAATAGTCTCAACATTAGAATAATCATGCTAATTAACCTATGAAGAATGCGATAACTCTTATAATGTACTTCACATGTGCAAAATTTAGAATGATTGGGTAGAATTCTTAACTTTCGAACCCTGTATATGAACATGTTAGTTTAGTTCTTGTGTGGGTAGATTCACACATGAACACTCCTTAGCATGCTTTTGATTACTCAAATATATCCCTTGCCCTATATGATTTACATGAACATGTAATGTAACATGCTTTAATGTGTTTCACACATGTTGCCTACTAAATGGATAGATTCATGAAATTGTACCTTGAACTATTGGTCACCTTGTAATGGGTTAAATGAAATTCAGTTGTAGACTTACCATCCCTAGAAGTAATGTGCCCTGGTTGGCTCTATTGGGTAGAATCCCTTTGTTATGTCCTTGAATGGACTTGGTGCCTTGTTGTCCTTGATGGGAGGAAACATCCTTGCTTGTTGAAATTATATATGGATTGGCGATGGTAAGATCTACATGTTAGACTAAAGTGGCCACTAGTTGTAAAGGCTTTGTTATATGGATTATCTATGAATCAAACAAATAAAGATTTGTTTAATCATGCATTCATAGCACACAGGTGCTATCGGGTGGCTAGATACCGTGATAGCACGTACCTTCAAGTATTTCCGTTGGTTCTTGGTCCGCTGTACAAGCGGCGAGGAGTTAGCCGATGAGGAGCAATTCACTTGCGTGGCTAAGCTATATGAGCTCAATAAATAGGCTACTACTCTATTCTTTTGAACAGTTTTCTTTTAGGCATTCCTATACACAGGTTATTGTGGATTGTATAGGCCCCTACTGAGGGTATTTTTTTAGATTGTATATTTTGGATATTAGTCTGATATTCCTTTGCATGGCTGCTTTCGTGACTTTGATACCTGTTGTTTGATTGCGTGCTACTCTAATTAATGTGAATTCTAATCTAAATTGAGGAAGCATGGGAATTGTACCCGCGCACAATATTCCATAGCTTGTCACTACTTCCATCGCGATAGTGTTATACTCGAGCGGCAAAAATCAAAGCGTTACAGTAAGCATTTAGGCATAGGCAGATCAGGGGGGATGGTTGTTATTTGGGATGCTAAAACCCTATGAAGTCGAAGTCATTAGGACAATGGTCGATCTCGGTGTTGTTACAACCTGCTTTAGGAGAGGATGGTTTGGTTCTGACCTCAGTCTATGGTCCAAATGAACTAGATATACAGTCAGATGTTTTGTCGGAGTTGGATGGGATTCAGAGGAGATGGGAAGCAACATGGTGCTTGGAGGTGAATTTAATGTCATTAGGTTTGGCTATGAAAAGAAAAGGGGATCAACAATTACAAAATAGTATCATTGTTAGTAAACTCATTAACAAAATGGTGGAACAAAGAGGAGAATCCGGTCCTTCTGTAGATTGGATTTTTTCCTCCATCCTAGGAGAAGTCCCACAAAGCATACCAAAGAGTCCTCCCTAACAAGGTGTAGGACCAGAAACCCCTATTATTATCAACATCATTCACATCCTAGGACCCAAAACCTTTCAAATTTGAGTTGATGTGGCTCAAGCATCTGGGGTTTGTGGAGCTAGTCTTGGAATGGTGGTCACAATTCTCTATCTCTGGGAGTGAAATGCCATGTTTCATCTCCTAGTTTAAGAGCTTAAAGAGAAGTTACAAGTGTGGAACAACGATATTTTTGGTGACGTCCATTAAGAATAACCTTCAGCTAGAATAGCTCAATTGGAGATATCGAAGATGATCTCCGGCCACACTCCCGAGCTCAAATGAGTAGGAAGATCAAAGTTTCTTCGTTAATGGAAAATTCCCTTTGGAAGGAAGAAATATGTTTGTGACATTTATCTGGAGAGTAGTGGATTAAGGGTCGCGATCAAAATATTGACTATTTCCACATGATTTCCAACACTAGAAGGAGAGTTAACTGGCTAGAAATTATTAAAGATGGGGATCAGCTGCTTTACACCAAAGAAGAGAAGTAATTATTTTATTAATTACTTTGAAATGATTTTAATTTTTTCATTCCTAGACTGTTTTAGTGATATTCAATTTCAATCAGTTTCCCAAAACAGGCTAATGGTAGTAGAAAGTGCTAAGGGAGAAAGAAGAAGGGAGAAAGAGAGAGAAGAGAGAAGCTTGGGGTAACAAGTGGTGTTGTGTTGTAGCCCAAAAGAATAACACACATGCACACACATAGGGATAACATACATACAATCACATGCATATTCTGACATGCATCTGATGGCGTCTTTGTGCCACCTCGACTTAGTTCTAGTTTCCCTATGCCGAACAATGACATCATCACGTCGTGACGTAGAAGCAAAAAACTAGCAAATGCCTTTAAACCACATAGACAGCTAAGGCAGGCGTAGAGGTTTCCACCTCAGGGTGTCGAGAAAAATCAGGCCCACTGACCTATAAACATCCTAACTCTCATTTTGAGGACACACACATATACAAAAAGAGATACATATACTAGTGAAGAGGGTCCTTTAGACTTTTCAAAGAAGATAAGGAATTACATTTGCCTCACTTTCCTGAACATTTCGCCACTCACTAGAGGACCCCACATCATGCATTAGGGACCCCAACAAAAGGAGAGGACCTTGAACCACGCATTAGGACCTTTCAAACACAAGCTCTAGCACCATGCACAAAGTGTTATTGGGTGGAGCTCTGTGCCTAGGCACAAACTTGTCACATCAGTTACGCCAAGTAACCCACAAAAGGACTATGGACACATGCAACCCAAAAATGGACCTCTCACATAGCCAAGTCCTTAAATTGGGCACAGACCTCATAGTCGATGCTCAGCATAGAGGGTCCCATCACCCGATGATGGGAGCTAGAGAACCACCTTTCACACATTTTAAAATGTGTGCCCCCATAACATTGTCGAGACAACCACTCATATGTGCCACGGCTATCACGAGTCACCTAGTTCCTGAGACTCTAAAGACAGAACCTAAGACTAATAAATGATTTGTGCCACGCAGTAGAATAATCACTCTGGTTTTACCTTCTTAATGGTTTTCCCATGGATGCAATTAAGGGATTGTGCCAGACCACGGCTTCGAATGTAACTACTCCTAGATACTAATGAAAGTCAGTCGACATGAATTCCTTTGGGTGCACATCATATATGCATTGCACAGTACATAAATCGGATATAAACACTTAACAATTCCTTAATGAAAACATCAATTCCCTACTACAATTGAAAAAGGAAAAAAAAAAAAAAAACAATGAACCCATCCCTATTGAACATTGACTTTATCAAGCCTTGTTGCCTAATTGGGTATCTGATGCCATTGCCTCTCATGGTCAAATCCATGATGCTAATGCCGACCACATGAGACGCCTAGCACCCAATGTTCTCTCCAAACCCCAAATCATCAAGAGACATTTCTTCTTAAACAAAAATGGCGACTCCATTAGAGACTTCACCCAAAATCTTTTAATGGTCTACTGGGACAGGGATGTCTCTATGTAGGCTTTTTTATACAAAAGGAATGTTGTTTAATTAAGTAAATTGTTGAATATTTTCTCTTTATTTGCAGAACATGCATTGCGCATATCTAGGGGTGTACATGAACCGAGCTACCTTGGTTAGCTCACTCGACTCGACTCGAAAAAGCTCGATTCGACTCGATTCGAAGCTGAGTTCAAGCCGAGACGAGCTAATTTTTTGAGCTCGAGTAGGCCCCAGCTCAACTCAACTCGGATCGAATCCATCTCGAATCAAACTCGGATTGAACTAGTTTGGTGACTTGATTATTTGTCATTGATTTTGCTCACCAAGTGTTTGATAAAATGACTCAACGAAGTGTGGCTGGTGGCAAGGAAGGTATGTACATGAAATAAATACCCTTTTTTCTTGGTTTTTCTTAATTTTTATGTTGCTTAAAAGATGTTTGATAAAATACCTATAAAACCATTGCTTCTGTATGTGATACAGTGGGATTTTGAAGGTGCAGTCTAAGTGTTTATGGAAATGTCTCAACGGCGAACTTGATTCGATCTTGGCTCGAACTCCGCCCAAGCTGGCCTGAGCTACTGACCAAACTGAGCCGAGTTGGCCAGTTAGGCTCGAGGATTGAGCCAAGTTGAGTTTGAGCTAAGGTCAGCTAGTGGCCGAGCTGAGTCGAGCTGAGGCCAACTTGACTCATTTTAGCTCAATGTACACCCCTACACATATCATATGCACCCAAGGTATTAATTGTTTATTAGCATTTTTATCACCTCTCCAGTGCCAAAAATGGCTAAGAAAGGAAGGATTAAATTCTATTAAGTTTGACTCAAAGTGATCATTTATCAAAGAATGACTCTGGTTATCAAATGATTGAACAACCAAGATCAATTTACTTACGATACTTAGTTCACATTCATAAAAAGTATTTAATGAATTATGAGATTAACAGATAGAATTTAGCAAAAAGACGGATATTCCTTGTAGCAACTCTTAATGGGAATATTCATTCATCTTTAAGGTCAAAATTGGAGTAAGATATTTTAAGCATGTGCGTGGCCTAATCAGCCTACTCACTTTTTTATGCCTACAAGAAGACCTTGTTATTGTCATAATTTATAGGAATATTAATCAGCATTCACAACAATGGCATTTGTTGCTTCCACTCCTAAAGAGGCTTTCTTAAGTTCTTCCTCCCCACTAGAGGATTCAAGGTGCCATACCATGTGCACTACCCACGCCATTTGTTACCATCATTGCTCGGGCTAAGACCACCACAACAACCAAGGCCTCTGCTCCAGAAAAGGCCCACTAAACAAATAAGGCTACTCCTAAGGTCTATATTACCACAATGATGTGAACCACTATTAAGATAGCATCCAGCCCTTACCATCATACTCATGAAGGCTTCTCTTCAAACATTGGTCGCTTCAACAGCCAAAGTTCACACGGCTTTTGCCACACCTGCTTTGGCCTTCTTTATATCGTAATATGTTAATCTCAAAAGATGTACACATGTTGTATACATCAGCGCCTCGAGCGGATCCACATCCTCCCCTACTCACCAATGCACCCTCAACAACGTGTCTAGTGCACCAAGGGCCCCATCACAAGGGCTTTGGTCCACGCCCATCCTAACAAGGCACCCTTTCCAATCTCCCAATAGTTGGCCATCTAAACATAACCATGATTTACATTAATAATGCAGGAGCTTTCTCTCATGCTTAGGAACTCCACTTCCAACACTGCGTAGTTCCCCGGATGCTCGATCGCCTTAGTCAAGCTATGTGACTTCTTCCTTTGGGTAGTCTTCACCCATGTTGGCTTGCACTATTAGTCCACCAATTAGCCCCTTTGCTCATCTACTAATAGCCTCTGTTATGATGGTCAGAGCGGAAGGATCCAATTGTCCCCCTCATGAGGACCAAATGACTTACATTCTTAAAGAGGATGTTAGCATGCAAACACACCATGATGGCACTAATTACTATAATGGGGGCATAATTAATGCCTCCTCATCAACGGCTTAGGTGCCTCCACCACCTTTGAAGGAGTTGATTGTCAATGAATAGGTTCCATTGGCAAACCAACTACCGCAACAATAGGTTCAGCTTAACAGAGCCTACCTTACATGCCATAACAACAATTTCTTACCATTGGGCCTATGTATCCACCCAACCACTGCTGTTAACCATGTCTCAGACTAATTTTTGATAGACTAGTGGAAATAATCCATCAGGAATGGGAAAGAGAGGAACATGTGAAGTTCATCTTTAGAACGTTGTACCTGGTTGAACTTGGAAGTTTTTCCATCCCACTAGCTTCAAGCTCCCTGATTTCAAAATTTTAACAAGACTAGGTCCCTACGGAAGCACCCAGTCCACTTCCTGACAACAATGGGTAACTAGTCCAATGTACCATAGTACTTTCAACAACTCTTCAGTACATCTCTTACAGGAGTTGGCCTATGAGGTACACACTTAGAACTAATGTAAGAACTCTTCATGAGAAAAAATTTCATGACACAACATAAGATCGACATCACCAACCTGGTAACCACTAGATACCGGAACAACATTTTCGCACAGCAATTCCTTAATAGTTGGAAAAGACTCAGCCTATCATGTTGATACTTACCTACTGAATTTGAACAAGTCAAGATTTGCTTGTTCAACATGAGTAACAAAATTTAACCTATACCCTCTTTGCAGCTCCCATCGACACATTCAAGTACTTAGCCACTAGGGTTTAAGTGGAGCAGTCATTAGCTCACGATGAACCTTTACCCATGAGGGAACGACCCAGGGAGGATAAAAAAAGGCCTTCCTCTTTCAACATTTTCGACAAGGGCAAGATGCTTATCAAGGTCAACACCAATGGAGGGAGTAAAGAGGTCATGTGGTGACGAGGTGGAGTTGGTATTAGAGCATAATTTGGGGATAATTAAGAGCAGCATCACATATCTGCTACGAGCTTAAGGCCATCAGGTCTCAAGTCCGTATCTTTCTAATTTGGTTCCCTAACTTCTAAGCCTTCGAGGATTCTCAAGGCTGATGGACACCTTTGTTCTTTGTTATAGACCATGCCACCTAGACAAGGTATGCAAGGCACGCGAGGCGCCCGAGGTACCTGAGTGGCTCCCGCTCCACCACTTGAGGATCCCGTTCCTCCACCCAAGGTTTTTATTCCGCCTCCCACAGTTCTCATTCCCCCACTTGAGCCTGTTGCACCTTCACCTGAGGCCCCTGCAGATCTTACGACTCCACCTAAGACCAACATAACCCCTACCGTACGAGTTGGTGCAGAGAAGTTATAGCAGATGCTTCAGGTAGTGACAGCTGCTCTCCACGGAGACCCCGGAGCAGACAGAGTAGGAGCACCTTTTTGAGAAAGTTCCTTCGGCTCGATCCCCTGTAATTCTACGGAGAGCCTGATCCGACCACAACGGAGAGGTGGCACTCCCGAGTGGATAAGATGTTTGAGACTATGAGGTGTACAACCCAGCAACGGGTCCCTTTGGCCATGTATTTATTCGAGGGCAAGGCTGAGCACTGGTGGACCTCTATCACCCGTGGTGTAGGAGTTTACTTCACTTGGACATGGGAGGACTTCATTGACCGATTCGACTGACAGTACTTCCTCGACCACATTCGTCGGCAACAAGCATGGGAGTTCGAGACCATGGTGCAGGGAGATATATCTGTGGCTCAGTACGCAGCCCATTTCATGGCACTATCAAGGTTCACACTGTATTTGGTTGACAACGAGGGGAGAAAGGCCTGCCGTTTTGAGAATGGCTTGTGTTACAGTCTTCGAGGACATGTTGTTGGGCAAGAGCTCCCGACTTTTGAGGGGGTAGTACAAAGGGCTCAGATTTATGAAGATGACTGGGCCAGTATGTAGAGTGATTGCGATCGAAGGAGAGACCAGAAGAGGCAATACCCCTCCAGTGGCCCCCAATAGCAGCAACAACGTCGACAGCGTCAGAGGCACACGACTCGTCGAGCACTAAAGGCACCTCCAACACCACCCCAGATGTTGTTTGCAGGGATGTGTTTTAGATGCGATGGAGTAGGGCACTATGTGTAGGAGTGCCCCCACCCTTAGCACTAGCAGCAACAGCCCAGAGCACCTCAACAACATCCACAACAGCAACGACCACGGCCACCTCTGCTGTAGAGGCCCCATCCACAGTCGAGACAGTAATATGGGCCGTCGCAGCAGCAACAACAGCCTCAGAGGGGACAAGAAACTCCCCACTAGGCTCAGGCTAGATTTTATGCAGCTTAGCAGGGCCCACAGTCATCCGGAGGAGTTATTGAGGGTATTTTTCCTGTCTATTCATGCATTACTCAAGTTCTGTTTGATTCTGGTGCATCTCATTCTTTCATGTATGAGGATTTCTGTCGTTCAACCAAATTACCAAAAGAGTCTGCCCATGAGGGATTGACTGTATTAACGCCCTTGGGGAAGACCACTGTGTTAGGTTGATGTTATTTGCCTTGCTCTGTCTTGGTCAAGGAGACCTTGCCGCCGATTTGTTCGTGTTGGCGATGTCAGAGTTTGACGTCATCCTGGGCATGGATTGGCTTGCGAGTACCGCCTCATCTTGGACTGCTCCACGAGAACGGTCACGTTCTGTATACCTGGCTTGCTGCAGTTCCAGTTCGTTACCAAGCCTAGAGGATAGCCGTTGTCTTTTTTAATGTCATGTGGAGTAGAGGAGCCCGTGGCAGTGAGTGTTGATTAGTTGTCGATTGTTTGCGATTTCCCCGATGAATTCCAGGAGATTCTAAGATTTTCGCCGTGCCGGCATATTGAGTTCCAGATTGATCTTGTGCGAGAGCTGCAATGGCAGTTGGACGAGTTGTATGAGTTGAGTCTCATTCGTCTGAGTAATTCACCGTGGGAAGCGCCAGTACTATTTTTCAGAAAGAATAATGTCTCGTTGAGGCTTTAAATGAATTACCGCAAGCTTAATCGGGTCATGATCAAGAACAAGTATCTGCTCCTAAGGATTGATGATTTATTTAATCAGCTGAAGGGTGCACAGTTCTTTTGATCAGCTACAAGATGGAAGAAGTGTCATTTCCCACTAATTTCGTATACCTTTAATGGAGACGGATTACCAAAAGAACATCTGATACGCTTCATAACAATGATAGAAAATTTCTTCGTAGTTCCTTAATATTGTTTACGACTATTCAGGTCATCTCTGAAAGAAAAAGCCTTCAGATGGTATTCAACTTTGGCTTCAGAGTCTATTTTTACTTGAAAACAGATGCAAGATGCTTTTATAGAAAACTTTTTTTTTCTTTCAATAGAGAATTAGTTTGACCGAATTGTCTTCCATCCGCTAAGGGGAAGACGAATTAGTTGAAGAATTTATCAATCGATGGAAAGACTTGGGGGTATCATATTGATACCTTTCGTGAGAATCAAAGTAGGTCAAGCTATGTTTAGGAGGTATAAGACCAGAAGTGGCATGCAACCTGATTAGTACAAACATACCAACTTTTTGTGATCTTACTACAAAGGTTTATGCTCTTGAAAAGATGGTGGAAAAAGTGTTCACTTTTTACATGAAGTCATTATACCATAATTTTCATGAAACTTCAGTCAACGCCGCAAGCAAAGAAGAAAAGAAAGAAGACTATCATAATAAAGAAATAAATAGTGATGAAGAAGATAGAAACGGTTCTTCTATCATTGAGACGGATGTCATGCATGCCGACATGCTGCCAAAATTGCTATTGGATTACTTTCGTTTCCTTTCATTATATCATCAAAATATATTCTATTTTAGAATCAAGGGAAACATGAGAATGTAAGAGAACTTTAAAATCAATAAAATTATCTAATGATAGATGTTGTTCCAATTTCCATTGTTAGTATTGAATGTAGATATCCCAACTGTTATACATTTGTTTCTTGTTGAAACAAAATGGCAACTCCACTAGGGATAGAACCCAGAATCTTTGGTTAGAATATTTATGTTTAATACTAACCTTGGAATAGTCGAAAGAATGTTTGTCATCAATCGTCGTTGTAATGGAGCCAAAATGCAACTCTCAACGGGATCGCCCTCCCTTTCATCTCTAGAACACAGTACAATTCAATTTAATTAAAATTACTAATAATTTATTTTAGTGACCAGATATTGCTCAAGTATGGTGGCCTTTCTTCTACTCACATAGTTGTCTACTTCATGCCTAACGGATTCACTGTGGATTATTCCAGCAATACGCGATCATAGTCGAAGAAAATGTTAAAGAAAATTGAGTCAGCTATGGCTAAAAATAGGCGATGTCAAGTGATGTCTGGGATGGTCTTCGCTTCACCAATGGTGCAACAAGATGATGGTGAATGGATAGCGGTGACATCCAGAAGATAGAGAGTTTGATCTCCTTTTGCAAGAAGTACGGTCCCGCCAAGTTTGATTAGAGGATCGATTATGCAAAATGCCATAAGTAGCAACCTTGCCTTAGTCACACATTAGTGTTACTCAAGAATGATTGAAATACGTGTCACTTTAAAAGGTCTTCCAGCAAAGCCAAATAGGATGGTAAAGAGATCTTCTGTAGAATCATTACGAGTTCAGAAGACTAAAGGGAAAGCTATCGTGGCAATCGACCGTTCACCCATGGTATTCCCTGCAATGAATTCAATGTGAACTCCTACATCAAGAATGCTGCTATTTGAATCAACTAATTCTTCGAGAGAACAACGTGCTAACTTCAAATCGAGCAGCGGTTCATCTTCTTCAAGCTCATCAATGATGTGACATTCACTTTATCCTTCAAGGTTAGTGCAATTGAAGAATAAATAAGCTAAAGTCCTTACGACAAACACTAATCAACTTGATCAGTTTTCGCCAAAGGAGCACATGGTTGAAGAAGTCCCTAATCCTCCGACAACAACTGTTGTGAATAATGTTGAACCTCAAGCAGATGGGTCAGAACCAAGAATGGTTAGGTTTCAAGGATCTACGCCCACCATTGCTCAAACTGTAACATTGGAAGAAGTCCGACCGATAGTTGTTGAGATATTCGTCTAGAAAAAGAACAAGATCAGAAGAAAAGGTTCCACTACCAAACAATGTATCCCTACAAGATGGAAGAAGTGTCATTTCCCACTAATTTCTAATACCCAGATTTTTAGAAGTTTAATGGAGACAGATTACCAAAAGAACATCTAATACACTTCATAACAATGATGGAAAATTTCTTCGCAGTTCCTCAATATTGTTTACGATCATTCAGGTCATCTCTGACAGAAAAAGCCTTCATATGGTATTCAATTTGGCTCCAGAGTCTATTCATACTTGCAAACAGATGTAAGATGCTTTTATAGAAAACTTTTTTCCTTTCAATAGAGAAGTTAGTTTGACCAAATTGTCCTCCATCTGCCAAGGGGAAGATGAATCAGTTGAAGAATTCATCAATCGATGGAAAGACTTGGGGGCGTCATGTTGATACCTTCCATGAGAATCAAAGCAAGTCAAGCTATGATTAGGAGGTATAAGACCAAAAGTGGCATGCAACTTGATTAGTGCAGATATACCGACTTTTCATGATCTTACTACAAAGGTTCATGCTCTTGAAAAAATGGTTGAAAAAGTGTTCACTTTTTACATGAAGTCACTATACCAGAATTTTCATGAAACTTCAGTCAACGCAGCGAGTAAAGAAGAAAAGAAAGAAGACTATCATAATAAAGAAAGAAATAGTGATGAAGATAACCGGGATATCACATGTTATCTATAAGAATAATCGAGCTTCTATACTTTTAAACTGTTTCCAAGGATTATTCTTAGATTTATGAACATTTATTATATTCCAATAACTCACGAGTATAAACTGCAATATTCAAGATGACCTTATAGGCTTATTGAGTGATTCATCACACAGTCATGAAGGTCATATCCTATTCATTAATTTATGCAGTCAGGGTCATAATGCTAGTCAGGATGCATAAATATGAAATATGTCTCCTTCAAGAAAGATGCCATGATAATAACGTTGAAAAGGCTCGTTGGGGGTTATTCACAAGGACCAGGGCCAAGCTCTATCCTAAATGGGACAATCAATATATTATCACTGAGGCTTATATCAGCAGGGCCTATCAGGTCATGACTCAAAATGAACAGGACATCCGAATGCCTGCAAATATTCATCTTATTAAAAGATATTATCCTTGAAAGGTGAAAATGTTTTGATTCAAAAGATTATCAGAGAAAATCTCACCCAATCAAAAGGGGGAAGAATATGCACAATTATACAATGACCGCAATAAACGCAACATCTTCAAGAGCCTTATAAGGTGACAAGTCATATAGCTTCTATGTATTACATTGAGCAAGGGACAATTATAAAGTAACAAATATGCGAGCATATTATTTCTGAAGGAGGTCATCTGTGGCCTTATGGTACAATAATCGACAATAAGATGATATTTAGATAAGTGAAACCAAAATATCGTCATTATAGTTGGCAATCGACCGGCGAAGTCATTCTTATTATCATCGATTATCACTAAATTGATATCATCGTCATATTAATATCATCGCCGCATTAATGATATCGCCGGTTATTAATTATCGTTAACCACACTGAACTGAATTAATTATATTACTGATTCATTATGTAAGGCAGTGGCAAAAGCCCACAAAGGCCAACCATGCATAAGACCTTTATCTCTAAAATACCCCTTGAAATAACGGCGAAGACTGCTTGAGTTAAAGTAGAAATATGCTAATATGTCCTAGAGGGGGTGAATAGGACTTTTTAAAGTTTTATGGTATATTTAAAATCCTATTACATTAATCCTATCAGATATACAATTATCAGGATTACTCGAATGTAACTCCACTGTCTTCCAAGCCTAGTGGAGGATCCAATCACAAACTTCTCGAAAGATAAGTTGCATATAATTTGTAATGGATATAAATGTGTATGTATATGAGGTGTAATCTTAAATAATCAGATATAAGATCATGTTAGAAATATCACACAATGAAAAATAATAACAATTACAAACACAGTCATTTTTATAGTGGTTCGACTACTTGTCTACTCCACTCCTAGCTGTCGCACTCATCCCTTGAGTGTACCGGATTTCACTAAGGAGGTTTCCTAGGGTTCACCTCAAACCTAAGGTTTTAAATTAGGTTCACCTTTAACCTTTACAGGAAGGTTTCTTGTCGGTTCACCTCTAACCCTGGAGTTTTGCTGGTGCACTCCTAACCAAATGTTTATGCCCACACAGAGCAAGGGTCCACACAACGCACCCAGATGTTTATGCTCTCCATAGAGCAAGGGTCCACACAATGCACCCACAGCGTACACTCCCACCGGATGCCTCCTTTGAGGACTTCAAAGGGTGAGCAACACTTAAGACCCAATCCTAAAAAGAAATGATCACAAGTGTCCTCTAGACTCTAAGTACTTACAGATAAGTTGATGAGTCCTTTTTTACACAGTGATAAAGATCTCCTTCTTGTTGTTGAAGAGTCTTCAGCTCCCTTAATACGCAACACAAAAGATATACCAGTACCTGGCTTCGGTTTGGGTCAAGGTTAAGACAGAAATCCACTTTCTTAGAATTTTCCTATAAGGAAGATAGAGTGATTCCCGTCATCTATTCATTCAAGGCATCCCATCTAAAAGATATATTATTCAGATAGTTACCGAAGGATCCTTGAATGCTAAAATTCATTTCCCAATCCACTCTATAGAATGTCAATGAATGAGAGTAGATTGGAAGATGAACTCCCATGAGAGAAAGGACTTTGGGTATATGATCTGAAGGTAAGACACAGAAAAGTACTCTCTTCTTTCTCTACCAGCAATATGGACAGGTCTCTCTTTATATAGGTAAAAAGTTTCAACGGATATAAAATGGTCATATTTATGATAGAGTTCGATATCATCGAGCAGGGTCGATATCATCAAGCGTATACTCTCGATGGGATCGACTGTCTTCTTGATAATACAAACTCAAATGTCATATGCTTTTAAAACTTTTTGTAAGATGGTCGATGGGATAGATACTTATGTCGAGGTCATCGGATTTCGAACTTCGATTCCATCGATACTTGGATCGATCTATCGACACTTGAAGAATGATAGAGACTAGCTGAAATACTTTAGGTTTTATAGGATATGATCGAGGGTCAACCAATGTCATCGAAATTTGAATGTCGATGATATCGAGAGCGTGTCAATAGGATCGATAAATCGTATAGATTTACTTATAAGCACGCTGGATAGTTTGTGCCCAGATTCGATCCAATCGACCAGGACTCGATAGTATTGACATAAGAATTCAATTTTCTCGAGTGGCCCCCGATCAAGGTTTAGAACATCCTAAAATATTTACTGGAAAAAATACGCGCCACTGTCGATATGATCGAATGACTTTCGATATGATCAATATTTGAATTCAGATTGAATCAGAACAGTCATCGATATATCGAAGCTCATAGTAGTTTTCTTTAGACAAACAGGAGTGCCAAAAATCTGCCTGTCGATATTATCGTCTCACTTCCAATGGGTTCGATGTTTGAATATCGATGATATCGATAGATGTATCGATATATCGATAAATCCGTCCGGATGAGTATGCGGTTGCTGGACACTTTTAGTCCTCACTCGATTGTATCGATTGAGATTCTGAAAACATCGACAGAGTAAGTCGATCATATCGAAACGTGTATCGATACAATCGATAAGGTAAGCAAACTTAGAGATTTTCTGCTGTTTGAAAAAGTTTACTTACCCAAAAACCCTCATATGTTCTAAGTTATTTTTAAGGGTTTTAATCACCTGGAGTTTTGGGACAAGGGATGTGAGGCTATAATTTACTTATGGCGAGCTTCCACACATCCAGTTGAGGTAGACGCTTGAATTGACAAACAAGGGTACTAGTAGGTTGTAACATCCCGAAAATCAGGGGGTCGAGTAAAAACTCCACTCCCGAGTTTCAGAACATCACTTATGCAACATAAATGCGTATGATTGAATGTTGTCTGTGTTAATGTATTAAACATGAGTGGGATTAATCCAAAACATCATATCATACTCTAGAGACCGTTAAATTAGCCAGCGGAAGACTGTGATAGTATGTATAACATATAAAAACTGTTGTATGTCTCCAGAGTGTGAACATGTTACCAGGTTATATACATACATGTATACTCCAAAAGTAAACAAAACGAACATACATGAGTGCGCTAAAAATATAAAATGACAAGTGTCAAGGCATCTAATCAACCTCCCTGTAATCCCGTCAATCAGAACACGCATAAAGGAGGGATCCTCCTCATTATCATCAAGTCCAGCTCCGCTTCTCAAGCAGCGCCATCATCTGTAACTAAAATAGGGACTAGTGGGTGTCTGAAAACACCATCCCGTAACATGGGAGTGAGTGATCAACTCAGTGGGATAAGAGAGTAGAGATTAGCATGTTGTCAAATCAATCATGCGATAATAGTAAAGCAATAATCAAACAATCCTAATACTGTAGTTAATGCAATATGACATGACATGATGGATGCCCTCACCGACATTCTCCCTCATACGGCACCATCTGCGTCCGTGACATGTTTGCGTACCGCTCAGTGCTCCACATCTTCCAGGCACATGCAATGTGATGTTGATATGATTACCGAGTTATTATTAGTCCTTTTCATATAGCAATATTAGGAAACTAAGGTACTTCCCTTATATCAATCCCAACACAGATCCTGTCTAGGGTTGTCACTCCTAGTAATATCATACGATATATATTTTTTTAGGTCGCTGCAAGGGCTGCCAGGGCTGTTGCTCGCACTCGTTGCACCGCTCCCCCATCACCTTATCAATACAGGCCTACTGTACTCTCACTGCTACGGAAGGGTCGTCGCCTCCTGTAGACTCAGAATACGCTCGCGGTCACTACAAAGGACTCGTTGCCTGATCAGTGTAGGCCGACACAAGAATATAGTGTCCCATACCACCATAATCTGCTCACGAGTCATAGGTGCTCACTGGTCACTACGGGGAGGTTTATGGCCCCAGCGTAGGCCGACAGCTCGACCACGGTGTCCCATACCACCATGCCCGGCTCATGAGTCTTTGTGGATCAAGGTACCATGGTTACAGGATTTACAATGGTAAGTTCAGTACCCTAGGTTCAAGTAGTTATGACTCATACAAGGTGAACATACAATGGCCAGTCGGGTTACTTAATGGGCTCGACTAGCACGAGCGCATCTCAAGTCGAACAACATGAAGTGCATAAAACACCTCGTGTGGCCTAACCACTGCCGCCAACTCCAAACATGACTCGCGTTCATCGACGCGTCGTTCGTGGCAAAGATAAGCCAACCATGAATTTACTCGGTTACCGACTGCCTGGACTAAGCATAGTCCCAAACATTTATGAATCCACATCAGCAATCATATAAAGGTAATGGAAATGAAATACAACAATATGAGCATGTTAACACATGTTATAACATACAACTTAAGTAAATCATCTTACACGTGCATTTCATACATATAATGAAATCATACACATAGCCAACATGAAGGAAATCATTTACATCAGCGTATTATTTGAGAATTCAATCTCAAACTAATTCACAACTCCATTTAATTCAATACATACTAATACAAACATTTATACAAACACTTAGTCTACACACTTAAGTCTACATAGTGTATGTCGACTCAAAGTGCGCATTTAGGCGAATCTCTTCGCTAAACAGATTATGCACGCATTCCTTGTATCCTAAGGTGACAAAAAGCCATGTCAATCATTTTAGCAAAATATGGATGTTTACAGTATTTCCTACAAATGACTAAAATGCCCTAAATCTCATATTTTTCGTATGCTTACGAAACAGGAAATGGACAGCATGTTGTACATGTCAAACGGAGTTGCCGTCGATAATCTACTATTAAATGACATTGAAAGCGTTGAAAACAGCCAATCAAAGCATCTAAAATCTGCACCTTTTACCCTAGAGGCGTATCGTTTCGAACGGAGCGTATACGCTTCGTCTACGGCGAACAGGCAACCTATTTCACAAGTTATATCAGCTACTTTGCTATTTGATTTGATGAAATACTAAATTAGTAAGTGGACAGGGTTTTCCTTACCTAGAAAAGTGTCGGAATCACCAACAAAGTGATTGGAATTCGTCGCTTAAGCACGTGCAGTAGCAGCAGCAGGTGGCTGGAAAATCTCTCCCACCACTCTCTCAAAATCTCTCACTTTCTCTCTCTCTCAATCTAGGGCTTATTCCAAATTCGTATGGGAGAGATATGAGAGAGTTTTAAGCCCTTTTATAAGCCCAAACATGTCCAAAACAGACTCCAGGTCAAGGTATACTTATGTTATATCCAAATCGGGACTGTTCCGATCCAAAAGACCATTTCGGGAGGTCCCCTGGCCGAACGCGGTCGGACTTAAGCTCATGGTCACTGGATGTTGCTCACACCCAGTTTTTAGTCCGGTAGAGTTCGTAGATCGCACGTGGCGGTCCATTTTCAGTTCAGTGGTTATCGCACCTAGATCAGGTCTACAAGTCTCATGAGATGAAATAGAAATTTTTCCTGATCCGAGGATGTAATTTGGCTGAATTTTGACGGTCAGAATGCGCAATACTAACGCGTCAAGTCACGTGCCAGATTTGAATTAAATTTTCCAAATCAAACCCTATTCTCACTCTCTTCACTCCAGGCTCAATGAAATAACCTCTGAACATCGGTTGGCCTTGATTTTCGAAACGATTGTCAAGTCCAGCCAAGCGGTCATAACGGTCTAATATTGTAGGTATCGGACTTTCGACGCGCGGTCTAGATCCAATACAAAGTTTCAAAGAGTTCTTGAGAGCAAAGGGGTTTAGAGTTTGATCCAAGGTTTTAGGATATTATAGCATCATTGGTTCTACAAGTTTTGGGTCTTGTAGAACATATTTAAAGCGATCAGGGACAATTTCACAGCTACTCCAGTGTAGCCCTAGCTAACTTATGCTTAGTTTCTAAAGGAATTAATCCTAAGTGATTTCTTTGGCTATGTAATTGGGTTCTGAGCAGTTATCAATGTGTTTTGGTTGAAACATTGCCTAAGGACATCTAACCCTCCGGGGTGTTACATAGGTGCACTTTCAATCTCCCCCTTTGTCAATTACGTGACAAAATACCCAAAATACCCTAGGAAAAGACAGATACATCCTAAATTGTGTGTACATGTGATTATACAATTTTACAAATTCTAACACATTCATCTACACAACTAGAATTTTTTACCCCTTACTGTAAAAACTCCCTTTTCTTGGTGCAGCTGCTCCCCCTTACACCTGCAACATATAAGAGCACAAATATCCAATTTTCCACACAGGGTATTTTCAACTTTTTCTCCCCCTTTTTATCAGTCATTGGCAAAGGCATAACAAGTGATATTGACTGAAGAGTTTAAGCATATGGGAGAACCACAGACAGATAGATGATGTAGAAAGATGAGATCATTGTAAACTATACATCATCATGAGAAAATATGAATGCATATTAAACAGGTCAGGTGAGATAATCATGAAAATCATATGCATGTCATAGCAGGAACTCTATTCAACCAGGGGACATCATAGATCGCTATGGCAAACAGAATAGAATTATATGCATCCATATTCAATCAGTATCCAAAAAATATACTACCACAGACAGCAGTAGTATAATTATCCAAAATAACACAACATCAGATGCACTAGATAATCAAAGAAGTACTGCATTTTCTTAATGTCTCTAAGAAGGATGATGCGCGAGCAAATCCACCACTTGCTGTGTGGTTTGCTGGAGAATGTCGACTTTATCTTCAATTGTAGTAAGACGCCTTTCGTAGAGGTGCAATCGGTCTTCTAGCCCTGCCATCCTGTTTAGCAGATGACGTTCGAGATGATAAGATTGACGATTTGTAATTAATTCAGGACTTAGCAATGGCGTGGGATTTGACCCTGTATGTATAAGCCGATTGGACAGTGAAGCATATGGAACAGCCCTTGGAATGGAAGCACTTGGCCTAGATAAAGGAGAACACAACTGTTGTGCCACCAGTGCTGCATCATCGTCAAACCATTCTTCAGAATATACTATATCAGAGGTGGCAGGTAGGCCTGCATGATGTGCCAGTTTGCATATGAGTACAGGGAAGAACAATGTTTCCCGATGATTTCCTTGGATTATACGAATGATTTTCTTGAGGAGAAGAGTTGGCAGACAGACTTGATTTTCTTGATATATGTCATAAAGTATATTGATCACAAAAGGAGGAAGATGATCCCCTTTGATATCACAGGGATATACATTAGACCCAAGAATGTTATGAAGAATTTTGAACGTGGGACCTAAACAGTTGACATGAAGCAGATTTCCATCATTCTGTGGAATGGTCGTGCCTTGAGAGAGTGCACGAGTTACTTCTCCCCATATACCCATCCATTGAGATTTTTGTTAGTCACTGGAATTCGAGTGACCTCTAGATCAAGAAGATGAGCTAAGGTGATTGGACTGATCAGTTTTGAGTGGTGCGTGAGGTTAATCCGAATGCTAGGGGGATCATTGCTAATGATATGACAGTGATTGATAAATTCACAAATCACCCCTAGCTGATATGATCCTCCAAGATCGAGGATATTCTGCCAATCGATTACTTCCAGAAGTAGATCCACACCAAATGATTCTATGAAACTATGAAGCACAATACGTTCAACGATAGCAGATGGATGTCCTTCCATAGGTTGATGCCTGCTGGTTTCCGATGGTACATTGTTAGATTTCAGAGGATGAAGAGACGACTTTCCTTTTCCCTTGATCATGGTGAAGAGATGAAAGACTAGAAAGGAAGGATGAGGAGTTCTCATGAATTCTTCGCTTAATATAGCACCCTTATCGATCAGTTATCGATAGCATCGTTATTTCTTCCATCAAGAGTTGTGTGAATGGTCATTGGAAATCAGGAAGACAATTAAATACAGTTTGACTGTGGGAAGAAATTTATGGTTGAAGCATCGTATTTCCCACAACTGTCGATTGGATCGATATACTATTTCGATGGCATCGACGATGAAATCGAAGGTAGTATGGATAGCATCATTGCTATGAAAATTTTGACATTTGCTCACTTAGTAGTGTAGCCAGGAATATCTCAGACTTTAAAATGTATTTATGTGAGCCATTATTTCTGAGATACTTATCAATGAGAGCATATGCCAATGGATTTTTAAAGATCACAGAATCGGTTAGGGTCAAGAGGCTTTGTGATAATATCAGCAAGTTATTTTTTGGTAGCTACATAATCCAACGCAATGATCTTTTTTTCAACAAGTTCTCGAATAAAATGATGATGGATGTCAATATGCTTGGTCCGAGAGTGCTGAACAGGATTTTTTAAGATGTTTATAGCACTTGTATTGTCACAGAAAAGACTCATTGTAGGCTGTGCTATCCCGTAGTCCAACAGCATTTGTTTCATCCACAAGAGTTGCGCACAACAGCTACCTGCAGCTATATATTCAGCCTTTGCAGTGGATAATGAGATTGAATTTTGCTTTTTACTTTTCTAGGAGACCAAGCAGTTATCAAGATAAAAACATCCTTCGATCGTCTAAATTTCCAGCCCAATCTGCATCAGAATAACCTACGATGATGGTGGATGTTTCATATGGATACCATAGACCAAAGGTGGTAGTCCCAGCTACATATTTGATAATCCTTTTAACAGCTGTTAGGTGGGATTCCTTAGGATCTGCCTGATATCGAGCACATACTCCCACACTAAAGGATATATCTGGATGACTAGCTGTGAGATACAATAAACTTCCAATCATGCTTCGATAAAGATGTTGGTCCACACTTTTGCTATTAATATCTTTGGAGAGTTTAAGAGTGGTACTCATAGGCGTGTGATAGGTACGACCTGACTCAAGCCCAAATATTTTCACCAAATCTCTTGCATACTTGGTCTGGTTTATGAAAATCCCATCAGGTAGTTGCTTGACTTGCAGCCCTAAAAAAAGTTTAATTCGCCAACCATACTCATTTCAAACTCTGATTTCATGAGGTTAGCGAATTTATGTGCCTCATCTCCACATGTTGATCCAAACACTATGTCATCCACATAGATTTGATCAATAAGCAAGGAGTTATTTGTTCTTTAAGTAAAAAGTGTCTTATCTACACTTCCACTGCAAAAATCATGATCTAACAGAAATTTTCTCAACCATTCATACCATGCACGGGGTGCTTGTTTGAGACCATACAGAGCTTTATCCAGATGATAAACATGATGAGGGAACTTTTGATCTGAAAATCCTTTAGGATGTTCTACATAAACTTGTAACATCTCGAAAATCGGGGGTCGAATAGAAACCCAACTCCCGAGTTCTAGAACATCACTTATGCAACATTTTCAATAATGGATGAATATCATCGGTAACAGTACATAAAACATGAGGTGGATTAAGTCAAAACAGCATATCATACTCCAAAGACAGTTAAATTAGCAAGCAGAAGAATGTGATAGATATATAAAATATATAAATGATTGTAAGTCTCCAGAGTGTGAACATGTTACCAGGTTAACTAAATACATGTATACTCCAAAATAGAAAGAAAAGAATATACATGAGTGCTCCAAAAATATAAAATGACAAGTGTCATGGCATCTAATCAACCTCCCTGTAATCCCATCGATCAAAACCTGCATAAAGGAGGGATCCTCCCCATCATCATCAAGTCCGGCTTTGCTTTGCAGCATCGCCATCATCTAAAACTAAAATAGGGACTGGTGGGTGTCCGGAACACCATCTCGTAACGTGGGAGTGAGTAGCTAACTCAGTGAAATCATAGAGAAAGGATTAACATGTTACCAAATCCATCACGCGATAATGATAAAGCAAGCAAAACAAACATTCCTAAATACTGTGATTAATGCATGGATGAAATGACATGATGGATGCCCTCACCGACATACTCCCTCATGCGGCACCATCTCACGTCCGCGGCATGCTTTCTTTCCTCAGTGCGCAACATCTTCCAGGCACATGCAGTATGATATGAATATGATTACCGAGTTGTTATTAGTCCTTTTCATACAGAAGGATTGGGAAACTAGGGTACTTCCCTCATATCATTCCCAACAAGGATCCTGTCTAGGGTCATCACTCCTAGTAGTCTCATACGATGATATATTTCTAGGTCGCTGTAAGGGCTGTCAAGGCTGTTGCACGCACTTGTTGATCTACTCCCCCATCACCTTATCAATATAGGCCTAGTTGTACTCTTGTTGCTACGGAAGGGTCGTCGCCTCACGTAGACTCAAAGTACGCTCAAGGTCACTACAAAGGGCTGTTGCTCGCACTCATTGCACCGCTCCCCCATCACCTTATCAATGTAGGCCGACAGCTCGAATATAATATCCCATACCACCATAATCGACTCACGAGTCTAAGGTGCTCACTGGTCACTACGGGGAGGTTTGTGGCCCCAGCGTAGGCCGACAGCTCGACCACGGTGTCCCATACCACCATGCCCGGCTCATGAGTCTTAGTGGATCAAGGTACCACAGTTATCAGGGTTATCACTGGTAAGTTTAGTACCCTAGGTTCAAGCAGTTATGACGAATACAAGGTGAACATACAATGGTCAGTCAGGTTACTTGACAAGTCCGACTAGCACGAGTGCACGTCGAATCGACCGACATGAAGTGCACAAGAACTTCGTGTAGCCTAACCACTGCCGACGACTCTAGTACGACTCGGGTTCGTCATACACATCCTTCGTGGTGAATGTAATCCAACCACGAATTCTAAACTATTACCGACTGCCTGGACTAGAGTATAGCCCCAAGCACATGTAATGTGAATCAATAATCATATGAGGTAAACAGAATTGAAATAACAAGTAATTCAAGCATGTTAGCAACAGGTTATAAGATGCAACATAAGCAATTTAACCATACACAAGCATTTCATATATATATATATAAGATAATCAATTCAAATCCAATAAGAATGAAGGAAATCATGTGCATCATCAATTTAGTTGAGAATCCTATCTCAACACTAGTTTACAACACTATTTACTAAGTGCTTACTCACGCAAGCATTTATACAAACACTTAGACTACACAACTCCAACGTACTTGACGTATGTTGGTTTCAACATATAATATGACAAATCCTTATATCAAGGAGATGCCTAATACACAACAATCATGTTCTTACATTCAATACATATGGCAGGCATAAATCATATTGATTTAGGCATTTCAACAACACTTTGTCTACACACATTAGTCTACATAGCATATGTCGGCCAATATGTGCATTAGGGCGAATCTCTTCGCCAAACAGATCATACATCCATAACTAGTATAAATACACGACAAATACCCATGGCAATCATATCAGAAAAATATGTACGTATACAGTATTTCCTACAAATACCTAAAATACCCTAAATCTCGTATTCTTCGTACGTATTCGAAATGAAAAACGGACAACATGTTGTACATGTCAAACAGCATCCTCATCAGAAATCTACCATTAAACGGCATTGAAAGCTTTGAAAAATGGTAATCTAAGTGTCTAAAATCCGCACCTTTCGCCGTAGAAATGTAACGAATCGAACAGAAAGTCTACGCTTCGTCAACGGCGATATGACGGCCTAATTCACAAGATACATCAACTACTTCGCTACTTGTATCGAAGGAATCCCTAAAAAAGGTTGAGATTAGGGTTTTCTTACCTAGAACGAAGCCGGAGTCACCGGACAAGTGATTCAGAAGGTTGGATTTGGCACGTAGAGCAGCAGGGAAGAATCCCTGGAGAAATCACCCACTTCTCCCTCACTTCTCTCTCTTTTCTTTCTTCTCTCTCCAAGGTTTTTCTCCAAATTCGTATGGGTTAAAAAGCTAAGGGTTTAAGCCCCTTTTATAAGCCCAAACATAACCAAAATAGACTCCAAGTCAAGGTATACTTGGGTTATAGCCAAATCGGGTCTTTCCCGATCCAAAAGAGCATTTCGGGAGGTTCCCTGGCCGAACGCGGTCAGACTTAAGCTCATGGACATTGGATCCTGCTCACACCAAGTTTTCAGTCCGGTAGAGTTCCCAGATCGCACGTGGTGGACCAGTTTTAGTTCATCGGTCACGGAGACTCGATCGAGGATTCCAAGTATACTGACCTGAGTGAGAAATGTTCCCTGATTCGAGGGTGTATTTGGGTCAGATTCCGACGGTCTGAATGCTTATACTTAAACCGCAAGCGAAACGTGCCAGATTTATTTAAATCACATTTAATTTTTAAAGGATTTCACTCTTTCTCACACTCCTTGCTCTAGGCTCAGTACAATAGCGACTGGACATCGGTTGGGCTTGATTTTCGAAACGATTGTCAAGTCCAACTAGGCAGTCGTAATGGTCTAAGATTGTAGATATCAGACTTTTGACGTGCGGTCTAGATCCAATACAAAGTTACAAAGTGCTCCCGAGAGTAAATGGGTTTAGAGTTTGATCCTGGATTTCAGGGTAAGATAGCGTCAATGGTTCTATAGGTTTTGGGTCTTACAGATCGTATTTAAAGCGATCAGTACTAATTTCACAGCTAATCTAACGTAGCGCTGGCTAATTCACATTAAATTTTTAAAGAATTTCATTCTAAACGATTTCTTGGCTTTGGAATTGGGTTCTGAGAGGTTACCAAGGTGTTATGGTTGACCCATTGCCTAAGGACGTCTAATCCCAGGTTGGAAAAAATCTGGGGTGTTACAAAGCTTCTTCAGCAAGATCCCCATTAAGAAATGCACTTTTAACATCCATCTGAAATAGTTTATATTTTAATGCGCAAGCAATGGCCATGAGAATTGTAATAGATTCGAGACGAGCAACAGGGGTAAATGTTTCATCAAAATCAATCCCTTCTATCTGTGAGTATCCTTGGGCAACTAACCTTGCTTTATTTCTGATCACATTTCCAGACTCATCGGATTTGTTCTTGAAAACCCATTTGTTTCCAATGACATTTGTATCGGTTGGTCTGGGAACTAATTTTCATACCTCATTCCTTTGAAAAATGAAGTTCTTCTTGCATGGCATTTATCCAGTGTTCATCTTGAAGAGCTTCCATAACATTTTTAGGTTCAAATTTTGAGGTAAAGAAGAAATGACTGTAGATATTCTCTATCTGTCGTCGAGTTCTTACACCATCATTTGGATCACCAATGATTTATTCCCGTGGGTGATCCTTCACGATGGGTATTTCAGAGAACGGTCCAGGTTCATTTGGTGCTGGGGTTATGTTCTATGATTTATCTAGAATGCATGAGTCTACATCATCTTCTAATTCATTTGTAGGGTTCTCCTCATCATGAAGATGATCATCAATTACCACATTGACTATCTCTTGAATAGTCAAAGTTCTTAGATTGTATACTCTATACGCACGACTATTCAAGGCATACCCCAGAAAGATACCTTCATCACTTTTAGGCTCAAATTTTCCTAGGTGATCTCTGTCTTTTAAAATATAACAATTACTCCTAAAAACTCAAAAGTATTTCACACTAGGTACCTTTCCATACCATAGTTTGTATGGATTTTTGTTCAGACCTGCTCTAAGATATACTTTATTTACGAAGTAGCAGGCAGTATTACAGCTTTTGCCTAGAAACTTTTTACCATATCTTTTCCATTTAGCATGACTGACCCCATCTCTTGCAGCACACGATTTTTCCTTTCAACAACTCCATTTTTCTGTGGGGTTTTTGGGGCTAAGAATTCATGATGAATTCCTTTCTCATTGCAGTATTTTTCAAAATTTTTATTTTCAAATTCTCCACCATGATCACTTCTAATACGATTAATGTCATATCCTCTTTTATTTTGAAGCCGTTTGGCCAAGATTGAAAATTCTTCAAAAGCATCCGATTTTTTCCGAAGAAATGCAACCCAAGTGAATCTGGTATAGTCATCAACTATAACAAGGAAGTAACTTTTCCTTCCATGGCTTTCCACTTTGGTTGGGCCAACCAGATCCATATGCAGCAGATCTAACGGTTTTGTTGTTGCTATGGTGGTTGTCTTTTTGTGTCCAATTTTTATCTGTTTTCCTTTAAGACATTCTTCACACACAACTTTTTCTTCTTTTCTAATCTTAGGAAGACCTTTAACTGAATTTTTTGAGCAGAGCTTAGCTAAATTTTGATAATGAACATTTCCCAACCTTTGATACCATAATTTGGATTCATATTTCACTGCCATGTTACACATTGTATTCATCACATCCCCATTTACACTTTCTATGATATAACAGTTATCACTAGTGCGCAATCCGTTTATGAGGGATTTTTTTATGTGATCTAAAATTCTACACACATCTTTTGAGAAGTTGACAAGATGTTCCTTGTCACAGATTTGAGAAATGCTATAGAGATTATGTTTCAGACCTTCTGCACAGAGAACATGTTTGATTTTTGGAAGACTTGGTATAGCTATTGTACCTTGTCCAATAATTTTTGCTGAACTACCATCTCCAAATATGACCGATCCTCCATCAAAGTTTGAGTACTCACAGAAATGAGTTTGTTCACCAGTCATGTGTCTGGAGCATCCACTATCAAGATACCACTTTGAACTATTGTCAGCTTTCAGAGCAGTATGGATTACAAGATAATTGTTATGATCTATCACATCCTCTAGGACCTTCTTAAGCATGATTCTTTTTCAGTCAAGATCACTCTCTAGGCGATGAAGCCCTTAAAGAGAAACCCGCTCTGATACCAATTGAAATAGTGGTGAAGACCGCTTGAGTTGAAGTAGAAATATGCCAATATGTCATAGAGGGGGGTGAATAGGACTTTTTAAAGTTTTATGGTATATTTAAAATCCTATTACATTAATCCTATCAGATATACAATTATCAGGATTACTCGAATGTAACTCCACTAGCTTCCAAGCCTAGTGGAGGATCCAATCACAAACTTCTTGAAAGATAAGTTACATATAATTTGTGATGGATATGATTGTGTGTGTATATGAGGTGTGATCTTAAATAATCAGATATAAGAGCATGTTAGAAATATAACACAATGAAAAATAATAACAATCACAAATACAGTCATTTTTATAGTGGTTCGATTACTTGTCTACTTCACTCCCGGCTGTCGCACTCATCCCTTGAGTGTACCAATTTCACTAAGGAGGTTTCCCAGGGTTCACCTCAAACCTAAGGTTTTAAATCAGGTTCACCTTCAACCTTTACACGGAGGTTTCTAGTCGGTTCACCTTTAACCCTAGAGTTTTACTGGTGCACTCCTAACCAGATATTTATTCCCACACAGAGCAAGGGTCCACACAATGCACCCAGATGTTTATGCTCTCCACAGAGCAAGGATCCACACAACGCACCCACAGCGTACACTCCCGCCGGAGGCCTCCTTTGAGGACTTCAAAGGGTGAGCAACACTTAAAATCCAATCCTATAAAGGAATGATCACAAGTGTCCTCTAGACTCTAAGTACTTACAGATAAGTTGATGAGTCCTTTTTTGCACAGTGATGAAGATATCCTTCTTGTTGTTAAAGCATCTTCAGCTCTCTTGATCCGCAACACAAAAGATATACCAATACCTAGCTTCGGGTTGGGCCAAGGTTAAGACAAAAATTCACTCTCTTAGAATTTTCCTATAAGGAAGATAGAGTGATTCCCGCCATCTATTCATTCAAGGCATCCCATCTAAAAGATATATTGTTCAGATAGTTGTTGAAGGATCCTTGAATGCGGAAATTCATTTCCCAATCCACTCTATTGAATGTCAATAAATGAGAGTAGATTAGAAGATGAACTCCCATGAGAGAAAGGGCTTTGGGTATATGATCTGAAGGTAAGACACAGAAAAGCACTCTCTTCTTTCTCTACCAGCAATATGGACAGGTCTCTCTTTATTTAGGTAAAAAGTTTCAACGGATATAAAACGGTCATATTTATGATAGAGTTTGATATCATCGAGCAGGGTCGATATCATCAAGCGTATACTCTTGATGAGATCGACTGTCTGCTCGATAATACAAACTAAAATGTCATATACTTTTAAAAAAATTTTCCAGCTAGTCGATGGGATAGATACTTGTGTCGAGGTCATCTGATCTCGAACTTCGATTCCATCGATACTTGGATCGATCTATCGACACTTGAAGAGTGAGAGAGACTAGCCGAAATATTTTAGGTTTTATAGGATATAATCGAGGGTCAACCGATGTCATCGAAATTTGAATGTCGATGATATCGAGAGCGTGTCAATAGGATCGATAAATCGTATAGATTTGCTTATAAGCACGCTGGACAGTTTGTGCCCAGATTCGATCCAATCGACCAGGACTCGATAGTATTGACATAAGAATTTGATTTCCTCGAGTGGCCCCCGATCAAGGTTTAGAACATCCTGAAATATTTGCTGGAAAAAATACGCGCCCACTGTCGATATGATCGAATGACTTCTGATATGATCGATATTTGAATTCAGATTGAATCGGAACAGTCATCGATATATCAAAGCTCATAATAGTTTTCTTTAGAAAAACAGGGGCGCCCAAAATCTTCCTGTCGATATTATCGAGCCACTTCCAATGGGCTCGATGTTTGAATATCGATGATATCGATAGATGTATTGAGATCTCGATAAATCCATCCAGATGAGTATGCGGTTGTTGGACACTTTTAGTCCTCACTCGATTGTATCGATTGAGATTCCAAGGACATCGACAGAGTAGGTCGATCATATCGAAAGGTGTGTCGATACAATTGATAGGGAAAGCCAACTTAGAGATTTTCTGCTCTTTGAAAAAGTTCACTTACCCAAAAACCCTCGTATATTCTAAGTTATTTTTAAGGGTTTTAATCACCTGGTGTTTTGGGACAAGGGATGTGAAGCTATATTTACCTATGGCAAGCTTCCACACATCCAGTTGAGGCAAACGCTTGAATTGATCTTCCTGTTAAGCGTTGTAGTCCGACTGACTCAATTTACATCGTAATTGACAAACAAGGGCACTGGTAGGTGCACTTTCACCCCTTGCTTCAACTCCTTACGAGCTTAAACTGTGCTTGCTCTCATGAGCCCGGTGTCATGCCCCAAACTTGGAAACCAGGCTCTTAAAATTTCTAATCACCGAATCTTGCACCAACAACCTCTGTAGTACCCCATTCTCAGCTCCTGGCACCCATATACTGGATTCTGATCCTGGGATCCTACAAGGAAGATTTTCAGTAAGAATTTTTTTTTGGTAAAAAAGGGAAGCATAACCATATGCATAACCCAGACACAAACAATAAGATCACCACGTATCCACTATAATAAAAAACTTCAAAGTATAATACATAAAGGGAAAATACAACATAGATATCAAAACTCTAGAAGCTCGGCCACACACTCCTACCTCAGTGCTGATGTGTCCTAGCGTCACCTGCACGCAACAATCATGTATAAGCTTATAAAAAGCTTAGAGGGTGGTGTAAGTGTGTGTAAGGCATGTTCCAAACATATAAATATCAGAGTAATGCGGAAAATGCCGGCAAGTCCATGAATGCTATCAGCCATATTATGTGATGCAAGGCATGAATGCTGTCAGCCATACCAAGGCTATGCGATGCAAGGCATGAATACTGTCAGCCATACCAAGGTTATGCGATGCAAGGCCTACATAGCCAAATGATATATGCAAGGTGCAACACAAGCACATTAGTCCTCAGCTGGATCACATATCAGTACAATTCCTCTTTGGGATATCACCAAGGTCTAGTGCACTCAACAATGACTGCCCCTCCCCTAGGCGTGCAGCCAAGTGAGTGTAAGAGACCTCACTACTTGCCTGGCCAGTAGTCATCCAATATCTACCCGACATGTCAGTAACAGACCCATTACTCGAACTGGTCAAACTCAACCTATCAGTACCCCCTTCACCTGGGCGGGTAAGGTCACACCCCCTTCCAACCGACCCTAACACAGTGGGTAACGCGGCCTACTGGTATTTAGTAAACATGCACTCATGTATTCACACAATCTCAACGTTGGAGCATCCTCCTATTATCATAAGAGTTTAGGCACTTCCACCCAGGGATATCTATGGCACCCTAATGCTAGAATTAAATATTTTTGATATCCAATCATGTCATCCATGGTATGCCTGTGGAGGCCACAACCCTGATGTCGCTAGGGCGTACAATGATCGTATCACACAAATATGAGATGCATGAGTCATACTATCCAGTCATGCATCAATCCTACGCATACTGCAAGCTCATGTGGGGCAACTTCATCTCTCAGGGAGTCCCAAAAACAACCAGCCCAATGACATATGTTATGATCAATCACTCCTCATAACAAGCATGCAAGTGATGCGTATGGGCATGTATCACGATGCTCTACTAGGTATATCCAACGGTGATGTTGTACTCTCCTGTAATCAATAGATGGCCTAAATGGCATACTTATATCAAGGATGAGCCTCATGGGTAAGTCTAATGTATGAAACTAGGGAAGTCAAGAGGATGGGCCTAAGTACAAAGAGTGGGTTTCCTCACCCTCTCCATCATGTAGTAGATTGGACTTCCTATGGGGCCCAATAAGCACAAGATAGGCCTTATGGCTTGGACAAATCTACAAGACAAGGTGGAAGCACCATCAATAATGGGGGCCCAACGGTTTGGGTTAACCCACTAAGAGAAGATGAGAATGGGCCTAAAAATGGGCCCTAGGGAGGTTTACAATGTGGACATTTAACCACCATTGCCTCCTAGAGTGCGGCCTGGTATAGAAACTATCTCACAATGGGGCCCATGGCCCTTATAAGAGCTAGAAAATAAATGGGCAGTATACATATTATCTCATACATCATGGTGGGCTTCAAGGGACAGCCCATGGTCTACTTACATGAAGGTGGACTACATGGGGTAGCCTATAGCCTAAAAAATAAATGGCCAGGGAAGACATACAACACATGCATCCTGGTGGGCCTCATGGGGTATCCCATATACTCTATAAAATGGTTGGGCAAGGTGTATAACACATATATCATAGTGCGCATACAAATAGCCCACAAAGTCCAACACAATAAATGGGTAGCTCATGCATTAAAATGGGCTCTAAGGTTGGACGTCTAGCCCATCTAGGCCTAATGGACGTCCAAAAATTTGGACTGTCTGGTCCTTAATCCATTTAGATGGAAGGTGGGCCTTACAAAGCACTAATGGGGCACATGGTCTCAGAAAATAGATGCTTAGAGTGTATGCATTACACCTTCAACCTGGTGGGCCTCACAGCCTCATTGTAATAACCCAAATAAATCTTGACCGTTAAAATTTAACCATTGATTGACGTACCCAATTAGTCCGATGTGACCATCGATCTACAAGATCAACTGGTTCAATCTCAACCATTGATTTGGATGTATCTGATCCAACTGTTTATTAACTAATAAATCCATTCAATGATACAATCATCAAGCCGTCCATCCATCTAAACTAACCGTCCATCTCACCACTAATCCACAAGTACATCACGAAGTCCACTCCCCTATCTCATCCAGCCGCCATCCATCTACATCATCCATGTACCATCAAATACATCATAACCACACATGCACCAAACACATCGTGCACATCCATCCATCTATCCATACATCCATCCTTCCATCTATTGATCCATCCATCTACATCATACACTTATGCACCATTGAATACATTACAACTATACACATACACCAAACACATCACATACATACCTCTCACGCACACACAAGTAGCCCATACATGCATCATTGCTTACACATATATGTGGCACATGCATGCGGTGCACATAAGATGCATGCTACATATGTGCATTTAACCAGCCCACGTTGCTAAAAAGAAAAATAAAATAAAATAAAATAAAATTGCAAAATGGAAGCATAAATGATGTGAAATGTTTAGACTTGTGCACATGGTGTAAATAAAAAGAGAAAGAAAAAAAAAATGTGATGCACAAAGAAAAAAAATGAAAGAAAACTGAAATTTTAAAAAGTGCATTAATAGCACACGTGATGTTATCCTTATAAATAAGGACCAAAGAAAAATAAGTGGGAGGTGGTGTGACGTGAGAAGAGTAGGGAGAGAGAAAAGAGAGAGGAGAGAGAGAAAAAAAATATTGCTGGACATCACGTTGGAAAGAGAGGGAGAGGGAAGAGAGAGAAAAAGTAAGAAAGAAAAGAGGAGAGAGAAAAAGGAAGAGAGAGGAAGAAAAGAAAAGAAAATAATTTTTTTTTTAGGAAAAGGTGAGTTTCTCTCACTTGATATTTTTTTTTTTTTTTTATTTTATACTCCACTTGGTTTCCTTTATTTTTATTATTATGTAAATAATTCAATAGTTGTGCATTTTTCTCTTAATGATTTATTTATTTAATTCATAGTTTGTTGTGTTTATTCAACATGATTTTTTTTAGTTCTCTTTATTTTAATTAGCAAACTGCGAATCAACTTTAAATTTATATTATTGTTTACACATGTATTAATGATTCTTTTATTATTATTTTTATTTTTGTAATTTTAAGAAAATCAGAATTTAGAGCATTTTTTTATAAAAAACTTCAAGCTCAATATACTTTTCCAGACTATCGGATCGGATTTGACAGATTGCATTACATGAATATATTTTCGCATAGAACTTTAAATCATGTACAAACAATCTACAATGATTAGAAACATTTTGTCCATAGAAATATTTTGATCATGAAATATTAAAATTATATATACTTTAAATAGTTTTTAGAACATCAGAAAATAGGTGGGGCGATCAAGTCCTCTGGGTTGAAAATCCCTAAAGCATAAATAGATGGGGCGACCCTTGGGTTGAAAATCCCAAAAACCCAATTGGTACCTTTTGGAACCTCTACCGTACCCTTTGAGTAGGTGAGCATGTGAGGATTGCAAAAGATTCCCACTGCCAGGTTCGGTAGGGTAGTAGTCTGACCAGCTAATGTACAAATGGGTCCCTCACCAAGTGCCCTTTGGATGGGTGAGCATGTCATGCAAAAGGTTCCCATTGCCAGGCTAGGTTTTGTATTGCCGCAGGTATTGGCCAACCGGTGTAAACTGGCCCTGGTGTTAAAAAGATTAAACCGCATATGTTCTTATGGAGTATAACATCTGTTGATTTCATTCATTCATATTTCTTTGCAATTATATTAAAAATTTATGTTTATTAAATCTCCTCATTTGTTGTGTTATCTTAATGGGTATGGTATCTTTTAATACATTCTTATTCATGTTATATAAGGTTATTTTGAAACCTGTGTTGAGATTACTCACTAGGCTTCGCAGCTTACCATGTTGGGATTTTAAAATTTCAGGATCGGGATCTCATGGAGAAGCTTAAAGAGATTTTCTTTTATTTATTTTTATTTCCTTGCCAATTTCTAAATAATGTAATAAACATTAAGTATATTATGATAGCATGACGATGACATGTGTTTGATGGAAATCTCGAATAGTGGAACATACACATTTTATTCTTCTTTAAATAAATGGTTGATTATAAAATTTTAGAATTTTATATTTTATGAATGATATCATTTTGCCAACATATGTGTGGATTATGAAGTGTAAACATATAAAACATAAGTCATGCCTTCAGGTACGGAATCGGGGTCGGATATACCTAGGTGCTGAGTTTCGGGACGTGACACTCATAATATACAACTACATACAACAATATAGGGCCTTTGCCGGAGGTCCAACCCTCCCAACTTTCTGGGGTCCAGTAGGTGATCAATTTGGATGGAATACATAGCTCACAGTGGCCCATATATATCACAGTGGGCCCTACCAGATGAATGGCATGAATACAACACATATATCAGGGTGGGCCTGTTGCTTGACAGCTAGTCCAGCAATGTCCCAACCCCGCTGGACGATCTAAAGGGCTTGGACGGCCAGGGTATCATATAAACAAGGTGGGCCTTACTGATCACCCCATTGACGGACTTCTTGAATAGAATACATACCTCAAGTGGGTCCCACTATCCCTTGCTTAGACGGTGGAGATGCAACACATACATCAAGTCAAGGCCCCCTATCCCATCTGGACAGTGTGGATGAAACACATACAGCATGGTAGGTCCCACTGTCCGCTGGATGACATGGATAAAACACTTACATCAAGTGGGGTCCACGTCCAGGTACTAGATGATGTGGATATAACACTTACATCGTGGTAGGCCCCACCGTCCCAGCTGGACGGTGTTGGACGCCACACATGCAGCACATGCAGGCTAAGTCCCACCGTCCTCAGCTGGACGGTGTGGCTAAAACACTTACATTAGATGGTTCACACCATCCTCAAGTGGACGGTGTGAATAAAACAGATACATCACATGGGCCTACCATCCCAGCTAGACATTGTGGATAGAATACATACATCAAGGTGGATACCACTGTCCATGCTGGACGGTGGAGATGAAGCACATACATTAAGTGTGTCCCACCATCCCCTACTGGACCGTGGGGATGAAACAAATACATCAAGGTAGGTCCACGTGGTGGCCCACCTGCTCCACGATCTAGACGGTCTGTCCAGTGGCAAGCAGTCCCAGCTCACTAGACGAACGGTGTGGATGGGATACACGCACGGTGGGGTCCACGGATCAAGCTGATATTTATGTTTTCCCTTCGTCTGGGCCGGCAAGAAAACAGGTAGCAAGGTGGGTCTCAATTTTGGACAGCCATGTGGTCCATCATTTGGACAGCGTGGATAATACTCATACATCATCAGGTGGGCCATCATACAAGGGAAGAGAGAGAAAGAGAGAGAGAGAGAGAGAGAGAGAGAGAGAGAGAGAAGGAAAAATGTGGGGCGGGGAAGAGCTCCGCCACTATGAGCTCCTCCTTCAACTCTTATAATACATACATCATGTTAAGGTCCTAATCATGTGGGCCCACTAATATAAAAATCAAGGTTGAAGATTTCATTTCCACCATAAATCAGGGCCTAGATGGCGTTCATGCAATAAGAGATCAAATAAACATCATGGTGGGGTCCATAGGGAATAGCCCCACCATGGATACATGCATGCAAGCTTGATGGACCATTGGCCACACCTAGGGACCAAGATGGGATCCCTACCATTGATTGGTAGGTCCCACTTGCCCTCATGTAAGAAAATGAAGAGATCTAGCCTAAGAATGCACCCACCTCTCTTCTTCCTCCTCCCTAGTATTCCAAAGCTCCAAAGGTGCTCCTTCAATGGTGAAGATGGTGTTTCAATGGTTGGATTGGGTGGAAATGGGCTGAAAATTGTTGAGTTTTTCTCTCCTTGTTTAGGCTGCAAATGAGGAAGATGGGAGAGAATGGAAGGGAGAGAGAGAGGGGTATATAGGAGTAATGATGAGTTTGTAAGGGTTATCATGACATTGTAAGAAGCATGGGCAAGGTAGTACTCATTACTAGCAAGCATGGGGGCTAGGGTGATGTCACCCTAGGCTAGGTAGCATAGGATGATGTCATCCTCATGATGGCTCTAGGTAGAGTTTATCTGAAATGTTGTGGCCCTACAACATGCAGTCTATGGCCGAGATTATGTGCGGGCCATATCTCTTAGTCTAAGTATCGGATTGGCGCATGAGACGCGGCGTTGGAACCGCCGTGACAGTGCAGTCATAATGGCATAGGTTTTGAGTCGAGTCAACTCAGGTTCACAGGATACAACTTAAGGTCACTCGTAAACGTTGCCTACAGGTCACGGGTCGTCAAAATTCGACAGGGAGGATCACAGGATCCTAAGGAATAGTATGGTACTAAGACACAGGCCTTACACCTGACCTTAAATTGGCCATTGCTCCAATTCCTTATGAGCTTAAACTATGCTTGCTTTCATGAGCCTGCCCTTAAATCGGCCCTTGCTCCAACTCCTTATAAGCTTAAACTATGCTTGCTCTAATGAACTCAGCCTTAAATTGACCCTTTCTCTAACTCCTTATGAGCTTAAACTATGCTTGCTCTCATGAGCCCGACCTTGAATCGGCCCTTGCTCTAACTCCTTACAAGCTTAAACTGTGCTTGCTCTCATGAGCCCAACCTTAAATCATCCCTTGCTCCAACTCCTTACAAGCTTAAACTGTGCTTGCTCTTATGAGCCTGGCCTTAAATTGGCCCTTGCTCTAACTCCTTATGTGCTTAAACTACGCTTGCTCTCATGAGCCTAGCCTAAATCGGACCAAAATCCTATACGCTCTAAAACTACTTATAAGACCGCACTATATATGACATGCTAATTTTACTTACTAAATTTTAAGACAACAAATACAACGCGTAAAATTAACAAGCGCGAAAAGAGTGATGACTAGATTATTGTCATGATATATATATATATATATATATATATATATATATATATATATATATATATATATATATATATATATATATATATATATTTATATACACACACACACACACACACACACACACACACACACACACACACACACACACACACACAATTTGAGGTAAAAACAAATGCACCATTGAAATATATATTGCATTACAATCATTTCAGAATTGTCGATCTACTATGATTATTTCAAAACTGTTAATACATTGTGATTATTTCAGAATTATCAATACATTTACAATTATTTTGAAGATTATCAATGTATCCTGAAATTATTGGTACATAATGAAAATTGGATCAAAGAATTATGAAGCCTCGAAACACTAATCATGGCTAACTTGGCAGGAGAGACCATTGTTTAAGGCCCTGGAATATAACAGTCATGGCTGAGAGGGCATTCATGATTAAAGGACATTTGGCAGTGCAAAAATCATCATGACAGAAGCTGCATTAAAAGATGACTCTTTAACCATGGTGTTCAAAGTTGAAGTCGATGGGGAAATCACAATGATGAATCCTAAAGAGAGTGAATCACACAAACAATCATATGGTTGAGGCCAAGAAGAGTATTGCCCGTAGAAAGCATCATCACCCCCATTGTCTACACCATCAAAGCATTTACTCATGAGCACTCCATTCTCCGCTAGAGCATGATTTTCTTGTTCTCCATTTGAGCGTGATTCTTCCATTCTTTGTTCAATCATGATTCTTCCGTTCTCAGTTTAAGCATGATTCCTTCATTCTCCGTGCGAGCATGATTTTCTTGTTCTCCATTCAAGCATGATTATTTCGTTCTCTATTCGAATATAATCCTTCTCTAACAAAAATGCTCAAATTGAATAAGGATAACTCGAGAATCAGTAAGAGATGACAACATATACAAAGAAACATGATTGAATTATGTTGCACAAATCCAGTCGTGCCTGTGAATGTCGAGAAAGGATTTTTTATGTAGAAGAAGATCGATACTCCATTTGATTTCATAATGAATCAAAAAGGGATCGAGAGGGCATATGTTGGGGCACAATATATATATATATATATGAATGTATGTATAGAGTTCGCAGGAACTCAACCTGTTGCTCACCTTGCATTGATGAGTGCCTAACCTATCGCGCATCTAGCCTGTTGTGTGCCCCAATCTGTTGTGCAGCTTGCCTTGTTGCCTACCTAGCCTATTATGCACCCTGCCTTGTTGCGCACCCAACCCGTTATGCGCCCTACCTTATAGTGCGCTCAGCCTATTGTCCGAGAATGGAGTTCAGATGTGCAGAAGTCTATAAATACCCCCCTCCCCTCCTTATTTGCATCGTTAGAGAAGTTTGAAAAGTGTTTCAGAGCTCTCGGAGTCGGAGTGGCGCGACGACTAGGTATCCAACAAGAGGTTAGCCTATTGCGTGCCCATGCGACAGGACCCCAATTTGTTGTGCGCCTAATTTGTTGTGCGCCCTGCCTTGTTGTGCGCCCAGTCTGTTGTGAGCCTCGCCCTATTTGTGCACCCTGCCTTGTTGTGCACCTAGCCTATTGTCCATGAATGGGGGTTCTGTAACGCCCTAAAAATTGGGGGTCGAGCATAGCTCAACTCCCGAGTTCTAAACCATCACTTATGCAACATATTTAATGATGGATGTATGTTGTCTGTATTAGTGCATAAAACATGAAATAGATTAAGTCAAATCAGCAGACATAATCCAGGGAAAGTTAGAATACACAAGGGGAAGTCTAAAATAAATATATGAACCAGTACAAGTCCCCAAAATATGAGTGCTCTTCCAGGTCAATAAGTATAAGTCTTTCTCAAAATATAAATATCAAAATGTAATAGACCACTACAAACATAGCCCTGAATCCCGTTCAACCAGGACATGGCTCATATGAACCCACCTGAGAACTACATGAACGAGAATGCCTCCTCGTCATCATCAAACTCCGACTCTGCCTCGAGTGTCACATCATCACCTGCAGCTAAGTTAGAGTCTAGTTGGTGTTTAAGCACCGTCCCAGAACGTGGGAGTGAGTGATCAACTCAATGGAACTATACCGCAAAGGTTAACATGTTATCAATTCAATCAAGCAGTAATGATAAAGCAATACAATCAAACATCCCTAATTACTCTGATTAATACAAATATGTATGAAGTAATGATGCATGCCCTTGCCTACACTCCCTCCGCGATCTTCATCTTACGGTCGCGCATGTCAGTCACTTCCTCAGTGCTCTGCCCAACGCCAAACGGCACATGTAGTGTGGTGCATGTACATGATTACCAAGTTCTTATTAGTCCTTTTCATACAGCAGGATTGTGAAGTTAAGGTACCACCCTTTGTATCATTTGCCCAACATTGATCCATCTAGGGTCGTCAATCCTGGTTAATCACATACGATAGGCAAGTTCAGGTCACTATCACCAACGTCCTACCAACTGGCAGTCTATTTTTGAAGGCTTATCACCAACCCGACTGGGGACCACAGCCAGGCTGTATCGAGGTAGGCCTATTCATACTCGAGGTCACTCCACTAACGCCTTACCAACTGGTAGTCTATTTTCAAAGGCTCATCACCAACCCGACTGGGGACTACAGCTAGGCTGCGCAAGTGTAGGCTGATAGCTCGAATATAGTGTCCCATACCGCCATATTTAGCTCACGAGTCTAGGTTGCTCACTGGTCATTACGGGGAGGCTCGTCGCCCTAGCGTAGGCCAAAAGCTCGACCACAGTGTCCCATACCACCATGTCCAGGTCATGAGTCTTAGCGAATCGTGGTACCAAGGTTAAATGGGTATTTCACTGATAAGTTTGGTATCTTAGGTTCAAACAGTAGCGTACATACATGGTGAACATACATTAGGTCAATCGGGTTACTTGACGAGCTCGAATGGTACGAGCACACATCGAGATGATCGACATGAAGTGCGTAAGCACTCCGTGTGGCTTAACCACTGTCGACATCCCAAGTACGGCTCAGAATCATCAAACACATCCTACGTGGTGAAACAATTACAGCCACCAAAACAAGGCCTGTTACCGATTGCCTGGACTACGTTATAGTCCCAACCGCATGTAATCACAACAAATAAGCATATGATGTAAGTAGTAAGGAATACTTAAGTCAAATCCTACAATCATGTGAGCATGTTATGGAATATAACTTAAACATGATTATACAATACATGAAGGAAAATCATACACACAGTAAAACATGAATGAATAGACTCTATCATAGGCAAGCCATGGAGGGAATCATACACACTATTAAGGTAGTTGGGATTCATATCTCAACTCCCTTATAAATCACACTTTACTAACTACTAACTCATTCAGACATTTTTACAAATACTTAGACTACACCTTCCAATGTATATAACATACGTTAGTTATAATACGTATTAGGGCAAATCCTTTCATCAAGGAATTGTCGTCTACACAACAATCATATACCCATAATAGTTAATTATGGTGAGCATGAACACACATTCTATACTCATTCAGACATTTTCACAAACACCTAGGCTTCACAATATAACATACA
This sequence comes from Magnolia kwangsiensis, assembly GCA_037074715.1. Lineage (NCBI taxonomy): Eukaryota > Viridiplantae > Streptophyta > Magnoliopsida > Magnoliales > Magnoliaceae > Magnolia > Magnolia kwangsiensis. The sequence continues at coordinate 79,839,140 of CM073572.1, forward strand.
CAACGTATGTTGGCATAACATGTATTAGGGCGAATACTTTTGCCAAGAAATTGTTACACATACAACTAGCATATATACACGACAATTAATCATGGCAAATGCAATTCTAAAATTTCGACGTATACGATCCTTTCTACAAATACATGAAATACATTAAACGCAACATAGTTCATATATAACTGAAACGCAAAATAAACATCATATTTGGCATGTGAAATAGCATCCACGTCTGTAATAAATCATTAACTAAAATTGAAAGCCTTAAAAACCATAACCTATAAGTTTATAGTCCGCACCTTACGCCGGTAAATGCGCATCGAACTCAGTTTGTATGTCAAGTCACTGCCTACGACACGAGGACCACCTATAGCACGCAATAGGTTAGCTATTTCAGCACTTAGACTATTTAAAACCCTAGAATGGATTAGGGTTAGGTTTACTTACCCAAGTACAGTGTTGGAGCTACCAGAAGAACTATACAGGATTGGCGTTTCAGCAGGTGGATTAGCAGGGAAGAATCCCAGGAATCCACACCAACTTCTCCCTCACTTTCTCTCTCTTTACTCTCTTCTCTCTCCTAAGGTTTTCTCAAATTCGTATGGAATATGTGAGAGGGGTTTTAAAGCCCTTATATAGGCTCAAAACTGATGGAAATGGCCCCAGGGTCAAGGTATACTTAGGTTATGTCTAAATCCGGTCTGTTTCGATCCAACGAAGCATTTCTGGAGGTCCTTTTACTGAATGCGGTCGGACTTAAGCTCCCTAATATTGGATCTTGGTCAAGCTAAGTTTTCAGTCTGATCGGGTTTACAGATCGCCCGTGGCGGATTAGTTTCAGTTCAACGGTCACCGATACTCGATCAGGGCTACAAGTACATTGGCATGTGTGGGACATCTTCCCTGATCCGACAGTGTATTTGGGTCAAATTCTGACGGTCTGAATGCTTATAATCGGATCATAAGCGACACGACTCAGATTACTTAAATTCATAATTAATTTCACAAAAACCTTCACGTTCTCACACACTTCACTCCGGACTCAAGAAAATAGTCCTAGGACGTCCTCTAGACTTGATTTTTGAGGTGATTGTTAAGTCCAACTAGGTGGTCATATTTGTCTAAGTTCGTCGCTATTGGACTTTTGATGTGCGGTCCAGGTCCTAAGACATCATCTAGACTTGATTCTCAATCCTGGTCTTCTACTCGGTCAGCAGTGAGTCCTTTGGTAATCACCCAGGATTGAGAATTGAGTTAAGCCGCGAATGCCTCGTAGGGATATGGTTCTAAAATTCTGAAATCTGCTCATCCTAAGTATTTAAGGGGTATTATCATTTCTTAGGAGGTTCAAGCCTTATGTTTATAAGGTTGACCTTCGGGTCCTGTTCAACGAGTGTTCTTATTCAACCTATGTTTAACTTGGTGGATAATAAGTTCTTCCATGGTGGTCATAGTTAGAAGACTATGCTATAAGGGTTTTTAACCTCCTTAAATTATATTTTCATGACACCATTTTGATCATACGGCTAGGGGGTTAAGGGCAGATTGTACTTTAGTTTTCTTAACTTTGGAAGGGAAGGAAGAGTCGAGAGTTCTAAAATATTTTAGAAGTTTGGAATGTTAGCCCCATAAGGCCGCGGGACAGGAAAGAAGAGAGACATGTCTTAGACGCGGTATGAACCTTGAATCTAGAAGGGAATAAGAAACTTATAATCTTTTACTATGGTACACCTCCAAAATGAGCTTACGGAGTATTAAACTATAAAACCCAATCTTACCTGAGGGTCCTAATTTAATTATACCAAAAATGACTTACGTATAATCAAATTTAACCACAAGATAATTCCTAGTATGACTATAAATAATTCCTAAATAGACATCGAGTACTAAACTTTAATATGAAAAGGTATGACCAGTCTATTGGTAACTCTAAATTTTATTTATGTATAAATATTTGTTAACCCTTCCCTTATTTGTTACCTCTACTTACCATATTATTTTTAATCCATCATTAGGCCTATTCTTTCATATGAATTGGTTTAATACTAGGATATTAGTTGCTTTCCTTCGACGACTTCGTTATTGACCTACCAAGGGAGATCCAACTCCTATCTAGTGACCTAACTTTAAGTATAACCTAGATTAGTTTCCTTCAACCCCTTGTCAGTGGTTAATAGCCCACCAAGCACCCATCGCCCTTATGAGCGGGTAGACTATCAGGTCAATGCGCACCTTTCTGTTTCCTAAGTTTATTAGGAAATCCTTACAGAGTTTGGTAGTGTCAAAGAAGATCCCTGTCATAGTAAGGACTCTCAACACACCCATAGGGGCAGTGTTCAACCCCCAAACACTTAACTGTAGAGCATGACACTCTCAAAATAGTGGACCCATTGTCTACCAATGGAAATACAGGTGTACCTTGAATGTGGGTAGTGACCCAAAGGTCCAAGGTGTTGCGGTTGCTGACTCAGATGTTTCAGCTACAAGTGCATGCACACGGGCTTGTTGAGGATGATTTGGTTACGCTGTCACAGGTCGTTGAGGTGGCCTATTTTGAGGTACAGGCGATCAGTAATATGGTTGCGCTGGTGGTATAGATCGTAGAGGTGGAGTCGTTATACCATGTGGTGGCTGACGAGTGATCTTCTGAGTTGGCATGATACCATTTTCTTTCATCTTAGTAAAACAGAAGGGGTCAGTATGTCCCTTTGTTGCAATATGTACACCAACGTTTCATTCGCCTTTGCTGGGTCGGTGGAGCCATGAGCCTGGAAGGCGAGTTTACATGTAGCCTCTTAGCTAGGACTGGCCGGTGCTGTAATTCAGGACGAGGCCTCGGGCCCATTGGGTTACTTGTCTGAGAAACTCCGTCACTATGTTGCTCAGCTCGTACAGACAAGTTGACTAGCTCGACGTAATTGGGAATGTTAGCGTAACTCATTCGAGTGCGGATATCGGGCTGGAACCCATCTGAAAAACGTCGCATTTTCATCAGTTCGTCAGCTAAGATCAAAGGAGCGTGTCTGGCTAGCTCCATGAATCTGTTCTCATATTCTGATACGGTCATCCCTCCCTATCGGAGGCAAAGGAACTTACCCTCTTTTTCTTCATAGTATGTGAGGGGAAAGTACTTCTCATGGAAGCCTATCTCAAATGCATCCCAGGTCCACACATGTCCTACATAAACTGTTCATAGGATGTTATTCCACCATAAACCAGCCTCCTTCTCAAACATATAGGTGGCTAGCTCAACTTGCTCTGCCTTATTATAGTTTAACAGCTTCAACATCTTAGAGATGCAATCTAGCCAGCAATCAGCCTCCTCGAGTCCATGAGTACCTGCAAAAGTGGAAGGACGAAAATGCTGAAAGTGCTCAAAAAGTTCACTGGTATTCATGTTCCCAACAAGGTTTGTAGGTGATGCAGGCAAAACCACAGTCATATTCTGGGCAAAAATACCATCCATGGAGGTCAAGAACTATTGTTGCTGCTGTATCTGCTGTTGTTGTATCAATAGCATCATCTGCTCTAGCCTATCAGGAGGCGAAGCGGACGGAAATACGTGTGGCGTCAACGTACACGCACGATTCTGCTCAAGAACCGAAAGTGTGATAGGTGGTACCACAGGCGGTGTCACAGGTGTCGGCCCAGCAGCGGGGCCAGTGGCCGACTGAGAATCCGGCATAGGGTTAAAGTGAGATGGGCCCGAACTAGGGTCCGTATGGGTATCGCTTAGGGGAGAGACCCTGTCAAGTGACTCGCCCGAAGAGAGACGTGTTAAAGTCCTTGTGCCTTAGGTGGCATACCCTATATTCAATAGAGGGTACAACCAGTGAGATTAAACATATACACAGTCCATCCACACATCATTCACAATCAGAACTCAAAGAAATAACATGCATCTCATTTAACAAAATTGTCACATTACACGAGGCGCAGCATTACATGGATCGCGACAAAGAATGCTTGTGAGCTATACAACTAAGGCTTCAAACTCTAAAACAACTACCAAACTACTACGCCTATAAAGGCTACACATAAGGACAAGGTATAAAACAAAACAAAGGACAACTACATATTCGACTATTCGTCGGAGTCTGGCGATGGAGGAGGGGCACCCTTATCCTACAGACAGCATAGGATAGACTTCAAAGTGCAAGTTACTTTCTTGAACTTGTACTTTATGAGGCCCCGCAGATCGATGATATCCTGTCGTAGGGGGGCTTGGCCCTCCTCAAGTCTGACTAAACGAGCTTCCCTATCAGCCTGATCAGGATCATGCTCCTGAGTCATAGGAGGAGGAGGACTCTCATCCATATCCTGGGCCTCTTCTTCTTCTTCACTGTCGGCTCCACCTTCTTCATTACTCTTTTCCTCATCGCTTTCTTTCTCATCCTCACTCTCTTCAAGTAGGGCTTGTCGTTGACGAGGCCCGATATCCATCTGATTGAGAGTAGTCTCGGTGATGTAATGGATCGGCGCCGGTAATTCCGCCCCAAGTCTATAGCCAAACTCAAGTGCAATCCTGCATATGAGTCGGCCGAATGGGAGTGATTCAGTCCTTCTATTCGAACGTGCGATAAGGACTATCTGTCGCAAGACATACATAGGCACACACAGCTTCTCTCCCTATCCCACCTGATATAGGAAGTCCACCATCAGGCGCGTGCACTCACTGCAGTTACTCCACCTAGGATAGACGTTGAATGTGCAGATGTGGTGAAGCAGATGAAAGTCGTCCGTCATATTGGTCGCTAAAAACCTTTTGTTAGGCTGTCATTCAACCAGATGACCACAAAGGAACCGTGTGTGACGATCCCTTTCACGTGCACTACTCAGATTCTTCTCATTAGCATGAACCTCGCCAAGTGGTACGTTCAGAAGTCGAGATATCAAAGCAACGTTGATTGTGGCCTCCCGGTCTCTTCCAAATGGTATCTTAAACTGCAAGGGCTCCAATGTTGGCTCTCGAATGTGGGTGTAGAAAGGTCAGACTGTACCCACATTTGCACGATGCTCACCCTTAAATAGCAGACCCCACTTGACTTCTACTAGACGCTCAAATAACAAGAATTCTCCAAATAGCCGTGCATCAACATGAGCTTCAAAGAGGACCCTACGGTCCTCATAAACTCCATGAGACAACTCCGCCAACAAAGCCCTTCCTATGGGCGCATGGGGATCTAGATCCCACTTCATCTGCAACTCTCGAGTGGCACTTGAACTGGTGACGGCACCTCTCGGCCTTCTTGAACGGGTGGGGCGACTAGGCCCGGCTTCATGTACGGGAGCTCTCTTCTTTCCTTTGAAAGAGAGAATGGTAAAAATAGAAAACATGGCCGTAATAAGCTCAAATAGGGCCATGGAAAATGAAAGAAACAAGAAGAATGGGATGAGATAGAAGGTTCCCACGAATTTGAGACTCAAAGTAGGGATTTGAGTGCTCAAATGGAAAGAAAAGAAAGGGAAATCAGCAATGGAGGTGGGTTTTGAGATGAGTATAAAGAGGGTGCATGAAAATGGAAGAAGAAAGGGTTTTGAGAGGGATTTTTGTGAAGTTTTTGAGGGTTTCTGTAGAAAAGGAATGGTTAGAGTGATTGTTTGTGAAGGGAAGATGATTTGGGGATGTTTAAAATCAACCAACTGTGCACCAGTGGGCATACAATGCCCTAGGAGAATTGGCCCGACCGGCCCAGCCCGTCCGGACCCACTAGGCGGCGAGGGCCTCACCGGTCTCTGGACTAACTAGTGATGGCTCGCTAGTGGGGCGAGGTCCTCCCCTCCTAAGTCTAAAAATGATGTGGGTCCCACCCTGGGTCCCCCTGAAAGTGCCCCGATTGGGCCCCTACTCTGTTTTGACTCGTTTCGGGTCATTTTGAATAAAAACTGATACGTATTCACATTTACCAGGTTTTTAACGGCTAGAATGGGATAATACACGGTCTAAACTCATCAATTAACGGTCTAAACATGGTTTAGGGTTGTGGTGTGTGATCAGGAGTGTGTACGGACTCGATCTTGGTGATCGTTTACAGTCAACTTTCGCCAATTGGTGAAACTAGGAATCCTACACGTGTTTCTAAGTTTTTCTCGCACCCTCCTACGCTAAAGTGGCGTTAGCATGCATCGTGTGACCATAACCCAGGTCCAGTATAATCCAGATCATGCTCTGATACCAACTTGTAACGCCCTGAAAATCGGGGGTCGAGCATAGCTCAGCTCCCGAGTTCCAAAACATCACTTATGCAACATATTTAATGATAGATGTATGTTGTCTATATTAGTGCATAAACATAATATAGATTAAGCTAAATTAGCAGACATAATCCAGGGATAGTTAGAATACTCAAACGGAAGTCTGAAATAAATATATAAACCAATACAAGTCCCCAAAATATGAGTGCTCTGCCAGGTCAATAAGTACAAGTCTTTCTCAAAATATAAATATCAAAATGTAATAGACCACTACAAACATAGCCCTGAATCCCGTTCAACCAGGACATGGCTCATATGAACCCACCTGAGAACTACATGAACGAGAATGCCTCCTCGTCATCATCAAACTCCGACTCTGCCTCGAGTGTCACATCATCACCTGCAGCTAAGTTAGAGTCTAGTTGGTGTTTAAGCACCGTCCCAGAACGTGGGAGTGAGTGATCAACTCAGTGGAACTATGCCGCAAAGGTTAACATGTTATCAATTCAATCAAGAAGTAATGATAAAGCAATACAATCAAACATCCCTAATTACTCTGATTAATGTAAATATGTATGAAGTAATGATGCATGCCCTCGCCTACACTCCTTCTGCGATATTCATCTTACAGTGTCGTATGTCAGTCACTTCCTAAGTGCTCTGCCCAATGCCAAATGACACATGCAATGCGGTGCATGTACATGATTACCAAGTTCTTATTAGTCCTTTTCATATAATAGGATTAAGAAGCTAAGGTACCACCCTTTGTATCATTTGCTTAACATTGATCCATCTAGGGTCATCAATCCTAGTTAATCATATATGATAGCCAATTTTAGGTCACTACCACTAATACCTTACCAACTGGCAATCTATTTTCGAAGGCTCGTCACCAACCCGACTAGGGACCATAGCCAAGCTGCGCCGAGGTAGGCCTATTCATACTCGAAGTCACTCCACTAAGGCCCTACCAACTGGCAGTCTATTTTCGAAGGCTCATCATCAATCCGACTGGGGACCACATCTAGGCTTTGCCAATGTAGGCCGAAACCTTGAATATAGTGTCCCATACCACCATATTCGGTACACGAGTCTGGGTTGCTCACTAGTCACTATGGGGAGGCTGTCGCCCCAACGTAGGCCGACAGCTCGACCACGGTGTCCCATACCACCATGCCTGGCTGATGAGCCTTAGCGGATCATGGTACCAAGGTAAAACGGGCATTTCACTAGTAACTTTGGTATCTTAGGTTCAAACAGTAGCGTCCATACATGGTGAACATACATTGGGTCAATCGAGTTACTTGACGAGCTCGACTGGTACGAGCACACATCTAGATATTCGACATGAAGTGCAAAAGCACTCCGTTTGGCCTAACCACGGCCGACATCCCAAGTACAGCTCACCAAAATAAGGCCTGTTACCGATTGCCTGGACTACGTTATACTCCCAACCGCGTGCAATCACAACAAATAAGCAAATGAGGAAAGTAAGCAGTAAGGAATACTTGAGTCAAATCCTACAATCATGTGAGCATGTTATGGAATATAACTTAAACATGAATATTATACAATACATGGAGAAAAATCATACACACAGTTAAACATGAATGAACAGACTCTATCATAGGCAAGTCATGGAGGGAATCATACACACCATTAAGGTAGTTGGGATTCATATCTCAACTCCCTTATAAATCATACTTTACTAACTACTAACTCATTCAGATGTTTTTACAAATACTTAGACTACACCTTCTAACATATATAACTGTAGACACCCCACCCAAGCTACACTTAGAGAAGGCTAAAACCATCCGAGAACCATGATCATACCTTCAACTAGAATCCCAACCTAAACCGAATCCTGACCCAAAAGTCCTAAATTCGCAACTTAAAACCACGATCCAAACCATTCAGCACACATACAACCCCGCCTATACCCTATTCCATGACCCAGATCCTCTTTACCCAAGCCGAAACTCATTTTTCTGAGCCAAAAAATCTAAAAGGAGACTTCTGGGCGAACTCACACACTGTACAAAGCTCGCACATGCAAAACCGGTCCGAACTGAGCCCGGGAGGTAGTCTGACTATCGCCTCCGGTACTTCATGTGCCACCGCTCGCGGGCCGTGTGCGGACAGCTGTCCCAGCGTCTAAAAGTCAACTTTTCTTCAAAATTACCCTCCTAGATTTCACTATTTACCTTTTTACCGCCCTCCATAGCAAATGAGAGTATGTCATGTGGCATTCCTCTCTCACCAACCAACCATAACTTTTCATGTCATCCTTTACCCCCACCCCCCACCCCTAAACCTAGAAATTACCAGAATGCCATTAGAGAAGGCTATAAATAGCCCTCTCCTCTTCTCATTTCCAGACACCAAAAAAAATAACTCTTCACTTCCAAGCTTAAGTGAAAAGGAGAGTAAGAGGGAGAGAGGGAGGAAGAGAGTGAGGGTGAGGAGGTGCTCCAAAGCCTTTAAGTCCATATTTTTCAACTATCTTCTTAGCCCACTCCTTGCCTTCCTAGCCATCCTGACCTCCCAACCTAGTCTAGTTGATCATGGTTCAACCCACATCTTAGCCTACTGAAGAGATCAAGCCAAAGATCCATTTATTTTATAAGCATCCATCATGACATTTACTCCCTTCTCAACCCCCCTGTTTCTCTAAATCTCTAGTGAACGTATGCTCTGTGGATTTTCGTACATCGGATCCTGTCACATCAGAAATTTCTAGAGATCTAGTCCATTTTTCTTACATCCTTTTGCATAAGCATCATCACATCCGCCTTCTAGACACATCGTTAGATGTATGCTCTGTGGCTTGTCGTAATCTCTGATCTTGCCGCATCAGAAATTCACGTGTGTGTCTAGTCCTATCTCGGCCACAACATCCATCATCCCTTGAGATTGCTTTACCATACTAAGTAGAGACCGTACATTCGTATGGGCAGAGAGGGTGCCTAAAACCTTCCCTCTTTGTAACCGAGGTCCCTTGCCCAGAATCCCGGATCGCAGAACAGGAGTCAATCTGAGGTAGGAAAATCTCTGAATTTTTCTCACCTTGCATATTTCGTGGTTCTAGCCGACCGCGGGATTTCGAGATTTTTCGACTAGTGGCGACTCCAACATTCATAATCATCCTATCACCCCCAATCAACCATACAAATCGTAAATCAATGTGGGTGCTAATTTTTTCAGTGTCTACAGAATGACAACTCCACTAAGAATTTCTGCTAGAGCACACTAGCTGAGACCTGACTCGAAAACGTGTGGTACTCTAATCTCAAGGGATATCATCATTTGCATTCATACAAAAAAGATTAAAAAAAAAATCTTTTGGCTTATTCTTGTTTAGGTACAGATCCAAATCATGACAACTCGATCTCGCGCAGCCATGTCCTCTCAAGCCTCTCATGAAGAAGAGCCGGCAGCTCAGCCAACTCTCAAGACCCCAACACCTACACCCGCACCTACACCTACACCCGCATTACCACCAGTAGTCCAGGAAAACCCCCAAGTCGATGTAACCACCCAAGAGCTACTCCTTCGAACAATGCAAGAACTACTACTTCGCTTGGTGCCAAATCTCTCTCCAAATACACAGGTAACTCAGCTTAGTGTACAGAATAGTTCACTCCCACAAACTCCCTTTTTCCTTCTGTAAGTCCCGTATCCCGTTCCGTACCTTTCCGTAGACTTCCGCGGTCTTACCGGTCGAATTTCGGCAACCTTCGACTCTTAACCAATATCGACGCGCGACCCTCATTCATGTGCCGACAACCCGAGTCGACTCAACCCGAAACTAACACCATAGTGACCCGCCGTCGCTGCGGTTCCGATGCCGCGACTTGCGCGCCGAGGCGATACCCTAGTCAAGAGATATGGGCCAACGTTCGGTGCGAGAAAACGCTGCGCATTGCGAAACCCAAGGGAATCTCTACGATGTGTCACATCAATCACATCAATCCCATCAATCAATCAACCCATCAAGCCATCACATGTCAAGTACACATCACTTTATTCCCTTTTCCCAAGCAACCACAAAAGTCTCCCAAGCCCATACCTCTCTTACACAAAAAGCCACAAAAGTCCATATTTTCTTACATAACCATCACTCACCACATCCATCCATCACTCTCTCTCTCTCCCTTACATCACTCTCTCTTTCTCTCTTTCTCATTTCAAATTTCCAAGCAACAAAAAAAAAATTCTAAGAGCCCATACGTATGGAATTCTCCAAGCTCCCTAAACTCCAAGTGTGACCCACCTTCCTACCCCATCATCTCTCATCTCAACCCTCCATTCCTCATCTTAACCGTTGAAAATCAAGTTAAAGTGCCAAGGAACTCCTAGGAGCAAGAAGATCGGATGGTGGGTGCTAGATCATTCTAGTTTTTTCTTATTTTTATGATGTGCCAAGTGAGTCCCACCGATCAATGGTGTGGATCTCACATGGGACCCTAAAATGTGGCCGATGGCCCACTTGGATCATCATGATCGTTCCATGATGGGGCCATTCTCCATGGACCCCGTCATGATGTTTATTTCATTTAAAAAGCTCATCTAGACCGTCCATATCGGTGGGGAATGGATCTCCACCGTTGATTTATATTTTTGATGGTCCCATGTTCAAAGGGATTTGTTTATTGTATGATTCATTGCAAGGGAGGACCCATAATGTCGGGGTCCCTCCATCACAAACCGTGTCCCACTCTCCATGTCTCTCTCTCTCTCTTTTATTTCTTTTTTTTTTATTTTATCTTATTTTATGTGATAAGGTTGTGTGGCCCACTTGAATGGACCCCAGCTTGAGATTTATTGCATTTAAATTTTTATTCAAGTGGGGCCCACCTTATATGTTGAACCCATGACAAACATCAGTGGTGGCCCACTTCATCCGGGCCCACCACAATATTTTCTAAGAAGAGGTCCATCGTCCAGCGTCTGGGACGCTGGACGTCCCTGTACCAAAAATAAAAAAAAAAAAAGGAAAAGAAAAGAAAAAGAGAAACTTTTGGGGTGGTCCCCTAGTATAGGCCCCACCTTGATGTATATGTTCGATCCAAGCCGTCCATCCCCTTACCCATATCGATTTAACTGTCAAGTAAAAGAATGGGACTGATCTGAATATCTTGTGGGCCATAGCATGGGAAACATTGATGGTTACCATTGAGAATTTTTCTGGTGTATCTAGGCATTAAAAAAATTCAAACTTCGGACTCTTTTTGTCTGTTGCGAGCTGTGGAACACTATGGCTGGAGTGGATTTCCAGGTAACGGGACACACACATGATTTTTGGTAAAAATAAAAATTTAAGGAGAGAGAGAGAAGGAGTGAGGCAGCCTTGCTGCTGCTGTCAGGCCAGCGCAGGCGCTGCCTGTGCTGTTGCAACGGTGGGCGGGCGACGTGGACCCACGGACTCCAGCTGTGGGCCCCACCTTGATGTTTATATGCCATTTAAACCGTTCATTAGGTGGGTCCCCTTCTCAGGTGGGCCCCCTCCAAATTTCAATTAAATCCAAAACTCAAGTGGCCCACATCACATGAAAGAGTGGGACAGTACCCCTACCATTGAAAACCATTTTTGGGCCCACATACGTGTTGGATCAAGCTGAAATTTATGTTTTCCCTTCATCCAGGTCAGAGTGACCTTATGAACGGGTTGGATTTCAAATAAACATCACGGTGGGCCACATACGTGGGACCCACAGTGATTTATGTATTTTATTCACACCGTCCACGGTCCGTGGACGGTGACGCCCACTGTGATTTTATGTTGTATCCACACCGTCCCCACTGGACGGTGGGGCCCACCCCCACGTGAGGGTGCTGAGTGCAGCATGTGTGTGTATATATATATATATATCCATATATATATATATATATATATATATATATATTATTATTATATTACATATAATATTGTATATATTACATATATTATATTATATGTAGTTTATATATTATATAATATACACGATAGTACGCCTTTATGTGGGCCCCACTATTGTCACAGGCGATGCATCCAAACCGTCCATCCACTTGAAAAGATCATTTTAGGCCTATGGGTTAGGCCCATTTGAATTTTAAAAGGGCTATGGGCTAGGCCCATTTGGTTTATGAAATGCTTATGGGCTAAGCCCATTGGATTCATTTAAGGCCTAAGAGCTTAGGCCCATTTGATGTGTTGCAAGTCCATGGGACTAGGCCCATTTGATGTACTTCAAGGCCAATGTAATTGGACCCTTTTGTTGAAATTTTAAAGCCCATGGAAGTAGGACATTTGATATATTATAAGGCCCATGGGACTAAACCCATTTGATTATAAAAGGGTCCATGGGATTAGGCCCACTGGATTTATTTGAGACCCATGAGTTAGGCCCATTTTATTTGATTAAGGCCTAGGGGTTTAGGCCCATTCGACTCATGTTAGGTCTATGGGTTGAGGCCCACTTGATCTACATGTGGGACCCAATTGGTGTGGCCCATTGGTCACATACTAGACTCATGAAACTAAGCTCAATTGATGCAATCCAAGGCCCACGGATTATGACCCATTGCAATATACCTAAGGCCCATTGGTGTGGTCCATTTCTGTGGCCCGTTTGACAAATACAAGGCCCATATATCATGACCTATTAGATATATTTAAGGTCCAATGGGATGTACCTAAGGTCCATTACAATGTGTGTTCCCAATACAGATTATGTGGCAGTGTTTACGGTGATCATGCCTTGGGGGCAATGTTGGTTTGACGTTCACATTGCGAGTGTAATGTTGGTTAGACGTCCACATTACGACCCTCCTTAAAGCCCATTACTGGGCCGTACTTACTATGTATAGGCCGTCTAGGCCCATCCGCGTTGTATGAATGGTTCATCACTCATTTACATGTTTAGTATAGTTTCATGACCCATGATCATACGCATCATATGTATGCTTGATATGAGGATTGGCTGATCATAGCATATGCCTTCGGGCAGGTTGTTTATGGGCTCCTGGTTAGGCAGTGTTGCCCTACATGAGCGCACGATATGCGCAGGATTTGATGCATGACTGGATAGCGTGAATCATGCATATCGCATTTGTATGAAATGGATATTGTACGCCCTAGCAACATCGGGGTCGTAACTTCCACAGATGTATCGTGGTTGGCAGGATTGGATACCAGAAATCTTATTCTACATGGGGTACTATAGATATCCCTGGGTGAAAGTCCCTAAACCCTTATGGTACCAAGAGGTCTAGACCGAGTGGGTAGATGAGCACTGAGTGCCGAATACCAATTGGCTGTGCTCTCCACTGTGTCGTGGTCGGTTGGAAGGGGGTGTGGCCTTACCCGCCCGAGTATAGGGGGCAATGCTAGGCTGAGTCTGACCAGCTTGAGGAATGGGTCCGCTATCGACAAGTCACGCCTGATATTGGCAGACGGATAGTATGGTCTCTTCCACTTACCTTATTGCACGCGATGTGGCAGTAATCAGGTTTAGAGTGTACTAGACCCCGGTGATATTTCATATTTTAAGCTGTATTGATGTGTGGACATAGATAAATATCTATATGCTTGAGTTGCATTGCACATCGCATGGACTTGGGTGGCCAATACCATTCATGTCTTGCATTGCATAGCCTTGGTACGACTCATGATGTTATGGTTCCATCTGTATAGTCCGCATTACTCTGACATTGCATGTTCATATTACTACCTTGCGCACACACTTTCACCACCCTCTAAGCTTTCTATAAGCTTATGCACGACCGTTGCGTGCAGGTGATATTGGTTCGCAGCAGCGCTGAGGCAGGAGTACATTGCGGAGCGTTTTGGAGTTCTTGTTCCTTACCATTGTATTTCCCTTTATACTCATTGTACTTGTAAAGTTTTTTATCATAGTGGAAATATAATGGATTTTTTTGTTGTTGTTTGTGGGTTATGCCTTTGTTTATGCTTATTACGAATCAAACTGACATTGAAAATCCTCCTCGTAGCATTCCAGGATCGGAACCTAGCGAATGGGAGCTAAGAGCCGAGAATGGGGTTCTACGGAGGCTGTCGGCGCCGGATTCAGCGATTGGGAATTTTGTGAGCCCGGTTTCTGAGTTTGGGGCGTGACAGAAGTTGGTATCAGAGCATAACTTGGGAATAATCGAGAACAACATTACATGTCTGCTATGAGTGTGGAATGACTAGGTCCCGAAGTTCGGATAGCTTCGTGACCTTCCAATACAGACCGTTAACGTGTGTACCTTCGAGAGTTTTGAAGTTGATAAGCACCTTCGCTCTTTCCTGTAGGACATGGCACCTGGGAGGGTTACTCGATCGACTCCCACACCACCACCTGAGGATTCTGCTTCACCATCAGAGGCTCTAGCTTTACCACCTTCGTCTCCTGTTCCACCCTCAGAGATCCCTACTTCTTTCCCTACGGATGACATTCCTCCACCTGAGGCCGATGCAGAGCCGACTGTGACCGTTAGTGCCTCTCAGTTACAGCAGATGTTATAGGCTGTGACAGCCGCACTCCAGGGATAGGGCAGACGCCCAGTTGTCTCACCAGCTCAGGCAGAGCAGGAGCGCGCGAGCGCCTTACTTCGTGAGTTCAGACGGCTTGATCCCCCACGTTTCCAGGGCGAGCCAGATCTGACCGCGGCAGAGAGATGGCGCTCCGATGTGGAGAAGATCTTCGATACCATGTCATGTAGGATCGAGCAGCGCGTTCGGTTAGTTATATTTCTCTTCCAGCGTGAGGCCGAGCATTGGTGGACCTCTGTTACCCGTATTGCCGGACCTGAGTATGTCTGGACACGGGAGGACTTTGTTGATCGATTCGATGAGTAGTACTTCCCCGACCATATCCGTCGTCAGCGAACCTTAGAGTTCGAGACTTTGGTGCAGGGAGACATGATTGTGGCACAGTACGCGGCCCGTTTTGTGGCTCTATCCAGATTCGCACCCTATATGGTTGATGACGAGGGGCGGAAGGCCCGCCGTTTCTAGCACGGCTTACGTTACGGCCTTCGAGGTCGTGTTATTGGGCATGAGCTCCCTACCTTCAAGGCAGTAGTGCGGAGAGCTCAGATTTATGAGACTGAGTGGGCCGATTCTCAGTCTGATCGTGGTCAGAGGAGGGACCAGAAGAGGCAGGCTTCTTCCAGTCCTTCCCAGCAGCGTCGACCACAGCAGCAGAGGCGCACAGGTCACCCAGCTTTCCGTGCACCATCAGCACCAGCAGCACCTCCACCACCACCTCAGAGGCAGTTCACCGGCACTTACTTCAGGTGCGGTGCGATGGGACACCGTTCATGGGAGTGTCCCAGCCTCCAGCAGCAGCAGAGAGGTCTACAGCAGCAGAGACCTCCACCGCAGCAGCAGAGACCCCCACAGCAGTAGCGACAGTAGCCTCCACCACCGAGACCACCTCAGCAGCAGCATCAACATCATTACCAGCCTCAGAGGCCACAGCAGCAGAGGCAGCAGTTTCGACCACCTCAGCGACCCCAGCAGCAGCAGCGGCACATTCAGAGGGGACAGACACCTCCCCAGCCAGCTCAGGCTAGATTTTATGCGGCTCAGCAGGATCTATAGTCATCCGGAGGAGTCGTTGAGGGTATACTTCCAATTTCTGCATGCATTGCACGTGTACTGTTTGATTCTGGTGCATCACACTCTTTTGTGGCCGAGAGCTTCTGTCGATCGACTGGCTTACCGTTGGAGTCTGCTGGTGAGAGCCTATCCGTATCGACTCCCTTGGGGAGGACTGCAGTGTTGGGACGATTTTGCTCGTCATGCCTCGTTCTAGTTGGGGATACCTTTCTGCCTGCCGATCTGTTCATTTTCTCGATGTCTGAGTTCGACGTCATCCTGGGCATGGATTGGCTCACCGAGTACTATGCTATATTGGACTGCGCCGCGAGGACCGTCACGTTCTGTATACCCGGCGTGCCACAGTTCCAGTTCGTTGCTGAGCCTAGAGGAGAGCAGTTGTCTTGTTTGATGTCCTGCGCCATAGAGGATCCTGTTGCTGCTTGCATCGACCATTTTCCCATAGTATGCGATTTTTCCGATGTGTTCCAGGAGATTCTGGGATTACTGCCTCGTCGACTCACAGAGTTCCAGATTAATCTCGTGCCCGGTACCGCGCCTATATCGAAGGCCATGTATCGTATGGCACCATTAGAGTTACGAGAACTGCAGAAGAAGTTGGACGAGTTGTGAGAGTTGGGCTTTATCCGTCTGAGCAATTCACCGTGGGGAGCGCCGGTACTCTTCATGAAGAAGAAGGATGGCTCGTTGAGGCTCTGCGTTGACTACCACGAGCTCAACAAAGTCACGATCAAGAATAAGTACCCGCTCCCTAGGATTGATGATTTGTTTGACTAGCTACAGGGTGCACAGTTCTTTTCAAAGATTGACCTGCGTTCTGGTTATCATCAGATTCGGGTCCGAGATAAGGACATTCCAAAGACAGCATTCATGACGCGTTACGGTCATTTTGAGTTTCAGGTCATGTCCTTCGAACTGACCAATGCACCCGCGGTCTTCATGCAGCTGATGAACGAGGTTTTTCACCCATATCTGGATCAATTTGTTGTAGTCTTCATCGATGACATTCTGATCTATTCGAGGACCCGTGAGGAGCACGAGCAGCATTTAGAGATTACTCTACAGACCCTCCGCGCACACCAGCTGTATGCGAAGCTGGAGAAGTGCGAGTTCTGACAGGAGGAGGTGAAGTTCCTCGGTCATGTGGTGATGAGGGAGGGTGTCGCAGTGGACCCCTCGAAGGTCGAGGCAGTGCGTCAGTGGGGCCAGCCCACGACTGCGACAGAGATCCGTAGTTTCCTTGGTTTGGAGGGCTACTACCGGCGTTTCATGGAGGGTTTTTCTCGTATTGCAGCCCCGCTGACCAAGTTGACTCAGAAGGGCGCAGAGTTTATTTGGAGTGACGCCTGCGAGCGAGCATTTATGGAGTTGAAGGACCATCTGACGTCCGCTCCTGTCCTCACTCTTTCCTCTGGGAGTGACGGATTCATTGTGTTCACTGATGCCTCGCATATCGGTTTGGGTGCTGTCCTGATGCAGCACGGGAGACCAGTGGCCTTTGCGTCTCGTCAGCTCAAAGTCCATGAGCTGAACTATCCTACGCATGACTTAGAGTTGGCTGCAGTTGTCTTTGCACGGAAAGTGTGGAGGCACTACCTTTACGGGGTTAGGTTCGAGCTCTTCTCTGATCACAAGAGCTTGAAATACCTCTTCTCGCGGTTTGAGTTGAATATGAGACAGACGCGCTGGATGGAGCTCTTGAAAGACTATGATTTTGATCTCCAGTACCACCCAGGCAAGGCGAACGTGGTGGCAGATGCCCTCAGCCGTCAGCCACGAGGCTTAATGACGCATATGATGATCCAGGAGTGGCGGATGCTTGAGGATATTGCAGCGTATGACTTTGAGTTCGGCCTGCAGTCTTCCATCGTACAGTTATCGAGCTTGTCGATTCAACCCTCTCTTGTCGCTAGGGTGATCGAGGCTCAGCAGGCTGATGAGTCGTTGCAGAGTTATATGGCTGAGGCAGCATCTGAGGGTCAGGCAGATTGGCGGATTGGTACAGACGGTGGACTTCATTTCAGAGGATGATTATATGTACCGGATATTCCAGAGTTGCGCAGAGATCTTATGACCGAGGCACATCGATCGCGGTTTTTTATCCACCCGGGCTCGACGAAGATGTACCGTGACATGAGGCGACAGTATTTTTGGGCGGGGATGAAGCACCAGATCACCAGTTTTGTGGCCGAGTATGACACATGCCAGCGTGTCAAGGCCGATCATCAGAGACCTCCTGGTCTATTGTAGCCGTTGAGCGTCCCGATGTGGAAGTGGGAGCACGTGTCGACTGATTTCATTATGGGTTTACCGAGGACTCAGCGCGGTCATGACGCCATTTGGGTTGTTGTGGATCATCTGACAAAGTCGGCACATTTCCTTATGATACGTGCGACTTGGTCTATGGACCGGCTTGCGAGATTATTCATCGAGGAGATTGTGAGACTGCATGGCATTCCAGTCTCGATCGTTTCTGACCGAGACTCGAGGTTCACGTCTCAGTTTTGAGGGAGCTTCCAGCGTGTGATGGGGACTGATTTACAGCTCAGCACCGCGTACCATCCGCAGACCGATGGCCAGACCGAGAGGGTCAATCAGATACTTGAGGATATGCTTAGCTGGGATGAGCATCTGCGATTGGCTGAGTTCGCATACAATAACAGCTATCAGGCGACCATCGGCATGGCTCCTTTTGAGGCACTATATGACAGACCATGCAGATCACCAAGTTGTTGGACCGAGGTTGAAGAGCGTCGTCTCCTAGGTCCTGAGCTGGTGCAGGAGACTTCAGAGGCTATAGATATCATCAGGCAGAGGATGCGCACAGCTCAGAGCCTACAGAAGAGTTCTGCTGATCGTCGGCGTCGTCCCTTGGAGTTTGATGTAGGGGACCATGTGTATCTCAAGGTCTCACCCATGAAGGGCGTAGTTCGATTTGGAGCGAAGGGCAAGCTTTCCCCGAGATTCATAGGACCTTTTGAGATCACTGGGTGCGTTGGCGCCGTGGTCTATCGGCTTGCCTTGCCATCACAGTTGTCTGGCGTCCACGATGTTTTCCACGTCTCCATGTTGAGGAAGTGTGGGTTAGACATAGTTTCCGTTATTGATTGGCAGCCGCTGGAGGTTCGTGAGGATGCTTCTTACATTGAGCAGCCAGTCCGTATCCTTGATCGGAAGGAGCAGGTCCTCAGAACTAAGGTCATTCCTTTGGTCAAGGTGCAGTGGGGTTACCATTCTGTAGAGGAGGCTTCTTAGGAGCGTGAGGCTGAGATTCGAGAGCGTTATCCTCATCTCTTTGATGATTGATCATGTGTTGTATTTTGTACGTTGTTCCTGATTCTATATGATGACGTCATGTTTCTTATTCCTCGCGAGTGATGTTGCGATGCTTGTGTAAATTTCGAGGATGAAATTTTTATAAGGAGGGGAGAGCTGTAAGACCCGTATCCCAGTCCGTACCTTTCCGTAGACTTCCGCGGTCTTACCGGTCGAATTCCGACAACCTTCGACCCTTAACCGATATCGACGCGCGACCCTAATTCATGTGCCGACAACCCGAGTCGACTCAACCCGAAACCAATACCATAGCGACCGCGCTGTTGCCGCGGTTCCGATGCCACGACTCGCGCGCCGAGGCGATACCCTGGTCAATAGATATGGGCCAACGTTCGGTGCGAGAAAACATCGCGCATTTCGAAACCCAAGGGAATCTCTATGACGTGTCACATCAATCACATCAATCCCATCAATCAATCAACCTATCAAGCCATCACATGTCAAGTACACATCACTTTATTCCTTTTTCCCAAACAACCACAAAAGTTTCCCAAGCCCATACCTCTCTTACACAAAAAGCCACAAAAGTCAATATTTTCTTACACAACCATCACTCACCACATCCATCCATCACTCTCTCTCTCTCCCTTACATCACTCTCTCTCTTTCTCTCTTTCTCATTTCAAATTTTCAAGCAATAAGAAAAAAATTCCAAGAGCCCATACGTATGGAATTCTCCAAGCTCCCTAAACTCCAAGTGTGACCCACCTTCCTACCCCATCATCTCCCATCTCAACCCTCCATTCCTCATCTTAACCGTTGAAAACCAAGCTAAGGTGCCAAGGAAATCCTAGGAGCTAGAAGATCGTACGGTGGGTGCTAGATCATTCTAGTTTTTTCTTATTTTTATGATGTGCCAAGTGAGGCCCACCGATCAATGGTGTGGATCTCACTTGGGACCCTAAAATGTGGCCGATGGCCCACTTGGATCATCATGATCGTTCCATGATGGGGCCATTCTCCATGGACCCCGTCATGATGTTTATTTCATTTAAAAAGCTCATCTAGACCGTCCATATCGGTGGGGAATGGATCTCCACCGTTGATTTACATTTTTGATGGTCCCATGTTCAAAGGGATTTGTTTATTGTATGATTCATTGCAAGGGAGGGCCCATAATGTCGGGGTCCCTCCATCACAAGCCGTGTCCCACTCTCCATGTCTCTCTCTCTCTCTTTTATTTCTTTTTTTTTATTTTATCTTATTTTATGTGATAAGGTTGTGTGGCCCACTTGAATGGACCCCACCTTGAGATTTATTTCATTCAAATTTTTATTCAAGTGGGGCCCACCTTATATGTTGAACCCATGACCAACATCAGTGGTGGCCCACTTCATCAGGGCCCACCACAATATTTTCTAAGAAGAGGTCCATCGTCCAGCGTCTGGGACGCTGGACGTCCCTGTACCAAAAATAAAAAAAAAAAAAGGAAAAGAAAAGAAAAAGAGAAACTTTTAGGGTGGTCCCCTAGCGTAGGCCCCACCTTGATGTATATGTTCGATCCAAGCCGTCCATCCCCTTACCCATATCGATTTAACCGTCAAGTAAAAGAATGGGACTGATCTGAATGTCTTGTGGGTCATAGCATGGGAAACATTGACGGTTACCATTGAGAATTTTTCTGGTGTTTCTAGGCATCAAAAAAATTCAAACTTCGGACTCTTTTTGTCTGTTGCGAGCTGTAGAACGCTATGGCTGGAGTGGATTTCCAGGTAGCGGGACACACACATGATTTTTGGCGAAAATAGAAATTTAAGGAGAGAGAGAGAAGGAGTGAGGCAGCCTTGCTGCTGCTGTCAGGCCAGCGCAGGCGTTGCCTGCGCTGTTGCAACGGTGGGCGGGCGACGTGGACCCATGGCCTCCAGCCGCGGGCCCCACCTTGATGTTTATATGTCATTTAAACCGTTCATTAGGTGGGTCTCCTTCTCAGGTGGGCCCCCTCCAAATTTCAACTAAATCCAAAACTCAAGTGGCCCACATCACATGAAAGAGTGGGACAGTACCCCTACCATTGAAAACCATTTTTGGGCCCACATACGTGTTGGATCAAGCTGAAATTTATGTTTTCCCTTCATCCAGGTCAGAGTGACCTTATGAACGGGTTGGATTTCAAATAAACATCACGGTGGGCCACATACGTGGGACCCACAGTGATTTATGTATTTTATTCACACCGTCCACGGTCCGTGGACGGTGACGCCCACTGTGATTTTGTGTTGTATCCACACCGTCCCCACTGGATGGTGGGGCCCACCCCCACGTGAGGGTGCTGAGTGCCGCATGTGTGTGTATATATATATATCCATATATATATATATATATATATATATATATATATATATATATATATATATATATATATTATTATATTACATATATATTACATATAATATTGTATATATTACATATATTATATTATATGTAGTTTATATATTATATAATATACACGATAGTACACCTTTATGTGGGCCCCACTATTGTCACAGGCGATGCATCCAGACCGTCCATCCACTTGAAAAGATCATTTTAGGCCTATGGGTTAGGCCCATTTGAATTTCAAAAGGGCTATGGGCTAGGCCCATTTGGTTTATGAAATGCTTATGGGCTAGGCCCATTGGATTCATTTAAGGCCTAAGAGCTTAGGCCCATTTGATGTGTTGCAAGTCCATGGGACTAGGCCCATTTGATGTACTTCAAGGCCAATGTAATTGGACCCTTTTGTTGAAATTTTAAAGCCCATGGAAGTAGGACATTTGATATATTATAAGGCCCATGGGACTAAACCCATTTGATTATAAAAGGGTCCATGAGATTAGGCCCACTGGATTTATTTGAGACCCATGAGTTAGGCCCATTTTATTTGATTAAGGCCTAGGGGTTTAGTCCCATTCGACTCATGTTAGGTCTATGGGTTGAGGCCCACTTGATCTACATGTGGGACCCAATTGGTGTGGCCCATTGGTCACATACTAGACTCATGAAACTAAGCTTAATTGATGCAATCCAAGGCCCACGGGTTATGACCCATTGCAATATACCTAAGGCCCATTGGTGTGGTCCATTTGTGTGGTCCGTTTGACAAATACAAGGCCCATATATCATGGCCTATTAGATATATTTAAGGTCCAATGGGATGTACCTAAGGTCCATTGCAATGTGTGTTCCCAATACATATTATGTGGCAGTGTTTACGGTGATCGTGCCTTGGGGGCAATGTTGGTTTGACGTTCACATTGCGAGTGTAATGTTGGTTAGACGTCCACATTACGACCCTCCTTAAAGCCCATTACTGGGCCGTACTTGCTGTGTATAGGCCGTCTAGGCCCATCCGCGTTGTATGAATGGTTCATCACTCATTTACATGTTTAGTATAGTTTCATGACCCATGATCATACGCATCATATGTATGTTTGATATGAGGATTGGATGATCATAGCATATGCCTTCGGGCAGGTTATTTATGGGCTCCTGGTTAGGCAGTGTTTCCCTACATAAGCGCACGATATGTGCAGGATTTGATGCATGACTGGATAGTGTGAATCATGCATATCGCATTTGTATGACATGGATATTGTATGCCCTAACGACATCGGGGTCGTAACTTCCACAGATGTATCGTGGTTGGCCAGATTGGATACCGAAAATCTTGTTCTACATGGGGTACTATAGATATCCCTGGGTGAAAGTCCCTAAACCCTTATGGTACCAAGAGGTTGCTCCAACGTCTATACCGAGTGGGTAGATGAGCGTTGAGTACCGAATACCAGTTGGCTGTGCTCTCCACTGTGTCGTGGTCGGTTGGAAGGGGGTGCGACCTTACCCGCCCGAGTGTAGGGGGCAATGCTAGGCTGAGTCTGAACAGCTCGAGGAATGGGTCCGCTATCGACGAGTCGCGCCCAATATTAGTAGACGGAGAGTGTGGTCTCTTCCACTTACCTTATTGCGCACGATGTGGTGGTAATCAAGTTTAGAGTGTACTAGACCCCGGTGATATTCCATATTTTGAGCTGTATTGATGTGTGGACATAGATAAGCATCTGTATGCTTGAGTTGCATTGCACATCGCATGGCCTTGGGTGGCTGATACCATTCATGTCTTGCATTGCATAGCCTTGGTACGACTCATGATGTTATGGTTCCATCTGTATAGTCCACATTACTCTGACATTGCATGTTCATATTACTACCTTGCGCACACACTTTCACCACCCTCTAAGCTTTCTATAAGCTTATGCACGACCGTTACGTGCAGGTGACGTTTGTTCGCAGCAGCGCTGAGGCAGGAGTACGTTGCGGAGCATTTTGGAGTTCTTGTTCCTTACCATTGTATTTCCCTTTATGCTCATTGTACTTGTAAAGTTTTTGATCATAGTGGAAATGTAATGGATTTCTTGGTTGTTGTTTGTGGGTTATGCCTTTGGTTATGCTTATTACGAATCAAACTGACATTGAAAATCCTCCTCGTAGCATCACAGGATCGAAACCTGGCGAATGGGAGCTAGGAGTCGAGAATGGGGTTTGACGGAGGCTGTCGGTGCCAGATTCGGCGATCGAGAATTTTGTGAGCCCGGTTTCTGAGTTTGGGGTGTGACACCTTCTCTCTCATTCCCCCAGCAATTCCTGTGCTCCCTCTCCCGGAAGAGTCAGCACCAGAACAACAACAACCAGTAAATGGGAGCAACCCTCCCGTACATCCCTACTCAACACATCACAACAATCAGGTTACAATACAGGCTCCCCCTAACGGGAACCATCGATAAGAACTGGCGGATGCCCACGAAGGGGGCCAGTTTCAAGTCCAATTCACTCCCCCTAACGGGAGTAACATTCCAGAGTTGGTAGATACCCCAGACGGGAGCCGCTTTCGAACTTCACACCCTCCTCCGAAAGGGTGCGGTGCTCAATTCCATCCACCTCCCGTCACCGGGAGTCCATCTTCTTTCCAACAACATCCCATCATCGATCCATATGAAGAAGAAGCAGCGTAAGCCCTACAACAAGGGGTAAGATACCTGCAGCAAGGCAAGTCGGAGATTAATGAACTACGAGAGCAATTACAAATGGTGCAAAGTCAGCTTCAAAAACAGCAAGGAGTGGATCACCCATCCACTAAGTTCAGGGACCTTTGTCCCTTCCTAGATGCCTGGGTACCCCTAAATTTCGAGGTATCAAAATTCAAAAGGTATGATGGTAGTGGGTGTCCCACAGCACACCTGAAAGCATTTTATGGGGAACTCAATTTGATAGTAGGGAATGATGGAGCTTTGATACGGCTCTTCCAAAAATCCCTCAAAGGTGATGCTTTAGATTGGTATACCTCTTTGGACAGCCATCAAATCAGAACCTAGGAAAAGCTCTCTCAGGCATTCATTGACAGGTTCTCATACAACTTAATATGGCTCTAAGAAGGTCCGACTTAACTGCCTTGAGACAAAAAAGTGATGAATCCTTATCAGCATACGTAGGACGATGGCGAGTCATGACAGCTCGAATGAGAAACCCCATCGATGACGAGGAGCAGATATCCGTGATTGTACACTCGGCAAAGCCTAGTATTTCAGGATATCTAATCTCGTACCCATACGTAAACTTTTCTCAACTCATCCGATCTGGAGAACAAGTCGAGGTAAGGATCAGAGCTGAAACCATTTCCCCATGGCCACATCAGACCCTTACAATCAAAAGAAATAAAGTCGAAGGAAAACCTGTTAGTTATGGGAATAGAAATGGCACTGCTCCTGTACAACGCACTACAGAAGTTAACAACATTGTCACCAACACTCAAGGCAGTCAGTATGCTCCACAACAGGAGCCACATCCTGACAGGCAATACCAATCGCAACCAAACAGGTAGTACCAATCATAGTAAGCCCAGCAGGGATATCAGGGGTAGTCGCCTCAACAACAGCAACAACAGCCTAGGGGAAATGCTCCAGGCCCATACAAACAGGCAATGTTAGGGAGGAAGTTCACCCCTTTAGCACAAACATACAGTCAGGTTCTGACAATGCTAATGCAAAAGCAACTCCTGCCACCTCTCCAACCTCAACTTCCTCCTAACCCCTTGCCAACTGGTTACAATAAAAATCAATACTGTGTATATCACCAAGCTCCTGGCCACCTGACGGACCACTGTTTCGCTATGAAACATGCGGTCCAGGATTTGATCGAGAGACAAAAAATTACAATCACCCCATAAGCTAACAATATAGCTAGGGCCAACATTCTTCACAATCCTCTTACATCACATCAAACAGGACCCAACACATCTGCCGCCTCTACTGTCAACCACATTAAAGGAGGGTAACCCAGGTATTCCTCCTCACATCATTCCATACAAGCAATCATGTCAGACACAACGAACCGGGCATGGGAATACCAACAGGCACCATCGCCTGGGCCACAAATATTCCTCGAAGCAGCACCAGTCATTCAACCTTTTGTCTTTCTAGAAGCAACACCATCAACACCGCCTCTCGTGACCCTTGAAATCACACCCAACAGTTCACATTTACATCATCTTGCCTCTTAAGGAGCACACCCCGCATATCCAAAAAGGTCGAATTCTGAACATGTCATTCTTCCAATAGGCCTCCCCGATCTATCTTTGCTAACTTTACAAGGGGCACCCCCGGTTCAAGGTCCCAAATTCCCGATGCCTCACCAACTGGCTCATGCCCAGAAGGCCACTCCCACACATCAAGTCGAGGAAGAAAATCCCAGGGCCAAAATCAGCCAAAACCCACTGGTACCTCAAGAGAAATCATCAAGCCTCCACAAACTGTCACAACCATAACCCCTCATCCTCAGGAACCCCTAATATATTTGAAAGGAAGGGCAGTTCCATCCTACAACCCGAAGGCAGTCCCATGGCATTACCCAGAATGCGCCGAAGTAGGCAACAATGGGAGGTACTTCAGGAGAGATAATCAGAATCCAAAGGAAACCCGGGGAGCTTTATCAGGAATCACCTGTAAAATCGATGCTGCTTATGACATAGCAGCCCAGCTCAAAACCATTCCCGTACAGATATCCATCTGAGAACTCCTATACACATCAAGATCGCATCGAGAAATCTTTGCGAAGCTCTAAATAATGCACATATCTCTTCTGACGTACCCCCTAAAATGGTGGCAAGTATGATTGGACAACTCGCACCACGAGCCATCACTTTCTCTGATGATGAATTACCACCTGAGGGACACAAGCACGGGCGCTCACTGAACATAGTGGCCCACCAAAAAAATTTCAAAGTCCCACTTGTGCTCATTGATAATGGATCTAGCCTTAATGTTTGCCCTCTAAGGACTACTAAACGGTTAGGGATAGAATCATCCTCTTTCAGGCCTAGCACTATGAGTGTCAAAGACTTTGATAATTTCTGAAGGCAGGTTAAGGCAGAGATTGACATTGAACTACAAATCGGACCAGACCTGACCGTTGTCACATTCCAGGACATTGACATCCCTACCTCCTTTAATCTTCTGTTGGGCCGGCCATGGCTCCATGTTGTTGGGGCCATTCCCTCAACCCTCCATCAAAGAGTCAAATTCCCTTCAGAAAATTGAATCATCTCAGTGTTGGTCGAGCCAGAAACTATCCTGCCAGTAGCAGTTAATATTCCAGAAACTGACATCCCTGTGATCGACATCCAGCATGAAGAGGGCGATGTACCATATCACAGCTTTGATTTCAAAGTTGTAAATTCAATCGCTAATCCTAACCCTCTCATTGCTGAACATGTCATTTCCCCCACTGAATGATTAATCTGGAACTACCGAATTGAGTTCCATGAAAAAGGAATAGTAATACAACTAGCACATGCCAACGTGAAAAGACAGGGGCTGGGGTATCAACCAAAAGTAGAGGATCAGGCTGAGAGGCCAGAGAAAGGTCAATCCCCCAAGTACACACTTGTCCAGTTTATCAAGGCTGGAATAGTTTGTGGAAACCCGATGATTTCCCTTGAGGACCATCTCTAGCAACTCAAATTCTTTAATCATTCCCACTCGGAGTCTGTCTAGCCACCCATAAGATGGGACAAGATTCTCGAGACATCAAAAACATATCTGACACAAGGAGCAGAACCCCCAGATCCACCACAAAAGGCAAGGGGTGTGGAAACAGGTCCACCCACATGGGATCCAGAACCAGGAATGCCCCTTAAAAGGGATACAGGCAAACCCAGGGAGACACCCATTCCCACGCACAGTCAAGGGAACATGTCTCCGACACCAGCCCAGCAACACAAGGGGCAGAAGCAGCCCATCCATTGGATTGAAAAATGGAAGTGGTCTGCCCTTGACTGGACAGACATCAAGGTCTCATCGCAGGACCAACCAGAGGAACCAGAAGAATTCCATCTCTTAGGCGAGGAAGTCGAATCAGATTCTGACTCTGAGCCTAGCCCAGTGGACATCATGGTCATCAAAGCAGGTGACCCACCGGAACACACAGGTTTAGACAGCGAGATTGGAAGGGGGGAAGAATCACCATGGACAGCTGTCCCCCTAACAATCGAGTCGGTCGATGAATCCTCCGTGGATGATGATTTCAAAAAAAAATGCCAATGTAAATAGTAATTGGTACCCCGGACTAGGACAAGATCAATCTTGGTTCGTAACACCGTCCTGTTCGGGACCTTCAGGCGACACAAAATAATTAAAAAAATTTCAAAACATAAAAACATCATATATTCCCAAAAGCATAAAAAAATCAGATATTTCTCAAAATCACAAAACATCAAAAAATTTTCAAAACACAAAAACAACAGAAAAGCTTTCAAAAGCCACTATGCCAAACATCCCACACACACCGCAGGAGTTCGAAGCCGTCTCGTATGATTTCAATCTCGAGTTGGACTTCGAGCTCATGAGTTTGGATGAAGCCCCGGATGAGGAAAATGATGATACAGCTCTCGAATTCGAGGACTCCCTTGAAAAATTTGAAACAAAAGCCAATGTTGTAGTAGACGACTTTGAAATTGTGAACTTAGGGTCAGCGGAACTCCCCAGCGAGGTGCGCATCGGAAGATCGTTGCCTCTGGAGTACAAGCAGAGAATGGAGTTTCTGAAACTGAGGTTGTCCAACTTTGCTTTCTCGTACAAGGACATGCCTGTGCTTGATGAAGATCTGGTGGTGCATCATCTACTGACAAAGCCATACATGAAGCCAGTCAAAAAAAAGCTGCGGAGAATGAAGCCAAAATGGGCCTTGAAGGTCCATGATGAAGTCATCAAGCAATACAATGCGAGATTTCTGGTAGTCTCTAACTACCAGGAATGGCTCGCAAATATCATACCAGTTCCAAAGAAGGATGGGAAAGTCAGAATGTGCATCGATTTTACAGATCTCAATAAAGCAAGTCCTAAAGATGACTTCCCTCTGCCTCACATCGATACACTGGTAGATAATACTGCTGGACACAAGATCTTCTCCTTCATGGACAGATTTTTCGGATACAATCAGATTAAAATGGCCATCGAGGATCGTGAGAAGACCTCCTTCATCACACCATGAGGAACCTTCTACTACCAGGTCATGCCCTTCGGATTGAAGAATGCAAGAACTATATATCAGCGAGCCATGACTGCCTTATTCCACGAATGATAAACAAGAAAATGGAAGTCTATGTGGACGACATGATCATTAAGTCCCTCACGCTCGAAAGACACTTCGAAGACCTCGAGAAGCTCTTCGATAGGCTAGAAAAGTTCAAGCTCTAACTCAATCCACAAAAATGTGTCTTCGGAGTAACCGGGGGCAAACTGTTGGGCTTCATCGTCAGCTAGGATGGTATTTGGGTAAATGAAACCAAGAGCAAAGCAATCATTGAAATTTCACCACCCAAATCATAAAAAAAAATTCGAGGCTTCCTCGGGCGAATCCAGTATATTAGCCGATTCATCGCACAGCTCACCCCCATCTGTGAGACCATATTCAAGCTCCTGCGGAAGAACTCGCCAAAGGAATGGAATGACGAATGTCAAGCGGCCTTCGAAAAAATCAAAGGGTACCTGCTAAGCCCTCCAGTGCTCATGCCACCTGTTCCAAGAAGGCCATTACTGTTGTACGTCTCCGTCGCAGCAGAAGCAATTGGATGCGTTCTTAGCCAACACGATGACACAGGAAGAAAAGAGCAGGCGATCTACTATCTGAGCCGACGATTCACGAGCTATGAAGTCAAATACTCCAACTTGGAGAAAACGTGTCTCACCCTAGTCTGGGAAACACAGTGGCTGCGATAATACATGATCGCTCACCCAGTCCTTCTACTCGCTCGCATGGACCCACTGAAGTACTTGTTCGAGAAACCAGCACTAATGGGTAAGATTATAAAATGACAATTATTGCTTTCTGAGTTTGACATCACCTATGTCACTCAGAAGGAAATCAAGGGACAAGTACTGGCCGATCATCTAGCCACACATTCCCTGCCTGACTACCAGCCACTGAATATCTTCTTCCCTGATGAGGACATCCTCCTAATTGGGGAAGAAGAGGAAAGAGAGGCAGGAGAATGGACACTCTTCTTTGACGGAGCTGCAAACTCGAAAGAAAGTGGAGTAAGCGCCATACTCTACTCTCCCGAAGACGTCCCAGTTCCCATATCTAGAAGACTGGAATTCCAGTGCACTAATGTAACGCCCATGAAAAATCCATACTTAGGCTCGAGTACCAACTCGACCCGAAATTGCGTAGAATTAATTCTTTTAGAAAATATGACTAAGTTAGCTAGTGCAATGCTGGAGTGGCTGGAAAATAGTCCCTGATCACTTTAAATACGTTCTACAAGACCCAAATCGAGTAGAACAAACGACTCAATAATACTTTATAACCTCGGATCGAACTCTAAGCAGGTTTGTTCTCTGGACCGTTTTGAATTTTTGTATTGGATCTAGACCGCACGTCGAAAGTCCGATACCTCCTATCTTAGACCGTTAGAACCGCCTAGTTGGACTTGACACTCATTTCAAAAATCAAGTCAAACCGATAATCACAGGCTATTTCATTGAGCCCGGACCGAAGAGAGTGCGAATAGGGACAGAATTGGAATTTCAAATTCAAATCTGGCACACGACTTGACGCGTCAGTATTAAGCATTCTGACCGTCAGAATTCATCCAGATTACACCCTCGGATCAGGAGAAATTTCTATTTTATATCATGAGACTTTCAGCCCTGATCTACATGCGGTGACTGCTGAACTGAAACTGGCCTGCCACGTGCGATCTGCAAACCCTGCCGGACTAAAAACTTAATACATGCTATATCTAGTACGCATGAGCTTAAGTCCGATCGCATTCGACCAAGGGACCACCAGAAAGCATCTTTTGGACTGAAACAGCCCCGAATTAGATATGCACTAAGTAAACTTCGTTCCGGAGCCTGTTTTCGGCATTTTTAAGATTATAAAAGGGGTTGAAACCCTCATTCCTCTCTCCCATCCAAAAATTGCAAAACCCTAGCTTTGGGAGAGAGAAAAGGAGAGAGTTTGAGAGAGAGAGTAGAAGGATTTTTCCCGCCTTCGTGTCGCTGATTGCACGTGCTTCAGCAACTCTTCCCAATCACCTAGCCGGTGATTTCTCCACTTTTTCAGGTATGAAACGACCCTAAAAGTTGCTGATTTAGGGATTACTTGGATTCGTAGCGTGTTAGCTAACGTACTTCGTAAAACAGGTTCTCCTACTGCCGTAGACGAAGCGTATACGCTCCGTTCGAATTCACGAGTCTACAAGAGACTAGGTGAGGATTTTAGACGCTTTAATTGACGGTTTACAACGCTTTCAATGTCGTTTAATAGTAGATTATTGACGGCATCGCTGTTTGACATGTACAACATGCTCTCCGTTTCCTGTTTCATAAATTAACGAAGAATATGAGATTTAGGGTATTTTAGTCATTTGTAGGAAGTACAGATTACGTTCATATTTTGCTGATGTGATTGACATGGTTTATTGTCGCATTAGGAAGTTAGGAATATGTGCATAATTAGTTTGGCGAAGAGATTCGCCTAATTGCGCACTTCGGGTCGACATACTATATGTAGACTTAAGTGTGTAGTGTATGTATTTGTATAAATGCTTGTATTAGTATGTATTGAATTAAATGATGTTATGAATTAGTTTGAGATGGATTTTTCAATTAATATGCTGACCTAACTAATTTCCTACATGTTGACTATATGCATGATTTCATTACATGCATGAAATATATGTGTTTGAAGATTTACTTAAGTTGAATGTTATAACATGTGTTAACATGCTCACATGATTGTATTTCAATTCCAATATTCCTACATAAATCGCTGATGTGATTCCATAATTGTTTGGGACTATACTTATTCCAGGCAGTCGGTAACCGATCGAATTCGTGGCTGGCTGGTATTGGCCACGAACGACGCGTCGATGAACGCGATTCGTGTTTGGAGTTGGCGGCAGTGGTTAGGCCACGCGAAGTGTTTTACGCACTTCATGTCGTTCGACTTAAGATGCGATCGCGCTAGTCGAGCCCGTCAAGTAACCCGACTGGCCAATGTATGTTCACCCTGTATGAGTCATAACTACTTGAACCTAGGGTACTGAACTTACCATTATAAACCCTGTTAACCATGGTACCTTGATCCACGAAAACTCATGAGCCGGGCATGGTGGTATGGGACACCGTGGTCAAGCTGTCGGCCTACGCTGGGGCCACAAACCTCCCCGTAGTGACCAGTAAGCACCTAAACTCGTGAGCAGATTATGGTGGTATGGGACACTATATTCTAGCTGTCGGCCTACACTGATCAGGCGACTAGTCCTTTGTAGTGACCGCGAGCGTATTCTGAGTCCACGGGAGGCGACGACCCTTCCGTTGCAGTAGAGTACGGTAGGCCTGTATTGATAAGGTGATGGGGGAGCGGTGCAACGAGTGCGAACAATAGCCCTGGCAGCCCTTGTAGTGACCTACAAAATATACATCGTATGAGACTACTAGGAGTGACGACCCTAGACAGGATCTGTGTTGGGATTGATACAAGGGAAGTACCTTAGTTTCCCAATCTTGCTGTTTGAATGGACTAATAATAACTCAGAAATCATATCACCATGCTATTGCATGTGCTTGGAAGATGTGGAGCACTTGAGGGTCGATTGCATGCCGCGGTCGTAAGATGTTGCCGTATGAGGGAGATCTTCGGTGAGGGCATACATCACATCATGTCATCTTGTATTAACAACAGTATTAGGATTGTCTGATTTACTGCTTTACTATTATCGCATGATTGAATTGTGAACATGTTAATCTTTGCTCTATGATTCCACTGAGTTGATCACTCATTCCCACGTTACGGGATGGTGTTTGCAACACCCACCAGTCCCTATTGTAGATCCAGGTGAGGCTGAGATCCAGGAGGCAGAGCCAGACTTCGACGAGGACCAGGATGAGTTCTCGTACATGCAGTATCATGATGGCTTTGCGTAGGTGACCTAGATTGATGGGACTTCAGTGGGACCATTTTGAACATTTACTTTTATTCATGTATATGTATATGAGACTCAGAGATGTATTCATACTTTAGAGACAGATGAGATTTACTTTGCTTTTTCATACAGTGATATATATATTGTTTAGTCTTTCGCTTGCTTTTATCACTGGATCTGAAGTATGAATTGCAGTTTTGGTATACTTTTACTCATGTGAATGCTTTAAATTAGAAAACATTGAATCATAATCATTTTTGTTGCATAAGTGACGGTCTGGAACTCGGGAGTTGAGTTTATACACGAACCCCAATTTTCAGGGTGTTACAAGTTGGTATCAGAGTATGAATGAGAGTATACTGGGCCTGGGTTATGGTCTCGCGACGTACGCTGTCACTTCCTTTGACTTAGGTAGGTGTGAGAAGGGTCTAGAAACACTTCTAGGATCGCAGATTCACCGATAGGCGAAGTCTATTGAATCGATCGCACGATCGAGTCTGTAACGCAACTCGGGTCGCGTAAAGCAACCCGAATAGCTCTTAGGTCGTAGGAAGTCGAGTTGAGATGTTCTTTGAACAATTTTAAACCCGTAAAAGTAAATTCTTGGGCCGTGGGATGACCACGACTCCTGTATTCAATCGCCAGGGCTTAAAAACCCCGTTTCACCAAAAAATCTTCAAAATTCTTCCTCTCACCACTCCAATATTTATTTCTTTCTTATCCATTTCATGTTAGGCATCAAACCTAATGTGAAAATAACACAAAATAATACTTTCATAAAATTTTACAGTGAATAGTAAAATTTTATGAAAAATGGCCATAAGGCCATTTTAACTTTACTTTATTTAGTAACTAAGGGTCTATATGGATGTACTGGATCCTTCTACTCTAAAATCATATGCTGCATCATAGGGTTTGGTATTTGGGATTATGAAATGGTCCCGGAAAGTCGCGAACACATGTTTGGGCCTACATAGGTCAAAATACAATGAACCAGGGGTCGAAACGTACATATATGGGGTCCTTGGACCATGGGGGGACCGAACCCATCTGGCCCCACCGACAGGATGCATCACCGGTCGGTGATGCCATCGCCCTACAGGTGGGCCCATTTGCTGTAATTTTCAGGCGCACACCCTTAAATGACATGTACACCCTCCCCATAGGTGTCCCGTCCAACGAAAACCCCTAAAAAGTGCATCTCCTTCACAAATAGCCCTCCCCATAGCCCTATTTTTATTTTCCAGCAACCATCTCCAAAATTCGAGATTCCAAATCGTCCCTGGATCCCTCCTTGGCCAAAAACGACCACCATCCATCATTCCTTAGGAGTTGGCAGCCCTTCCTCTTGAAGATTTCATCATTTGGAGCTCCAAAAACCCCCAAATCGAGCTGAAATCGTGAGGTGCTCCATTCCACTTTTCCATTTCCATTTCTCCTTAAAAATACATCCTTGGGAAGCTTGAAGCATCCCTCTACAATGCCTAGATCTCCTTTTTCCAGATTGGACAGCCACTTCTCCACATTTTCTCCATTTTCTATGGCTTTCGTGGAAGCCATTTTAGGCCTTTTATCACTCTCATCCATCATATCTTTGATGGGTAAAAGGAAAACCACAACAGACGAGGCTAGGCCAAGTCGCCCTGCTCAATCGAGAAGACCGCGGGGTGGTGCCTCAAGTTCAAGCGCTGCCACAGGTCCAGCTACAGCCTGAGAGTGCCGTACAAAGCGGGATTTGGATCCCCATGCTCACCTTGGGCGAGTAATTCTATCAGAGATGTCTCACGGCCAATACACTGATCGCAAAGTGTTGTTTGAGGCGGACGTGGAAGGGCGACTGTTCGGTGAATTTTTATTATTCGAGCGCATTGAAGCTGCGCATTGGGGTCCGATCTTTGAAGCTCGCGCTCGTGCTAATGTGAGCACCGTTCGTGCCTTCTACGCTAGTATCCAGAATCCTACCTTGGAGCCATTGCAGTTTAAAATCCCTTTTGGTAGAGATCGGATGGCTACGATTGATGTGCGACTGATTGCACGACTTCTGAACGTGCCTCTTGGTGATGTTCATCCTAGTGAGAAGAACCTGAGGAGTAGGCGTGAACGAGATCACCGCACCAGGTTTCTGTGCGGTAAGTTGGTTCCATGGCAGCCTAATAATAGCCTAAAGGCGACGTATATGTCTGATGATTTGCGCCTGTTGCACCATATCTGCACGTATAATGTTTATCCCAGGTCGACGAATCGCATTAAATGTACACGCCTTATGGTTGATTTCCTGTATCTGGTGGCCCAGGGAGAGAATGTATGTATGGCCACTTTCATCTTACGACAGATAATCCTCATAGCCAAGTCAAGAAGAACATCCGAATCGCTTCCTTTTGGCCGACTGATTTGCAAGATTGCGCTTGAGTTTGCCTACAGACTTGGGCTGAAATTGCCAGTTTCGATTCATACCATTGATGAGTCGAGTATGGTCAAGATGAAGATTGGGTCGCAGTACCGTGAAAATCAGATTGAGGAGGACAGCGAGGATGACTTCGATGATGAGGAAGATCAAAGTGAGGGAGAACCTGGAGCAGAAGTTCAGGAAGAGGCAGAAGAGGAGGCTCAGGATACAGATGAGAGCCCTCCTCCTTCTGCGCAGGCTACGAGCGATGATCGCATTGCTCGGATTGAGGAGAGTCAGATCGCCTTGCGAAGGGAAGTTCAGGAACTTCGCGCTGAAGTCGAGGATGCCAAGGCCGTTACAAAGAAGAAATTCAGCAAAGTGACTCGCACCTTGAAGGCGATCCTGTGTTGCTTGCAGGATAAGGGTGCTCCTCCTCCGTCACCCGACTCAGACTAGCGATGCAACCTTTGATGTAGTTGTCAGTAGTTAGTCATTTCCTACTTTATGTGTGTAAGCCTGTTAGGGCTAGTACTTTTCTTATGTTGCTGTTACAATTTTAACTGTCTTAGTTCCCATGTATTTCTCGTCATGATGCTTGTAAGGATATATCCCTTGTATTATGACAATTTTGATTAAATGGAATGCATGGAATGCCTTTGACTCCTTGTGTGAATGATTGCGGTGTATTTGTGCTATTGAGACTGACAAGGTTGCGCCCTATTTTGAATATAGGGAATGCCGCCTAAGGCTACGCGGAGCACGGTTCGGCTTGCATTGACTGAGCATATGGATCAGACTCCTTCGCAGTCTGACACCCATGCGGACCCTGCTGTGGGCCCAATTCCTGAGGCAGTTCGAGCGTCTCAGCCTACTGCTGGTCCTACAGTTGGACCACCGCCGTTCACACCGTCAGTCAGAGAGCCACATCGTGCATCTACTTCGACACAGCACAAGCCACAGCCTGCTCCACCTCCTGATAGATTTAAGCAGATGTTGGCTATGATGCAGCAGCAGCAGCAGCTTCTGACTACCATCGTGGGGACATTAGCACAGGGTGGGGGTGTGGCTCCACCTGCACCACCTGCGCATCCAGCTGAGGATGCTTATACTTACGCCCAGGATGAGGGCGCGGCTCATCCTGTACCGCCTGCTTACCCTGCGGGGAATGCCGCAGATACACGGGGCTTATTAGAGCGATTTCAGCGCTTACGGCCTCCCACTTTCACGGGTTCTCACAGACCCGAGGAGGCTGAGTACTGGCTCGACCGTGTGTCGAAGATTTTGTAGATGTTACATTGCACAGAGGCTGAGCAGGTAGAGCTGGCTACATTCCTGTTTGAGCGAGAGGCCAACCTGTGGTAGGATAGCATATTGCGGACCGTTGCCACCGACTTTGTGTGGACATGGGCAGCCTTTGAGTTCCGCTTTCACGAGAAGTATTATCCCCAGACTTACAGGCATGACAGGGAGAATGAGTTTTTTCGCCTCAGACAGGCAGCCATGAGAATCACCGAGTATGAGCATCGGTTTACGGAGTTGGGCAGATACGTCCTGACTATTTTGGCTGATGAGCAGATGCGCATACGGCGCTTTTTGGAGGGTTTGCGACCGGATATTTGGTCGAAGATGTGCTGTGTAAGCATTCCCTCATATGCGGAGTTGATTCACATGTCTATGCGGGCAGAGCAGGATGTGGATCGACTTGCCCGATCTCGTGGCCCTGTTGCTTCTAGGCCTCGACCAGACATGCAGGACAGGCCCCTCGCCGGCAAGAGGCCTCGCGTTGACCCTCCTACTAGGACTACAGCGCCTGTACCACCCTTTCGGCACCCTGATTTGACATGTACATACTGTGGGAGGACAGGCCACTTGACGCAGAGCTGCTTTTCGGGGATGTGGGACAGTGGGTTCTCGCAGCCGCAGAAGATTGACCGTGCTCGTTCACAGGCGATATCAGCATCGCCTATACGGTTAGCTCCCGCGCACCCTTCTTTCAGACCTCCGGTATCACAGATTAGACAGCCTCCACGGCCCTTGACACAGTGGTCGAACCGGCCACAGCAGGCTCGAGTTCATGCATTGACAGCTGAGGCAGCTGCAACACTAACTTTTCAGCATTCAGCCTTCGAGGTCACAGCCCATATTGGAGGTACTCCTATTCTTGTGATGGTGGACACTAGTTCCACGATTTCTTTGATATCACGTGCTGTAGTCAGGCGTCTTGGGTTACAGACTATTACCATGGATAGGGTGCGAGTACTTGTAGCTCATGGAGATTATTCGAATGTTACCCAGATGTGTGAGGGTTGTTTAGTTGATCTGGGAGGCAGGACGATGGCTCTTGATCTTGTCGTCGATCCCTCGTTCGTTTATCTCGACGTCATTCTTGGCATAGACTGGTTGACTGCTGGGAGGGCCGAGATTGACTGCGAGGCTCGTATGGTGACGGTGTACGAGCCTGAGGGCACGCCTTTCACATTTTCAGTGCGGGTAAATCTCCCTTTCCACATACTTAGTTACGCCACTTTATTGCGCGACGCTGGTGCCCAGATACTTGAGCATATGCCCGTCATTTTCAAGTTCGGAGATCTGTTCAGGAAGATCCCTGATCTGGTTCCTGGTTCTACGCCCGTCTCACTGTCGACGTATCGCATGGCACCATGTGAGATGGAGGAGTTGAGGACGCAGATTGATGGTCTGCTAGAGCTTGGCCTTATACGGCCTAGCGTGTCTCCTTGGGGAGCACCGGTCCTATTCGTGAGGAAGAAGGACGGTTCGATGCGATTGTGTATTGATTATCGCAGGCTGAACCAGGTCACGGTGAAGAACAAATACCCTTTACCTAGGATCGATGACTTGTTTGATCAGTTGAGAGGAGCGCAGTACTTCTCGAAGATTGATCTTCAGTCAGGATATCATCAGTTGCGCGTCAGGGATGAGGACATGTAGAAGACAGCATGCAAGACTAGTTTTGGCCACTACGAGTTCCTCGTGATGTCATTTGGTCTCACGAACGCACCAGCCATGTTCATGGATCTGATGAACCGGGTATTTCGGCCTTTCCTCTATCGATTCGTCGTTGTATTCATTGACGACATTTTGGTGTACTCCAGGAGTCGAGAGGAGCATGAGGAGCACTTACGTTTGGTTCTAGATACGCTCAGACAGCATCAGTTGTTCGCACAGTACA
Source organism: Magnolia kwangsiensis (assembly GCA_037074715.1). Taxonomy (NCBI): domain Eukaryota; kingdom Viridiplantae; phylum Streptophyta; class Magnoliopsida; order Magnoliales; family Magnoliaceae; genus Magnolia; species Magnolia kwangsiensis. Next base: position 79,877,319 of record CM073572.1, read on the forward strand.
AGAGGTGCGACTTCTGGAAGCAGGAGGTGAAGTTCCTGGGACACGTGGTGTCCAAGGATGGCATGGCAGTTTGACCTGTCTAAGGTAGCTGCGGTGCAGGACTGCGAGCAGCCTGATTCTGTCACTGAGGTGAGGAGTTTCTTGGGTCTCGCTGGTTACTATCGGCGCTTTATATAGGACTTCTTGAAGATCGCGAGACTCTTATCTCAGTTGACACGGAAGGACGTGAAGTTCGCCTGGAATGACAGGGCGGAGTCAGCTTTTCAGGAGCTGAAGGACAGACTTACGTCCACCCCTGTGCTAGTATTGCCAGAGCAAGGGGTTAGATACACTATATACACTGACGCGTCTAGCGTTGTTTCGGATCGTGTCCTTATGCAGAGGGACAGGGTAATTTCGTATTCCTCGAGATAATTAAGGAAGCACGAGGAGAATTACCCTACACACGACCTAGAGTTGGCAGCCGTTATATTCGCACTGAGACTCTGGAGACATTACCTCTACGGAGAGGAGTTCGAGCTCTTTTGCGACCACAAGAGCCTCAAGTACATATTCAAGCAGCGAGACTTGAATATGAGGCAGCGGCGATGGATGGAGACGTTGAAGGACTTCAAGTTTGAAGTCTCTTACCATCCTGGGAAGGCGAACCTTGTGGCTGATGCATTGAGCCGCAAGAAGGCGATAGAGTTTGCGGCTCCGCTGATGGTTGCTGAGTGGGATATGGTTGAGTTTTTACGAGACTTTGAGCAGAAACTCACCATAGAGGAGCCGTTTGAGTTCATCGTACATGTACAGGTGCAATCCCAGATCGATGACCTAGTCATCGAGGCGCAGAGGGACGATGCGCATCTGACTGAGCTTCGAGAGCAGGCCAGTGATGATGTAGACGCCGACTGGCGAGTTGGTATGGATGGGGGCTTACGTTATCGTGGCCGCCTATGCGTCCCAGATATCCCTGACTTGAGACGAGAGATTCTCGAGGCTGCGCATTGTACTAGACTCCCGATGCATCCAGGCAGTACGAAGATGTATCGTAACGTGAAGAGGACGTATTGGTGGGAAGGTATGAAGACCCACATAGCAGAGTTCGTGTCTCGTTGTCTTACTTGTCAGTAGGTAAAGGCAGAGCATCACCGACCACCTGGACTTTTGCAGCCTATGCCGATCGCAGAGTGGAAGTGAGATTTCATTTCCATGGACTTCATTTCTGGGTTGCCGAAAATGAGGAAGGGACATGATTCCATTTGGGTGATCGTCGACCGTCTGACGAAGTCGGCGCACTTCCTACCGATTAGAGTTACGAACTCTGCAGACGAGCTGGATAGATTGTACATCAGAGAGATTGTGCGTCTGCATGGAGTTCCGCTGGAGATCGTGTCGGACAGAGACACGCGGTTCACTTCTATTTTCTGGACTCGCATTCAGGAGGCTATGGGTGTGAAGTTGAAGTTTAGTACTGCCTTCCACCCACAAACAGACGGACAGACAGAGCGGGTGAATCAGATCTTAGAGGACATGTTGCGAGCTTGCGCATTGGATTTCAAGGACAGTTAGGATGATTGTCTTGCATATGCAAAGTTTGCGTACAACAACAGTTTTCAGGCGAGTATCGGTATGGCACCTTATGGGCGAGCTTGTTGCGCACCGCATTACTGGATAGAGGTTGGTGAGCGTAGCTTGATTGGCCCAGAGTTAGTGCAGGCGACGTCAGAGAAGATTGATATTATTCGACGTCGGCTTCTTACAGCGCAGAGCAGACAGAAGAGTTACGCCAATACGAGACGGAGGCCACTAGAGTTCACAGTTGGGGATCATGTGTTTTTGCGAGTTTCCCCTATGAAGGGAGTCCTTCAGTTCGGGAAGAAGGGGAAGCTGGCACCGCGATTCATTGGTCCATTCCAGATCCTCGATCGTGTGGGAGCGGTGGCTTACCGACTGGCTTTACCCACGCCTCTCGTGAGCGTTCACAACGTATTTCATGTTTCTATGCTGAAGAAGTACGTTGCTGATCCTTCCCATATCATCAGATGGGAGCAGGTGCAGTTAGGAGAGGATGTTACTTATATCCTGCGACCGACACGTATCCTAGACAGGAAGGAGCAGGTACTGCGTAACAAGGTGATTTCCCTTGTGAAGGTATTGTGGACGCATCACTCTGAGGAGGAGGCTACCTGGGAGACAGAACCCGAGATCAGAAAGAACTACCCACAGCTTCTCGAGGAGTACGAAAAGGCACAAATTTCGAGGACGAAATTATTTGTTAAGGGGGGTAGATTGTAACGCCCGTGAAAAATCCATACTTAGGCTCGAGTACCAACTCGACCCGAAATTGCGTAGAATTAATTCTTTTAGAAAATATGACTAAGTTAGCTAGTGCAACGCTGGAGTGGCTGGGAAATAGTCCCTGATCACTTTAAATACGTTCTACAAGACCCAAATCGAGTAGAACAAACGACTCTATAATACTCTATAACCTCGGATCGAACTCTAAGCAGGTTTGTTCTCTGGACCGTTTTGAATTTTTGTATTGGATCTAGACCGCACGTCGAAAGTCCGATACCTCCTATCTTAGACCGTTAGAACCGCCTAGTTGGACTTGACACTCATTTCGAAAATCAAGTCAAACCGATAATCATAGGCTATTTCATTGAGCCCGGACCAAAGAGAGTGCGAATAGGGACAGAATTGGAATTTCAAATTCAAATCTGGCACACGACTTGACGCGTCAGTATTAAGCGTTCTGACCGTCAGAATTCATCCAGATTACACCCTCGGATCAGGAAAAATTTCTATTTTATATCATGAGACTTTCAGCCCTGATCTACGTGCGGTGACCGCTGAACTGAAACTGGTCCGCCACGTACGATCTGCGAACCCTGCCGGACTGAAAACTTAATACTTACTATATCTGGTACGCATGAGCTTAAGTCCGATCGCATTCGACCAGGGGACCACCAGAAAGCATTTTTTGGACCGAAACAGCCCCGAATTGGATATGCACTAAGTAAACTTCGTTCCGGATCCTGTTTTCCGCATTTTTAAGCTTATAAAAGGGGTTGAAACCCTCATTCCTCTCTCCCATCCGAAAATTGCAAAACCCTAGCTTTGGGAGAGAGAAAAGGAGAGAGTTTGAGAAAGAGAGTAGAAGGATTTTTCCCGCCTTCGTGTCGCTGATTGCACGTGCTTCAGCAACTCTTCCCAATCACCTGGCCGATGATTTCTCCACTTTTTCAGGTATGAAACGACCCTAAAAGTTGCTGATTTAGGGATTACTTGGATTCGTAGCGTGTTAGCTAACGTACTTCGTAAAACAGGTTCTCCTACTGCCGTAGACGAAGCGTATACGCTCCGTTCGAATTCACGAGTCTACAAGAGACTAGGTGAGGATTTTAGACGCTTTGATTGACGGTTTACAACGCTTTCAATGTCGTTTAATAGTAGATTATTGACGGCATCGCCGTTTGACATGTACAACATGCTCTCCATTTCCTGTTTCGTAAATTAACGAAGAATATGAGATTTAGGGTATTTTAGTCATTTGTAGGAAGTACAGATTATGTTCATATTTTTTCTGATGTGATTGACATGGTTTGTTGTCGCATTAGGAAGTTAGGAATACGTGCATAATTAGTTTGGCGAAGAGATTCGCCTAATTACGCACTTCGGGTCGACATACTATATGTAGACTTAAGTGTGTAGTGTATGTGTTTGTATAAATGCTTGTATTAGTATGTATTGAATTAAATGATGTTATGAATTAGTTTGAGATGGATTTTTCAATTAATATGCTGACCTAACTAATTTCCTACATGTTGACTATATGCATGATTTCATTACATGCATGAAATATGTGTTTGAAGATTTACTTAAGTTGAATGTTATAACATGTGTTAACATGCTCACATGATTGTATTTTAATTCCAATATTCCTACATAAATCGCTGATGTGATTCCATAATTGTTTGGGACTATACTTATTCCAGGCAGTCGGTAACCGATCGAATTCGTGGCTGGCTGGTATTGGCCACGAACGACGCGTCGATGAACGCGATTCGTGTTTGGAGTTGGCGGCAGTGGTTAGGCCACGCGAAGTGTTTTACGCACTTCATGTCGTTCGACTTAAGATGCGATCGCGCTAGTCGAGCCCGTCAAGTAACCCGACTGGCCGATGTATGTTCACCCTGTATGAGTCATAACTGCTTGAACCTAGGGTACTGAACTTACCATTGTAAACCCTGTTAACCATGGTACCTTGATCCACGAAGACTCATGAGCCGGGTATGGTGGTATGGGACACCGTGGTCGAGCTGTCGGCCTACGCTGGGGCCACAAACCTCCCCGTAGTGACCAATGAGCACCTAGACTCGTGAGCAGATTATGGTGGTATGGAACACTATATTCTAGCTATCGGCCTACACTGATCAGGCGACGAGTCCTTTGTAGTGACCGCGAGCGTATTCTGAGTCCACGGGAGGCGACGACCCTTCCGTTGCAGTAGAGTACGGTAGGCCTGTATTGATAAGGTGATGGGGGAGCGGTGCAACGAGTGCGAGCAACAGCCGTGGCAGCCCTTGCAGTGACCTACAAAATATACATCGTATGAGACTACTAGGAGTGACGACCCTAGACAGGATCTGTGTTGGGATTCATACAAGGGAAGTACCTTAGTTTCCCAATCTTGCTGTTTGAATGGACTAATAACAACTCGAAAATCATATCACCATGCCATTGTATGTGCCTGGAAGATGTGGAGCACTTGAGGGTCGATTGCATGCCGCGGTCGTAAGATGTTGCCGTATGAGGTTGATCGTCGGTGAGGGTATACATCACGTCATGTCATCTTGCATTAACAACAGTATTAGGATTGTCTGATTTACTGCTTTACTATTATCGCATGATTGAATTGTGAACATGCTAATCTTTGCTCAATGATTCCACTGAGTTGATCACTCACTCCCACGTTACGGGATGGTGTTTGCAACACTCACCAGTCCCTGTTGTAGATGCAGGTGAGGCTGAGATCCAGGAGGTAGAGCCAGACTTCGACGAGGACCAGGATGAGTTCTTGTACTTGCAGTATCATGATGACTTTGCGTAGATGACCTGGATTGATGGGACTTCAGTGGGACCATTTTGAACATTTACTTTTGTTCATGTATATGTATATGAGACTCAGAGATGTATTCATACTTTAGAGACAGATGAGATTTACTTTGTTTTTCCATACAGTAATATATATATTGTTTAGTCTTCCGCTTGCTTTTATCACTGGATCTGAAGTATGAATTGCAGTTTTGGTATACTTTTACTCATGTGAATGCTTTAAATCAGACAACATTGAATCATAATCATTTTTGTTGCATAAGTGACGGTCTGGAACTCGGGAGTTGAGTTTATACACGACCCCCGATTTTCAGGGTGTTACAACTAACAATATAGTAGAATACGAAGCATGCATCGCCGGTCTAAGAGAAGCCATAATCCTTAATGTGAAGAAATTATGGGTCTTCGAGGACTCGCAACTCATAATCAATCAGACAAACGGTGACTGGAAGACCAGGGATGAGAAGCTAATGCCATATCATGTCTATCTGGAGAACCTAATGGAGGAATTTGAGAAAATCACGTTCTCTTACATGCCCCGGGCCAAAAATCAGTTTGCAGACGCTTTGGCTACTCTCGCTTCGATGATAGAGATCCCAAAAGGAGTTGCTGAATGGAAACTCACTGTTGAACTCCAAGAGGAACCTGCATTCTTCCTACGAATCAATGAAGATGATCTCCCCTTAAACAATTGGTCATGGTACACAAACATCAAAGAATATCTCGAGCACCAGAAGTACCCAGAAGGAGCAACTCTGACAGATCGTCGCACCATACAACGACTGGCGCCGCAATTCGTAATTACCGGCGGTATCCTCTACAAGTGATCCTTCAATCAAGTCCTTCGCTGCCTGGATGAAACAGAAGCAATGCATGTCATGTCAGAAATCCATGAAGGACTATGCGGCCCACACATGAATGGGCACATGATGGCGAAAAAGATCTTATGACTTGGCTACTATTAGCTCACAATGGAGACAGATTGCTGCAAGCATGTCAGGAAATGTTTCAAGTGTCAGGAACATGCAAACCAGATCCATGCCCTTACATCCAAACTCTACAACTTGGCATCTTTATGACCCTTCTCTGTATGGGGGCTAGACATCATCGGTCAAATTAGCCCTAAAGCTTCAAATGGGCATGAATACATCCTGGTAGCAGTAGACTACTTCACCAAATGGATAGAGGCAGTATCCTACACCACCATTGCAGTATCTCATGTGGTCAAGTTTATAAAGAATAACATCATCAGCCATTATGGGGTTCCTCAGGCCATCATTACTGACAACGGAACCCCGTTCGTCAATAAAAGGATGGGCGATTTCCTCGACAAATTCAAGATCCAGCGCCATCAATCAAGCCCCTATCGTCCCCAGATGAATGGTGGGGTTGAAGCGGCAAACAAGACCATCATCCATATACTAGAGAAGATGATGAAAACATATCGCGACTGGTCAGAGATACTTCCCTACGCACTTTGGGCCTATCGAATGTCTGTACGATCTGGTATAGGCGCAACTCCATATGAGCTTACATACGGAATGGAGGCGGTACTACCAGCTGAGATCGAAATCCCATCACTACGGATATTGCTAGAAAGAGAAGTCGATGAGGGTGAGTGGTTACAAGCAAGATACAATCAATTGCATCTGGCAGATGAAAAACGCATGCGGGCGCTAAGCCACTCCCAATGTTATCAAAGAAGGATCGCTCGGGCCTACAATAAAAGGGTCCGCAAAAGAAGTTTTAAAGTCGGCGACATGGTCATGAAGCGTATCTTGCCACTGCACCTACCAGATCCCAGAGGAAAGTTCAAACCCTCGTGGGAAGGACCACTGATCATCCGAGAAGTGCTCCCAGGAGGTGCCCTCCAGCTCACCAGTCTGAAGGAAGAAAATCTTCCCGAGCCCATCAACGCCGACAACGTAAAAATATATCACAGGTAACCCTACCTGACTTTGTCAATGATTACAATTGCAAAGTTGCACCCATCATTTCCCCACCCAAAAAATAAGAGAAAAAGGGGGTATATCCACCACTTCTCCCATCAGAAAAACTCCAATCGTCTATCCCCAAAATAAAAAATAAAAAAAAAAAAAAGAGAGAAAAGAAGCAAAAAAGAATAAGAGAACATAAAAGCAAAAGTAAAAAAAAATATCAGAAAATAAGACCCCAGAAAGAATAAAACAAATCCCTCTCAAAATTTTTCCCTCATAAACAGCTTACGATTGTACTCAAAGACAAGGACAGGATAGTAATCAGTTGGCCGACAACGAAGGAAGTCTCTCCGCCTCCTCCATCACCCCTGGCGCACCAAAAAAATAAAAAATAAAGGACATGCCTAAGCAAAAGGGGCGAGTTGAAAACCCGAAAGGGTGACTCGAGTAAAAACAGCGGGCATGTAGCGACTTGGTGAAAACCTGAAAAGGCGTCAAGGGTAAAAACAGCATAGCTGCCAAGGGGTAGGCAAGATCAAAAGCTCGGGACATAGCGAAAATCTGAGAGGACGCTACGGGCAAAAATGACGAGAAAAAGCTGGACGTAGTGAAAACGTGAGAGGACGCTACAGGTAAAAACAGCAAGAAAAATAAAAAAATAAAAAATAAAAGTGCAAGTACAGAAAAGGCCAAAGCAATAAGTGTCCCAATGAGATACAAAGGAAAGATCAGCTACGGATCAGTTCTCTATCAGACTCTGCTCAAATCCGCGGGATGTGATCCCAAACACCTTCTTAGGGAACCAAGACCTTAAAGACACAATCTAGGATACAGTAAACAACATGGGTTGAGCCCAAGATTCTGATCCCAGTCATCCAAAACACGAATCCAAACACAAGTAAACATTGACATTTGGTATAAATAAAAATTTTCTTTCATTCCTTTAAAATTTTCTTGCAAGTATTTTTCAATTTTCAAAAAATGGCTAAAAATACCAAAAAATAAAGGTTTCAGGCACGCAAAACAGTTGGTCGAAAATCAAGCATCGCAGGTAAGCTACTATCCCTCATACATCGACAATCTCTGCCTAATCTTTTCTATCTCCATGCGCAGGTAGAAGGCCTCATCCCTCTCCAGGTGGTGTGTCGCGAGCATACTCTCATCATATCGTCGCCCCACTGCCAAACGACGAGCCATGTCCTCGCATGTGTGTCGGAGGACATCAATCTCGCTGATCAAGTGGCCATAAGTGGCCAATAAGAACGAAGGATCAATGAAGGGTCGCTCCTCAAAAGCCTCAAACGAGTCGACAACACATGAAGAGGATGAAGTAGTATCACCCACCATGTCCTGATCAGCAGCCGCATCCTCCAAGTGTCAGCCCGGAACCTGTCGATAAAGAGATTGCTCCACAACCCACCTCTAATACGGCACGGTGGCCAAAGGGGGAGCCCAGGACTCAAGCTCTAACATCGCCGCATCCAAGGACCCCTGTCAGGAAATCCTAACCTGTCTGTACAAGGTAATCAGGTCGGAAGGAAAAGAAGCATGACCAAATCCAGAAAAGGCAAACTCTAGGATGTCCTGCTAAAAGCCAAACTGACGAAGAAATCGCACAGGATGATAAGAGCAGTATCCCCGAAGGCCTAACAACAGCAAGGGAGTGCGAGCTGCACTGCTGATCAGCGGCGGGCGACAGAGCAAGGTAGCCTCCTAGTTAACCTCTCATCCCTGAATCTAAGAGAGCATGTGGCGGTACAATGGCTCAGTGGCCTCAGCACCAGAGGGAAGGCCATCAAGTAGCAAAGACAACACATCATTGCGGCGGGAATCAGGCTAAGTAAGCACAGGGGTCATACAAAGATGTTCCCATAACCACACCTGGGGAGGAGTAAAACCAAACTTAAGTTGCAAGAAAAAAAAAGAGAGAAGGGAGCAGAGTAAAGAGTACCTGAAGGAACGAGCAGCAACCCCACAAGATGCGGGTACGTCCGAGAGAGCACTCAGTCAGCCCTAAGAAGAGCTCCGCCAGCACCACGAAAATGATGCTCCTGAGATGCAATATACGACGGAATACGTCCAACAAAGCTCCCAACGACGACTGCCTCCATCCTAAGAAGAGCAGCTCGGCCAAGACACAAAATATCAACGCATTCAGGCACTGAAGCTGACGATCGGATCCGGGGGTACCTCGAGAAGTAAAGCAGCGGTCATACAACATCTCAAGTGACAACTCGCCAGCCCCACCCTTTGCAGTGGGAAGAGCCGTAAGAAATCCAAACCAGGTGATCAGATCAGAAGAACAAACTGGCTCAGATGAAGGAACATAGGGTTCCCGAGTAAGAGACAAACCAGACAGACGAGAAAACTCCTCCAACGACTGGCCCAACTCCAAGTCATTAAAGGAGAACAGATTCAAGGATGGAACCCAATCATATAGTGCCGCACTCAACAACCGCCAATCTAGGTGGACTTGATGTAAGTGGAGAACCTCTCGAAAATCCAAGGAGCTCAACTCAAAGATCTCGGACTCGGTCAAACTCTCAATTCAGAGATGCAATCGCTCGGAACATATACCACGAGGCTGCAACCAATAGGTCCAGATAGGTACGCCCTCAACGATCAAGATCCCTGAATCAGCAGGAGAGTCATCAAAAATGGACATCCCCTCGTCTAGTAAGTCTATCTCATGGTGACGGAAGAAGTCAGCATCTCCTAACGCATCACTTAGAGTGTCCTGAAAAGCAGCAACAGGCGGGCCCAAGCCGCCAATAACTGCCACCTCAGGAGCTGACTGGAACATACATGCCCCAGGAACCGTAGCACCCGTAGAGCTGACAAAACCTGTGCCATGAACATCGATAACAGCTGCCTGTCCCATCCTCTCCTCAAAATTTATGCCAAAAATTTAACCTAACTCATCCATGGGAAGTCCATCATGAGTCAGATCCAAGCCAGCCAAATCGCCCGGATAAGGCCCACCACCCCGCCAGGTCCGATCCATCTCATCCATGACATCCACTACCGCAATGCCACCATCCACACCACCCATAGTCATTAATCCATCAACCAAGTCATCCCTCAATATCATCATACCATCCCCACCATCCAACCCATTCATCACATCAATAAAACCTAGAGGCCCACCTTAAATAACTCCATCAAATCCATCTAAGCCATCCATCCTTGCTAAACTCACATCCATAAACCCTAGTGGCCCATCCAGCGTGGATCTATCAAACCCATCAAAACCTTCCATCCCATTCAAACCAACCTCACATCCTCCATTAATGGTGGTAGGAATGTCATAAATAGCATTGACCTCTTCAAGAGGACCCATTCCCACCCCACCATCCTCCAATGATTCCTCCATAAAAGATCTCCCTCCACTATTTATGGATCCACCAACCTCATCATCACCCATAAATCCACCAATACCCTCATCATGGCTGGCCATAATCAGCACCGAAAAGGAAAAAAGAGGACAAAAGGGGAAGAGGACAAAGAGAAGGAGACAAAGGAGATGATTGAACGGACAGGGACAACAAAGAATGTCCGAAACAAGTCAGCAAGAATGAACAGGAAGAGGAGATGGTCGCTGGAAGAAAAGATGAGCGAAGACAGAAAGATACGACAAGCTAGTCATCATCAGGAAGATATGCATCAGTATCATGGCAATGAAAGTGAGGCCCCAAGATCCCTCCTCCAGCAAAACACGCACCGCCGCCAAGGGCATAGCCAGGCTGTAAAATCGGGCCGATACCATACTGCTCACACCAGGAGCTATACTCTCTAGATGGATCTATGAAGGTGCTAGCGTTATAGCCCTCCAGTGCAGTAGTCAGTTCTCTCTCAGGCACCGATCTCCAATCAGAAGGACCAGATGGAAGACTAAGTGGTACCATGGGACTACCGGTCAGCTGCCAAAAAAGTCTCTCTCCCAAATATCATTTCGTCACACGAGGATCCTCAAGAATACGGTGTCGACAAGAAGCCTAAAAAGCTTCCTGGGCCCTAGGAGTAAGTGCCGCATTTGATCGAAAATACGGTCTGGATAGGAACTGCAAAAAAGAAAATCGGAGATTTGAGCAAAAAAGGGGCAACACATGGGCAATGCAGGAAAGGGAAAGATCACTCACATCACTCGAAACAAGGGCATCGACGTTTGACCTCCAGGCAAGGTCAGAAAATAAAAGCGTACGGCTGCGGTTATCCTTATACCACAGCATCATGCGAGGAAATGGAGGAGAATGGTCGATCAAGGTGGGGGCCAAATGTGGAAAGTGGTCGAAGAAGCAGACCTACATAAATCACGGTCAGAGGAGGACAAACCAATTCATCCCCAGTGAAAATATTACAAAAAGCGGAGATCAAAGAGGGCACCTCGATGACGGGGTAAAAGCCAGTCAGGGATCGGCTGATACAACAGCTGGTCTTGTCCAGCCCTTCATACAAGTGGGCCAGGAGGGCTGCATTCTAATTGTACGGTGTGAAAAAGGTGATATCTGCCACGAGTGACAGCAAACGAGAACTCACCAGCTCATTCCCGTGACAGAAAATCATCGCATCCATAATGTACAAAATTAGGGCACGCGCCTTCACCACAGCCGCTACTTCGGTTTCAGGGATATGCCTGGCAAAGTTCGATGATAACCAGAGGAGTTTGAAGCGAGGACCAGTAAAGTCCGCTGCGTCAGGCATCATCCCCAGTAGACTCATCCAATCCTCCTCAGAAGGCACCAGAAGGTCATCCTCAAAAGGGACGGACCCCCCATCATATCGAAGGCCCAGCTGCATGTATACGTCATGTGGGGTAATACCCCACTCTCTAAAAGGAAGCTAGAAGGTATGGGTCTCAGGGTGTCACCTCTCAACCAGAGCAGTTAAGAGAGACATGTTTGTCCGACTCAGACGGACCCGAAACAGGTGAGAGAAAGGGGTCCGCTCCAGAACCTTGAAGAATAACGGTTGTGGATCCTCGAACCAATTAGGCCAGTGCATCCTGACCCCACGCCCTCTAAAAATAGCAGGCGCACCACCTTCTCGGGCAATATCGGACAAATGACGGCCCTCACGAGGTACATAACATGGATCAGGTGACTGGTAGGAGGAGCTAACCTCATTTTTATCACGACGAGGCATGCTGCATAGATAAGGTGCACAAGTAAGTATACTCTAAAGGCCTATGTCCAAGACTCATTTCAAAAAGCCCATTCCAAGGCCCATCTCAAAAGGCCTATTACAAGGCCCATTTCAAAAAGCCCATACCAAGGCCCATCTCAAAAGGCCCATGTCCAAAAAAAGCCCATGTCCAAAGCCCACATTTAGGCCCATGTTCAAAGCCCATTTCAAAAGCCCATTTTAAAGCCCACGTCAAGACCCACCAGGCTCATGATTCAAGGCCCACCAGGCACATGCCAAAAGCCCCAATACACATTTCATAAGTCCATCCCTGCATCTGGACTAGTCAAGGTCATGATGTGGGGCCCACTCTGAAAATCTCATCCACCCATCATTCAAAAAAAAAAAACATCACTTTCACCGCGTTCATGCATCTAGACCGGTCAAGATCATGATATGGGGCCCACCTGAAAAATTTCACCCATCCATCATCCACCATAAGCAACCAATCATCATTTACATCTTCCATACGCACAAATAGGCCCCAAATCATCAATCCGACGGTCCAGATCATCACCAATAAAAAAAGGAGAAAAGTAATGAAAAAAGTAAAAAAATAAAGGGTGGGGCCCCTTTCCTTATCACACCTCACTCCACCAAAAAATAAAATATAATAATACAAATAGTAGTCCAGCCAACCATCTGGCCCGAACAAAACAATTTCAACAAAATTCAACGGTTCAGATCCAATCAAGGTGATCCAATGGCCCCGATCACAGCCTTCTCTAAACTCTAAGAAGAAATTCAACCCATCAAAAGCCCCTAAGATGACCGGCCCAACATGGTACAACAAGAGTTCAATGGTCAAGATTACCTGAAATGGAAGGAAAGGGGAAAATATAAGGACAATAGGCTTGGAAAACCCCTCCAAAAATAGCTCCAGGGACCACAATGGGTCCCTGGACGTCCAAATGGAAGATTCAAATAGAGGAGAAGGCTGCACCGAACGGACCAGTGCGTGGCTCAGACCGATGGACAAAATGGGCGACCGGTGGTAGCTGGATTGCCACCCGCGGCAGTCTGACCGCCGCCCGACCAAAAATGTGCATGGGGCAGCGGGCTGTCCCCCTAAGGTTGTTGCAAGTAACCAGTTTTTTCTTCTAACCATTGGACAGTACCCAAAAATTTTCAAAAGATAAACCTAAAATCTCAGAGGTTTTCAAAAATGGTCCCGAATTTTTAAAAGTTACAAAAACAGTTTTCAAGTCTTCAACAGTTGCCAAAATAGTCCTTGAGCCTCTAACAGCTGCCAAAATAGTCCCTAAGCGTTCAGAAGCCACCAAAATAGTCCCCAATTCTTCAAAGCTTACCAAAACAGCCTCTTTTTTCAAAAAAATAAAAAATAAAAAAATCCCAAAAATTGCCAAAATAAGCACATAATAAATCCATAGTGAGTATAACCTTAAAAGCGTCCGCTTCTTCTAAGCCATTAGCCCCATTAAGTTATTAGTGGAGGCCATCTGTCTTTTTTACAATAAAACCGGAAGACGACGCCCTCCCGTGAGATTGGACGGATGTTTCAAAAAATCTTAAAAAATACCTCAAATAAAAACTGTTAGCCCCACCAACTCAACGGTGGAGCTAACGCGACTGTTTACTTGTGCAAATAAAAATCGAATGACGACGCCCATCCGCGAAATCGAACGGATATTTCCCAAAAAATTCAAAAAAATATATTTTCAAATAAAATCCCCAAGGAGTCTAGCTCCAAAGGGAATAGCGTTCAAAAAAGGTTTTCAAAACCACACACGGCACGCGGTACACTGAGGAATCTTCCATATTCTCCAGTTGCAGCCAGTGCACATAGCTAAATAAGATTCGATCTCTTCCGATTCCCCAGTGGATGATCGAATCCGTACATGATACAAGTACGATTGACACAATTTCTATATCTGGACAGTCGTACGAATGCTAGTAAAATGAGTGGATCTACCTCTGGAAAGAATAATCAAACTCGAAGTGGCAACAATCCATTGTAACCAAAGTATCAGAATCAGCAGACTGTATGGCAAAAGTGTATGCCCCGAAAATCGGGGGTCGGCTAGAAACCCAACTCCCGAGTTCCAGAACATCACTTATGCAACATTTTCAATAATGGATGAATGTCGTCAGTAACAGTACATAAAACATGAGGTGGATTAAGCCAAAACAGCATATCATACTCCAGACACAGTTAAATTAGCAAGCGGAAGACTGTGATAAATACATCAAATATATAATTGATTGTAAGTCTCCAGAGTGTGAACATGTTACCAGGTTAAACATATACATGTATACTCCAAAGATGAACAAAAAGAATATACATGAGTGCTCCAAAAGTATAAAAGAAAGACAAGTGTCATGGCGCCTAATCAACCTCCCTGTAATCCCATCGATCAAAACACGGAGGAGAAGTCCTCCTCAGCATCATACAAGTCCAGCTCCGCTCCACAAGCAGCGCCCTCATCTGAAACTAAAATAAGGACTGCTGGGTGTCCGGAACACCATCCCGTAACGTGGGAGTGAGTAGCTAACTCAGTGGAATCATATAACAAAGGTTAGCATGTTATCAAATCAATCAAGCGATAATGGTAAAGTAAAAAAAATAAACATTCTTAAATACTGTGATTAATGCATGGATGAAATGACATGATGGATGCCCTCACCGACATACTCCCTCATGCGGCACCATCTGCGTCCGCGGTATGCTTGCGTTCCTCAGTGCTCCACATCTTTCAGGCACATGCAGTGCGATATGAGTAATGATTACCGAGTTGTTATTAGTCCTTTTCATACAGCAGAATTGGGAAACTAAGGTACTTCCCTTATATCATTCTCAACAAGGATCCTGTCTAGGGTCGTCACTCCTAGTAATCTCATACGATGATATATTTCTAGGTCACTGCAAGGGCTGTCAGGGCTGTTGCACGCACTCGTTGCTCCACTCCCCCATCACCTTATCAATACAGGCCTAGTTGTACTCTTGTTGCTACGGAAGGGTCGTTGCCTCACATAGACTCAGAGTACGTTTGAGGTCACTACAAAGGGCTGCCAGGGTTGTTGCTTGCACTCATTGCACTGCTCCCCCATCACCTTATCAATGTAGGCCGACAACTCGAATATAGTGTACCATACCACCATAATCGGCTCACGAGTCTAAGGTGCTCACTGGTCACTACGGGGAGGTTTGTGGCCCCAGCGTAGGCCGACAGCTCGACCACAGTGTCCCATACCACCATGCCCGGCTCATAAGTCTTTATGGATCAAGGTACCATGGTTAATAGAATTTTCAATGGTAAGTTCAGTACCCTAGGTTCAATCAGTTATGATAAATACAAGGTGAACATACAATGGTCAATCGGGTTACTTGATGAGTCCGACTAGCACGAGCGCACGTTGAATCGACCGACATGAAGCGCATCAGCATTTCGTGTGGCCTAACCACTGTCGACGACTCTAGTATGATCGAGTTCGTCATACACATCCTTCATGGCGAATAGAATCCGACCACGAATTCTAAACTGTTACCGACTGCTTGGACTAGAGTATAGCCCCAAGCATAAAGATGTGAACCAGTAATCATATGAGATAAACAAAATTAAAATAACAAGTAATCCAAGCATGTTATTAGCATGTTATAACATACATCAGAAGCAGTTAACCATACATGAGTATTTCACACATAAGGTAATCAATTCAATACAACAAACATGGAGGAATTCATGTACATCATCAAATTAGTTGAGAATCCAATCTCAACTCTAATCTACAACACCATTTACTCAATACTTAGCAATACATACATTTATACAAACTCTTAGACTATACAACACCAACGTACTTGACGTATGTTGATTTCAACATATAATATGACAAATCCTTACATCAAGGAGATGTCTAATGCACAATAATCATGTTCTTACATTCGATACATATGGCAGGCATAAATCATATTGATTTAGGCATTTCAACAAACACTTAGTCTACGCACATTAGTCTACATAGCATATGTCGGCCAATATGTGCATTAGGGCGAATCTCTTCGCCAAACAGATCATATACGTATAACTAGTATAGGTACACGACAGATACTCATGGCAATCACATCGAAAAAATACGTACGTATACAGCATTTCCTACAAATACCTAAAATACCCTAAATCTCATATTTTCCGTACGTATACGAAATGAAAAATGGACAGCAAGTTCTACATGTCAAACAGCGTTCTTGTCAGTAATCTACCATTAAACGGCATTGAAAGCTTTGAAAACAGGTAATCTAAGCATCTAAGATCCGCACCTTAAACCAGAAATGCGTAGTCGTTAGGATTCAGACGATGTGTTTTCGCCAACAGCAGATACGCCACCTATGGCATGAAACAGGTTAGCTAGAACTCTTTTACAGCTAGTTTACGCTTCAAATCAGGTTAGGGTTAGGGTTTTCTTACCTAGAACGAAGCCGGAGTCACCGAAAAAGCGATTTAGAAGGGTGGATTTGGCATGTAGAGCAGCAGGGAAGAATCTCAGGAGAAAGCCCCAACTTCTCCCTCACTTCTCTCTCTTTTCTCTCTTCTCTCTCCAAATTCATATGGAATGAATTAGCAAGGGTTTAAGCCCATTTTATAAGTCCAAAAGCGACAAAAATAGATTTGAGGCCAAGATATACTTATTTTATAACCAAAGTGGGCTTGTTCTGATCCAACGGAGCACTTCTGGAGGTCCTGTTACTAAGTGCGGTCGGACTTAAGCTCTCTAACATTGGATCTAGGTCAAGTAGAGTTTTCAGTCCGGTTGGATTTTCAGATCGACCGTGGCGGACCAGTTTCAGTTTGACGTCTACCAGTACTCGATCAGGGCCACAAGTGCGTTGACATGTAAGGGCCACCTATCCTGATCCGAGGGTAAAATTTGATCTAATTCTGACGGTCAGAACACTTAGAAAATGTCACGCAAGCGACACATGCTAGATTTCATAAATTATATTAATTTCTAACATTTCTCACACTCTTCACTTTGGACTCAAGGAAATCATCGTGGGACATCATCTGGACTTGATTTTTGAGATGATTGTCAAGTCCAACTAGGCGGTCAGGATTGTCTAAGTTTGGAGTAATCGGACTTCTGATGTGTGGTCCAGAGCCGATACAAAGTTTCAAGGTGCTCCCGAGAGCAATCGGGAATAGAGTTTGGTCCTAGGTTTTACGGTATTGTAGCGTCACCTATCCTATACGTTTTGACTCTAGCAGATCTTATTGAAAGTGATTGGTGAGAATTTCATAGGTCATCTAGTACAGCGCTAGTTAATTCTCGTTAGATTTCTAAAGTATCCTTTATTAATTTTTGTTTAAGATGAGATTTGAAGGGTGGAGTGAGGGTGCTTGGAAACGGAAGAAGGAAGAGTTTGGAGGGATAGTTTTTGCCAAAATCAGACGTTTGGGGGGGAAAAGAGAGCTTGGAAGGGTACTTTGTGAAGGAGGTACTAGATTAGAGGGGTTTTAACGGACGACCCACATACCAGGGGGCCACCCTAACCCCCAAACACCTCCGGCCCGAGTGGGGCCCACTGTACCGTGAGGCCTCGCAGGCCAAACTCAATTCCGGAGATGTCCGGCCATCCAGGCATGGTCCCCCTGTCCCCTAGGTCCCAAATATATGTGGGGCCCACCTTAGATCATTATGGATTAGTGTGGGTAGGCCCACGACTCCGTTTGGCCCTATTTCGGGTCATTTTGTAAACTGAAATTATTTTATGCATGGATTTTAGGGTAGGAGAGGCTAATCCATCCAACTAAACTATTTATTCCATGAGATTCCATGATTGGAATGATCGGAAGTCCAATTTATACATATATTTACTATTTATAGTAAATTTTTATTCAAGTATGATTCTCCATCATTTACACATTAAGATCTATGTCTAGTGTGAAAGGACTTCGAAAAAGTTGAAGAATGGGGTAGTGGAAGGAGAGATTCTGAAGGAATTGGATGAAAAGGGGTTTCAGGCCTTGAGACTGAGTGTAAGGGTTGTGGTTGACCTACCACCTAAAGACATTCATTTCTAGGTTTGGAATGGAATGAAACATGGCCTAAACCCTTCGATTGACAGTATAGAGGTGATTTGGGGTCGTTGGGTGTGATCAGGAATGTGCACGGACTCGATCTCGATGACCATTTACAGTGAGTTTTAGTTTAAGTATAGTTCTTCACTATTTAAACTTGAGGATTCGTGTATAATATGAAAGTACTTAGAGAAGTTAAAGAATGAGGTGGTGAAAGGTGAGAATTTGAAGGAAATGGGTTGAAAAGTGATTTCTTTGGCTTTGGGATTGAGTTTTGATAGTGTTATCGTTGACCCATTGCCTAAGGACGTCTAACTCCAAGTTGGCAAAAATTTGGGGTGTTACAAAAAGATTATTCGCACATACCTAGTCCGGGATATCGGAAAAGTTTGATTGAGTCCAAGTCAGCGTAGTGAGTTCCCCGTAAGGCCACACCAATGCGTAGGGCAGCTGACCACTTTAACAATCAAACAGATCAAATACTCATAGGATGATTACGTAGCAAAGGAACGATAGACGAAACAGTATGAGAATCCTCGTAAAGCCATGACGAATGCACAGAGGCCCTTACTTTTCAGACTTACCCTCCGATGCTATTAACAATATGACATGAAAGGGTTGTGATTGGTGATCCGTAAAGCTGCGACGAATGAGCAGGAAGCAATCACAACGTTTTCCTCAACCCTCACGATATGTGCAAGTCATTTCTTTTCCAAACAATCAACTGACAATGATACAATGGCAGACAAAAGATTTGAGTCACTACCCCTTTTTCTGACCAGAAGGGTGGGGTGTCCACTCTCTTTGACCGTCAATTGCTCGCAACCTCGGTCAAAGAGAGGCATCCGTAGACACCCCACCCAAGCTACACTTAGAGAAGGCTAAAACCATCCCGGAACCATGATCATAACTTGAACTAGAATCCTAACCTAAACTGAACCCTGACCCAAAAGTCTCCAATCCGCAACCCAAAACCACAATCCAAACCATTCAACACACATGCAACCCTGTCTATACCCTATACCATGACCTAGATCCTCTTTACCCAAATCGAAACCCATTTTTCTGAGACAAAAAATCCAAAAGGAGACTTTTGGGTGAACCCGCACACTGTACAAAGCTCGCACGAGCGAAACCGGTCCGAACTGAGCCCGGGTAGTAGTCTGACTACCGCATGCGGTACTTCAAGCGCCGCCGCTCGCGGGCCGCATGTGGACAGCTGTCCCAGCGTCCAAAAGTCAACTTTTCTTTAAAATTACCCTCCCAGATTTTACTATTTACCTTTTTACCGCCCCCATAACAAATGAGAGTATGCCATGTGGCATTCCTCTCTCACCAACCAACCATAACTTGCCATGTCATCCATTACCCCCCCCCCCCCCCCCAAACCTAAAAATTACTAGAATGCCATTGGAGAAGGCTATAAATAGCCCTCTCCTCTTCTCATTTCCAGACACCAAAAAAATAACTCTTCACTTCCAAGATTAAGTGAAAAGGAGAGTGAGAGGGAGAGAGGGAGGAAGAGAGTGAGGGTGAGGAGGTGCTCCAAAGCCTTTAAGTCCAGATTTTTCAGCTATCTTCTTAGCCCACTCCTTGCCTTCCTAGCCATCCTGACCTTCCAACCTAGTCTAGTTGATCATGGTTCAACCCACATCTTAGCCTACTCAAGAAATCAAGCCAAAGATCCATTCATTTTACAAGCATCCATCATGACATTTACTCCCTTCTCAACCCCCCTGCTTCTCTAGATCTCTAGTGAACGTATGCTTTGTGGCTTGCCGTACATTGGATCCTGTCACATCAGAAATTCTTAAAGATCTAGTCTATTTTTCTTACCTCCTTTGCATAAACATCATCACATCCACCTTCTAGACACGCCGTTAGACATATGCTCTATAGCTTGCCGAAATCTCGGATCTTGCCGCATCAGAAATCCACGTGTGTGCCTAGTCCTATCTCAGGCACAACATTCATCATCCCTTAGATTATTTTACCATACTAAGTAGAGACCGTAAATTTATACGGGCAAAGAGGGTGCCTAACACCTTCCCTCTTTGTAACCGAGGTCCCTTGCCCGGAATCCTGAATTGCAGACCAGGAGTCAATCTGAGGTAGGAAAATCTCTGGATTTTTCTCACCTTACGTATTTTGTAGTTCTAGCCGACCGCGGGATTTTGAGATTTTTCGACTAGTGGCGACTCCAACATTCATAATCATCCTATCACCCCCAATCAACCATACAAATCACAAATCAACGTGGGTGCCGATTTTTTCAGTGTCTGCAATAACATACGTTCGTTATAATACGTATTAGGGCAAATCCTTTCGTCAAGGAATTGTGGTCTACACAACAATCATATACCCACAATAGTTAATTATGGCGAGCATGAATACACATTCTATACTCATTCAGACATTTTCACAAACAACTAGGCTTCACAATATAACATACACAACGTATATTAGCATAACATGTATTAGGGCGAATCCTTTCACCAAGAAATTGTTACACATACAACTAGCATATATACACGACAATTAATCATGGAAAACGCAATTCCAAAATTCATACGTATACGATCCTTTCTACAATTACATGAAATACACTAAATGCAACATAGTTCATACATAACTGAAATGTGAAACAAACATCGCATTTGGCATGTGAAATAGCATTCACATCAGTAATAAATCATTAACTGACATTAAAAGCCTTGAAAACCATAACCTATACGTATATAGTCTGCACCTTATGCCGGTAAACACGCATCGAACTCAGTTTGTATGTCAAGTCACTGCCTACGACACGAGGGCCACCTATAGCACGCAATAGGTTAGCTATTTCAACACTTAGACTATTTAAAACCCTAGAATGGATTAGGATTATGTTTACTTACCCAAGTACAGTGTTGGAGCTACTAGAAGAACTAAACGAGATTGGCGTTTTAGCAGGTGGATTAGCAGGGAAGAATCCTAGGAATCCACACCAACTTCTCTCTCACTTCTCTCTCTTTACTCTCTTCCCTCTCCTAGGGTTTTCCCAAATTCGTATGAAATATTTGAGAGGGGTTTTAAAGCCCTTATATAGGCTCAAAACTTATGGGAATGGCCCCAGGGCCAAGGTATACTTAAGTTATGTCCAAATCGGGTCTGTTTCGATCCAACAGAGCATTTCTGGAGGTCTCTTTATAGAATGCGGTCGGACTTAAGCTCCCTGATATTGGATCTTGGTCAAGCTAAGTTTTTAGTCCGATCGGGTGTACAGATCACCGTGGAGAACCAGTTTCAGTTCAACGGTCCCTGATACTCGATCAGGGCCACAAGTACATTGGCATGTGTAGGACATCTTCCCTGATCCGAGGGTGTATTTGGGTCAAATTCTGACGGTCTAAATGCTTATAATCGGTTCACAAGCAACACGACTCAGATTACTTAAATTCATATTTAATTTCATAAAAACCTTCACGTTCTCACACACTTCACTCCGGATTCAAGAAAATAGTCTCAGGACATCATCTAGACTTAATTTTTGAGGTTATTGTCAAGTCCAACTAGGCAGTCATATTTTTCTAAGTTCGTCGCTATCGGACTTTCGATGTGCGGTCCAGGTCCAATACGGAGTTTCCAGACGCTCCCGAAAGCAACTGGGTTTAGCGATTGATCCTAGGTTTCAGGGTATTGTAGCGTCAACAATTCTACAAGTTTTCAGTCTTACAAATAGTATTTAAAGTGATTGGTGCTAATTTCACAGGTAATCTAGTTTAGCGCTAGTTAATTCTCGTTTAATTTCTAAAGGATTTGGTCCTAAGTAATCTAGTTTAGCGCTAGTTAATTCTCGTTTAATTTCATACGGATTTTTCTGGGACGTTACAAGTTCACACATACAGAAGTCTATAAATACCCCTCTCCCCTCCTCATTTGCATCATTGGAGAAGTTCGAAAAGTGTTGTGAAGCTCTCAAAGTAAGAGTGGCGCAACAACCAAGTATCCTACAAGACATATCGAAGTGGAACAAAGGATCCCGAGTCTGCATAATTGTAACACCCCGAATTTTTGCCAACCTGAAATTAGACGTCCTTAGGCAATGGGTCAACCATAACACCTTGGTAACCTCTCAGAACCCAATTCCAAAGCCAAAGAAATCATTTAAAACCTAATTCTTTAGAATTTAACGTGAATTAGTCAGCGCTACATTAGATTTTCTGCAAAATTAGCACCAACCACTTTAAATACGATCTGTAAGACCCAAAACCTATAGAATCATTGACGCTATCTTACCCCAAAATTCAAGATCAAACTCTAAACCTATTTGTTCTCAAGAACCCTTTGAAACTTTGTATTGGATCTATACCGTGCGTCGAAAGTCCGATAGCAATGAACTTAAACAACTACGACCGCCTAGTTGGACTTGACAATCATTTCGAAAATCAAGCCCAACCAATATCCTGACACCATTTTGCTGAGTCCGGAGTGAAGAGAGTGAGAAAAAGAAAAATACTTAGAAAATTAAATACATTTTTATAAATCTGGCACGTTTCGCTTACGGATTAAGTATAAGAATTCAGATCGTTGGAATCTGACCCAAATACACCCTCGGATCAGGGAACATTTCCCACTCAAGTCAGTGTACTTGGAATCCTCGATCGAGTCTCAGTGACCGCTGAACTGAAACTGGTCCGCCGCGTGCGATCTAAAAACCCTATCGAACTGAAAACGTAATGTGATCAGGATCCAGCATCCACAAGCTTAAGTCCGACCGCATTCAGTCAGGGGACCTCTAGAAATGTTCTTTTGGATCGGAAAAGACCCGATTTGGCTATAACCCAAATATACCTTGACTTAAAGTCTATTTTGGTCATGTTTGGGCTTATAAAAGAGCCTTAAACCCTTAGCCTTCTAACCCATACGAATTTGGGGAAAACCCTAGGAGAGAGAAGAGAGAAAAGAGAGAGAAAGTGAGAGAGAGTCGGCGTTTCTCCCAGGGATTCTTCCCTGCTGCTCCACGTGCCAAAGCCACCCACCTGCATCATTATTCTGACGATTCCAACTTCGTTCTAGGTAAGAAAACCCTAACCCTAACATGTTTTAAGGCTCCTATGGGTACAAGTATCTAAGTAGCTGACTCACCTTGTGTTGTAGGTTGCTAATCAGTCGTTAATGATGACGTAGAGTTCCTATTCGATTCATTATGCTCCTACAGCGTAAGGTGTGGATTTTAGACTCTTAGATTACCTGTTTTCAAAGCTTTCAATGCCGTTTAATGGTAGATTGCTGATAAGGATGCTGTTTGACATGTAGAACATGATGTCCGTTTTTCATTTCGAATACGTACCAAGAATATGAGATTTAGGGTATTTTAGGTATTTGTAGGAAATACTGTATACGTACGTATTTTGCTGATATGATTGCCATGAGTATTGACCGTGTACCTATACTAGTAATACGTGTATGATCTGTTTGGCGAAGAGATTCGCCCTAATGCACATATTGGTCGACATATGCTATGTAGACTAATGTGTGTAGACTAAGTGTTTGTTGAAATGCCTAAATCAATATGGTTTATGCTTGCCATATGGTTTTAATGTAAGAATATGATTGTTGTGTATTAGACAACTCCTTGATATAAGAATCTGTCATACTATATGTTGAAATCAACATACGTCAAGTACGTTGGAGTTGAGTAGTCTAAGCGTTTGTATAAATGTATGTATTAGTAAGTATTGAGTAAATGGTGTTGTAGATTAGCGTTGAGACTAGATTCTCAACTAATTTGATGATGTATATGATTTCCTCTATGCTTGTTGTATTTCAATTGATTTCCTTATGTGTGAAGTACTTGTGTATGGTTAAATTGCTTATGTTGTATCTTATAACATGTTGCTAACATGCTTGGATTACTTGTTATTTCAATTCTGTTTATCTCATATGATTACTGATTCACATCCTTGCGCTTGGGGCTATACTCTAGTCCAGGCAGTCGGTAACAGTTTAGAATTCGTGGTTGGATTCTATTCGTCACGAAGGATGTATATGATGAACCCGAGTCGTACTAGAATCGTCGGCAGTGGTTAGGCTACACGAAGTGCTTGTGCACTTCATGTCGGTCGATTCGACGTGCGCTCGCGCTAGTCGGACTCATTGAGTAACCCGACTGACCATTGTATGTTCACCTTGTATTCGTCATAACTGCTTGAACCTAGTGTACTGAACTTACCAGTGATAACCCTGATAACCGTGGTATCTTGATCCACTAAGACTCATGAGCCGAGCATAGTGGTATGGGACACCGTGGTCGAGCTGTAGGCCTATGCTGGGGCCACAAACCTCCCCGTAGTGACCAGTGAGCAACCTAGACTCGTGAACAGATTATGGTGGTATGGGACACTATATTCTTGCTGTCGGCCTACACTGATAAGGTGATGGAGGAGTGGAGCAACGAGTGCGAGCAACAGCCCTGACAGCCCTTTGTAGTGACCTCGAGCGTACTCTGAGTCTACATGAGGCGACGACCCTTCCTTAGCAACAAGAGTACAACTAGGCCTGTATTAATAAGGTGATGGGGGAGCGGAGCAACGAGTGCGTGCAACAGCCCTAGTAGCTCTTGCAGCGACTTAGAAATATATCATCGTATGAGATTACTAGGAGTGACGACCCTAGACAGGATCCTTGTTGGGAATGATATAAGGGAAGTACCCTAGTTTTTCAATCTTGCTGTATAAAAAGGACTAATAACAACTCGGTAATCATATTCATATCGCACTGCATGTGCCTGGAAGATGTGGAGCACTAAAGGAAGAAAGCATGCCGCAGACATAAGATGGTGTCGCATGAGGGAGTATGTCGGTGAGGGCATCCATCATGTCATTTCATGCTTGCATTAATCACAGTATTTAGGAATGTTTGATTGCTTACTTTACCATTATCGCGTGATTGATTTGATAACATCATAATCTTTGCTCTATGATTCCACTGAGTTACCTACTCACTCCCACGTTACGGGATGGTGTTGCGCACACCAACCAGTCCCTATTTTAGTTTCAGATGGTGGCGATGCTTACGAAGCAGAGCCGGACTTGGTGATGATGAAGAGGATCCCTCCTATATGCGGTTCTGATCGACGGGATTACAGGGAGGTTGATTTGATGTCATGACACTTGTCATTTTATATTTTTGGAGCACTCATGTATATTCTTTTTTATCATTTTTGGAGTATACATGTATATGTTTAACCTGGTAACATGTTCACACTCTGGAGACCTACAACAGTTCACATATTCTATATATCTATCACATTCTTTCGCTTGCTAATTTAACTGTCTCTGGAGTATAATATGTTGTTTTGGCTTAATCCACCTCATGTCTTATGTACTAATACCGCCGACATTCATCCATCATTGAAAATGTTGCATAAGTGATGTTCTGGAACTCGGGAGTTAGGTTTCTACCCGACCCCTGATTTTCGGGGCGTTACAATAGTTCTTTTATCATTAAGACAGAGGTCATGCACGCCGAAATGCTGTCAAAATTTCTATCGGATTACTTTCCTTTCCTTTCATTATATCATCAAAATGTATTTTGTTTAAGAATCAAGGGAAACATGAGGATGTAAACCAACTTTGAAATCAATAAAAGTATTTGATGATAGATGTTCTTTCAATTTCTTTTGTTAATATTAAATGTATATATCTTACCGCTATACATTCGTTTCTTGTCGAAACAGGTGCCGACCTTAACTTTTGTTGATGACGTCAAGGTTGGATGCTGACCTCGACCTTGGATGCTGACTTCATGCTCGAAATGGAAACATCTAGAGAGAATCTCGCACTAAATATGAGCAGGACTATCCAGCGAGATCTCAACTTAAGATCACGCTAATTGAGACATAATCAGAGAAATAATCAAAAATAAATTCTAACTCCAATACGGGCCCCTACAGTATATCTTATAAATCTACTCAGATGTAAAAATTTCCTAAGAACACCTATAAATACATCACCCCCTTAAAGGGAAAGGTACACATAAATATTTTAATTATACTACACCTACCGTGAGTTCATACACTTGACTTAGGCATCGGAGGGTCCCCGGCCACAACCGGCAACCCTAGTGTCCCTCCATTATCTGTTAATTTGCATGTACCCAACAGCTTGCAAGAGGTGAAACAGGATAGACCATATTTGAGCAACAACGGTGGGTGTTCAATTATAATTGTTTCCTATGGTGTGGTCCATCTAATATTTGGATCCGCCTCATTTTTGGGATTATGCCTTAAAATAAGTTGGCAAACTGGTGGGATGTGTGGATTTCACATATCTCGTGTTTTATTCATATACGTGGGCTCATTGATTTCATGTTCAACAATATTGTTAACATGGCCCATTATGGATGGACCATATAAAAATAAAAATAAAAAATAAATATATAGATGATCCTATTCTTCAAATGAGTCTTTATCAATTAAATATGAAATGTTTTTTTTTATGTCTTTTATTAGTTATTCAATTTAAAGACAGCACTAAAAGGGTTTGATTATTCTATTAAGAAAGATATAGTACATGTTCCATCAATCAAAAAAACCATGTTTGAAAGATATATATGAATCGGCCATAGGTATATCAAATATAATGACATGGCAATAATATATTTTGTCACATACTAACGAGAAAGAAATCGAGACAATAGAGGTAAATGTAATAGATTGTTAATTTTCAGGCATTAACCTGTTACATCCACTTACAGATTTTTTATTTTTATTTTTATTTTTTTAAAAAAAAGAAATGTTTAATTTCAGGTATTAGAACTTTTTCAGACATATTATCAAAAGGATTTTCCACTACTTAAGTACTAAAATTTAGGACTCAAAAGTTTTCAGTGGTAAAATTAATTTTCAACTTTATTTTTAAGTTTCCAAATGGCACCTATGCCAAACACCGTACAACTGTATGACGAAAACGGACCCTTAATCTGGATCGTTTATTTGTACAGACCATTGAGTTCAGGACATTCTGATAGAGGAAATATTCTGGCCCCTATCCATTGTGGGACCCGTCAGATCAACGATGTGGATCACTGAACCACACGCTCCAGCTCTACATAATCACACGGCTACGCAAACTAGACATATACATTTTGCAGAGGCCAAGCTTCAAACAGGCAGCGAGCAACAAAATGGTGAGAGGGAGCAGAACCCTTTTGAAGGAAGCCGGCGTCAACAAGGCCCTCTCCGATCTTCTAGTCTGCCCCCTCTCCAAGCAACCGTTGAGGTCTTCTCTTCCACATCACGAAACCACTCTCGATAGATTCACCCTTTCTTCCTACTTTTGGTCATACACCATGCTACGACTAAACACTTTTGTAATATGGTATCCACCCCAAGTGGAAAAGAAAGGGTGAGTCTATCAATCAGTCGGGTGTAGATATTAATTCACAAAGAGGAAATCCACCGCTCATTTTCTGCTTCTTCTGCTCATTTTCTGCTTCTTCTTTTTTCCACAGGCTGTGTCCAGAATCCAATTCTCTGATCAGCGACGCCCTCGGCGTTTCTTATCATGTAAGTTCACTTCCCTTCTTCTGCAGTTATATTTTCAATATATGCCGTTGGAAATCTATGAATCTTTTTTCGCAATTGCGTGTTCGACAGCTGCGTGTGTAATTGCATTTTCCGTTGCTTGCACGATGCAGATGAGATGACTTATTGGGTAATAAAATCGGCAAACATAGTCGCTTGCCGAGGCGACTGATTCTGTTTGTGGGGCCTAATTCTTTTATCAAGACAATTTATCAGATGGGCTCCACTGGAGATGGACGATGCCCCAAAAAGCCTTCAAGATTGGGATATCGTAATCCTTCCATCAGTGGCTTACAAATGGATGGTTGATGAAATCAAAACACCCTCTGTCTTCTTTTTTCTTCTTTTTTTTTTTTTTTTTGAAGGATTGCATCGGTCAACATTCAGTGGTGAAATTAGAATGGTGGGAATATTCTTCTGTAGTTCTGTGGTTTTTGGAAGAAATGAGGACACTGATGATTGATCCTTTGTGATTGCTTTCGTTGGGCTTACCTAAGTTGGTGGCATTGTTTGAATTATCTCCGATATTATCGTTGTCTCTAGCTTGGCAATTCCGATAACATCGTAGCGATATTGATAACACTGGTAGTATTAGAAATTCCAAGCATCAACAATGTACTGCTAAGTACCGCCAACGAATCAATATTGCCAATATTTTCAATTGTGTAAATCCCATGCGTCGCTTGTATTGCTAATGTATCGATATCGCCATTGTATCGCCAATATTTTCGACTATGTAAATTCTAGGTGATGCTTGTATCACAAGTGTATTGTCGATATTTCAATAATATCGCCAATGTAGAGATATCACAAAAAGTTTGTTTATTAAAAAAATATATATATATTTCAAATTTTTTTTATGAGCGCATTGTTGTATGCAGTTTTCAATTTGCTGCTGCTAATATTGATGATATCTCAATATTATCGTTATCGCAACATGCGCGATATCAAGACCACAATCTTTTGTTTCCTTTCTTGTTGTTGATGATTTCTTTGCAAAATATTGGGGATGGAGAGTTGGATGGGTGATTGGATGGTTAGACTGCTCTTCACAAAGACACATGCTTTTAAGCCCTCATTAAATGCAAACTTATTATATATACATTCTTTTTGCAAAATTTTTATTCCTAAATATGCAAATGTGTATTTTAGCATCTCCTGAAGTTTCATTGAAAATTCTACCGTTTTCCCCATGTTTTCTCACATTTTTGGTTATCAGCGATATTATTGGCGATATTGATATTGTTTCCGTATCCCCGACCAACGAAACTTGTAGCGATACCGATACTTCAAACACTGGTTGGGGGTGCTATCATTGTAGGTATCTTGTATCCACATTCCAGGTTCATCTTTTCCTTGGTCTGTGGGTGATGATTTATACCCATCTCCATATGTAGGACCCTATGAGCCTAGTGACAATGGTTCTAAAACTCTTTGAATGGACTTGAAACTCAGCAGAGTCAGCTTGACTTGGTGATATTTTAAGCTGAGTCATGAGTAAACTTGATTCTTAGACTGACTCGGCCTTGATTTGAGAAGACTTATTGAGTCGACTCTATGCGACTCACTTTGACTTGCACATTCTTTTTAAGTGACACACAGGGTGACCCATTGCTGATCCGAACCGTACATTCATTCATGCAACTAGGGGTAAGCCATTGTGCAAAAATCATGCCAATCAGGTGATCCTAAGCTTCCAATCAACAACATGAAAATGGATACCCAAAATTGGCTAGAGAAACAAAATAGGTCCAATCATCATCATGAAACATATTCTAGATAGATCCTACTTTTTATTTCTTATGATTCTAAAGAAACACTTTGATTTGATGATTCTAACCATGAGATTTATGGCTCATTAACAATGGATGGCTGAAAAAAAATTAAAAATGGCCTTAAGGGTTAGGATCATCTGATCGGCATGATTCTTGCACCATGGCTTGCTTCTAATCGTATGAATGAGTGAATGGTTTAGGTCACCCATGTGCCATTTCCAAGTTTTGGGATGTTGCTAACATCCCCATGAAGGTGGGGACATATTAGCAATACCCTTGTTTTTTAAGTATTTCCCAATTTTCATTGTTATAATTTTATTGTTATTAACTACTGAGTCAACTTGGGTCGAGACTTTCAGTCGACCTGTCCCGAATGAATATCGGATCGAGTCAAGTTTTCAGGTTTTTAAACTATGCTAGTGAAATATCAATGCGCAAGTCAGCTATATTAGGTGTGAACAAAGACTACTCTCTACAAGAAACTCATGTCAAACTCCATTGCATTTTTATCAATTCCTTGCCTTTATTGTTTTGGAAAGTTATGGGGGTCTTATAATGCTAATTGTAGGGTTTTCTTTCTTTCTCAATAAAATTCATTACCATTTTAAGAAATATTGGGCTAAAAGTTGAAAGCTTCCAACACATATATATGTTGGATGTAGCCACAATATATTTGTTTTAGCTGAAATTTCTAGTACATTGTATATCATCTCTGTTGCATATCTGTTGTAGAAATTGTCTATTAAGAAAAATAAGAGCATAAGATTGACACCATATAATGTATAAATACATAAGCATTGTTGGCAATTTTATAGACAATTTGTGGTTATCTGCTTTGGTATTACATTGTACAGCAAATGGAATTATCTGACAAAACCATAAACAAATCAAAGTGAGTCAAATTAGCTCCAAAGCGTCTAACCTATTTCATAAACCCTTTTAACTGAAGCCGGGGCTGATGATACTGATTATTCTTGATGTGTTCATGAAAAGTTAATTATGTATTTGCTCGATCCTGACAACATCTCTTTTCTGCCGTCTCAAATTAGGTTTCAAAACGACAGTGCTAAGGGAATCTGTTCTTTGTACAGTCACAGTCTGCAATGTTTTATTATTCTTAGATATCGTGATATTTAGTGTCTTTAAATTCTAATAAAATTTTTAAAAAAAGGTGATATTTGATGTCCTATGTTTGTGTGTGCTCTTTTATTTTGTAGATAGTTGATGGAATCCCTTGCTTAGTTCCAAAAGATGGCAAGTTGCTTAAGACTGACAACGCATCAAAACCTGACTCTGTTACTGAATTATCCGTTGTGAACAATGAATCTTCGGGAGGAGGTGCACATTGAACAGTAATGGTTAAAAACAAAAGAAAAGACAGAAGGGAAGGAAACCTTATACCATGACAAAGCTTCTTTGTACTTGAAATATTCTTGTCTTGTTTATGCTAAAAGGGTGCGTCATGGGGTACAGTATATTTCATCTCTTACTTTGGTACCATATATTTCATCTCTTACTTTGTTTTAGCAGGAAATTTTGTGGTCCTGATCTGGGTCTTGCTTGGCAGTGGTTTTGTTTTTTTGTAAGCCAGTGAAAGTACAATACCATTTAATTTTTTAATAGGATGCATACACTTCCAGGAGCCGGTTCACTTTCAGATTCACTTTTCTAACAAATGTGTTTGTAGTCCTCTCTCTAGAGAGCTTGGTAATTGCGACTGTTTCTGTTCACTTGCATGATTGTCATGACAGATAAAAGTACTTGGGGAAGGTCATTTTTCTAAAGCATTCTCTTATGATACTATCCAGCCCTGTGAGTAGAAGCATAGGTTGCACTACAGTTAATGGGGTGCAATCATTGTTGTTTTCTCTTGTGAATGAAGTATTAAGTTTATTAGTATTCCATAATCAATGTTATTGGATGTACAATGACCATGGAGAACTTAAAACTATCAAGAAAGTGGTAGCTGATCCTGACATATCAAGTATTTCACAACTCATTTCTATATTTTAGTTTTTGTATAATTGGTAATTTGATTGCTTCATTCCCCATTTCCGTATTTTACTTTTTGAATCATTGGTAATTTGGTTGCTCCATTACCCACTTGAAAATCTGGTATGTTGCATGAGCATGGGAGATTTGGACAAGCGGTAGGCAAAAGCAAAAATAGATTGCACTCTGCACAGTGATGCTCATAATATACAAATCTGCAATGTAACTATCTAGGAAGTCTTGTATGATTAACCAAGAGTTCAGTTTGCCAGCTCACCAACCTTAGTTTTGAATGTCTGGATCATTTAAGTGGCCTCATAAATGTGATGATGTTTTTTCATTCCAAAGTGGTTGTTTGGATAATTATTGTTAACTTCCATTCTTAAATAAATAAATAAGATTATTATTAATTAACAACAATAGCTTCTAAAAGCCTAGAAAACTGAAACGTCACCAAGAAGTGCAATTTTGTTTGAGGAATTTTGTTCTCCATAGATAGCAAGCGGCATGAGTAGCCATGACTATTTGTGCTAACATCTTTCAATGGACACATGACATTTCTTGCTCCAGCTGTGCATGATTTAATCTTTAAGCATTTTCTTTAATTTTTTAATTTTTTATTTTATTTATTTGTTTGTTTTTGTCAGGAGGTTTTCACACTTTCGTGGATATGCTTCTCATGAGTAGGGCGGCAAACGGGCAAGGCCTGGGCTTGTCCATGTTGATTCCATGAGACTAGGATCTTGGCTTGAACACATCCCTAGCTACCTACAGGCCAGGATCACAGCACCCATTTCCATTCCATTGTAGGAAATGGAGGTTGAGCCCTATCTGATGCACCCTGCTTGGCTGATTTAGTAGAGCCTAATGTCATGGCCTAGGTGCTTTCCCAGTAGACCATGGGACACTTGTCTCACAACCTCTTCCTGGATGAGTCAGCCAACCACTAGCCAAGTTACTTGGAAGAGAAGTGCACACATTAGAACTCGAGTGCCTATAATTTTTCAGTTACCTTTCAAATGAGGAGTCTATTCCTCATATACGCACAAGAACTTTCTAGTTACTTTACATGAATAACTAGTATGATGCCCTATAGTCATCATCCAATGGCTAGAAATACTCTAGAAATTTTCTAGATTAGTCTATACTATTAACTACAAGAAGCCATTAGAGAACTCTAGAGCGTTTTAGATATCTATACAACTCGAATCTTCTGCAAAATTCTCTACACTATTCACCATCGGTGTACAAGTAGAGCCAAAACAGCCAAGTCCATGAGATTGGACATTGAGATGTTTGGTCAATGACACTTGGCTTTATCACCTCTATTAGTACTTGATGGTCATTATAAGGAGGCTCGTCACTCTAGCATAGACCAACAGATTGAACACGGTGTTTCATACCATCATGCTTGGCTCGCGAGTCTTTGGAAATCATAACGCACTAATGATTATGAGGTAATAGTGGTATCCAAGATTTTATTAAATGTTATACAATGTAAGTGTTTATACTTAAACATAATTAGGATTGTCAAATTTCTTGGTCCTGAAAGGAACACAAGCTCTCATGAAGATACTTTTCGAAACTCATGAAGAACTGTTATCGACTCAATTAAACATCTTAGGGAAGACTCAACATTTCAAGGCATAAAATGACATGATTCAAAGATCGGAACACTTTGTATGAGTTAACCATCAGGTTATATAACCTTACATTGACCCTAGAATAAGCGTATTTCACGTAGCATTATAATGAACACAATTTCAAGTAAAATAGACTCTAGTTAGGCCAGCCCGACATTTGGTTCGGCTAGTCTAACTACCTTCAGCTAACCAAACATAATTAGGGTAATTTTACACATTGACAAAGATTTTCTGCGTCAAGTTCGGCTAGCCGAACATGACCGCTCGACCAGCTCGACTCTGTTCGATCAAGTTTTCAACGCGTAAAGATTTCAAGTCATAGGGAGATTCGGCCAGCCAAATTTTTGAATGATCTTATCCCATGAAATCGGAGTGTCGTTGGAACACAATCGTTGGAATTTGGCTAACCGATCTGACACTCGGGCCAGTCGAATTTCCAAATCCTTTAGCTATAAATAGAGGCATTCTCTCGTTCAATTCTACAACGAAAATCTGTGAGAAACTTCCTCAAAGAAAGAGAAAAAGCCAGACCCTCTTTAAGCCATTTTTACAGTAATTCTAATTTTCTATTCACATATTTTATTCTCTTTCTCAAGTTACATTTAATTGTTTATCTAAACTCTACTTGAGATTAAGAGAATAGAATTTGCAGCAATTAAGTTATATTGAAAATGCATTAGATACGTATATTCTTTTTTGGGTTGAACTCATACACGGCTTCATCAATACCTTAAGAAAGAAGATCGCTGCAACAATCAAGTTACAGCAACGTCTTCGACTCAACATTTGAAAATAAGTACTATATTTACATTCATTTCATTTTGGGTTTTTTTGAGATAGCCCGAAAATCTTAGCGGGTTGTTTTGTGGTGATCTCGTGAAAATCACAGAGTTTTGTTGTGATAGGCCGTGAAAATCACAAGAACTGTATAAAGTTGTTAGGGTGACCTTGTGAAAATCTTGAAATAGTGAAAGCCAAAATTGTAAGGGTAGTAATTTTGGAAGTGGAGTAGGTGTAGGTTTAAGCACCGAACCACTTTAACTCTTTTGTGCATTGTGGTGATTGATTTAATTCTTTATATATTTTTCTTGTGATTGATTAGCTCTTGCTAAGTTTGATATTTTGATTTTAAAGACATTGTAAAATAAGGTTGTCATGCGTACTATTTGATATCAAAAATTCAATACTCTAAGCAATTGAGTATAATTGTTTTATTATTTCACACTGTATCGAAATATTTTGTATTTTCCTATTCCCCCCTCTTCCCCGGACATCTATAGCTAGTCCTTTCAAGTGGCATCAAAGCCAAGTTGCTATTTTTGGAATTAACCTCTTAGAGCAAGATTTAGAGCTATTAGAATATCAAATTTCGATAGTTTGTCCATTACGAGGTCACCTCCCTTCAATGACTCAAATTATGCCTATTGGAAAGCCAAAATGAGGATTTTTGTAAAATCGATTGGTGAAAGTGTGTGGCAAGCCACTTTAACTAAATGGACCCCTCCAACAATGGAAGTATTGGCTAAGGATGGAACCATGTCCATGAAAGAAACCACTTATACTTTTTGGACTACCGTTCAGAAAAGTGAAAGCAACATAATGCAAAAGCCTTTAATGCAATCACTTGTGCTCTATCACTAGATGAATTTAAAATAATCATCTCTTGTTATACAACAAAATAAGCATAAGATATTCTCGAAATGACACATGAAGGGACTAACATTGTCAAAAAGTCTAAAATACAAATCCTCACAAATAATTTTGGGGAAATTAGTATGGAAGAAAGTGAGTCATTCATGAACTTTTATACGAAACTAAATAACATTGTTAATTCAATGTAGGGTCTTGGAGAAAAAGTCCATGAAAGCAAGGTTTGTACTAGAATTCTGTGATCGCTTTCTGACAGATTTAATTCTAAAGTCATTGCTATATAGAAATTGAGAGATATCGATGTTATGAAAATTGAGGAATTAGTTGGATCTCTACAAACTTATGAGCTGAATTTCAAAGCTCTTAAAAACAAGTTCAAGCCCTTAAATCCTCAAAATTTAAATCCAAATATACTAATGTAAATTCTGATAATGAGGAAAATGAGGATGATATTGCAATGTTGGCTAAAAAGTTTTATAGGATTTTCAAGAATCGAATGACAAAAGAAAAGGAAATCCAAATTTTTGGAAATCAAAATCTAAAGACATCCAATGCTTCAACTGTTCTGAATATGGGCATATAGCTTCAAAATGTCCTAAGAAGGATAAATCTATAAGAAGTGGCATAATTGTCACTTGGGATGAATCATCAGAATTTGAATCCAATTCAAAAAATGACGAATCCGACCAAGAATTTGAGAATGATCAAAAGGCCTTCATGACCTAGATATAATCACTTCTTCAGATGAAGGTGAAACTTCTAACTATGAAACCCCTGGAAGTGATTCTAAAAATGAAGAAGATCTTCAAATTGCTTATGTTGCCTTATATAAAAAAAGTTGTAAGATTGCAACCAGACTGAAAATTCAAAAAGAAAACTTTACTAATCTAAAATTAGAACTTGAAATCTCATTTTTCTGAATTTTTTAAGAAAACCAAACTAGATTTAAGTTTGAAAATTTTTGAAATTCAAAATCTCAAAACTAAAAATGAGAATTTAAAAATAGAAGTTGCTTCTCTTATGACTTCAAAAGAGACTTGGATATATACCTAAGGTGATCGGAGACTTGAAAAATTATTAACTGCATCTCGACAAAGTAGAAACAAATCTGGCTTTAGATATATCAAAAGTCGCATAGAAAAATATAAAAATTCTGCTCCTATATTTGTAAAAGGTGAATCT
This sequence comes from Magnolia kwangsiensis, assembly GCA_037074715.1. Lineage (NCBI taxonomy): Eukaryota > Viridiplantae > Streptophyta > Magnoliopsida > Magnoliales > Magnoliaceae > Magnolia > Magnolia kwangsiensis. The sequence continues at coordinate 79,913,388 of CM073572.1, forward strand.
TCAAAGTTGAAAATAGAAACTGTAAAGGAAGCAAAAAAGAATGAAAAACCTTTTCAAAAAACTTCTAATAAAAAAACTAAGGTCAACTATCATAAATATGTAAAGAGAAACAATAATCTTCCCCTAGCAAATAAGATAGTGGACTTACTTAAAGAGCTCTTGAAATCGAACTCTAGAAATAATAGAGTAAGAAGAAAAAAGAAAAACTCTTACTCCCAAACACAACGAATAGTAAGAGATCTTCTTAAACCCAAAACCATATTGAAATGGGTTTCAAAAGATAAGTATCTTGTTATCCATTCAAGATGGTACTTGGATAGTGGATGTTCTAGACATACGATAGGTGATAAGGTTATTCTATCAGACATCAATCAAATCAATGGCGGCTCAGTGACATTCGAAGATGGTAGCAACTGCAAGATCATTGGAATAGGTAATGTAAAACTTCAAATCCTACTTATCTTTAAAGATGTCTTATATGTTGAAGGTTTAAAACATAATTTTCTAAACATATCTTAAATCTGTAATAATAATCATAGTGTTAAATTTTCATATCACGGATGTGAGATAATTAACAATCAAAGCCATATAATATTAAATAGTTGTAGAACCTTTGAAAATTGTTATATCATTGATTATTCTTGTTCTACAAATCACTCTTGTTACATTATCCAAATAAATGAAATTGAATTGTGACATCAATGTCTTGGACATGTAAACTATAGATACCTATATAAATTAAGTAAGAGAGATCATCTTCGAGGTTTATCCAAACTAAAAAGTTAGAGAAGAAAGTATGTGATGCCTGTTAAATAGGCAAACAAATCAGTAGTAGTCACAAAAAGGTGAACTCCTTAGCCACTACAAGATCTCTTGAATTACTCTATATGGACTTAGACCAACGCTAACGGAGAGTAGAGGCTGTAAGAAATACTTTCTAGTTGTAGTTGATGACTGCACTAGCTATTCATGGGTAGCCTTCTTAAGAGAAAATTCAGATGCTTTTGACGAAGTCAAAAATTTATTTACACGCATCCAAACTGAAAAGAATTATCTACGATCAGAATAAGAAGTGACCATGACACTGAATTTAAAAATAGTAATTTTGAAAAGTTTTGTAATGACCATGAAATATTACATAAATTTTCTACGCCTAAAAATAGCAAAATGGTGTTGCCGAGAGAAAAAATAAAGTTTTACAAGAAAAGGATAGTGTTATAGTTAATAGTAAAAAATGATCTAAAAATCTATGGGTCGAAGCTATTAATACCACATGTTATATTATTAATCAAGCTTATATAAGAGTAGGTAAAACTAAAATAGCTTATGAACTTTGGTTTTATAAAAAATATTTTGTGAAATATTTTTGTACTTTCAGAAGAAAATGCTTTAATTTACGAGATCGGGAACATTTGAAAATTTTTAAAGCAAAAAGTGATGAGAATATATTTTTGGGGCATGCTCTAAATAGTAGAGCATATCGTGTCTTGAATAAAAGGACTGGGGTGATACAAAAATCTATAAATATTGTTATCGATGATTAAACTATCACACCCAATCATGATCAAGGTGATGAAATTACTACTTTTAATCAATTTGAACGATCAATAAAATTAGATTCAACGTAGAATAGATTAGTCAAGGATCATCTGACTAATTAAATACTCAGTAACCCTCACACTGGTGTTTAAACCAAAAGATAATTAAAAAAAATATGTAATCATGTGTGCTTCACTTCCTAGATAGAATCGACTAATGTAAATGAAGCCCTTGCTGAACAAAATCAAATTTTGGCTATGCAAGATGAATTAAATTAGTTTGTTAGAAACGATGTTTGGTATCTAGTTCCTAGACCTTCTGACAAACATGTGATTGGAACTAAATAGATCTTAAAAAATAAATATGATGAATTAGGTAACATTATAAAAAATAAAGCATGATTGGTTGTACAAGGGTACACTCAAATTGAAGGAATTGACTATGATGGACCTTTTCTTCAGTTGCTCGACTTGAATCCATCATGTTATTTATTTCCATTACATGCTATAAAAATTTTAAAATATATCAAATTGATGTCAAAAGTGTCTTCTTGAACGATGACTTAAGTGAGGAAGTTTATGTTGAACAACCTAAAGGTTTTGAAGACACTAAACTTCCTAATAATGTATACTATCTTAAAAAGGCTTTATATGGCTTAAAACAAGCTCTAAGAGCATGGTATGAAAAACTAACTAAATTTCTTCTTACTCAAAACTTTACAATGTGAAGTGTTGATAAAACTCTGTTTATCAAAAAAATATAATGAAGATATGTTGATTATTCAAATATATGTAGATGATATTATTTATGAATCAGCAAATACTAACGTTTTCTCTAAGTTTGCAGATTCGATGAAATCAAAATTTGAAATGAGTATGGCTGGTGAGCTAAATTATTTTCTTGGTCTCTAAGTGAAACAACTTAAAGATGAGATATTTATATCTCAAACCAAATATGCGATAAATATTATAAAGAAATTTGGCTCTGAGAATGATAAAAACTTTCAAAAACACTCATGGCTACAACACTCAAACTGTCTAAAGATGATGCAGGTAAAAGTGTTGACCCGTGTCTTTACCGTACCATGATTGGTAGTCTATTATATTTAACTATTAGTAAGCCTGATATTTCGTTCAGCGTAGGCATATGTGGTATATATCAATCTAACCATAAAGAATCTCATTTGTCTGAAGTTTAAAGAATAATAAGATATGTTGCTAGCACGACTAATTTAGGCTTATGGTATCCTCATGATACATCATTACAGATTGCTGGATATGTTGATGCTGATTAGGCAGGTAATGTCAATGATAGAAAATCCATAAGTGGTGGATGCTTCTGCATTGGAAATTGTCTTTTCTCTTGGATGAGTAAGAAACAAAACTCAATATCATTATCCATTATAGAAGCTGAGTATATTACGGCAGGAAATGCTTACACACAATTGATGTGGATGAGATACCATGAATTTATACTACGACAATACCAGTGCTATAAACATATCCAAAAATTCTATTCAACATTCTTGAACAAAACACATTTATATTCAATATAATTATATTTGAGAATTAGTTGAAAGCAAGCATGTCATGCTTGAATACATCAATACTGAAAAACAACTTGCAGATATTCTAACAAAACCATTACATACCGTCAGATTTTCCAATTTGAAAAATGATATTGGATTATGTTGTTTTACTGATTAACCATCCTTTAATTGCAATTTATTTATTTATTGCCTTTTATTTTGCATTGAAAAATATAAAAGAAAATAATAAATAAAATTTTTGACATTTTTTTGGCATGCCCATAACTAACCGACCGTTCGACTAGCCGAGCACCATACTCGGGCTAACTGAATCAGGCACGATTTGAGAAAAAAGGGAGAAAAACCCCAAATGCATCATTTTCACTTCATCTTGCTCGTCTCGCTTGTACTTCCTTCGGCCAACCCATCGTCTTAGCCTTCTTGTAAGTGGTTTATTTCTTATTTCTTTCTAGATTTAGGTTCTTAGTTGTGATTTATTTGAGAATCTTACATTTTTCTTGAATCTTGATCTTTCGTTTTGGTAGGTTTGCTCAAAAATCTAATCTAGTCAAACCCATTAATTTCTTTTTTATTCATTGTTATTCTTTAGTTATTTTTCTTCCATGGAACATTGGACTAAATATACCATTCGTCGTCCGTAGTCTGATTCCTCATCCCCCTCAACTACTCGAGTTGTGCACACCATATGCACACCAGAGGATGATCTGGAGAATTTACGGGATTTTCGCACTCAGAGTATAATTATTGTCACACCCCAAACTCAGAAACCGGGCTCACAAAATTCTCGATCGCCGAATCCGACGCTGACAGCCTCCGTAATACCCCATTCTTGGCTCCTGACACCCATATGCCAGATTCCGATCCTGGGATCCTACAAAGAGGATTTTCAATATAAATTTTTTGTAATATGAAGCATAACTAAGTCACAAAATAACATCACCACATATCCAATATAATCAAAGCATTTGAGTACAATGTGGAAGGGGAAATACAAGATAGGTATAAAAACTCCAGAAGCTCTGTCGCACGCTCTTGCCTCAGCTCAACTGCATCTTAACGTTACCTGTACGCATCTATCGTGCAAAGCTTATAGAAAGCTTTGAGGGTGATGTAAGTGTGTATGCAAGGTAGCAATGCAAGAATGCAATATTAGAGTAATAAGGAAACATACTGGCAAGTCCACAAATACCATCAGCCTTATTCGTGCTATGCGATGCAAAAACATAATAGGTTAATAACATATCTAGGTCATGTAATGACGAATCATAATAACCAAAATCCCATATATCGAGGGTGTAATGCAACATGCAATGCAAGGGAATGACGAAGCTGAAGTGTATAGTCGAGATGATAGTACATAGTATTGCAAGATGTGGGGTTCATCACAAGGGACTTCTATCCAAACCAGTCCCATGCCTAAATTTGGATAGCCAGACTCAATGTGGTAAACTCGTTATCTCAGGTTGGTCGTGCACCCCAACCGAAATCTTGGCCATTCCGAAGATACACATAATGATTTAGTTGCGCACCACCAGCCTAAGTGGATAGTGGATGAATGAATGAATGAGTCAAATGCTGAGTATACAACTGTTGCACAGTAGCCTATCAACCATTGGTAGCTCACCCAGGTCCTTAGGCCCTGCCCACATTAGCGTCCGCCCACGTGTGTAATAGTGACGGGGTGACATAATATCAGTACCGCACACATCCCTAGAATCATCACCGGGGTCTAGTACAATGTTGTCAGCCATACCAAGGCTATGCAGTGCAAGGCCTACCTGGCCAATGTCATATGCAAAATGCAATCACAAGTCATGTCAGTCCTCATTTGAATCCTCATATCAATACAGTTCCTCTCTGGACAAGCATCGCGGTCTAGTACACTCCAAATGACACTACCCCTCCCTAGGCGCACAATCCAAGTGAGCATAAGAGACCTCACTATCTATCTGGCCAATAGTCTGTCAATATCTATCTAACATGTTGATAGTGGACCCATTTACGAGCTAGTCGGAACGGCCTAGCATTGTCCCTTACCCTCGGGCGGGTAAGGCCACACCCCCTTACAACCGACCATGACAAGTGAGAGACACGACCTCCTGATATTCGGCCCTTATACACTCATACATCCACTCGGTCTAGACATTGGAGCAGCTTCTGGTACTATTAGGTTTAGGGACTTTCACCCGGGGACATCTATCGCGCCCCATGTAAAGAGAAGGTTCCCGGTGTTCAATCCTGCCATCCACGCTATATCTGAGGAGGCTACAACCCTGATACCGCTAGGGCATACAATAATCATAATTGCATAATGCAATATACATGAGTCACGCGGTCTATTCATGTATCAATCTTGCGCATACCGTGCGCTCATGTGGGATAACTCGGCCTATCAGGGAATCCCATAAACAACTTGCCCAATGACATATGTAATGGTCAACCACATCTCATATCAAACATACAGATGATGTGTATGGGCATGTAACATTATACTATGCATGATTATCGAACATAACAATGATCAATCTTAAACAATCACAATGGGCCTCATACATCACAATGGGCCTTATCTAGTCACAATGAGCCTCATATAATCACAACGAGCCTCGTATAATTGGCCTCATACATTCACAATAGGCCTCATACCATCAAATGGGACTCATATAATCACAATAGGCCTCATACCATCACAACACAATGGTCCTCACACATTGCAATGGGCCTCATATCATCACAACACAATGGTCCTCACACATCGTAATGGGCCTCATATCATCACAATGGGCCTCATATAATCACGATGGACCTCATATAATCACAATGGGCCTCATATAATCACAATGGACCTCACATGGTCATGATGGGCCTCATATCATCGCAATGGGCCTCATATACTCACAATGGGCCTCACATGGTCACGATGGGCCTCATACAATCTTAATGGGTCCATACACAATGGGCCTCATATAGTCACAATGAGCCTCACATGGTTACAATGGGCCTTATGTAATCACAATGGGCCTCACATGGTCACAGTGGGCCTTATATAATCACAATGGGCCTCTCATGGTCATAATGGGCCTCATATAATCACAATGGACCTCACATGGTCACAATGAGTCTCATATAATCACAATGGGTCTCTCATGGTTACAATGGGCCTTATACAATCACACAATGGGCCTCATACAATCACAATAAGTCTCATATAATCACAATGAGCCTCATACCATCACAATAGGCCTGTATCATGATGTTGAGCTAGCACATACTCAGTGAGTCTTACTAGATAAAGTATACTAGCATGACCACAAATAATCGCCTTATATACATGACAGGTCCATAGAAGGATAGCAGATCTAATCCATAACATCAACAGTGGATATGCCTATTTTGATACCACATATTCTTCCATTTATGACGGGGGGGGGGGGGTGGGGTGATGATGCACTCTCCTCATATCAAGGATGGGCCCAGATGACCTACTCATATCAAGAGTGGGCCTAAGAACAAGGAATGAACTTCCTCACCCATTCCATCACATAACAAACTGGGCTTCCTATAAGGCCTAATAAGTATAAGGTGGGCTCTATGACTTGGACAAGTCTACAAGGCATGGAGGAAGCATAATCAATAGTGGGGGCCCAATGGTTCGGGTTAACCCACTAAGGCTAGATAAGTAACACTATCGGGACCCAAATCGATGAGAACGGGCCTAACAATAGGCCCTAGGGAGGATTACAATGTGGACATTTAACCATCATTGCTCTCAAGGTGATGGCCCTAACAATGGACCCTAGGGAAGCTTACAATGTGGACATTTAGCCACCATTGCTCCAAGGTGATGGTCCTAATAATGGGCCCTAGGGAAGCTTACAATGTGGACATTTAACCACCATTGCTCCCAAGGTGTTGCTCATTTAGAACCTATCCTATAATAGGGTCCATAGTCCTTATACTAACTAAGAGATAGATAGGCATCATAAACATTATCACACTCATCATGGTAAAGTCACATATCACAATTAGGCCTCATATATACAATGCAATGGGCCACACTTCACAATGGGCCTCATACAAGAGCCTCATAGGCATCACAATGGGCCTTGTCACATGGGCCTCACATACATCACAATGGCCTCATCATATGGGTTTCACATACATCACCTTGGGCCTCATCACACGGGCCTCATATACATCACCATGGGCTTCGTACAGGGGCCTCACATAAATTCTATGTAAAATAGACTATTGACACAAGGTTGGTTCTAGGTCATTTTAGAGTCAGATTCATGATCACGTGGGGCCTACATATGGTGGAAGAAACTAACCACCTGGTAACTCTATGTATGGGCTTTACAAATTATAAGGCGGGCCTCATTGGCTGGGTGAGTACAATTTGATGGCCTAAACATGGGTACTTGGAGAAATTGTGCAGGAAATATAGTGCAGAATTAGTTTTGGATCAATTTTAAGTATATCCTATGATCATAAGGGACCACTTTTCAGTGTTCTGTCAGGTGCCCTTAGTTGTACTATATGCACTTCAAAAATTATAAGTTAGGACCAACTGGTTGTGCACACGTGATATTTAGTATAGGGCCAAACATAGGCACTTTAATTTTCTGCACATAATTTTCTACACAACCATACCTGGCCCCATTTTGGGATCCACTCCCTGATTATATGTGGTCTGATTTGGCCCAATTAAAATATTATTTATCTATTCATTAGTGTATGTTAGAGGTTCCAAGTAGTGACCTACTCAAACTCCAGCATGTGGTCCACTACGGAAGCCCAAAGTTGGTACAAAACACAAATAATCAGACTCTTTTCAAAAATGGGGTCTGTCACAACTTAGGGCCAAATTTCCAAACACTTAGGGAATCATTCCTGACAAGAAGGTGGGACATCCTAGCTCACTTATATAATGATTATACACCCCCAAAGTGGGACCCTTAACTACAGAGTATGGGGTCCACTATAAGGTGTCAAAGCAGCCTATATGCAATACAATTAAGTACTTGAAAAATTTTCAGCAAATAGAAAGTGTAAAGGGAATGAAATGATCCAATGGCAAGTGGGGACCATACACTAGCGAAGCATAGATAAGGAACACACAAAAATATACATGAGTGTCCATTGTAAAATGTATGAATCACAAGTGATCCCATACCCAAGTGGGTCAATGAGAGGATAATTGTTATGTATAACATAGATCCAACATATTCATCAAGTAGTACATGAGTTATATATTGATGAAATCTCTATAATCAGATTCTCTGTTGGAAGATCTGATCCAATGGATGGTTTGGGAAGAAGTCATTCAGGCCGTTTATAGGTTTCCAACCATAAAGAGCCTTGGATCCATCTGAACCACAAATAGAAAATTCAAGATTTGTCATTACAGAAGTATCTATCGGTCCAGAATTTTCTAAATTTTATTATAAAAGAATCTAACCATATGGACCATACATATGATTATTAAATATCTCAAGTAAGTTAAGAGCAAATATCAAATACATCTGACCGTTGGAATTATGGATATGGCTTAAACAAGAATGATTATAATAATCTCTCAAATACATCTTTCATATAAGGCCAAGATCTCAGCCGCACGAACTTCGATTGAGGCTTATTATATACCATTGGAAAGCTAGATCGATTTTCTATGAATCCAATGGATCATATAATTTTAATACATTCATTAAAGGAGTTAAAAATGGGTCCATTTTAGGCAAATCAGAATCTTGCATGTGTTGCTAGACACCAGCCAAGTAAACTTGATGCTATGGATAATTGAACCGTTGCATGGCTACGAAATTTGGTCCAAAGTTAGCTCATATTTTGGTTTATATCATTCCCAAGTTTCAACCCCGATCTTTGCATGATTGATTTTATACAATTTTTAGAAGTTGTTGTCCAAGTACAAAAACAAGATTGCTTATGAAGGGTATGGGTATAAAGTTCATCAGGGTGGAGTCCACGTGTGTGACCCACCAACTTAAAATCAAGCTGAGATTTATGTTCATCTAAGGCAGAAAAGTGGGCTACAAACAAAAAAATGGAGAGAGAGGGAGAGGGAGAGAGAATGGTTGGTGGTGGGAGGAGCTCCACCACTATGACCTCCTCTCATGGATCTACCACATATACATCAAATGGGTCCCATCCATATGTGGGCCCACAATCATAAAAATATCAAAGGTGAAAATTTCATTTCCACCACAAATCAGGGCCTAAATGGCCTTCATGCAATAGGAGATCTCAACAAACCTCATGGTGGGGTCTATGGGTAATGACCCCACCATGGATACATGCATGCAAGACATGGTGGGCCATTAGCCACACTTAGGGACCAAGATGGGATACTCACCATTGATTGGTGGGTCCCACTTGTCCCATGCTAGAAAATGGAAAGATTTACCTAAGGATGTACCCACCTAAGCTTCTTGATCTCCTTCTTCCACCACGATGTTCTAGAACTTCAAAAGATGAGATTCAAGGGTTGGGTTTAATTTTGGAGGGTTGGATGAGTGGTTATTGAAACATGCAAGGGATGAAAATTAGGGAGCTTGCTTGGACATCCATGGCTAGTAATGGAGGGAAATGAAGAGAAAGAGGGAGGGAGAGAGAGTGTAACACCTCGAAAAAATTCGTACAAATACCCGAGTACCACCTCAAGCAGAAATCCCTAAGGACTGTATTTTGTAGAAATTTAGGCAAAAATTAATTAAGTACTAAACTAAATTAATCGATGGATTTAGCTTGAACCACCATTTACACAAATGACAAGACCCAAAACCATCAAAATCGCTAACTCAACACTACTTGAAAACCTAGGAGAAATCCCATGAGCCTGTCGCTCTCGAGAATACATTGAAACTCCGTATCGGACTTGGACCATACGTTGAAAGTCCGATGATTTCGAAACTATAGGAATATGTCTATCCTACTGGGCTTGACAAACATTGCGGAAATTGAGCCAAGACTGTGTCCAAAAATGCATAACTTGAGCCCTGAGTAAATTGTATGAGAAACGCGAATATCTTTAGAAAATGAAATGAAACTTAAGTAAATTGGGCCATTCACTTACGCATGAAATTGAGGATTTCAAACAATCAGTTTCTGACCAAAAATCACCCATGAAAAGGAAAATTTTTGCTACACACGAATCTGTGTACTTGTGGCCCCGATTAAGTAAGCATGACCATTAATCTGACACGGGTCCTCCACGGCCAATCGGCCTATCCAATCGCATGAAAATTACATCCTGGTATATATCCATTGTCAAGGAACTTACCCTATGACGTAGGTGAGTAATAGACCTCTCGATGAGCCCTATTTGTCAAAACTAGTCACCCTTTGGTTATAAATTAAGTATACCATGGCCCTGGGGCCATTTGCATCAGTTATGGGCCTATATAAATCCCTTAAATCACCCCAATCTCTCCTTCATACGAATGTGCTCCAAACCCTATGAGAGAGAAGATAGAAAGAAGAGAAAAGAGTGAGGAGAGAAGAGAAAGTTTGGGAGATTGTTACAATGTTTCTCTCTCACAACTCCACGCACTGAATCGCCTTTCCATTTAGCTAACCAATCTGTTTCGGCTGCGATATTGGGTAAGAAATCTTAACCCTAATTTTGATTTAGAGATCTAAATAGAGTAATCGATGAAATAGCTAACCTATTTCATTGCTTAGGTGCTCGACGTTCCATTTTCGAAAACATTGAATTCAAACTGCGTCCGAATCGAGAAATCCAATGAAAGGTGCGAACTATATGAAAGTGCACCTGCTAGTGCCCTGGTTTGTCAATTATTGTGTGTGTTAAGTCAGTCGATCCGCAGAGCCTCACAGGAAGAACAATTCAAGTGCCTGCCTCACCTAAATGTGTGGAAGCTCCCCATAGGTAAATCATAGCCTCACATCCCATGTCCCAAAACATCAGGTGATTAAAACCCTTAAAAACAACTTAGAAAATATGAGAATTTTTGGGTAAGTGAACTTTTTCAAACATAAGAAAATCTCTAAATTTGCTTGCCCTGTTAATTGTATCGATACACATTTCGATATGATCGACCTGTGCTGTCGTTATCCTCAACACTTGATCGATATTATCGATAAGAGGACTAAAAGTGTCCAGCAACCGCATACTCATCTGGACGGATTTATTGATATATCAATACACCTATCAATATCATCGATATTCAAATATCGAGCCCATCAGAAGTGGCTCGATAATATCGACAAGCAGATTTCTGGTGCCCCTGTTTTCTTAAGAAAATTATTATGTGCTTCGATATATCGATGTCCTTCCCGATTTAATCTGAATTCAAATATCGATCATATCGAAAGGCCATCGATCATATCGATAGTGGGCGTGCATTTCTTCCAACAAATATTTCAGGTTGTTTTTAACTTTGATCGGGGGCCACTCGAGGAAATCGATATTCTTATGTCGATACTATCAGGCCTAGTCGATTGGATCGAGATTGGACACAAACTGTCCAGCATGCTTATAGGTAAATCTATACGATTTATCAATCTCATCGACGCGGCCTCCGATATCATCGATATTCAAATTTCGATGACATCGGTTGTTCCCCGATCATATCCTAAAAACCTGAAATATTTCAAGACTTGTCTCTCTCATGCTTCAAATGTCGATAGATCGATCCGAGTATTGATGGAATCGGAGTTCGAAATCCGATGACATCGACACCAATATCGATCCCATCGACCAGCTGGCAAAGGGTTTCAAAAGCATATGACATTTAAGTTTGTATTATCGAGCCGACAGTCGATCCCATCGAGAGTATACGCTCGATGATATCGACCCTGCTCGATGATATCGAACTCTGTCATAAATATGAACGTTTTATATCCGTTGGAACCTTTTGCCTATATAAAGAAAGACTTATCCACATTGCTGGTAGAGAAAGAAGAGAGTGCTTTTGTATGTTTTACTTATAGATCATATACCCAAAGCCCTTTCTCTCACGGGAGTTCATCTTCTAATCCACTCTCATTCATTGACATTCAATAGAGTGGATTGAGAAATGAACTTCCGCATGCACGGATCCTTCAACAATTATCTTAATAGCATATCATTAAGCTTGGATACCTTGAATGAATAGATGACGGGAATCACTCTATCTTCCTTATAGGAAAATTCTAAGAGAGTGGATTTCGGTCCTAACCTTGACCCAACCCGAAGCCAAGTACTGGTACATCTTTTGTGTTGCGAATCAAGGGAGCCGAACACTCTTCAACAACAAGGAGGAGATCTTCATCATTGCGCTGAATGAGACTCATCAACTTATCTGTAAGTATCTAGAGTCTAGAAGACACTTGTGATCATTCGTTTCTAGGATTCAGTCTTGAGTGTTGCTCACCCTTTGAAGTCCTCATAGGAGGCCTCCGGCGGGAGTGTACACAGTGGGTGCATTGTGTGGACCCTTGCTCTGTGGAGAGCATAAACATTCAGGTGCATTGTGTGGACCCTTGATCTGTGGAGAGTATAAACATCTGGTTAGGAGTGAACCAGTAAAACTCCAGGGTTAGAAGAGAACCGAGTAGAAACCTCCATGTAAAGGTTGAAGGTGAACCTGATTTAAAACCTTAGGTTTGAGGTGAACCTTATGAAACCTCCTTAGTGAAATCCGGTACACTCAAGAATTGAGTACGGCAGCCGGGAGTGGAGTAGACAAGCAGTCAAACCACTATAAAAATGACTGTGTTTGCGATTTCTTTATTTGTGTGATTTGCTTTATTATTTCAATATTTGAATATCTCACACACATACACATACACAGTCATATCCAGCATGAACTAAGTTCTGTATTGCTATCTTCTAAATAGTTTGTGATCGGATCCTCTACTAAGCTTGGAAGCCAATAGAGTTACATTTGAGTAATCTTGTTAATTGTATATCTGACAGGATTAGTGTAATAGGATTTTTAAATACTTTATAAAACTTTAAAAAGTCCTATTTACCCCCCTCTAGGACATATTGGCATATTCCTACTTCAATTCAAGCAGTCTTCACCGCTATTTCACTATAAACGTTTAGGTTATGTTTTTCAATTCTTTCAATGTCAGCTAATAATTTATGTCTAACTTAATTGCGATCATATTATCTTAGATATGATGTTTTCGATGTATTATATATGTGTGAAGTATGTTGAATACAAGATGCTTCCCATGTATTTGTCGAAATGTTTGAATGAACATGCAAGTGTGATTTGTGCTTATCATGACTGTTAACCTAGGATTCATGTTTGTTGTTTGCATGATGATCTCCTTGTGTAAGAAATTGTCGTAACTAATCTAGTTTATGTATTCGGTGAAGTGTAACCTAGGTGTTTGATAAAATATCTGATTGAGAAAATGTCGTTGAAGTGTATTTATTCAGTGTATTAAGATAGGATTCTCAATTACCTTAATCATATGTATAGTTTCTTCCATGTAATCATATTTGTCACTATGCAATTTATGGATAAAATGCAAGTGTTGGTGACATGTTCAATGCATTTAATGAAATGCTCAAACGAGAGATTTGTTTGGACTGATTGCCAAATGATGGAATTATTGTCACATGTGTTTACTTGTTACATCTGAGTAGGATTGGGGCTACGCTGTAGTCCAGGCAATCGGTAACAGTCCCCATTCAGGTGGTCGAACTAATCTCGCCACCTCAGATATATTCGACGAATCCAGGTCGCACGACGATTATCGACCGTGGTTAGGCCACGAGGGGTGCTTATGCACTCTATGTCAATTTAAGTCGGCGTGTGCTCGTATTAATCGAACTTGTCTAATAAACCGATTGTCCTAATGCGTGTTTGCCATGTACAGACATCACTTCCTGAATCTAAGGTATCCTTTCTGATGTAACCATGGTACTACGATCCACAAAGACTCATGAGCCGAGCATGGTGGTATGGGACACCATGTTCGAGCTATCAGCCTACGCTGAGGTGATCAGTCACCCCGTAGTGACCAATGAGCAAACTCAGACTCGTGAGTCGAGCATGGTGGTATGAGATACCGTGCTTGGGCTGTCGGCCTACGCCGAGGTGATTAGCCACCCCATAGTGTCCGCGAGCACAAAATTATGAATTTGCCTATCCACTGCTTTCTATGCGAGTGATGACCCTATAACTTGCCTATCATATGTGTTTGACTAGGAGTGACGAACATAGAGGAATCTTTCAGTCCGGGTCAATGATATAAAGGGAGGTACCCTAGCTTCTCAAATCTGCTGTATGAATAAACTTAATTAATTATTGGGCTAACATGACCATGCATAACACTACATTAGTTAGGACATGCTTTAAAGGCATGAAAGTCACACAAGAGGTAGTGTTGTCATATGCGATATGGTGTCGACATCGCTTGTTAAGGGAGCTTTTGATGTGAGGGCATGAATCATTACTTGCACTCCATTCCTGTATTAACAAGAGTAGTTAGGAAGTGATTGTTATGTTGCTTTATCATTACTGCTTGATTAAATTAATAACATGTTAACATTTGCCTTATAGTACCACTGATTTGATCACTAACTCTCACTCTAGGACGGTGTTTTAAAACACCAAATAGACATTGGTTTAGATGCAGATGATGATGATGTTTATGTGATGGAGCAAGATTTCATGGACAAGGAGGAGGTGTTCTCTTACTGCCAGCTTTTAGGCGGGTCTATTTGTCACGCCGCAAACTCGAAAATCGGGCTCATAAAATTTCCGATCGCCGAATCCGGCGCCGACAGCCTCCGTAGAACCCCATTCTCAGCTCCTAGCTCTCATTCGCCAGGTTCCGATCCTAGGATACTACGAGGAGGATTTTCAATATCAGTTTGATTCGTAATAAGTATAACCAAAGGTATAACCCACAAACAACAACCAAGTACTCCATTACATTTCCACTATGATAAAAAACTTTACAAGTACAATGAGCATAAAGGGAAATACAATGGAAAGAATAAAAACTCCAAAACACTCTGCAACGTGCTCCTGCCTCAGCGCTGCTGCGATCCAACGTCACCTGCACGCAACGGTCGTGCATAAGCTTACAGAAAGCTTAGAGGGTGATGAAAGTGTGTGCGCAAGGTAGTAATATGAACATGCAATGTCAGAGGAATGCGGAATATGCAGATGGAACCATAATATCATGAGCTGTACTAAGGCTATGCGTGCAAGACATGAATGGTATCGGCCATCCAAAGGCCATGCTATGTGCAATGCAACTCAAGCATACCGATCCTCATCTATGTCCATACATCAATACAGCTCAAAATATGGGATATCATCGGGGTCTATTACACTCTAAACCAGATTGCCGCCACATCGCGCGTAATAAGGTAAGTGGAAGAGACCACACTATCCGTCTGCCAATATCGGGCGCGACTCGTCGATAGCGGACCCATTCCTCGAGCTGGTCAAACTCAGCCTAGCATTGCCCCCTACTCTCGGGCGGGTAAGGCCGCACCCCCTTCCAACCGACCACGACACAGTGGAGAGCGTAACCGTTTGGTAATCTGCACTCAACACTCATCTACCCACTCGGTCTAGACGTTGGATCAACCTCTTGGTACCATAAGGGTTTAGGGGCTTTCACCCAGGGATATGTATAGTACCTCATGTAGAATAAGATTTTCGGTATCCAATCCTGCCAACCACGATACATCTGTGAAAGTTACGACCCCGATGTCGCTAGGGCGTACAATATCGATGTCATACAAATGCGATATGCATGATTCACGCTATCCAGTCATGCATCAAATCCTGCACATATCGTGCGCTCATGTAGGGCAACACCGCCTAACCGGGGGCCCATAAACAACCTGCCCGAAGGCAAATGCTATGATCAGACAATTCTCACGTCAAGCATACATATGATGCGTATGATCATGAGTCATGGAACTGCACTAAACATGTTATAATAAAATGAACTATCTTACAATGCAGATGGACCTGGACGGCCTATACACAATAAGTACGGCCCAGTAATGGGCCCTCTGGAGAGTCGTAATGTGGACATCCAACCAGCATTACACTCGCAATGTGGACGTCAAACCAACATTGCTTCCCAGGCACGACCTTCTTAAACATCGCTACATAATCAGTATTGGGATTATACATTGCAATGGACCTTAGGTTCATCCCATTGGGCTTTTCCTATATATATCAAATGGGCCATATCCTATAGGCCTTTTATTCATCAGATGGGCCACACCAAAGGGTCTTATGTGCATTGCAATGGGTCAAAACCCGTGGGTCTTAGATTGCATCAAATGAGCATAGTCTCATGAGTCTAGTATGTGACCAATGGACCACACCAATTGGGATTCCACATGCAGATCAAGTGGGCCTAAACCCATAGACCTAACATGAGTCAAATGGGCCTAAACCCCTAGGTCTTAATCAAATAAAATGGGCCTAACTCATGGGTCTCAAATAAATCCAATGGGGCTAATTCCATGGACCCCTTTTATCATCAAATGGGTTTAGTCCCATGGGCCTTACAATATATCAAATGGGTCCACTTCCATGGGTTTTAAGAATGCAACAAATGGGTCCAATTTCATGGGCCTTGAAGTATATCAAATGGGCCTAGTCCCATGGACTTAAAACATATCAGGTGGGCCTAAACCCATAGGCATTAAATATCAAGTGAGCCTAAGCCCATGGGCTTTACATATCAAGTGGGCCCAAGTTCTTAGGCCTTAAATGAATCAAATGGGCCTAGCTCATAAGCGTTTCATAAATCAAATGGGCCTAGCCCATAGGCCTTTTACAGTCCAAAGGGGGCCTAACCCATAGGCCTTTACAAATCAAATGGGCCTTTCCCATAGGCCTTAAAATGATCTATACAAGTGGATGGACGGTCTGGATGCATTACACACATCATAGTGGGTCCCACTGCACAGTGGACAGTGCGGGTAAGGCACATACATCACCCAGGGCCCCACCGTCCGTTGGACGGTGGAGGCAGCACGAGTGCAAGGAGGGTGCCACCGTCCGCCTGGACGGTGGCCTTGGAAACACATACATCATTTTTGTGGGTCCCGTGTGAGGCCCACTGTAATGTTTAAGTGCCATCCGACCCGTTCATAAGTTCGCTCGGACCTGGATGAAGGGGCAACAAAAATTTCAGCTTGATCCAATACTTCTGTGGGCTCCAAAAACCCTTCAATGGTAGAATTCGATTCACACTATTTCACGTGGTGTGGGCCACCTGAGTTTTGGATCTATCTCATTTTTGGAGGGGGCCCACCTGAGGAGGGGAGGCTCAACGGCTGCAATAGACCAGGAGGTCTCTGATGATCGGCCTTGACACGCTGGCACGTGTCACACTCGGCCACAAAACTGGCGATCTAGCGCTTCATCCCCACCCAAAAATACAGTCGCCTCATGTCGCGGTACATCTTCGTCGAGCCCGGGTGGATAGAAAAACGTGATCGATGTGCCTCGGTCATAAGATGTCTGCGCAACTCTGGAATATTCGGGACACATAATCGGCCTCTGAAGCGAAGTCCACCGTCTGTACCGATCTACCAATCAGCCTGACCCTCAGATGCTGCCTCAGCCATATAACTCTGCAATGACTCATCAGCCTGTTGAGCCTCGATCACCCTATCGACAAGAGAGGGTTGAATCGACAAGCTCGATAACTGTACAATGGAAGACTGCAGGCCGAACTCAAAGTCATACGTTGTAATATCCTCCAGCATCCGCCACTCTTGAATCATCATATGCGCCACTAGGCCTCGTGGCTGACGGCTGAGGGCATCTGCCACCACGTTCGCCTTGCCCGGGTGGTACTGGAGGTCGAAATCATAGTCCTTCAGGAGCTCCATCTAGCGCCTCTGTCTCATATTCAACTCAGACTGCGAGAAGAGGTACTTCAAGCTCTTGTGATCGGAGAAGAGCTCGAACCTAACCCCATAAAGATAGTGCCTTCACACCTTCAGTGCGAAGACAACTGCAGCCAGCTCTAAGTCATGCGTAGGATAGTTCAGCTCATGGACCTTGAGCTGACGAGACGCAAAAGCCACTGGTCTCCCGTGCTGCATCAGGACAGCACCCAAACCGATATGCGAGGCATCAGTGAATACAATAAAGCCGTCACTCCCAGAGAGAAGAGTGAGGACAGGAGCGGACGTCAGACGGTCCTTCAACTACATAAATGCTCGCTCGCAGGCGTCACTCCAAATAAACTCTGCACCCTTCCAAGTCAACCTGGTCAGCGGGGCTGCAATACGAGAAAAACCCTCGATGAAACGTCGGTAATAGCCCGCCAAACTAAGGAAACTACGGATCTCTGTCACAGTCGTGGGCTGGCCCCACTGACGCACTGCCTCGACCTTCGAAGGGTCCACTGCGACACCCTCCCTCGTCACCACGTGACTGAGGAACTTCACCTCCTCCTGCCAAAACTCACACTTCTCCAGCTTCGCATAAAGCTAGTGTGCGTGGAGGGTCTGCAAGGTAATTTTCAAGTGCTGCTCATGCTCCTCACGGGTCCTCGAGTAGATCAGAATGTCGTCGATGAAGACTACAACAAACTGATCCAGATATGGACGGAAGACCTCGTTCATCAGCTGCATGAAGACCGCGGGTGCATTGGTCAGTCCGAAGGACATGACCTGAAACTCAAAATGACCGTAACGCATCCTAAATGCCTTCTTCGGAATGTCCTCATCTCGGACCCGAATTTGATGATAACCGGAACGCAGGTCAATCTTCGAAAAGAATTGTGCACCCTGCAGCTGGTCGAACAAATCATCAATCATAGGGAGTGAGTACTTGTTCTTGATCGTGACTTTGTTGAGCTCACGGTAGTCAATGCAGAGCCTCAACGAACCATCCTTCTTCTTCACGAAGAGTACTGGTGCTCCCCACGACGAACTGCTCGGACGAATAAAACCCAACTGTCGTAACTCGTCCAACTGCTTCTGCAGTTCCTGTAACTCCAATGGTACCATACGATACGGGGCCTTCGAAATAGGCGAGGTACCGGGCACGAGATCAATCTGAAACTCGGTGAGTCGACGAGGGAGTAATCCCGAAATCTCCTAAAACACATTGGAAAAATCGCATACTATGGGAAAATGGTCGATGCAGGCGGCAACAGGCTCCTCTATGGCGCAAGACATCAAACAAGACAACCGCTCTCCTCTGGGCTCTGCAACGAACTCGAACTGTGGCACGCCGGGTATATAAAACGTGACGGTCCTCGCGGCGCAGTACAAAATGGCATAATACTCCGCGAGCCAATCTATGCCCAGGATCATGTCGAACTCAGACATCGGCAAAACGAAAAGATCGGCAGGCAGGAAGGTATCCCCAACTAGAACGAGACAAGACGAACAAAATCATCCCAACGCTGCAGTCCTTCCCAAGGGAGTCGATACTGATAGGCCCTCATCAGCAGACTCCAACGGTAAGCCAGCCAATCGACGGAAGCTCTTGGCCACAAAAGAGTACGATGCACCGGAATCAAACAACACTCCTGCAATGCATGCAAAAACTAGAAGTATACCCTCAACAACTCCTCCAGAAGACTGAGGGTCCTGCTGAGCTTCATAATACCTAGCCTGAGCCGGCTGGGGAGGTGTCTGTCCCCTCTGAGCGTGCTGCTACTGCTGATGGGGTCCCTGAGGCAGTCGAAACTGCTGCCTCTGCTGCTACGGCCTCTGAGGCTGGTGCTGATGCTGATGCTGCTGCTGAGGTGGCCTCGGTGGTGGAGGCTGCTGTCGCTGCTGCTGTGGGGGTCTCTACTACTGCGGTGGAGGTCTCTACTGCTGTGGACCTCTTTGCTGCTGCTGGGGGCTGGGACACTCCCATGAACGGTGTCCCGTCGCACCGCACCTGAAGCAAGTGCCTGTGAACTGCCTCTGAGGTGGTGGTGGAGGTGCTGCTGGTGCTGATGGTGCTCGGAAGGCTGGACGACCTGTACGCCTCTTCTTCTGTGGTCGACGCTGCTAGGAATCACTGGAAGAAGCCTGCCTCTTCCGGTCTCTCCTCTGACCACGATCAGACTGAGAACCGGCCCACTCAGTCTAGTAAATCTGAGCTCTCTGCACTACTGCCTGGAAAGTAGGGAGCTCATGCCCAATAACACGACCTCGAAGGCCGTAACGTAAGCCATGCTCGAAACGACGGGCCTTCCGCCCCTCGTCATCAACCATATAAGGTGCAAATCTCGAGAGCGCCACAAAACGGGCCGCGTACTGCGCCATAGACATGTCTCCCTGCACCAGAGTCTCGAACTCTAAGGCTCGCTGACGACGGATATGGTCGGGGAAGTACTGCTCCTCGAATCGGTCAACAAAGTCCTCCCATGTCCAGACATACTCAGGTCCGGCAACACGGGTAACAAAGGTCCACCAATGCTCGGCCTCACCTTGGAAGAGAAATACAGCTAACCGGACGCGCTGCTCGGTCGTGCATGACATGGTATCGAAAATCTTCTCCACATCGGAGCGCCATCTCTCTGCTGCAGTCGGATCTGGCTCTCCCTGGAAACGTGGGGGATCAAGCCGTCTGAGCTCACGAAGTAAGGCGCTCGCGCGCTCCTACTCTTCCTGAGCTGGTGAGACAACTGGGCGTCTGCCCTGTCCCTGGAATGCGGCTGTCACAGCCTGTAACATCTGCTGTAACTGAGAGGCACTCACAGTCACGGTCGGCTCCGCATCGGCCTCAGGTGGAGGAATATCATCCTCAGGGAAGGAAGCAGGGATCTCTGAGGGTGGAACGGGAGACGCAGGTGGTAAAGCTGGAGCCTCCGATGGCGAAGCAGAATCCTCAGGTGGTGGTGCAGGAGTCGATCGGGTAACTCTCCCAGGCGCCATGTCCTACAGGAAAGAGCGAAGGTGCCTATCAACTTCAAAACTCTCGAAGGTACACACGTTAACGGTCTGTATTGGAAGGTCGTGAAGCTATCCAAACTTCAGAACTTAGCCATTCTTCACTCATAGCAGACATGTAATGTTGTTCTTGGTTATTCCCAAGTTATGCTCTGATACCAACTTCTGTCACGCCCCAAACTCAGAAACTGGGCTCATAAAATTTCCGATTGCCGAATCCGGCACCGATAGCATCCGTAGAACCCCATTCTCGGCTCCTAGCTCCCATTCGCCAGGTTCCGATCCTGGGATGCTACGAGGAGGATTTTCAATATCAGTTTGATTCGTAATAAGCATAACCAAAGGCATAACCCACAAACAACAACCAAGTACTCCATTACCTTTCCACTATGATCAAAAACTTTACAAGTACAATGAGCATAAAGGGAAATACAATGGAAAGAACAAAAACTCCAAAACGCTCTGCAACGTGCTCCTGCCTCATCGCTACTGCGATCCAACGTCACCTGCACGCAACGGTCGTGCATAAGCTTACAGAAAGCTTAGAGGGTAGTGAAAGTGTGTGCGCAAGGTAGTAATATGAACATGCAATGTCAGAGTAATGCGGAATATGCAGATGGAACCATAATATCATGAGCCGTACCAAGGCTATGCGATGCAAGACATGAATGGTATAGGCCATCCAAAGGCCATGCTATGTGCAATGCAACTCAATCATACAGATCCTCATCTATGTCCATACGTCAATACAGCTCAAAATATGGGATATCATCGGGGTCTAGTACACTCTACACCAGATTACCGCCACATCGCGCGCAATAAGATAAGTGGAAGAGACCACACTATCCGTCTGCCAATATCGGGCGCGACTCGTCGATAGCGGACCCATTCCTCGAGCTGGTCAAAATCAGCCAGCATTGCCCCCTACTCTCGGGCGGGTAAGGCCGCACCCCCTTCCAACTGACCACGACACAGTGGAGAGCGTAACCGTCTGGTAATCGGCACTCAACACTCATCTACCCACTCGGTCTAGACGTTGGATCAACCTCTTGGTACCATAAGGGTTTAGGGGCTTTCACCCAGGGATATGTATAGTACCTCATGTAGAACAAGATTTTCGGTATCCAATCCTGCCAACCACGATACATCTGTGGAAGTTACGACCCCGATGTCGCTAGGGCGTACAATATCGATGTCATACAAATGCGATATGCATGATTCACGCTATCCAGTCATGCATCAAATCCTGCACATATCGTGCGCTCATGTAGGGCAACACCGCCTAACCGGGAGCCCATAAACAACCTGCTCGAAGGAAAATGCTATGATCAGACAATTCTCACGTCAAGCATACATATGATGCGTATGATCATGAGTCATGGAACTGCACTAAACATGTTATAATAAAATGAACTATCTTACAATGCAGATGGACCTGGACGGCCTATACACAATAAGTACGGCCCAGTAATGGGCCCTAAGGAGAGTCATAATGTGGACATCCAACCAGCATTACACTCGCAATGTGGACGTCAAACCAACATTGCTTCCCAGGCACGACCTTCTTAAACATCGCTACATAATCGGTATTGAGATTACACATTGCAATGGACCTTAGGTTCATCCCATTGGGCTTTTCCTATATATATCAAATGGGCCATATCCTATGGGCCTTTTATTCATCAGATGGGCCACATAAATGGGCCACACCAAAGGGTCTTATGTGCATTGCAATGGGTCAAAACCCGTGGGTCTTGGATTGCATCAAATGAGCATAGTCTCATGAGTCTAGTATGTGACCAATGGACCACACCAATTGGGATCCCACATGCAGATCAAGTGGGCCTAAACCCATAGACCTAACATGAGTCAAATGGGCCTAAACCCCTAGGTCTTAATCAAATAAAATGGGCCTAACTCATGGGTCTCAAATAAATCTAATGGGGCTAATTCCATGGACCCCTTTTATCATCAAATGGGTTTAGTCCCATGGGCCTTACAATATATCAAATGGGTCCACTTCCATGGGTTTTAAGAATGCAACAAATGGGTCCAATTTCATGGGCCTTGAAGTATATCAAATGGGCCTAGTCCCATGTACTTGAAACATATCAGGTGGGCCTAAACCCATAGGCATTAAATATCAAGTGAGCCTAAGCCAATGGGCTTTACATATCAAGTGGGCCCAAGTTCTTAGGCCTTAAATGAATCAAATGGGCCTAGCTCATAAGCGTTTCATAAATCAAATGGGCCTAGCCCATAGGCCTTTTACAGTCCAAACAGGGCCTAACCCATAGGCCTTTACAAATCAAATGGGCCTTTCCCATAGGCCTTAAAATGATCTATACAAGTGGATGGAC
The DNA here is from genome assembly GCA_037074715.1 of Magnolia kwangsiensis. Lineage (NCBI taxonomy): Eukaryota > Viridiplantae > Streptophyta > Magnoliopsida > Magnoliales > Magnoliaceae > Magnolia > Magnolia kwangsiensis. Next base: position 79,936,708 of record CM073572.1, read on the forward strand.
GGTCTGGATGCATTACACGCATCATGGTGGGTCCCACTGCACAGTGGATAGTGCGGGTAAGGCATATACATCACCCAGGGCCCCACCGTCCGTTGGACGGTGGAGGCAGCACGAGTGCAAGGAGGGTGCCACCGTCCGCCTGGACGGTGGCCTTGGAAACACATACATCATTTTTGTGGGTCCCGTGTGGGGCCCACTGTAATGTTTAAGTGTCATCCGACCCGTTCATAAGTTCGCTCGAACCTGGATGAAGGGGCAACAAAAATTTCAGCTTGATCCAATACTTCTGTGGGCTCCAAAAACCCTTCAATAGTAGAATTCGATTCACACTGTTTCACGTGGTGTGGGCCACCAGAGTTTTGGATCTGTCTCATTTTTGGAGGGGGCCCACCTGAGGAGGGGACCCAGCTCGTGAACAGGTCGGATGACAAACAAACATCAAGGTGGGACCCACGGCTGGAGCCGTGAGTCCTTAGCTGGACGCCCGCCCGCCGCCTGCACGGCTGCACACAGCAGCGTGCAGTGCTGCCCGCTGACCGTGGCAGGAGCAGAGGCTCTGCCTCTTTCAAAATCCGAGAAAAACCCGTTTTCCTACGGTTTTTTGCACTTGGGGCCCGTTAAAATGAAATCCGCTCCGGCCATTGCGTTCTGTGGCCCGTAACAATCGAAATGAGTCCAGAGTTTGAATTTTTTTGATGATAGAAAGTGAATAAAATAAGAAAATGGATCCTTGAATGGTAGTGGTACATTCTTTGATGCTATGGCCCACTAGGTCTTCCAATCAGCCCCAAACTTCTACCCAACGGTTAAAACACTGTAAGTAAGAGGGTAGACGGCTTGGATTGTCTAAGTACATCACGGTGGGGCCTAAGAAAGTGGACCACCAAAGTCCACCTTCTTTTCTTCTTTCCTTTTTCTTCTTTCATTTGAAACATCCAGCGTCCCAGACGCTGGACGGGTTTGGTTTTAAAAAAAATGCACGTATGTGGTGGGCCCTGATGAAGTGGGCCACCACTGATGGGTGAAGTGGGTACAATGTACATGGTGGGCCCCACTTGAATAAAAATTTGAATAAAATAAATCTCAAGGTGGGATCCATTCAAGTGGGCCACACAATCCTATTGCATAAAAATAAAATAAAATAAAATAAAATAAAATAAAATAAAAGAAATAAAAGAGAGAGAGAGAGAGAGACATGGAGAGTGGGACACGGCTTGTGATGGAGGGACCCCGACATTATGGGCCCTCCCTTACATGAAATCATACATCAAGTGGGTCATTTTGCACATGTGACCATCAAAACTGAAGATCAACGGTGGGGATCCTTTCCCCACCAATATGGATGGTCTAGATGACCTTTCTAAAGAAAATAAACATCATGAAGGGGTTTATGGAGAATGGCCCCATCATGGAATGATCATGATGATCCAAGTGGTCCATCGGCCACATATTAGGGTCCCAAGTGAGATCCACACCATTGATCGGTGGGCCTCACTTGGTCCACCATAAAAATAAGAAAAACTACCCTATAGAGGCACCCACCGTCCGATCATCTTGCTCCTAGGGGTTCCTTGGCACGTTGGCTTCAACTTCAGTGGATGAGATGAAGAATGGAGGGTTGAGATGAGAGATGATGGGGTAGGAGGGTGGGTCACACTTGGAGTTTAGGGAGCTTGGAGAATTCCATACGTATGGAGCTCCTTTTTGCTTGGAGATTTTGAAATGAGAAAGAGAGAAAGAGAGAGAGTTGTAAAGGGAGAGAGAGAGAGAGTGATGGATGGATGTGGTGAGTGATGGTTGTGTAAGAAAATATTGACTTTTGAGGCTTTTGTGTAAGAGAGGTATGGGTGGTGAAGACTTTTGTGGCTTTTTGTGTAAGAGAGGTATGGGTTTAGGAGACTTTTGTGGTTGCTTGGGAAAAGGGATGAAAGCGATGTGTACTTGACTTGTGATGGCTTGATGGATTGATTGATTGATGGGATTGATGTGATTTATGTGACACATCATTGAGATTTCCTTGGGTTTCGCAACGCGCGGCGTTTTCTCGCACCGAACGTTGGCCCATATCTCTTGATCAGGGTATCGCCTCGGCGTGCGAGTCACGGTATCGGAACCGCGGCGACGGCGCGGTCGCTATGGTATTGGTCTCGGGTTGAGTCGACTCGGGTTGTCGGCATATGAATCAGGGTCGCGCGTCGATATCGGTTAAGGGTCGAAGGTTGCCGGAATTTGACCGGTAAGACCGCAGAAGTCTACGGAAAGGTACGGACCAAAATACGGGTCTTACACTATTGTCACGCCCTGAATTTCGAGGGTCGAGCAAAGTTCTACTCCTGAGATCCAACGCATCACTTATGCAACATGGATAATGATGTTTAAATGTTGTTCATATCAATGAGTTAAACATGATAAGGATTAGACTAAAACAACATATCATACTCCAGATATAACTAAATTGAGTAAGCGGAAGATTGAAACGTATATATATCTGAACAGGCACATGTTTTACAACCTCCAGAGTATGATTATGTAGCCGAGCTGAATATGTACATGTATTATTTTGAAATAGGTAAAATATCAAAATGTAAGTGTCCAACTAATCCATGTGCCCCTGTATCCCGTCGAATCATCACGAGGTCTACATAAACCCGCTGATAGCTGAACATAGGAGAATTCCTCCTCCTTATCTACGTAGTCCAACTCAGCCGCATAGACTTCTTTATCATCTGCATCTGCAACAGAGTCTGGTTGGTGTTTTAAAACACCATCCCAGGGTGAGAGTGAGTGATCAACTCAGTGGTATTGTAAGGAAAATGTTAACATGTTATCAAGTCAATCAAACAGTAATGATAAAGTTGTATAACAATCATTTCCTAACTACTCTTGTTAATGCAGGGATAGTATGTAGTAATAATGTATGCCCTAGCACAAAGCTCCCTCACAAGAGACTCTAACAACCAAGTTCGTGCATGACAACCTCCCTAAAGTGCAACTTCCTCGCCAAAGCACATGCAATGCGGTGCATAGTCGTGTTAGCTAAGTATTTAATTAAGCTTATTCATATAACAGATTTGTGAAGCTAAGATACTTTCCTTTATATCATTAACCCAAACGAAGGATTTATATAGGATTGTCAATCCTAGTTATTCACATACGATATGCAAGTTGCAGGGCATCATCCCTAATGAATAGTAGTCAATAGGCAAATTCATAGTTTATACTCGCGATCACTATAGGAGGCTCATCACCTCAGTGTAAGATGACAGGTCGAACACGGTGTCTCATACCACCATGCTCAGCTCCTGAGTTTGGGTTGTTCACTGGTCACCCCAGCGTAGGTCGACAGCTCGACTACGGTGTCTCATACCACCATACCCGGCTCATGAGCATTAGCGGATCGTGATACCATAGTTGAAATGATCTTTTAAATTTGTAAGTGGTAGCTTAGATTCAAGCATTGATGTCCATATATGGTAAACACACAATATGCTAATCGGTTTTTCTGGTAAGTTCGATTGGTAAGAGCACACATTAACTTAATCGACATGGAGCGCATAAGCACCCCTTGTGGCCTAACCACTGTTGACAATCACCGTGTGACACAGATTCGCCGAGTTACCCAATGTGGCAAGACTAATTCAACCACCAGTACAAGGATTGTTACCGATTTCCTGGGCCACATTGTAGCTCTAATCTTACTCAGATGCAATAGGTAGAAACATGTGATAATCATATCATATTTATAACAAACAATCTAAATAAATCCTTCATTTGAACATTTCACTAAACACATTGAACATGTCACCAAACACTTGCATTTTATCCATAAATTACGTAGCGGCAAATATGATTACATAAAAGAAGCTATACATATGATTAAGGTAATTGAGAATCCTATCTTAATACACTTAATAAATACAAATCATCAACATTTTCTCAATCAGACATTTTATCAAACACTTAAATTACACTTCACCAAATACATAGACTAAAATAGTTACGGCATATATTATGACAATTCCTTATACAAAGAGATCATCATGCATACAACAAACATATATCCTAGATTAACAGTCATGGTAAGCACAAGTTAAAATTTCATGTTCATTCAAACATTTCAACAAACACATGGGATGCATCTTGTATTCAACATGGTTCACACATGCATAATATATTGAATATGTCGTATTTAAAACTATATGGTAGCAATCAAGTCAGACATAAATCATTAGCTAACATTGAAAGCATTGAAAACCATAACCTAAACATTTATAGTCCACACCTTTCGTCGAAATACTCGATTCGGATGCAGTTTGAATTCTATGTTCCAAAAATGGAACGTCGAGCACCTAAGTAATGAAATATGTTAGCTATTTTGTCGATTATTCTATTTGGATCTCTAAATCAATATTAGGGTTATATTTTCTTACCCAACTCGAAGTCAAAAATGATTGTGTAACAAAGTGGAAAGGTGATTCAGTGCGTGGAGTAGTGGGAGAGAATCCCAGCAACGATCTCCTAAAGTCTCTCACCTCTCCTTCCTCTTCTCTCTCTCTCTCTCTCTCTCTCTCTCTCTCTCTCTCTCTCTCCCTTAGGGTTTTAGAAAATTCGTATGAGGGAGAGATGGGGTGGTTTAAGGGCTTTATATAGGCCCAGAACTGACGCAAATAGCCCCAGGGCCACTATATACATATGTTATACCCTTTGGGCAACTGTTTTTGACAAAGAGAGCTCACAGGGAGGCCTACTACTCACATACATCATAGGGTAAGTTCCCTGACAATGGATCTATGCTAGGATGTGATTTCGGTGCGATTGGAAAAGCCGATCGACTGTGGAGGACCCGTGTCAGATCAACGGTCGAACTTGCTCGATCGAGGCCACAAGTATATGGATATGTGTAGGGAAATTTTCTTTTCCCATGGGTGAAGTTTGGTAAAAAACTGATGGTCCGAAATCCCCAATTTCGTGTGTGAGAGAACAACCCAATTCACTTAAGTTTGGTTCATTTTCTAAAGGTATTGACATTTCTCATGCACTTTACTCAGGGCTCAAGATGTGCATTTTTGAATACTATCCAGGCTCGATTCCTGCAATGGTTGTCAAGCCCAGTAGGACGGACATAACCCTATAGTTTCGCGGTCATTGGACTCTCGACGTGTGGTATAGGTCTGATACATAGTTTTAATGTACACCTGAGAGAAACATGCTCTTAGGATTTTTCCTAGGTCTTTAAAGGATGTTGCATCAGTGGTATTAATGATTTTAGGCCTTCTGGTTTGTGGAACCAGTAGCCCGAGCTAAATCCACTGATTATTTAGTTTAGTACTTAATTAATTTCTGTCTAAATTGCGATAGGATACATCCTCGGGTAGTTCTGCCTGAGTTGGTAATCGGGTCTTTGTACGGATCTTTCTGGAACGTTACAATGTTGTCATGCCCAGCAGGATGGATATAGTCCTATAATTTCGGAACTAGTGACCCAGTAACGAGTGGTCTAGAGCTTGTTAAGTAAATCGGGGCATTTGCGGAATAAATTAGGTATCAAGATTTCTTGTGCACAATTATTAGGATTTGGATTAAATAAGTTCATAGTGTGACCGATTCACAACCAGTGGAAATGAATATTCAATTATAATCACTCTAAACCATCGGTTCTTAGGTTAAAACTATACTAACTCAGTTTTGTTTGTTAATTAAAATCCGACCCTTAGTTGTCACAACTTTTGGTATGTCTTTATTTAGTTACGGTCATCTCAGTTAGTCAGTGATAGGTCGGCTAGAATTGGACCCTACGTAAACACATCCCGAGGCTAAGCTCAATGTTTAAGTGATTGGGCGGATTCATTGGTATTCTACGGTCGATCAATCCTATTTGTATGGTTTTTTATCGGTACCAGCAGCGTATAAGCCCTTCTCAAGTGTCGAGGGTCAGTAAGTAATGACGTGGGTAGTTATAAAAAAGAAAATTTAAGGATTTTTGAAAATTTCAAAATAGCGAAAATTCGGGGTGTTACATCTATGTAGACCTAGAACTACTTCGCAGGGATGCTGAGATACTTGTCTAGTTGGACATTTTATATTTTCCCATTTTTTCGATTTTGCAAGAAATTTTGTATATATTAAACCCTATTACATTATCATACTCTAGAGGTGGAGAACTTCTTACTTATTTTAATACACATACGTCATACTTCTGTTTGCTTAATTACATTATCTCTGGAGTATGACATGTTATTTTAGTATAATCCCACTCATGTTTAATGTATTGGTATGGACGACATCTAAACGTCATTATTTATGTTGCATAAGTGATGTGTTGAATCTTGGGAGTTGAGTTTTGATCGACCCTCGAAATTCAGGGCGTTATAGAGAGTTGTAGTGTTGTAACGATTGTTTTGTAAGAGATGTAATGATGGTTGTAAGGTCATTATGAGGGCATGGTGTAACACCCTGACTTTTCAAGACCCGAGTATATGGCTTGTTTCCCAAAAACTCAAGTGTTAACCTTAAATGATGATCAAATTCGAGTGTGTGTGTGTGTGTGTGTGTGTGTGTGTGTGTGTGTGTGTGTGTGTGTGTATATATATATATTCGAACTATTAGAGTAAGCAGATGAGCGTAGAATGGACAAGCATAAAGGAAAATTTTTATTTCATTTGGAATATAAAAGAGCTGCCCATAAGGACTTACACAAACCAATGCCCCCATTCTTACAATTACAAAATGAAATAATATTACATGTGAAATAAAGTAAATTATAGCAATCTTGGGATGTGAAATCTTATAGTAACCCTTAACAATTACAATCATCCTTCCTGGTCAATTATAGCCTGCTCCTCATCTATATAAACATGAATGTCACCTCGGCTACCTGTTTTACCTGTATTGTTATATAGTTGATGGATGAGTGACCAACTTAGTGTGAATTCCCCTCAAGATTACACATCGCAGCATTAGGTTAGCACAGTTATAAAACAACAAGGTAATCAAAACAACATATGATGTAGTCTTTTTAAATGCATGGATCTGTGAATGCACATCACCCTGAGGATGCACATTTGTGCAGAAATTGGGCTCGTCACCGATGTAATCATCGACATGAAAAAATCATCCAGTCAAAACAATGATCGATAGTCGGTGGTCTGAGAGCTAACGAAACGATACCCCGATGATCTTAATGCACGCGTTACATCAGCTAGAATTACCCACCCATCATCGCCAAATGTCATGGATACATGATTAGCCAAACCATTATTAGTCAAGTTTTAATCAGCCAATTTAAATAAGCTCAAGGTCACTACGGAGGATTGTCACTAGTATAGGCCAACAGCTCGGGCATAGGTCTCATACCACTATCCCTAGCTCATGAGACTACCACCTTAGGATGTTTAATGAAAACCCGTCGACTACTGGCCAATCATATTACAGCATATGGGGCTTACCATCGCATAGTTGCATAATATAAAACATCAAACCCATATAAGAAAAATATTAGGACAAAGTCACATAAGGCGATATCAAAGTAAGCCACATAAGGTAAATATTAAAATAAGCCATATAGGGCGAGTACCAAAACCATGCGATAAAAGACCATCTTTGAAAACCACATATACACAACAACCCTGGATGGTAGGCCCACATCAAAGATCCATTTAGACCACAACTCAATAACCGCAAGATCGAAGGTCCATTACAATCACTATCAATAAAGTTATATCCCAAGTATGGGTGTACATTTATAAGTGAGGGTTCTAATGTACCACTTTAAGTTTCATAAGGAATCCATAAATAATCCATAAGCATGAACAAATATACAGGATGAACATTAAGCATGTAATATAACAATTCAATTTCCACCAGCTAACACATAATTATAAAAAGGAGATATCAATTATAAATTAAAATACACACTATAACTTAAGCTAATGGGAAGATGGAAACCTCAAAAGGAAGAATCATCACCAGATGATGTAGCGTGCCACTTGATTCAAGTCCTCGTGAGCATCTAGCGGCCTAACACCAAGCAAGAAATTTCCTTTTTGTCATTTTCGATTCAACGGCCCATATTAGATAAGTGTTTCAAGGTTCCTAATTTATTAAAAGTGCATGGGACTTATAGGGCTCATTATGGGAGAGATTCGGGCTTGAATTAAAGTGACCAGGCTCATCATATACTTATCCAAACAAGGTGGGTGGCCCTACTAGGCTCAAGCTCATAATCATCTATGGGCTGAACTGGGCCTGTTTTGGCCCAGTTGTTGGGTCCCAATTAAACCCAAGTGTTTGGGCCGGACTCGGCCGTCTCTAGCCCAAGTCTAGGCTTGGTTCGGCCCATGCTGACCTAAGATGAGGGCCACCGTTATGTGGTGTGTCCTACACTAAAATGTACAGGGCCCATTGTGGCTTGCAGCCGGGGGCACTGAGGTTTGAAACTCAGGTGCGCTTTATGCAGCCCGCCTACTGTTAGTGTGTGGCCCACCAACACGTATGTTGTGGCCCACCTGCTTATATAGTGTGTGGCCCACAGCCTTATGGTGCGGCCCACCTGATAGATGGTTGGATATAACATATACATTACGGTGTGGCCCACTGGTCTCACACACAGCTCAAGGTGGCCCCACGTGGCATGGATGAGCATTTCTAACCCACGTGGGACCCCCATAATTTGGGACGTCAGGACAGCTGCTATATAGCTGGTGTATACGCACACCAGCCAACCTCTTCACAGGTGGGTTCCACGTAGGACCCACCATATATTGTTTTATATATATATTAATATCATTTTATTTTTTTTGTTGAATAACGTCTAAGCCTGCTGGCCACCGTCCGGATGGACGGTGGGCGTGGATGAAACCCATACATCTGGTGGGTCCGTCGAGACTTCCTAACGTCATAGGGTCCACTGATGGACGGTATAGATGAAGCATATACATCGTGCGGTGGGTCCCACAGAATTCGCTGGCATCAACAGAATGGACAGTTGAGATATAACACACACTTCACGTGGCGTCCACACAGATGGATGGTCAGGATAAATCCCACACATCACGTGGGGTCCACAAATCATGTGGACGTCAACACGTCAACTAGCAGCTGGTGGGAGTATCCCAGCCAGTCCGATTCAACAGGTGGGTGCCACGTGGGGCCTATATATATATATATATATATATATATATATATATATATATATATATATTACATCTCTTTTTTTTTCTTTTTTTTTTTTTTGAAAAGGTCCAGCGTCTGGTCACTAGACGGATGGTGTGGACTCAGAATACACCCATTTTGAAAAGGTCCAGCGTCTGGTCACTAGACGGATGGTGTGGACTCAGAATACACCCACTAAGGTGGGTGGGTCCCACCGTCCTATCTGGATGGTGCGGATACAATATTTATACATCATGCGTGGGGTCCACGCGTGCGTGGCTCATCAATCATGGTTGACATTCGTAAGAAAAATGAAGGAGAAATGGAAGAAGAACACAAACGGAGTTGGGCCGTTTTACCTGGCTGATCACGTCCACTCCTTCACTCTCTTTTTCTCTCTCTTTTTTTTTTTTTTTTTTTTTTTTCCTTCCTTCTCTCTCACTTTCCTAGTAAATCTAGGAGAGCTAAACCTCCCCTTTTATAGGCAAGGAGAGGAGAGGTCGACGGTTGGCAAAAACTCTCCACACTCAATGATTGGGATTGAAGAGAGGGCTTGCATGGGGCCCATCCACGTTTGGGGATGCATTGGTGGCATCCAGGGCTACCTAGAAGTCCAACTTCTACGCCAGGTGGGGCCCATCTTAGGTTGGTGGTTGGATGAATTTTTAAGGAAGATGACCCACCCAACAATAATGGATTCTTATCTAAGGGTTCTCAGGGTAATCCAGACCATTTGATTGGTCTGGATGGGTTCCATAAGTGGTGTGGGGTCCAATTTTCAGATCTCAGATGACATCTTGCTCCATCTCATGAGATCTCTTCTATTTTCCTTCCCATTCTCATCAAATGAGAAATTTCTTCATCTCATCACGAACCTTCCATGCAGGAGCGCTGTGATGAAGCCACGTGGCCCATCGGACGGCAAAAGAAGAAAATCTTCTTTTTCTCCTTTCTTAATTTCCTAGCCATTTTTGGGCTGTGAGAGGACTCCTCTCAGCTGGCAAGGGGCAGGGCTGTAACCGTTTGGTCCATAGGATGTTGGCTTGCCCAGCAAGTCTCTTAATGGTCCCTCTCATCGGATCTCAGCCCCACGTGAAGGAAGTGGACAGTTCAGACCGATCTTCCTCATCCCTTTTCTTGGGTCCGTAAAGTTATACGGTTTTAATCAGTGGACACTTGAGGATGAAATGGACGGTTGGATTGTCCCAAAAATACACAGAGTGGCCCACTTTGGGGTTTGAATTCCAATGGTTTCAAATTTTAAAACGGCGGGAGGGATTTCTTCTCATTTTCGTGTGAGGCTAGGTTAATGGCATTTTGACCATCCCCTTTGATCCAGTGCATGTCGTGCATAGCAACACAGGGTGCACACGCACCACATGTGGGGCCCATCGTGATGGGTGTGTTATATCCACTCCGTCCAATCATCTTGGGGGTTCTACCAAAGGATCTTGGGTCGTCGATCAGGCTGTTCTAAGGCCTAGTTGGGGCCCACAACTTGATTTGGGTCATATTGGTGGGTTTCCGTTAACCAAATGGTTGGATCTTTCTGAATTTGAGTATTAACGGTTAAAACGGTCTTAGGGACCGCTTTGTTGAGAATAAGTGACTGAATTAGGGGATAGATGACCTAATATGTGTATAAAACATTGATTATTATTATTTCTATCATATATATATATATATATATATATATATATATATATATATATATATATATATATATATATATATATATATTACCATTATCTTATTCTACTTTCCCTTAATTTATTGTTGTGGGTCATGTTTATTTATTCATCCATTCAGCTAGAGCTTGGATGGAAGTAAATAAATAAATGACTCATTTTAGTTTGTAAGTGGGCAGTAGTTTAAGTTAATGATTAGATTTAAGAATTTGATGTCCCGAATATTGAAACTAAGTGGTGGGTCATCCTATGGAAAATTGGGAACTAAATGGATATTTTGATCCATCAATCAAGTGACTAAAACGTTTATGAAGCTATGATGGACAGTTGGATTAACAAGTAAATGTCCTAACATTGTAATCCAATGGCTAACTCGTCCGATAAAATTATGTGGACCAGATGATCAGTGGATCTACTGATTTGGGTCTTGAAATTGGTGACGTATGGTTTGATCTATGGGTGTACATTCCTTAAGTGTACTGATTTAAGCTCAATCATGAGGATCACCTCTTGAGTTATTGAGGATTCAATGAACGGTAGGTTGTGCAACTTACTATCTTAGACTTGTGGCATGTGGTCTAGTCCTAGAGTGATGTAATGGCTCATCTTGGGAACGCAAAGGAAGGATGTGTTTGTCTATGTATGAAGATTGCTTCAGACTATCCAATCACATCAAGTTTATGTTTATACTAAACTAGGTCTTCCTCGTAACTTCCGAGTACTGGAAGGTATGGGGTGTTACAAACTACCCCCCTTAAAGAGAATTTCTCTCCCAAAATTCAGTGCTCTGACTATGAATGTGAACATCAATCTATCTTTCGGTGTTCGTATGCATCTGTTAATTCTCCACACTAAGTTTATTTATATAAGTAAGTGCAATAAAGGGCCCCCTAGGAGGAACCAATAAAAAGCCAGGGTAGAGCCGGCCCAAGTGAAGATTGGCACTCGAAGGCCTTGATGAGGAGCAGCCCGCAAAGGAACAGTCTTCATTAGCTGTTAGTAGGAAACCCGTCAACATTGGAAGCCAACTTCCACCGCTGCCTAAACCGACAGTTGAAGTCATGATCCCTCCCTTCATTAGCTAGCTTGGCCTTCCCGCCCAGCCAACATTGACGACACGTTCCCCGGTAGGGCATGATGCGATGATAGATGATGAAAGACTGATTGACCATAGATAGGAGGGTAGCTTGCTTCCAAGTGCTAGCAAAGGAACCGCGACCCGACCTCCTTTGTTAGTGAACTGGAAGAGGCGACAGAAAAGGTGCTCCCAGGAGCACCGGTTGCTTGATCCCAGCTAACAGGACGAAGTCAAATGTGAGCCATGACTCTCCTTTATGGATTTTTATCTTTCGGGCAACGTAAGGTGTGTCAATGGGATGCCCATCAAACACTAACTTCCAGGTTCCCATAAGGACACGGGGATGTCGGTCCTTTCGAAGACAATGGAAATTGGATTCCCCCCATCAAGGGTGTTCCCTAAAACGGAATAATATTCGTCTATGAGAGTTTTGCTATATGCTTAACACATGCTTCCCGGGCAGAGGAGATAGAGGCTTCAGCTAACTACAGAGGTAGAAGCTTCGGCTGAAGAGATGGAAGTGGACGAAAATGAAGATTGTGCAACAAAGTGTCACATCCCTCACGACATAAGATTGAAAGATCCAAACCTTCCTCTTCGGAGCAGAAACGGACGTGGCCAAAACATATAAGAAAAGATCAACGTAGTCGCACATAGGGACATGCGACTTAAGATTCAAGTACCGTTGAAAAGACTAATGGAATGGGGGGAATGACTACCTGTAATAAAGTACAGGCTAATAGGAGCCGACCAAAAGAAGCAACGCTTAGATCACCGACGATAATGTGGCGGCCGCTTACCAAGATATGTCGGTTTGAGTGTACTATAACTATATCTAAAGAAAAGTCTCCAATTTCAAATACAGGTTTGAGTTTGCCAAGCCCGCTGACTTGTTTATTTTCCCAAGCCCGCCGCGATTTATTAAAAACGAATCTGTTCGGCCCTGTAGTGACTTTAGAGACCTTAATGCTACTAGTCTTATAGATGATCGAGATCAGATATAGAAAAATGGATTTGAAGTGGCACATAAATGTAGGGATCGAAGAGATTATGGCAGATCATGTTCACCAAGAAATGATCTGAAATTGGATCTTGGTCTATTTGAGATTGTTCCTTTTAATCGTAATCAAAGATCTTTTCTTGTTAATCGTTTCTTTTTCGAACAAATCGAAGAACCTAATGGATCGAACTCGCCTCCCACCATCCACTGGCCACTGAAGTTTGAACCAATCGTGCAGAGGTCATTCCATAAGACTCTTCGATCTGATGCACTGCATTTAGCATAAACAGTTGAAATCATCACCTTTCGAGGGAAATTGTTATGAGTGACTGACAGGGACTTAGTTTATTTCAGTCAATGAATGAGCAGCCTACCTTTTAGTGACAACTTGTCAAAACTCTGTGTTTTTTGCTTAAAGACCGATTCCACTCCGATGTGAGACCATTTTGTCTTTTTCTAGGAGGAAGTGTCACTAGATCCCGATGTTTGACTTTTGGTGAGCGCACTCATTTCAGATTGCATGGCCGGCTACTTTAAGACTGGATTCGATGTTGCATGCTTTTCTGAAAGTTTCTGTTCGAGCGCGTAGGCTTTTTTGAAGAGCAAGCAATGACTTTGAACCTAGCCGTTGTGCTTTTCAAAGGCCCCCTTTAGGGCCCAGGCCCCTGACTCCATAGCCCTAATTAAAGTGAAAGTGACTCCATAGCCCTGGGGGGGGGGGGCACTTCGAGGCTTTACGACACTCGCCTCGGGACTACCCGCTTTACCTATGGTTTTCCCGATTTGTTCCAATGCTTCCTCCCTCCAAAAAGGGAACGGGAGAAACGGGAGATTCACCCAGGGACACAGATTCCATTTTCCCTCCTCGGGTCATCAAGCTGTTCGCAAGGGCCAACTTGATCCTCTTCCCCAGGGATCCCAGATGAGGGAACCCTAGGAGAGCCGCCGACTCCAACTATCGTCCATGTACTTCTGCCTCAAAGAAATTTTCTCCTGCCCAACCTTAAGGGGGGTGTTATGGTACTCGTTTAACATCACCATTTCCTCCATGGCGATATCCGGAGACCTCCCTCTCTCATTGAGATTGCTTGCACCTAAGCAATACGACCTTCCTGGGAGATTTTCCTGTTTCGGATATTTCTGAAATTGATACATAGAAATTGCCCCCTATGTTACCAAAGAGACAAAAAAGACCCGGGTCAGGATGAACCGGTTATCTTATGAAGAAACTTCTCCTAGAATCTTATGAAGAAACTTCTCCTGGAACATTATAGGCTTAGGGAATGAGAGAAACTGAATCAAATTCCCATCGCGCTTACGGCTCTATACCCCAACCCAACTTGCTCTGGCCCCGGGTCCTCCCTTTCTATTCCTCGGTAAACAGACCATGGGAGCATGGGGGGGAGGTATCTGCTTGGGACTGATAGAAAGCATATCTCTTTTGTGCCTCCAAAAAATCCAAATAGAATGACATTGTTCTTGCCGGGATAGTCGCGTCGGACTAGATTGACAGAGTTGGAGGGAAAGTAGAAAGTGATCTATTTGCATTGATCATCATCCAAGGACCAATAATGAGGTGAGGCTGGTCATCAGGTTTCCCTATCATATAAGTGCCTATAAAAAAAGGATCTTTACTTCCCTTTCTTGGGCTACCCAACTCTTGAAGAAAACTATAGTCTCATCCACGAATTGGAGGTTAGAAAGAGGAGGCATAGAATGGGCCATGAAAACACTATCCATGTCTCATTACTCGGACATAGCTTGTCTCCTCTACTCCCCTTAAAGAAAGTTTTACCATCGGGATCTGATAATGCTCATCCTGGTTATTAACGTAAGAGAATTATCCTAGTGGCGTGTCGTATTCTAGATATGCCCTAACAAGCCGTATATAGACCTACCATGACCCTTGAGTCTTTAGCCTATAAGGACAACCAAAGTGTTTAAATTCTACTAAGGTTGGAAATCACTCTAGTATTAACCAAAATTAGCAAATCTTTTGAATTCCTACCAACGTCAGGATTTTGTATAGTATTTACTGAGATTACAAGTTCATCTAAGTGGGGACTAATAATATTGTATCTTTCTCTTCATTTTCTTTTTTCTTTTACATTTAATGATAGCTCCCAATTGTCCAAGGTACGTTATAATTTTTCATTTTCAACATTCGAGTTAACATGGATAAATGATTATATTAGGTTTGAGCTCGATATATTGATCATTTGCCTACGTATAACAGATGATATGGGTATCAATTCACAACCCTATTAAATCTCAATTTTTTTTCTTGATCAGGGCATTGAGACCATTGAAACTTGTTAGGATTTAGAATTTAGGTCAAACTGCGTACTCATTGCATAAACATGATTTCATCAATCCGTGATCTCGATTACTCTAGACTCATGGGAAATATCATGTGATCTTCAAATTTTTAAATGAGAGTGCTCGAAATTTATGTGAATAGATGTGAACGACCATCACGCGCACTCTAATCACCTAATGCACTACTAAAAAAGAAATTTCATGACCAAATTTTCTACGTGAAATCTGAGTTTGAAATTTGTCGAATTCACCTAGGATTTTAAATCTAATCTCGACATGCTCCGACTATGGTTGAACATTTGCCTATGATTTTATAAGTGCACCTCTAATTAATCTCTATATGTTGAAACTTGTGGGAAATGTTATATCTAAGTAAGTAGATGTATTAAGGGATTTAAACTATAATTTCCAGTGTGATCCTTAAGTTTAGAGAGCACTTGTATCCAATCAGATGTACAATCTGGTGACCAAGGAAATTCTATGAAGGGTAAGTTCATTCCACTCACTAAGTGTTGTGATAATGTTATCTCTAACTAAGGGAATTTATAGAAAGAGTATGGATCCTAAATTTCTAAAATGTTCTTTGGGAGTCGAACTTAAGGAATATTCTTATTCAATCTCAAATACTTCATGGTGGGTATTTGATCTTTCACAGTACATGAGTTTAATTTCTAAATTCAAATAACCATTCTGATAGTTTTTCAAGAAAATTAAAGTTATATTTTTAAGTTTGAAGGTTATCCAACCAATGTGCTAGGGAACCTAAGATCTGGATCTCTATGTTCTCGATTTCTCCCAATTCCAAGGGAATTTTACCTAAGTTCAAATGACTAAACCTAAAACGCTCAAAGAGGCTTAAGTTCATTTCTAAGGTTTTTGGCCATCCAAACAAGTTTCTAGGGGGCCTAAAATTTTGAGTTCCTATTTTCTCATTTTCTCCTAGCTACAGGGAAAATGCACATAAGTTCAAATAATTATCTTAATAATTTCTAAGGGGACCTAAGTTTGAGTTTCTACATTCTCAATCATTCTTCCAATTCTAAGGGAAATTCAATTAAGTTCAAAATTTTCTAATTTCAAACATTTTGATTTGAAACATTTAAGGATTGTATAAGATCATTTCCCAAGGCCAAGTTTGTCTAAACTATGCTTTAATACCAACTATAAAGCCCTAACTTTTCAGGACCCAAGTATATGACTTGTTTCTTAAAAACCCGAGTGTTAATCTTAAAGGATAGTCAAATTCAAGTATATATATATATTTTCCAAACTATCAGAGTAAGCAAATGAGCGTAGAATGGACAAGTAAGCATAAAAGAAAATTTTTGTTTCATTTGGAATACACAAGAAACTGCCAATAATGACTTACACAAACCAATGTCCCCATTCTTACAATTACAAAATGAAATAATATTACATGTGAAATAAAGTAAATTACAACAATCTTGGGATGTGAAATCCAGTAGCAACCCTTAGCAATTACAATCATTCTTCTTAGTTAATTATAGCTTGCTCCTCATCGATTTAAACATGAATGTCACTTGGGCCACCCATGCTACCTGTATGGTTATATATTTGATGGATAAGTGGCCAACTCAGTGTGAATTTTTCTCAAGATTACACATCGCCGCATTAGGTAAGTACAGTTATAAAACAACACGGCAATCAAAATAACACATGATGCAGTCTTTTTAAATGCATGGATACGTGAATGCATATCACTTCGAGGATGCACATCTGTGCAGAAATTAGGCTCGTTACTCATGCAATCATCGACCTGGGAAAATCATTCAGTTGGAACAATAGATCAATAGTCGGTGGTCTGGGAGCTAGCAAAATGATACCCCGATGATCCTAAGGCATGTGCTACAGCATTTAGAATTAGGCCCCCGTCATCACTAATATGTCATGGATGCATGATTAGTCAAACCATTATTAGTTCAGTTATAATCAGCCAATTTAAATAAGCTCAAGGTCACTACCGAGGCTTGTCACCAGCATAGGCCGACAGCTCGGGCATAGGTCCCATACCACCATCCTTAGCTCATGAGACTACTACCTTAGGATGTTTAAAGAAAACCCGTCGAATAGTGGCTAATCATATTACAACATATGGGGCTTACCATCGCATGGTTGCACAATACAAAACATCAAACCCATATAGAAAAAATACCAAGATAAAGTCACATAAGGCGATATCAAAGTAAGCCACATAAGGTAAATATCAAAATAAGTCACATAGGGCTAGTGCCAAAACCATGCGATAAAAGACCATCATAGAAAATCACTTAGACTCAACAATCCTAGATGGTAGGCTCACATCAAAGATACATCTAAACCACCACTCAATAACCACAAGATCGAAGGTCCATTACAATCACCATCAATAGAGTTACATCTCAAGTATGAGTGTACATTTATAAGTGGGGGTTTTCCACTAATGTACCAGTTTAAGTTCCATAAGAAATCCACAAATAATCCACAAGCATGAACAAATATACAGGATGAACATTAAGCATGTAATATAGCAATTCAATTTCCACCAGCTAACACATGATTATAAAAGGGAGATATCAATTATAAATTAAAATACACACTATAATTTAAGCTAATGGAAAGATGAAAACCTCAAGGGGAAGAATCATAACCTGACGATGTGTAGCGTGCCACTTGATTCAAGTCCTCGTGAGCGTCTAGCGGCCTAACACCAAGCAAGGAATTTCCTAGTTGTCATTTTTGATTCAACGGCCCATATTAGATAAGTGTTTCAAGGTTCCTAATTTATTGAAAGTGTATAGGACTTATAGGTCTCATTATGGGGGAGATTTGAGCTTGAATTAAAGTGACCAGGCCCATCATATACTTATCCAAACAAGGTGGGTGACCCTACTAGGCTCAAGCTCATCACCATCTATGGGCTGAACTGTGCCTGTTTTGGCCCAGTTGTTGGGTCGAAATTAAACCCAAGTGTTTGGGCCGGATTGGGCCATCTCTAGCCCAAGTCTGGGCTTGTTCGGCCCATGCTGACCTAATATGAGGCCCACCGTTATGTGGTGTGTCCTACACTAAAATGTATAGGGCCCACAATGGCTTGCAGCAGGGCCCACTGAGGTTTGAAACTCAGGTGCGGCCTATTGCTTTATGCAGCCCGCCTACTGTTAGTGTGTGGCCCACCAACACATATGTTGCGGCCTACCTGCTTATATAGTGTGTGGCCCACAGCCTTGTGGGCCGTCCCACCTGATAGACGGTAGGATATAACATATACATTACGGTGTGGCCCACTGGTCTCACACACACCTCAAGGTGGCCCCACATGGCAAGGATGAGCATTTACAACATACGTGGGACCCCTGGAACTTGGGACGTCACCACAGTTGCTGTATAGCTGGTGTATACGTACAACAGCCAACCTCTTCACAGGTGGGTTCCAGGTAGGACCCACCATATATTGTTATATATATATATAGTAGTTATTAAGATCATTTTATTTTTTTTGTGTTGAATAACGTCCAAGCCTGCTGGCCACCGTCCAGATGGACGGTGGGCATGGATGAAACCCATACATCTGGTGGGTCCCATGAAACTTGCTGACGTCATAAGGTCCACTGATGGACGGTATAGATGAAGCATTTAGATCGTGCGGTGGGTCCCACAGAATTCGATGGCGTTAACAGAATGGACGGTTGAGAATAACACACACTTCACGTGGGGTCCACACAGATGGATGGTCAGGATAAATACCACACATCATGTGGGGTCCACACATCATGCTGACGTCAACACGTCATCTAGCAGCTGGTGGGAGGTATCCCAGCCAGTCTGATTCAACAGGTGGGTCCCAGGTGGGGCCCACCACATACATATATATATATATATATATATATATATATATATATATATATATATATATATATAAAATATTATATATCTATTTATTATATCTCTCTCTTTTTTTGAAAAGGTCCAGCGTCTGGTCACTAGATGGGTGGTGTGGACTCAAAATACACCCATCAAGGAGGGTGGATCCCACCATCCTAGCTAGATGGTGAGGATACAATATATATACATCATGCGTGGGGTCCACGCGTGCGTGGCCCATCAATCATGGATGGCATTCATAAGAAAAATGAAGGAGAAATGGAAGAAGAACACAAACGGAGTTGGGGCGTTTTACCCGGCTGATCATGTTCACCCCTTCACTCTCTTTTTCTCTCTCTTTTCTCTCCTCTTTTGTTTTTTGTTTTTTTTTTTTTTTTTTTTTTTCCTTCTTTCTCACTTTGAGTAAATCTGGGAGAGCTGAAGCTCCCCTTTTATAGGCAGGGAGAGGAGAAGTCAACGGCTGGCAAAAACTCTCCACACTCAATGGTTGAGATTGAAGAGAGGGCTTGCATTAGACGGCCACGAGTGCGATGAAGCCACGTGGCCTATCAAACCACCACGAGTGTGACAGCCACCACTATCCAAAAGAAGAAAATCTTCTTTTTCTCCTTTCTTAATTTCCTAGCCATTTTTGGGCTGTGAGAGGACTCCTCTCACTTGGCAAGGGGGAGGGCTGTAACCCTTTGGTCCATAAGATGTTTGCTTGCCCAACAAGTCTCTTGATGGTCCCTCTCAACGGATCTCAGCCCCACGTGAAGGGAGTGGACAGTTCAGACTGATCTTCCTCGTCCCTTTTCATGGGTCCATAAAGCTATATGGTTTTGGTTAGTGGGCCCTTGTGGATGAAATGGACGGTTTGGATCATCCTGAAAATACACAGAGTGGCCCACTTTGGGGTTTGAATCCTAATGGTTTCAAATTTTAAAACGGCGGGAGGAGTTTCTCCTCATTTTCACGTGAGGCTTGGTCAATGGCATTTTGATCATCCCGTTTGGTCCAGTGCATGTCGTGTACAACAACACAAGGTGCACACGCACCACATGTGGGGCTGATCGTGATGGTTGTATTGCATCCACTCTGTCCAATCATCTTGGGGATTCTACCAAAGGATCTTGGGCCATTGATCAGGTTGTTATAAGGCTAAGGTGGGGCCTACAACTTGATTTCGGTCATATTGGTGGGTTTCCATTAACCCAATGGTCTTAGGGACTGCTTTACTGAGAATAAGTGACTGAATTAGGGGATAGATGACCTAATATGTGTTCAAAACATTGATTATTATTATTTCTATCATATATAAATATATATATATATATATATATATATATATATATATATATATATATATATATATATATATATATATATATTACCATTGTCTTATTCTATTTTCCCTTAATTTGTTGTTGTGGGTCATGTTTATTTATTTGTCCACTTAGCTAGAGCTTGGATGAAGTAAATAAATAAATGAGTCATTTTAGTTTGTAAGTGGGCCGTAGTTTAAGTTAACGATTAGATTTAAGAATTTGATGTCTCGAATATTGAAACTAAGTGGTGGGTCATCCTATGGGAATTTGGGAACTAAATGTATAGTTTGATCCATCAGTCAAGTGACTGAGACGTCTATGAAGCTGTGATGGACAGTTGGATTAACAAGTAAATGTCCTAACACTGTAATCCAATGGCTATCTCGCCTGATAAAATTTGTGGACCAGATGATCAGTGGATCTATTGATTTGGGTCCTGAAATTGGTGACGTATGGTTTGATCTATGGGTGTACATTCCTTAAGTGGACTGATTTAAGCTCAATCGTGAGGATTACCCCTTGAGTTATTGAGGATTCAATGAACGGTAGGTTGTGCAATGCACTATCCAAGACTTGTGGCATGTGGTTTAGTCCTAGAGTGATGTAATGGCTCGTCTTGGGAATGCAGTAGAAGGATGTATTGGTCCATGTATGAAGATTACTCCTAACTATCTAATCACATTAAGTTTATGTTTATACTAAACTAGGTCTTCCTCGTAACTCTCGAGTACTGGAAGGTATGGGGTGTTACACATGGAAACAAGAAGCCATCATGGCTTGTAAGGGATCTAGGGGCTAGGGTGGCTAGGGTAGGTAGGTTAGGGTGATGATTGCTTGCTAGGGAATCTACTTCGACACCTCGGGTTCCGCATCATGTGATCAATGGCCGGGATAATGCGCTGGCAAGATCTCACGATCTAAGAGTCAGATTGGCACATGAGACATGGCGTCGGAACCACAGTGATGGCGCGGTCACAATGGCAGAAGTCTTGGGTTGAGGCAGCTTGGGTCTATAAGGTACGACTTAAGGTCACGCACAAACTATTCTACAGGTTGTGAGTCGCTAGAATTTGACTGGGAGGACTATGGGATCCTATGAAATGGAATGGTCAATGGGACAAAGGCCTGACAATTATTTAGCGATCTGCGAATGTCAATCACATTGCTAAATAAGGTCTTATTGAACTAGGGGTATTTTGGTAAAAATCTAGCTCCGGGGGTATTTTGGGTATTTTGGTAAAATTCCAGTTCTAGGGGTAGTTTGGGTATTTTGGTAAAATTTCAGTTCCAGGGGTAGTTTAGGTATTTTGGTAAATTCCAGCTCCAGGGATAGTATAGGTATTTTGGTAAAATTTCAAGTCCAGGGATAGTTTAGGTATTTTGGTAAAATTCCATGTCCAGGGGTAGTGTAAATATTTTGGTAAAAAGAGCATTGGAAGGGGTAGTTTGGTAAAGAAGGGTGCAAAGGTGTCATTTGAAAGGAGAAAGGCGGTACACCACCATTTAAGAGGGAGCTTGGTGGTCACCATGGTTTAGGGAAAGAGAAAGTCCATATGTGGAGAGATAAGTGGTGGGGCCTATAAATTCCCCACTCCTACTCCATTTGGAAGGGTTGGATCCACTAGATCAGATGGTGGGCTAAAGAAACGAGGAAAAGAAGTCAGGAGAGGGAGAGAGAGCTCTGTTGTTGCGCTAGCCGCGCAAGAGGCAAGTCTGCAGTTACGCCAGTCGCGCAAGGGAGTTCCTATTGCGTCATCTGCACAACGGATGAAGGTTGCTGTGCTATCTGTGCAAGGGAGAGCTGCAGCTGTGTGAGTCGTGTAAGGAAGTCTGCCGTTGCGCCAGCTGCGCAACTGGGTAGAGCTACGGACAAGCGTAAAGAGGAAGAAAGATTCTTCCTTCTACTATGGCACTGTTAATGCCCAGTATGGTCATCTTTTGAGAGATCCACACTGTCCAATATCATCCTCTCAGAATTTCGACCGTGAAAGACTGATTTTGATCAATTGATGATGTGGCCCACCGTGATAATCAAGCTGCAATGGAAGCTCAACGGTCCGTTTACGATCACCATAACGATCATATGGACGAGCATGATCGCCATAGCTCAACATGACCTTGGTTACTTTTTCTCCCTCTATTTGATAGACGGTTCGGATTAATCTCTTGCTGCATGATGGTGGTCCACTACGAAAGCACGGAGCCTCTGTTTCATAACAGAGTCGACGTACGTCGACTCTGTGAAACGAGATGATCCACTTATCGAAGCCAGGTTGAAGATCTACTCCATCCATTCGATTCAAGGAGAAAAACCATTGGGGAATGACTGATTTTGAAGAGAAATTAGCGTGGCCCACGAGCTTGCTCATTTCACCATCTATTCTATGTTCAACGGTTAAGATTTCAAAATAGCTCGCATGGTGGCAAAATGACACCTAGGCAAGAGTAATGTCCACCCTCTGAAGTGAATGGACAACTCGGATCAGCCCTCCACTGCACGGTGGTGGCCTGCAAGATCCGTTGTTCGCGAATAGAGTCGACACACGTCACATTGTGATGGTCGGTGGGCCCCAGATCGACAGTGATGAAGAAATCTACGCTGTCCATTAAATTCATGACGAAAAACTATCTGGAAAGGACTATTTCTGAAGTAAAATCGGTGCAGCCCATGAGCCTGTCCACTTCACCGTCCATTTCATGTTCGATGGCTAGGATGGTCCAACAGCCTACATGGTTTCAAATTGTCACTTTGTCGACAGTTAAATATATCTCCTGAACATAATGGACGGTACAGATTGATGATTTGAGTGCAGAGTGGGCCACATTAAGAAAATTGCAAAGTCATAGCGTTTACACTGTTTTCATTTTTGAAACGAAGAAGAAGAAATCGGTCAGCTCTTACTAACCGATTTTGAGAAATTCCATGCACGGCTTGTGCACTCATGCACTATGTATATGCGATGTACATATGGGCTTCAACAAGATGCTCGCAGGAAATCTGGTCCATCCATCCCCTTTGCCATTACGTTTAACACGTTGGGACCAAATCTGAAGCTTATCCAGATTATAGGCAGGCCACAAATCATGATCTCAGGGGCTAATCTATCAGTTCGGCCATTTTCAAAAGGATTCAAGAGCTGAAATTTGATGTGTACGGATAATTTGTGGTTATAATGCTGCACATAAAGTTTCAAGCCAAACGGACGGTGACAACCCCATGATCTTACATTCTAGAGGATTTTTTAGGCCTATTTAACATGATTGGCCTGATTTCCTCCGGGCCTGGCCACACTTCAATGGGGTACTGTATATTTTAAGGAAGAATGAATGGAAAGATGCTCCATCTCATTGAAGACTGGTTGATCGATTCATCAATTCCTCCTAAGTACTTAGGAGCTGATCGAAATGGCGCCGAAATGCTGCCGAAATTTCTATCTCCTTGGAGATTAGCTGATCGATTCATTAATTCCTCCTAAGTATTTAGGAGATTACCGAAATAGCGCCGGAATGCTGCCGAAATTTTCATGGAGCTATCTTCTCTTTCATTACATTGCATTAATTATACTTTATTTTCAGAATTAAGGGAATCAGAGGATGTAAATGAACTCAGATAAATGTGATCAATATTCTCTCATTAAAATTCTTTGTTATCATTGAATAAATTTTCCAAATAAAATGCATTTATTTTCTTGTCGAAACATGAGAAAATTTTTAATTGTGGTAGAGCGACTTACTGGTTGATTACTGAAGGGATGTACGCATCCATAAGTGAAGTTGCTTCCAATTCCTTAACTTTTAATGTTCAATTTCTAGAAGACACTATCACTATCACACCCTCTATCATATCGTCTATTATGGGCATTGATATGCTGGAAGATAGAGTTCCTATTACTACCCTTTTTGAGGACATGTATACTTTGGAAAGAACTTCCATCACTCGGGTATTATGTGGTTTTGATGCCCAATGGCGAACTGGTAACTCTCTCCCCACTTATAATTTACTTCCAAAATATTGCATTCTTCATCGCATCTTCACTTCTAATATTTATCCAAGGGCTGGTGTCACGCCCCAAACTTGAAAAATGAGCTCATAGAATTTCTGATCATCGGATTCGGTGTCGACAACCTCTCTAGTACCCCATTCTCGGTTCTCAATGCCCATATGTCCGATTCTGATCCTGGGATCCTACCAGGAGGATTTTCCAACATACATTTATCTCGTAAGAAGTATAACTACAAGTTTACCTTAATCACAAAGGCAACGTCATCATCACATATCTACTAATATAAACAGTTGAATACAGTGCTGGAAGAGAAATATACATATATCGAAAATCAAAGCTCCAGAAGACTACTGCATGCTCCAAGCTCAATGCTATTGTGACCTAACGCCACCTGCACGCATCTATTGTGCATAAGCTTATAGAAAGCTTAGAGGGTGGTGTAAGTGTGTGCACAAAGTAAGTGTCATGTATGTATTATCAGAGCAATGTAGAAATATGCCGGTAAGTTCATAAATATCATTAGCCTTATCTAGGCTTTGCGATGCAAAAACATAAAAGCGAATATCATATTTGAGGAAGAAATGTAGATCAAATATGCAATACGAAGACATAATAAGCCAAATATCATATACTGGGGATACAATGTAATGTGTAAATTCTGACATGTCCACAAATACTGTCAACCTCATCTAGGCCATATAAATGCAGAAAAATAGCAACCCCAAAATGGCATATGTGGTGGATGTAATGCAATATACGGTGTGAGTGAAATGACCGAGCTGGAGTGTGAAGTCGGGATGATAGTACGTAGTATCACCGGCTATGGGGTCCATCACTAGGGACTTTTATCCAAATCAGTCTCATACCTAAATTTTAGATAGCTAGACTCAATGTGGTAAACTCCTGATCTCAGGTTGGTCGCACAGTCCAACTGGAATCCTAGCCATTGCAAAGGTACATATAATAAATTAGTTGCGCATCACCAGTCAGAGTGGACAGTGAATGAATGAATGGGTGAGTATGTAACTCCTGCTCAATAAGTCCACATATCAGTACTTTACATCTCTAGGATCATCACCATGGTCTATTACACTCCACATTGGTTGCTGCCTCCCTAGCCACACAACCATGCAAGTAGAAAAGACGTCACTACCCGCCTACAGCAGTATACCAATGCCTACCCGGCTTATCTATAGCGGACCCATTTAGGAGCTACTCAAACTCAGCCTAGCTTACAAGCCCCTCACTCGGGCGGATAAGGCCACACTCCTTCCAATCGACCACGACACAGTAGGAGACGCGGCCTACTGGTATTCGGTACTTGGGCACTCATGTATATCCACTCGGTCTAGATATTGGTGCGTCTCTTGGCCACAGAAGTTTAGGAACTTTCACCTACAGATATTTAATGTGCCCAGATGCTCGAACCAAACATTTTTGTTGTCCCATCTGGCTATCCACGACATGCTTGTGAGGCCACAACCCTGATATCATAGGACATATAGTAGTCATATCACAAAATGCAAGATGCATGAGTCAACACTCTAATCATGCATTAATCCTACGAATACCGTATGCTTATGTGGGACGACTCCGCCTATCATGGAGTCCTATAAATAACCTGCCCTATGGCATATGCAATGGTCAATCACATCTCATAATAAACATGCAGATGATGCGTATGGGCATGTATCATGATGTTATGCTGTCACATACTCATAATCGGTATCGATAATCGGCATAAAAAATTGGCCTATATACAAGGCAGGGTCCATAGATGAATAACCGATCTAAATTAAAATATAAAGATTAGCCCTTGACCGTGGATATACCAAAGGTGGTATCACAGAGCCATTTGTCTATGGCAATGATGGACCATGCAACATCAATGGGGCCAAATGATTTGGGTTAACCCAGAATAATGAGAATGGGCCTAACAAAGGCCTAAGGAAAGGTCACAATATGGACATTTAACCATCATCGCCCATCAATATGGACATTTAATCAACATTGCTCTCAAGGAGTGGCCCACATAGAGCTAAACGTATAGTGGGCCCATGGCCTCACACAAGGACCTAATATACATCGCCATTGGCCTCACTAAAGGGCCTAATACACATCACATTGGGCCTCACTCATGTGCCCCATATGCATCACAATGGGCTTCATTCATGGGCCTAATATACATCAAATCGAGCCTCATCAATGGGCTACAAATACATCATATTGGGCCTCAACATATGGGGTAATATATATATCACATCGGGCCTCATAAAATGGGCCCTAAATGCATCATATTAGGCCTCGCTGAATAGGTCACAAATACATCACCTAAGTCTCATCAAATGGGCCTCTCATACATCACAATGAACCTCATATACATCATCATGGGCCGCATCACAGGGGCCGCATCAATGGGCCTCATATACATCAAGTGGGACGCATCACATGGGCCACACCAATGGGCCTCATATACATTAAGTGGGCTGCATCATCACATGGGCTGCACCAATGGTTGGCATAAATATACAAAACATACATCATAGTGCGTCCCATGGTATGTCCAGATGAACGGTGCTAATG
Organism: Magnolia kwangsiensis; assembly: GCA_037074715.1. NCBI lineage: Eukaryota > Viridiplantae > Streptophyta > Magnoliopsida > Magnoliales > Magnoliaceae > Magnolia > Magnolia kwangsiensis. Next base: position 79,963,719 of record CM073572.1, read on the forward strand.
TACAACGCATACATTAAGGTGGGCCTCACCTTAGGAAACAGATGGGTAGCATTGTGAAAAAATACATACATTAAGGTGTGCACCACACTACACACACATACGTTGCAAGGGGGGTCTCACTGTCTTGGACAGATGGACGGTGTGGTTGAAAGTCACATACATCATGGTCGGCCACAAAACTTGCTAACATCACTGCAGTGGGCCCACCGTCCTAACATTGGATGATGTGGATTTAAAATACGTACATCAAGGTGGGACCCACTCGCACAGGTGCCACATGTGTGGTGTGGGCCCCACACTATGAAAAATGGATAGACAATATGTATAAAATACATACATCATTGCAGGTGTCCCACCATCCCAATCCAATGGATGGTGTGGATATAAAATCAATACATCAAGGTGGATCCCACCCCCACACATGCCACACGTGTGGGGTGGGCCCACATCCAATACAGATGCATGGTGAGAAACACATAAATCTATAGAGGGTCCCACCATCTATGGGTCTGGACAGTGGATGAAATACATACATCATGGTGTGGTCCACACGTCCAAAGATTGGACGATGTGGATCTCTCACATGCATCAAGGTAGGCCCCCACCACCTACACGTGTGGATGGTGTGGACATCACACTTACAAGATGGTGGGCCACGTGGATGGGATCCATGGGTGGACAATGTGAATGAGACACTTACACCATGGTGGCCTCTCGTCCAAGCCCTGGACGAACGGTTTGGATTTGAAGCACGTACATCATTGTGGTCCCACATGGTGGCCAATCATGGATGAAAGACATACATCAAAGGTGGGTCCCACATAAACGTGGTCCCCCTGATTTAAATCAAACTGATATTGTGTGTTCCCTACTCGCATCTAGGTGTCCTAGAAGTCCAGCGGACGGACAGCCTAGATGGAATACATCATCAAGATGGTCCCATGTCCTGCTAAATGAGCTGACAGTCTAGATTTCTGGACACATTAGGTGGGCCACACATCACTACAAAAGAGAGAGAGGGAGGGAGGGAGGGAGGGAGAGAGAGAGAGAGAGAGAGAGAGAGAGAGAGAGAGAGAGAGAGAGACGTGTGAAAGGGAAGGACCCCACCACCATGGGCCCTCCCTACACTCAATACAAAGCATACATCAAGTGGGTTCCACCATAAGTGGGCCCACAAATAGAAATTGACACAGGAAATTCTAAGATCACCCACCGATTCTGCTTCTTCTAGGCTTCTTGGACTCCTTAGCTCCTAGGCTTTCCCTTTGATGGATGATGACGAGAATAAAAGAGTTGGATGGTGAGGATTGAGGGGTAGGAAGTGGGCCACACACAAAGCTCTCTCACTCCTTGGAAGTGCTTGGACGTTTTCTTCTCTCCTTAGATTGCTTGGGATGGAGTTAGAAATGAGAGAGAGAGGAGTGGTGTGTAAGGGATATGACATGGGAAGGTATGGGTTGCCTTGACTTTTTGGTAAGAAAGGGATGGGATAGGTATGGGTGTTGTTGACTTATGGGTGAGAGAGGGATGGGTGTGATGAGATGTGTACTTGACTTAATTGATGAGATGGGTTGTAGAGATTCTCTCAGAATCCGCAATGCACGACGTTTCTTCAGAATATATGCGGGCCCACAACTCCTGGCCTGGGTATCGTATCTGTGCGTAAGACACGCCGTTGGAACGGCGGCAACGACGAGTTCGGTAGGGTACAAATCTCAGGTTCAATCGAATCAGGTTGACAGGGTCCAACTCATGGTTACGAGCAAATGCTATCTACTTGTCGCAGGTTGCCAGAATTTGATCGAGAGAACCGCGAGAGTCTACGGAATAGTACGATCTAGGGTACGAGTCTTACAACTGGGAATATGACTGATCTTACTCCCTAGATGATGCGTATTATACACCCTATTATATCCAGTATTCACTTTTTTTTCTTCCTTCGTTGATATCTTATTTGATTATTTAGTATCGTCTCCATCCTCGTCATGGTTCCATTCCATTTGCATTTCTTATAACATTCTTTGCTTTGCGGTTCAATATCTAAATTCCCACAATTGAAGCACCGAAGTCCGAGCTTTCTTTTGGTAATGCAAACTTGAATATGATGAAGCTAGAATTGAGTCCTGAGCACAAGCACAACTCACTCTTTGATTTTGAATACATATATGAGTACTTGCACTCGCATGCATAGATCATACGGTATGTTTATATTTTTTTTGGCATTTGATTGGATTGTATGGATATGTATTCTACGTGATAGGTTCTCAGGGGGAGTTATGAATGCTTATTTTAAGAGGGAGTATCAAGATCCAAGATATAATATCACTGGTGGTGTACATATGTTCCTTTGAACCATATATCATATGAGTATGATGAGTCAGTGAGATGATGTAATATGTTATGATGAGTTATATATTTGTATGATTGTGTTTTGTCATGAAATTAACAAAGGGGGACATTGTAAGTGCTTATTCCTAAGCACAATTAGGATTGTTAAATTTCGTAGTCTTGAAAGGAACATAAGCTCTCATGAAGATATTCTTCGACAACTCATGAAGAACTGTTATCGACTCGATCAAGCATCTCAGGGAAGACTCAACATCTCAAGGCATAAAAGGACATGATTCAAATGTTGGAACACTTCGTATGAGTTAACCATCAGATGGTCTAACCTTAGATTGACCCTAAGTTAGGTGTATTTCACATAGCATTTTAATGAACATAATTTCAAGTAAAATACACTTTAGTTATGTCAGCCTGACATCTGGTTTGGCCAGCCTAACTACCTTCGACTAACTGAACATAATTTGGACAAGTTTATAGATTGATAAAGATTTTTCATGTCAAGTTCGGCCAGGCCAACCTTGGGTTAAACCCGCTGAACATGATCTCTCGGCTAACTCGACTATGTTTGATCAAGTTTTCAAAAATCAAGATTTCGGATCTCATGGAGATTCAGCCAGCCAAACTGTGAGACCCTTATCCAAGCCCGTATTATACCATAAGCTTTCACAGTCCTCCCAGTTGAATTCTAGTGACCCGCGACCTGTAATCGGCAATTGCGCACAGCCTTGGGTCATGTCCTATATTCTAGAGTTGGCTCGACCCAAGACTTGTACCCTTGTGACCGTGCCGTCACCGCAGTTCTAATGTCACATCTCACGCACCGATAGGATACCCAGGACAGAAGATATGGGCCTACGTTCATTTTGAGAAAAGTACCGTGCATTGTGAATTTCGAGAGAATCTTTACAACCCGTCACATCAATCAATCAAGTACACATCAATCACAAGTCAAGTACACCACCCATACCCATGCCACCTCACCCTGCACAAGTTAACTCTCTCTCTCTCTCTCTCTCTCTCTCTCTCTTTCTCTCTCTCTCTCTCTCTCCACCCATCCATCTTTCACCTAAATTTCAACCAAGCCCATACCCTAACCATCCCTTCCTTACAACATCCATTCCACCCATCCCTTATCATCCCATCACTTCTCTCTTTCCCTCATTTTTCTCAAACAATCTCCTAAGCAAAAAAAATAAAAATAAAAAATCCAATGTCCAAGCCTTTCAAGAGCAACCCAAGTGTGGACCACTTCTCTACCACCCAATCTCTCATCCCCACCTTCAAAACTTCATCATCCACTGTCAAAAGTTGAGCATATGAGCTAAGAAAGCTAAGCGACCAAGAAGAAGGCCGATAGGTGAGTGATCCATCGTTAAATCTTGTTTTAAGGGCCCACTTATTGTGGGACCCACTTAATGTATGCATTGTATAAGGGAGGGCCCAATAGTGGCAGGGTCCCTCCCCTTCACATTTCTCCCCCCCCCCCCTCTCTCTCTCTCTCTTGTATGGTGATGATGGAGTAGAGGTATGTGGACCACCTAGTGTATGTGTGGCCACCATGAAGTATTTTTATATCCATACCATCCATGTGACGGGCTCACCTTGCTGGACCATCCAGTGGCAAGCCTGCTGGTCTACCCATCTAGATAGGCCCAGTTGAAGGGAAAATACAAATATAAGCTTGATCCAAATGCGTGGTCCACTGGACGTGGGGCCACCGTGATGTAATATGCACACCATCCGTGGGATCTGGACGGTGGGGCCTTCTGCACGTGTGGCAGTCCACACCATCTAGTCCACTGGAAGGTGTTACTGCACTGTTAAAAAAAAGATATATATATATATATATATATATATATATATATATATATATATATATATATAAAATATGATATTATATAATATAATGAGAAAGAGGAATGGAGTGGGTGGCCCACCACGTGGGACCTACCCTGGTGTATGTATTGTGTATATATATATATACATACATATATATATATATATACATATATATATATATATATATATATATATATATATATATATATATATAATATAAAGAGAGAGAGAGAGGATTGGAGTGGGTGGCCCACCACGTGGTACCCACCTTGGTGTATGTACAGTATATCTACTCCGTCCATCCATTTGATCAAGACTATCCAGCGGTCTGGATGTGGATGTGATCTACAAGATGATTGTATGTGTTTTATTCATCCGTCCATTTGGACGGTGGAAGATGGGACCCATCATTGATGGATGTGTTCCATCCAAACCGTCTATCCATTAACGAGCTTGTCTAAGGGCTTGAGACCAGAAAGAAGCAGATTCAATTCTTTAATGGGCTACGTATGTGGACCCCACCCTGATGTATGTGATTCGTCCAAATCGTCCATCCATTTGGTGAGCTTGTCCTAGGGCTTGCGAAGAAAAATAAGACAGATCTAGCTATCAAGTGGACCACACTACCATAGACAGTGGGGATTGAACGTCCAACATAGAAATCTTTTTGGGTCACAAAAGTTTTGGATTAGTATGAAATTTGTTTTTCCTACAAAGTCAGGTCCATGTGACCTTATGAACAGATTGGATGGAAAATGCACGTTATGATGGCCCCTGTGATTTCTAACAGTGAAAATCACTATCTCCACTGTTATTGTGGTATGGTCCAGATGATCTTTTGATATGATGCATTGGGTAATACTCTATAATGATCTCTAAAAACAGATGTATGGTGTATATGGTGAGGCCCATTGTGATGTATTCGAGGCCCAGATACGTGGCCCATTTGATATATTCGAGGCCCAGATACATGGCCCATTCGATGTATATGAGGCCCATTGGTGCGACTCATGTGATGTGGCCCACTTAATGTATAAAAGGCCCATTGAGATTATATGTGGCCCACCATGATGTCGCCCATTATGATTTTATGAGGCCCGCTGTGTTGTGTATAAGGCCCATATGATGAGGCTCGATGTGCTGTATAAGGCCCATGTGATGTTGCTCACTTAATGTATGAGACCCTTGTGTAAGGCCCATTGTCATTGTATGAGGTCCAATGATACTGTTTGTGGCCCATTATAATTGTATGAGGCCCTTGTATGAGGCCATAGGCCCACGATACGTTTGGCTCCATGTGGGCCACTCCTTGGGAGCAATGTTGGTTAAATATCCACATTGGTGGGGAATGATGGTTGAATGTCCACATTGTGACCTTTCCTTAGGCTTTTTTAGGCCCATTCTCATCGAGATCGAGGCCGATTTTTTATTCTGATTATCGAGGTTGATTCCAATTATCGAGGCCGATTCCGATTATTGAGGCTGATTACCGATTTTAATTATCGAGGCCGATTCCGATTGTCGATGACAATTATTGATGTTGATTATCGGTGCTAGTAATTGATACCGATTATGAGTATGTGACAGCATAGCATTATGATACCTATACTTTGGTGCCCACCTTGTGTATATTGGGCCCCATAGGGAAGTCCAATTTATGGTGGGTTAAAGGGGGTAAGGAAGCCCACTTATTGCACTTAGACTCGGATTTACCCTTAGTGGGGGATATTGTGATGCTCCATCACTGTGATCACATGTGGGCGGGCACACGTGGGTAGGGCATGAGGACCTGAGCGAGCTACTAGTGATTGACAGGCTACTATGCACAAGTACAGGCAGAACTTTGTCCCACATCGAAAGCATCGTCCAATGTTGTGGTGGCTATAAGTTAAATTCTTTTATTAACTATCGTGACACGTTTTAAATCAGTGAGCTTATCTTGATATTTGGACTAGATCTACCATCCTTTTGTGGACCCCCATCATTCGTATGCATGTTATGATGGATGATTAATTAAAGAAGATGACATTAGGCTGAGATCTTTATAGGACTCCTCGTGAGACGGAGTTATCCCACATGATTGCGCGATACGCGCAGGTTTGATGTATGACCTAAATGAGGTGATGGTATTCATGACTCTTCAGGTTTTGCATATTGTATTGCATCATCGACATCTAATATTTAGCTCTCTATGATTCTGCATTTGTATAGTTGATCTGCATTGCATATTCTGATATTGTACAATTTATGGATTGTTAGTATTTTCGCTTACTCTGATATCTTATGATTCATGATCTTGCTAGTATTTTTGATATTGTATGATTATAGCATTGTATTGAATACTTGACACTTATCCTTTACACACACTTACACCACCCTCTAAGCTTTCTATAGGCTTATGCACGATAGATGCATACAAGTGATGTCAGGTTGCAGCAGCGTTGAGCTTGGAGCGTGCAGTTGACTTCTAGAGCTTTATTTTTTGATATTTGTATTTCTCTTTTAGCATTGTATTCAAATTTTTATATTAGTGGATATGTGATGATGTTGTTGCCTTTCTGGTTTGGGTAAAATTTTGATTATGCTTATTACCAATCAAACTGATGTTGAAAATCCTCCTTGCAGGATCCCAAGATCAGAACTTGGTAAATGGGTGTTAAGAGCCGATAATGGGGTACTACAGAGGCTGTCGGCGCCGAATTCAGTGATTGAAAATTTTGTGAGCTCTGTTTCTGAGTTTGGGGCGTGACTTAAGTTAGTATCAGAGTGTAACTTGGGAATTTCTAAAAATAATATCATATATCTGCTGATAGCTACCCTACACTGTATGATTGTTGAGGACTTAGAATGATTAGGTCCTCAAGTTTGAAAAACTTAAAAAATTTCTGACATAGCTCCCTACCGCTAAGATTGTGAGGCTACATAGTATTCTAGTTTCGATCATTTTTTACTGGGATTCGAGGTTCAGTAGGCTTACCATAGTGCTGATGATGCATCTTGGGAGGACAAGGTTGAGATTAGAGAGCACTATCTTCATCCTTTTATAGATTGATTGTGCCTTGACATATATACTTGATGATGTTTCCTCTTCCCTTGTCTGTTCTGTAAATATCAAAGAAGAAATTTTTATTAGGAGGGGAGAGCTTTGAGATCCATATCTTAGCCTGTATTGTACCGCAGCTCTGAGTCATATCCCATATTCCAGAGTCAGCTTGACCTAAGACTTGTACCCTTGCGACTGTGTCGATGCCGCGATTCCAATGCCACGTCTCATGCCTTGATACGATACCCAGGCCAGAAGATATGGCCCCACGTTCATTTTAAGGAAAACACCACACATTGTGAATTCCAAGAGAATCTCTACAACTCGTCACATCAATCAATCAAGTACACATCAATTACAAGTCAAGTAGACCACCCATATCCCACGCCACTTCACCCCTCACAAGTCAACTCTCTCTCTCTCTCTCTCTCTCTCTCTCTCTCTCTCTCTCCACCCATCCCTCTTTCACCCAAATTTTAACCAAGCCCATACCCTAACCATCCCTTCCTTACAACATCCATTCCACCCATCCCTTATCATCTCATCACTTCTCTCTCTCTCCCTCATTTTTCTCAAACAATCTCCTAAGCAAAAAATAAAAATAAAAATCCAACATTCAAGCCTTCTAAGAGCAACCCAAGTGTGACGGGCCCACCTTGCTGGACCGTCCAGCGGCAAGCCCACTAGCCTGCCCGTCTGGACAGGCCTAGTTGAAGGGAAAATACAAATATCAGCTTGATCCAAGCGCATGGCCCACTGGACATGGGGCCACCATGATGTAATATCCACACCATCCTTGGGATCTGGATGGTGGGGCCTGCTGCACATGTGGCAGTCCACACTGTCCAGTCCACTGGACGATGTTGCTGCACTATTAAAAAAAAAAAAATATATATATATATAATATAATATAATATAATATAAAGAGAGAGGATTGGAGTGGGTGGCCCACCACATGGGATCCACCCTGGTGTATGTATTGTATATATAATTATAATATAACATATAATATTATATAATATAAAGAGAGAGAGGATTGGAGTGGGTGGCCCACCACGTGGGACCCACCCTGGTGTATATATTGTATATCTACTCCATCCATCCATTTGATCCAGACCGTCTAGCGGTCTTTATGTGGATAGATCCACCAGATGATTGTATGTGTTTTATTCATCCGTCCATTTGGATGGTGGCAGATGGGACCCACCACTGATGGATGTGTTCCATCCAAACCATCTATCCATTGACAAGCTCGTCCAAGGGCTTAAGACAAAAAAAAAGAAGTAGATTCAATCCTCTAGTGGGCTATGTATGTGGACCCCACCCTGATGTATGTGATTCATCCAAACCGTCCATCCATTTGGTGAGCTCGTCCTAGGGCTTGAGAAGAAAAATAAGATAGATCTAGTTATCAAGTGGAACACATTTCCATAGACAGTGGGGATTGGATTCCAACATTGAAATCTTTTTGGGTCACAGAAGTTTTGGATTAGTATGAAATTTTTTTTTCCTCTAAAGCCAGGTCCATGTGACCTTATGAACAGACTAGATGGAAAATAAACGTTATGATGGTCCCTATGATTTCTAACAGTGAAAATCACTATCTCCACTGTTATTGTGGTATGGTCCAGTTGATCTTTTAATATGATGCATTGGGTAATACTCTATAATGATCTCTAAAAATAGATGTATGGTATATATGGTGAGGCCCATTGTGATGTATTCGAGGCCATATATGTGGCCTATTTGATGTATTCGAGGCCCAGATATATGGCCCATTCGATATATATGAGGCTCATTGGTGCGACCCATGTGATGTGGCCCACTTGATGTATACAGTGCCTATTGAGATTGTATGTGGCCCACTATGATGCAGGCCATTGTGATTGTATGAGGCCTGATGTGTTTTGTATGAGGCCCATATGATGCGGTCTGATGTGTTGTATATGCCCATGTGATGCGGCCCACTTGATGTATGAGACCCTTGGGTAAGGCCCATTAAGATTGTATGTGGCCCATTATGATTATATGAGGCCCAATGAAACTGTCTGTGGCCCATTATAATTGTTTGAGGCTCTTGTATGAGGCCATGGGCCCACGATACGTTTGTCTCTTTGTGGGCCATTCCTTGGGAGCAATGTTAGTTACATGTCCACATTGATGGGAAATGATGGTTGAATGTCCACATTGTGACCTTCCCTTAAGCTTTGTTAGGCCCATTCTCATTGAGATCGAGGTCAATTCTAATTTTCGATGCCGATTATTGAGGTCGATTTCGATTGTCGAGGCCGATTATCGATTTTGATTATTGAGGCTGATTCCGATTTTCGATGCCAATTATCGATGTTGATTATCGGTGTTGGTTATTGATACCAATTATGAGTATGTGACAACATAACATTATGATACCTATACCTTAGAGCCCACCTTCTGTATATTGGGCCCCATATTATATGATTATGGCATTGTATTGAATACTTGACACTTACCTTCTACACACACTTACACCATCCTCTAAGCTTTCTACAAGCTTATGCACGATAGATGCGTGCAGGTGATGTCAGGTTGCAGCAGTGTTGAGCTTGGAGTGTGCAACTGACTTCTGGAGCTTTAATTTTTGATACTTGTATTTCCCTTTTAGCCTTGTATTCAAAGATTTATATTAGTGGATATGTGATGATGATGTTGCCTTTATGATTTGGGTAAACTTGTGGTTATGCTTATTACAAATCAAACTGATGTTGAAAATCCTCCTTGTAGGATCCTAGGATCGGAACCTGGTAAATTGGTGCCAGGATCCGAGAATGAGGTATTATTGAGGCTGTCGACGCTGGATTTGATGATCAAAAATTTTGTGAGCTCGGTTTTCGAGTTTAGGGCGTGACATAAACTGAAGGTTTGGCCAGCTGAATTTTTGAAAGATCTTATCCCAAAAAATCTGAGTGCTATTAGAACACAATCGTTGGAATCCGGCTAGTTGAACTAACACTTAGGTTAACCGAATTTCTAAATCCTTTGACTATAAATAGAGGTCTTCTCTCATTCATTTATACAATGAAAATCTATGAGAAACCTCCTCAAAGACTAGTTCAAGGTTTTCACAGGGTCACCTTAAAATTTGCAGCAATTAGACTTTTCTTTATATATTAAAAACGTATTAAATACCTATATTCTTTTTTAGGTTGAACGCATACACGGCTTCATCAATACCCTAAGAAAGAAGATTGCTGCAACAATCAGGCTACAATAACATCTTTGACTCGACATTTGAAGATAAGTACCGTATTTTCATTTTGGGTTTTTCTAAGATAGCTTAAAAATCTCAGTGGGTTGTTTTACGGTGATCCCCTAAAAATCACAGTGGGTTTTGTTGTGATAGACCATGAAAATCATAAGAACCGTATAAGGTTGTTAAGGTGACCCTGTGAAAACCTTGAAATTGTGAAAGCTAAAATTGAGAGGGTAGTAATTTTGGGAGTGGTATAGGTGGGGGTTTTAGCACGGAACCACTATAACTTATTTTTGTTTTGTGGTGATTGATTTAATTCTTTATATGCTTTCTTTGTGATTGATTAGATCTTGTTAAGTTTGATATTTTGGTTTCAAAGGCGTCGTGAAATAAGGTTGTCCTGCTTAAATCTTTTAAGTGAAGGTTGTCCTATGAACTATTTGATATTAAGAATTCAATATTCTAAACAATTGAGTATAATTGTGTTATTATTCTGTATTATATCGAAATATTTTGTATTGTCCTATTCACCCCCTCTAGGACATCTATAACTCATCCTTTCATACAATCACCAAGAACAAAAATGATTGATCTTGCATTGGACTGATGCGATCGACTACGGAAGACCTTGAGCGAATCAGCATTGGGTGCAAAGAATTCTGTGTAACTCAAACTACTGCCAGTCACCCGTGTTCAACTCTGGTCTACCGTATAAGCCTGGGATAGTCTCTTTAAGGTGGGTTATCCGCATATTTAGATAATTTGCGAATCTCGATCCACCATAACAATACAATTCAATCATATTAATATTTGTAAGCATTCAACATTGAAAAATTCTAATATTAAGAGTTTCATATCATTCAAGCATTTCATCGACCATGTTATCAATTAAACAGTAAGTAGAAGCTTGGGGGTATATCTTCACCTTAGAATCAAAATTCTTGACTTGGATGCGGGCTTAGCATTGAGAATTTATGGAAAATGCTCCAAATCTGAATTAATGTATAAGATTATTGTTAATTATCAGAATTTAGTCCAAATTAAATGTTAAGCAATGAAATATGTCTTAATTAACTCAATTGGAATGATCCATCAACTCAATTCAATGAATTGGGACTCGTAATTGGAGCGCAACCGAAATCGCAATGGAATGGGGCCTGATTATGACTCCTTCAGGCGTATAGACCGCTCCAATCGATAATTGCTACTCAAAGTCCTAACACACTCAACCCTAACATTAGGGTTTGCGAGAATCGATGGAAATGAAAGTGGTTTCTAACCCTAATGGTTCAGAATGTTGGAAATGAAAGAAATGGATGGAAAGATGAGTAGAAAACCTCTTACCTAGCAAAGGGGTGAAGAATCTGATCCAAAATTGTATAGATATGAAATCAAGCATAGATGAGAGATCTTGCAAAATCCGATGAGCATGGGGATCGGATGGCATGATTCGACATCGGGCTTCGCCATTTCTCCCTTATCTCTCTTTCTCTCTCTCTCTCTCTCTCTCTCTCTCTCTCTCTCTCTCTCTCTCTTTTCCTCTTTCTCTCCTTGGCTTAGGGAAAATTCGTATGGGGAGAGGGGGAGTGCAAATAAGTCTCTTTTATAAAGCAAAAAATGGTGAAAATGGCCCCAATGGCCCTTTATTCATTATACTAACCCTGGAGGGGGTTGTTTCCAATCAATGGGACCTATAGGGAGGTGTATGGGTCAATCTAAGCCATGTGATAAGTGTCCCACTAGGCGATCTATGTTTGGACACAACTATCCGATGAAGGGATATGCCAATTAACCAGTAAGGCCCTAACCCAGATCAACGGTCACCGAATGTCGATTGAGTCTGCAATTATACAAATTTATGTAGGACAATAATTAAGTTGTTGACCTAAATTTGGTCACAATCTAACGGCCTAAAGGTTACAAATTTGGAAAAGACCTAACATAGGCATCCAACTTAAGTTCTAACTTGATTTCAGTAATATTCACACATCCCACGCACTTACCTCGTGAGTCCAAGTTGACCAATTATGGAAACTATCCCGGCTCGACATCCGCGATGGATGTTAGGCTCGGTAAGACAGTCGTTATTCTATAGTTTTAAGTCTAGTGGTCCACTAATGTGTGATCTGTATCTAATCCAGTGAATCTGAGTATTTTCGAAATGAATTGGGCAGCAAGATTTCTCATGCACGATGGTTGAGGTTTGGACTAGCTAAATTCATAGTGTGTCCTATTTACAATTAGCGAATACGGTGATTCGACTCTAATCACCCTAATTAAGAACCCTAATTCAACTATACTAGAAACTACTTGAATTTGTAAAATGTACTAAAAATATAAAATATTAATTTAATCATATGGGATGATTTTCAGTATGATTAGAAGCAATAACTAAGAAGACACCAAGCATCTAAGATGAAAAAGATATGCGGGCACATCAATAACGTGTAGTTGTAGAAAGTTTTTTAGTTTCAATAGGTCTATTGCATGTAATGTTTTTGATACTTTTAGTAGTCAAAGTATTTTTAAATTTTTGTATTAATTTATCATTAATTCTAATTTATTTCTATGAAATTTCATCTCATTTTGATTTCCAGAAAAATTCTAAAAACTCTAGGAGTACCAGTTGCCTAAAACTAATGATTTTGGTATAATTTTCAATACATCCTAAACTTAACCAGCTTAACTTTTATTTTTATTTTTAATTTATTTTTTCATAAAACTATATTCATCAAGCTTCAATATGACTTTTTCATCACCTCAATTGGAGTTGTAGAAAAATATATATGAAAATTCGAAGTCAGTGCACTGAAGCTGTCAAAATCCAAACATGCAAAATATTACTGAGCAGAGTTACTCGGTGCAACCAAAACCTGTTGTCCAGATTTACTCGGTTGCTTGATGTTTACTCAGTACAACCAGACATTACTGCTCAGATTGTCCTAGCCTAGCTATATGTCCTGGGGGGGGGGGGGGGGGGGGGGGAGTGAATAGGACTATGCCAAATAAAAATTTATAACAGCGAAAATTAAAGAAATATGATAGCCAACAAGATAACAAAATAAACCACAATGCAAGATAGTAAGGCAACCTCAAAATTCTGATCTTGAGAGGTTGATACAAATGTTGTTCTAAGGACAACCTTACACCAAAAACCAGAGTTTATGGTATGACAACCTGATTTCTAGAAATGTCTTTGTATCAAGTCTCAAACCGAAGAGGAATAAAAAAATAAATACAAACTGCACTGAAGTATAAATTGTAATCACAAATATGTATTGTTTTAAGGACAACCATGCACCATAAGAATGACAGGGCAACCTTACTAGAACAAAATAATATCAAGCTGATAAATGAATAGTAAGAAATAAATTCTAAACTATTACAACATTCCCCATAATGCTTGAAACAAAAGATTACTACATTCACAACCACATGTACATCCCTCAATGAATAAATAAAGATATGAAATAAAAACCATTCAACCACAACACAAGGGATTATAGTGGTTCGCCTGTGTGTTCACCAACTGTTATACAACGGCCACACAGAATGCTACTCCACTCCTAATATCCCCACACAGGGGAAATTAACATTCACTAACAAAGTAGGTTTTCACAGGTTCACCAAAAACCTTTACAATTGTGTCTTTGTTTGTGGGCTTACACAATTAAAAAACCCCACTTCTGAGTTTTCCTGGTTCTCCTTAGATAACCAAAACAATGAGATTTTTCTGGCAAATCCCGAAAGAAACTAAAACAGAAAGGAATTTATACTTAAAAGTAAAATACTTGATTTTCTCCTTCGATGTAGCAGCCCGGAAGAACCAAGTCAGAGTAGATGAATGAATGTCCAAGTTCAATGTCCAAAGGTTCTAGTTCTTATTAATTTTTAAAATTAAATTAAAATCGGGCTAGCCTTAATTGATTTTGATTCCAAAGAAAGGGAAATAGTAATTCCTCTTTTCAGATTAGATTGGAATACCAAAAATAAAATCAATTAAATAAAGCTAAAGAAAGAGAATATTAAATAAGCATACTTAGCTTAAAATGGAGCACAGACCAATCTCTCAGAATGCCAGAATAATTAGCTTGAATTTCTTATGATTAATCTGAGATTCGTGCTCTATTTATAACTGAGCAAAACACGTCTTTGACTGGTCTTAAGACATCTACGACTGGTCGAAGAATCAACAGAATTTTAAATAAATCGGGTGCGATAAGATTTTCTATTGCTCGACCGGTCGTGGGTACCCTACGATTGGTCGAAGGTCTCCTTCGACTAGTTGTAGGTTCCATTCGACTGGTCGAAGATGCCCAATCTTAACGTTGTACTTTGAGTCGAAGAACGACGACTGGTCGAAGAAATAGTTGACACTGTTCACAGGACTGGTCGAACAGTCTCCGGGACTGGTCAAAGAATAACCAGAAAATCCTAAAAATCCTCAACAACTTAGGACTGGTCGAGGAATTTCTTGGACTGGTCGAACCAGTGCTAGGACTAGTCGAACAAGATCCAGGACTAGTCTTAGAATAGATCAGAATTACTTATAAAAAATATATGCATTATGTATCCAAAGTGACCTACTCTAAAGGTCCACCTAAGGTCAATCATATCTTAAAAGAGAAGCAAGGACATTGAAACTTGAACACCAGTGTCCTTGAGTATAATGAAGCTTGAGTTCTTGATCTTGATATTTTCAGTAAAAACTTCTGAGAACTTAAACTTTAAAGGCTTCTGAGATCTCCAACTTGAAAAACTTCTGAGAACTTGAAAGCTTCTGATATCAACCTAAACCTTCAAGGTCTTCAACTTGAAAAGCTGTGCTTGTCTACTTGAAGCCAATCTTGTGTCTTGAATAAATCTTTTGTTCATCACATACATAAGCTTCAAAGCAGTGTCTTTGTCATCACAAATTTGACAATCACAAAGGGCTATTCATTATAGCACTTGCAATCTCCCCCTTTGTCAAATTTGTGACAAAACACATGTAACACCCTAAAAATCAGGGGTTGTGTAGAAACCCAACTCCTGAGTTCCAGACCATCACTTATGCAACAAATATGCTTATGATTAAATGTTGTCTGAGTTAGTGCATTAACATGAGTGAGATTTTACCAAACTGCAATTCATACTCCAGATCCAGTGATAAAACGCAAGCGGAAGACTGAAAGATATATATATCACTGTATGTAAAACAAAAAAATTTCTAACTGTCTCCAAAGTATGAATATAACTTTGAGTCACAAATACATATAGCAAACCAAAATCAAAGGTCACATGACAGTCCAACTAGAAAAATCCCACTGATCCATGCCACCTATGCGAAACTGTCAGCAAACTGCATGTACGAGAACTCGTCCTGGTCCTCGTAGTAGTCCGGCTCCAGCTCCTGAATCGCCTCGCTATCTGCATCTAAGACAGAGTCTGGTAGGTGTTGCAATCACCGTCCCGTAACGTGGGAGTGAGTGATCAACTCAGTGGAATCATAGAGCAAAGATTAGCATGTTATCAAATCATTCACGCAATAATAGTAAAGCAAACAATCAGACATTCCTAGATACTGTTATTAATGCAAGTATGAGATGTAGTAATGATGCATGCCCTCACCGACATGCTCCCTCATGCGACACCATCTTACATCCGCGGCATGCTTTCTTCCCTCAGTGCTCCACATCTTCCAAGCACATGCAGTGCGACATGGATATGATTACAGAGTTGTTATTAGTCCTTTCAAATAGCAGGATTGAGAAACTAAGGTACTTCCCTTTTATCATTCCCAACACAGATATTGTCTAGGGTCGTCACTCCTAGTAGACTCATACTATGATATATTTCTAGGTCGTTGCACTCTTTGCACCGCTCCCCCATCACCTTATCAATATAGGCCTAGTTGTACTCTTGTTGCTACGGAAGGGTCGTCGCCTCACGTAGACTCAGAATACACTCGAGGTCACTACAAAGGGCTCGTCACCAATCAGAGTAGGTCGACAGCTTGAATGTAGTGTCCCATACTACCATAATCGGCTCACGAGTCTAAGATGCTCACTGGTCACTACGGGAGGTTTGTGGCCCCAGCGTAGGCTGACAGCTCGACCACAGTGTCCCATACCACCATGCCCGGCTCATGAGTCTTAATGGATCAAGGTACCATGGTTATCAGGGTTATCACTGGTAAGTTCAGTACCCTAGGTTCAAGCAGTTATGACCAATACAAGGTGAACATACAATGGTTAGTCAGGTTACTTGACGAGCTCGACTAGTACGAGTGCACCTCAAGCTGAACGAAATGAAGTGCATAAAACATGTTGTGTGGCCTAACCATTTCCGTCAACCAAAGCACGACTCGGGTTCGTCGACGTGTCCTTCGTGGTGAATAGAATCCAACCACGATTTCGAATCTGTTACTGACTGCCTGGACTAGAATATAGCCCCAAGCACTTGTAATCTAATTCAATAATCATATGAGAGTGACAAAAATGAAGCACAATTAATCCAAGCATGTTAGCAACATGTTATAACATACAACATAAGTAAATCAACCAAACACAAGCATTTCATATATATAAGGAAATCAATTCAATATAACAACATGGAGGAAATCATGTACATCATCATATTAGTTGAGAATCCAATCTCCAAACTACTCTACAATACCATTCACTCAATACTTACTAATACATGCTCTTATACAAACACTTAGTGTACACACATTTCTCTACATCCCAAAATGTGCATTAGGGCGAATCTCTTCGCCAAACAGATCATATACGCCTAACTAGTATAATAACACGACAAATACATATGACAATCATATAAGCAAAATATGGACGTATACAGTATTTCTTATAAATACCTAAAATACCCTAAATCTCATATTCTCCGTACGTAATCGAAATGAAAAATAGACAGCATGTTCTACATGTCAAACAACATTCTTGTCGATAATCTACTATTAAACGACATTGAAAGCTTTGAAATAGGTAACCTAAGCATCTAAAATCCTCACCTTACGCCATAAAAGTGTAACGAATCGAATAGAAACTCTATGCGTCAACGTCAATATGACGACCTATTTCACAAGATAAGTCAGCTACTAAGCTATTTGTATCGATAGAATTACTAAAACAGGTTAAGGTTAGAGTTTTCTTACCTAGAATGAAGTCAGAATCACCGGAAGAGTGATTAGAACATGATGGCTAAGCACGTGCAGTAGCAAGATCGAGTGGCAGGAACTTTCCCTCACAACTTCCATACAATTTCTCTCTTTTCTCTCTTCTCTTTCCTAGGGTTTCTTGCAAATTCATATGGGAGGGATGTGAGAGGGTTTAAGGTCCTTAAATAGGTTAGAAACTCACCTATTCAGACTTTAAACCAAGGTATACTTTGGTTATAGCCAAATCGGGTCCTTTTCAATCCAAAATAACGTTTCTGGAGGTCCCCTGACTAAATGCGGTCGGACTTAAGCTTATGGATGTTGGATCCTGATCACATTAAGTTTTTAGTTCGATAGGGTTACCAGATCGCACGTGGCGAACCAGTTTCAGTTCAGCGGTCACTGAGATTCGATCAGGGATTCCAAGTACACTGAAATGAGTGGGAAATGTTCCCTAATCCGAGGGTGTATTTGGGTCAGATTCCAACAGTCTGAATGCTTATAATTAACCTGCAAGCGACACGTGCCAGATTTATTTAAATCAAATTTAATTTATAAAGAATTCTACTCTTTCTCACACTCCTTGCTCCAGGCTCAATGAAATAGCCTCAGGACATCAGTTGGGCTTGATTTTTGAAACGATTGTCAAGTCCAACTAAGCGGTCATAATGGTCTGAGATTGTAGATATCGGACTTTCGACGTGCGTCTAGATACAATACAAAGTTTCAAAGGGTTCCTGAGAACAAACGGGTTTAGAGTTTGATCCTAGGTTTCAGGATGTTATGGCATTAACAATTCCACAAGTTTTGAGTATTGCAGAACGTATTTAAAGTGATCAGTGATAATTTCACAGCTAATCTAACATAGCGCTAGTTAACTTATACTTAATTTCTAAAGGAATTAATCCTAAGTGATTTCTGATCGATGTGGTACTCGGGTCTCTGTACGGATTTTTTCGAGACATTACAACACTTCCAAGATAGGATACATATCATAGATTATATGATTAAAGAATCATGCACCAGCTGTTAAACTGACACACATTCATGAACCTGCAAATCAATATTCAACCAACAAGCAGTCCATACTCATATACTCATGCTCATACAGTCCATCACTGTACATACTCCCCCTAAGTAACATATTTCACCAATCCTACTTTAGCAAAAATAAATAAAATCCAACTTTACCAGCAAAAGTATATCTACTCCCCCTTTTTGTCATAATATGACAAAGGAAGAACAAAGCAAATTGGAAAGGAGTAATAATCAAGGAGGTATCCAAATAAGAATGGAAAGCATAGCATAAGCGACACATATAATAGATAAACTGAGATATAAACAGTGATAGTGACAATAGCAAATCTAGTCAAGTGAACATGATATAAAGAAAGTTATTATAGACCACAAAATAGAAAATGAACTAATCTGACTCAGATGAAGGAGCAGGGATGGAAGGATCAAGTTTGTGCATGCCATTGTTTAAGCGCCTAAGATATTTGCGCATATACTTGAATTGTAAATCATGGGTAACAGACATATTTTCCATCCTAGCATTTAAAGATTCAACCTTAGTTTCCAATGCAACCAAGCGTGCATCGAAAGCAGAAGGCGGATAATCTGGATCATTCGCAGAGTTAGAATCAAGCTCTTCAAAGATATCATCAATATTAATATCATCAGGAGGAAGATCACCAGCATCTTCCTCATGTTCAACTTTAGCTGCACCACTACCATTAACTTGGCTAGGAAGAAATTCTAGCTTCATCTTGTTAAGATTAGAATTATTAAATATCAAGTGATGGATAGGGGCTTCTCCGATTGGCATATCAACTAACATATGAGAAGCCAATACGGTCATAAAATATCCAAAGGGAATATCACTATGATCAGGATGGAGTCGAAACTGAATGATAGAATGACAAATTAAGGAAGGTAGGCAGAGATGAGCACCTCAGGCTACATTATGAAGAATACGAACCATAAAAGATGTTAACTCAGTCTTATTACCTGACTGAGGATATAGATTAGACACAAAAATCATGTACAACACTCTGTATTTAGGTAACAGATACCTTAATGGGAGCGCATTTCCTTTAGGTGTCCATGGAGCATCCAAATTGCATAAATCCTTAGAAAGCATGCATTTTTCAGTTTGAGAGGGTTTTTCAGATAGTGTATGAATGAGAACTCCCTCATCATTAACTGAAATTTCCATAAGAGCAGATATCAAGTGACGATCAACATTAAATGGTCCTTCTCTTGTGCTAATTTTAAATGTCAGATTTTCAAGTGAATAATCACATATACATGTAAACATGGATTGAGTAATGGACCGATATGTAGGTCCACCCCAATGTAGTGAGTTATCCTAACCTATAGCTTGTAGCATGAGAAAGATATCAAACGAAGATGTATGATTAAGATCAACAAGGTGTTCAACGATTACATTTTGCATACGGATGTCACGAACATATGATGGATCATCTTCAAAATCCCTAAGATGACGTTTAGTGAGAGGGGCTGATCTGGAGGAAGATGATGGACCACGAGAAGTTGATTTCCTTCCTCTAGAAGCCATTTGCAACAAGGAGTTTAAGAATAAAAGGAGTTACAAAGAAAAGAAAATGGGTTTTTCTAAGATCAAAATTTTTAGAATAACAACCCTAAATCACAATGAAACTTGAAATAAATAGCTTCAAGAGTAAAGAGAAGTATTCTAGACTCAACTCTAGAAGAAAAATGCAAATGGAGCACTTACAATGATGATTTTGGGATTTGGCTTCAACTAGCCGAGGTTCGGCCGGTTGGAGGAAGAAATAGAAATGAAGAATATGAAAGATTTTCCCAAATTAAAAGGGTTTCACAAGTTCCTTGACTGGTCGTGGATGTACACGACCGGTCGAGCTATGACTGGTCGTGTATTTCCATGACCGGTCGAGTACTAGCCAATTTTTTTTTTCAAGTTTTTCAAAATATTTTACAAAAAATTGAAATCTAACCTATCAAACATATACAATATGATACAAAAATGCATAAAATATCATCTTATAATGCACATGCCAAGATCAAATTTTATTTGATTAAACCGACTTTTGTCTAGCGGTTTCGTGAAAATATCAGCACGTTGATTATCAGTAGGTATATATTCCAGAGATATAACCTTTTCTTCTACTAATTTACGGATATAATGAAATCTAATGTCAATGTGCTTAGTACGAGAATGCTGAATAGGATTTTTAGAAATATTAATGGCACCGAAATTATCACAGTATAACAACATAGAATTCTATTTAATTCCATAGTCACTTAGCATTAACTTCATCCAAACAAGCTGTGTACACGCATTACCAGCTGCGATGTATTCAGCTTCAGCAGTTGAAAGTGATATAGAACTTTATTTCTGGCTAAACCAAGAAACTAAACAGTTTCCTATATAAAAGCAACCATCACTGGTTGATTTTCTATCATCAAGATTACCAGCCTAGTCAGCATCCGAGTACCTAGCTAATTGAACACTAGTCTCATGAGGATACCAAAGACCAAGATTCACAGTGCTTGCGACATATCGCATGATTCGCTTGACAACAATCAAGTGCGATTCCTTAGGACTAGACTGATATCTATCGTAAATACCAACACTTAGTGCGATATCAAGTCTACTAGAAGTTAAATACAATAGACTACCAATCATACTCCGATAAAGTTTCAGATCAACATTTTTACCTTCAGAGTCTTTTGAGAGTTTCAGGGTAGTACTCATAGGAGTATCGAAGTTCTTACCATTCTCAAATCCAAATCTCTTAATTAAATTCAAGGCATATTTAGATTGAGAAATGAATATTCTATTAGGTAGTTGTTTTACTTGCAACCCTAAGAAATAATTCAATTCTCCAACCATGCTCATTTTAAATTGTGATTTCATCAAATCTGTAAACTCAATAGTCATGTCAGTACAAGTAGATCTATAAATGATATCATTAATATAAATCTTTACCAATAAAATATGATCATTATGATTTTTAACAAACAGAGTTTTGTCAATAGACCCCATTTGAAAATTATGGCTTAACAGAAATTTTGTTAGTTTCTCAAACCACGCTCTAGGAGCTTGCTTTAATCCATAAAGTACCTTTTTAAGCCTATACATATGATCAATATTTTTGGGATCTTCAAAACCCATTGGTTGTTCCACATAAACTTCCTCATGCAAATCGCCATTTAGAAATACACTTTTCACATTTATTTGATAAATCTTAATCTTTCTAAAACACGCAATGGATATAAACAATCTGATTGATTCAAGACGTGCTACTGGTGCAAAGGTTTCATTAAAATCAATACCTTCAATTTGAGTGTAACCTTGTACCACTAGTCTAGCCTTGTTTCTAATTATATTTCCAAGCTCATCAGACTTATTTTTGAAGATCCATTTAGTTTCAATGATGTGTTTATCCATAGGTCTTGCTACGAGATACCAAACATCATTTCTTGCGAATTGGTTAAGTTCGTCTTGCATCGCAACAATCCAGTTTTCATCAGTAAGAGCTTCTTTTACATTAGATGGTTCTATTTGGGATGTAAAACACACATAATTACATATATCTTTAAGTTATCTTCTGGTGCGAACACCAGTGAGAGGGTTTTCAAGAATTTTTGTGGTTGGATGATCTTTAACAGTCCTTATCTCAGAATCATTCTGATTAGATGAAGTATCGGTTCTATCAATTACTAGAACTTCATCATTATCCGAACTTGAGACTAGTGTGTTTAAGTGATCATCAATGACAACATTGATGGATTCTTGAATCACACCGGTTCTTTTGTTCAGAACCCTATAAGCTCGATTGTTTAAGGAATATCCTAGAAAAATTCCTTCATCACTCTTCGTATCAAACTTTTTTAAATTTTCATGATCTCGTAAAATATAGCATTTGCTGCCAAAAACTTGAAAGTATTTGATAGTAGGCTTTTTATCGAACCACATTTCGTAAGACGTTTTATTATTATCTTTGCTAGTGTAGACTCGGTTAATAATATAACAAGCTATATTGACCGCTTCAGCCCAAAGATTCTTAGAGAGCTCCATACTATTTAACATGACATTAGCCATTTCTTGAAGCACTCTATTCTTTCTATCCACTATACCATTTTGTTATGGAGTTTTGGGCACTGAGAATTCATGTAATATTCCTTGGTTGCTGTAGAACTTCTCAAAGCCGCTATTCTCAAATTTAGATCCATGATCACTACGAATCTTACTGATTTGAGAACCTTTTTTCATTTGAATCCTTTTCAAAACTTTTCTTACTTCTTCAAGAGTTTCTGATTTGTCCCTTAAGAAGACTACCCATGTATATCTGGTAAAGTCATCCACTATTACTATGATATACCTTTTGCCACCTCGACTCTTCATTCTAGTAGGTCCTATCAAATCCATATGGAGGAGTTCGAGTGGTCTTGATGTGGTATTTGAATTCACCTTTTTGTGTGAGGTTCTTGTTTGTTTGCCTATCTGGCATTCACCACATATTTTATCTAATTTTTGAAGCTTGGGTAGACCTCTTATAAGTTCCCGTTTACTCAATCTATATAAATTTCGGTAATATACATGTCCAAGACGTTTGTGTTACAAATCATTCTTGTCTGTATAGACCATGTAACATGTTTGATTAGATGAGCTGGATTCACTAACAATATAGCATTTTCAGACGTTCTGCTTCCAATTACTATTACAGAACCCTTATTGTTTAGAATCTCACAGCTTTGATTAGAAAATCATACACTGTGGTTATTATCGCATATTTGAGATATGCTAAGTAAGTTATGTTTTAGACCTTCAACATATAAGACATTCTTAAATAATGAAAGGTTATAGAGTTGAACCATACCTTGGCCCTTAATCTTGCAGTTACTCCCATCACCAAATGTGACTGAACCATTAGTCATATCTTTTAGATCAGTGAATAGAGCTTTGTTGCCTGTCATGTGCCTGGAGCATCCACTATCTAGGTACCACTTTGAATGACTTGAAGCTTTGAAAGTGGTGTGGGCAACCAAGCAGGCAGCCTTAGGAACCCATTTCAGTATTGTTTTGGGTTTAGGAGAATTGTTGGTCTTCTTATATTTATTGTTGTAAGAATGACCTATAGAGTTAGATTTTAAGAGCTCCTTGAGTAAATCAATTATCTTTTCAGCTAAAGGATTTCGTTTCTGATTAAAGTTGACATGACTACTTTTAGGTTTTTGAAAAGATTTTGAATTTTTAGAAAAATCTTGATAAGTACTTTTTCCTTTTGAATTTGAGGACTCTCCTTTCACAAACTTAGGAGGAGTATTCTTCTGTTTAGGAGGTATGTTCTTATCATATCCCAACCCAGATCTGTCGCCACATTTTCTTGATCCGGATAATAGTTTCTCT
This sequence comes from Magnolia kwangsiensis, assembly GCA_037074715.1. Taxonomy (NCBI): domain Eukaryota; kingdom Viridiplantae; phylum Streptophyta; class Magnoliopsida; order Magnoliales; family Magnoliaceae; genus Magnolia; species Magnolia kwangsiensis. The sequence continues at coordinate 79,987,753 of CM073572.1, forward strand.
AACTTAGGATCTCCTTGGGCATATCTCCATGTCTCCTTTAAACTCAGAAGAGAAGATACTTCATTTTTAAGTTTTTCATTTTCAGATTTCAGATTTTCAATCTAGGATGTTTTAAATTTCAAATCGCATTTTGATTTTTCAAAATAATCTGAAATTTAGGATTTTTCTAAAATAAGTGACTCAAAACATTCTTTGAGTTAAAAAACTTTTCTTTTTGAAGTTTAAGTTTGACAACAATTTTACAACTCTCCTTGTATAGAGCATTGTAAGCATCTGGAAGATCATCTTCATTTTCACATTCACTATTCAGATTTTCCTCACTAGTTGAATCATCATGATCTGAAAAGTGAACTTGGATAGAGTTATAAGGGCTTTCGTTTCATTACCCGACTAGGTTTCAGAATCTTCTAATAGAAGAAGCTTTAGAATCAGATGATTCATCTCATGTAGCCAACATACCCTTCTTCTTGGGTTTGTCCTTTTTAGGACATTAGTTTGCTAAATGCTCATATTTTTGACAGTTGTAACATTGACTATCTTTCAAAGACTTCCAAGTATTAGATTTAGGTTTAGATCTTTTCTTCTCATTTGATTTTTAAAAATCTACTCTTTTCTTGCTTTTGAATATTTTATAAAACTTTTTTGCTAAAAGAGTCATATCATCTTCAGAATTACATTTAGAAGATTTTAGAGCGATAGATTTACTTTTAGGAGTTTTAAAGTTTAACTCATAGGTTTGTAAAGAACCAACAAGTTCTTCTACCCTCATATTATCCGTATCATGAAGTTCCTGGATCGTGGTTACTTTGGAGTTGAACCGTTCAGGAAAAGAGCGTAGTATCTTTGCACACACTTTACTTTTTGGAATTATATCGCCAAGACCCCACATAGAGTTTACAATGTTATTTAGTCTTATATAAAAGTCCATAAATGTTTCATTTTCCTCCATATGAATTTCTTCAAATTTGGTTGTGAGGAGTTGGACTTTAGATTTTTTGACAATTGTAGTACCCTCGTGTGTCATATCTAATATATCCCAGGCTTGCTTTGCAGTATCACAGGATATGATTCTTTTGAACTCATCCGGTGATAGTGCGCAAGTGATTGCATTTAGTGCCTTTGCATTGGCACTACTCTCATTTTTCTGAAGCGTAGTCCAAGAGAAATAAGGAGTTACTCTCATTGATTTTGAACCATCAACTTCAGTCACTTCAGTGGTAGGAGGTTTCCATTCAGTCACTGTGGCTTGCCACATACTCTCATCCATTGATTTGAGGAAGATCCTCATTCTGGCTTTCCAGTAGGCATAATTGGAGCCGTCAAAGGGTGGAGGCCTAGTGACTGATAGGCTATCAAAATTTGATATCTTAAATAGCTTAAATCGTTATCTCAGGAATTGAATCAAAAAAATAAGAAAAAAATGAGCTATTAGGCTCTGATACCACTTCAAAAGGCTTAGCTATATGTCCGAGAGGGGGGGGGGGGGGGTGTGAATAAGACTATGCCAAATAAAAATTTATAACAACGGAAATTAAAGAAATATGATAGCCAACAAGATAACAAAATAAACCACAATGCAAGATAATAAGGCAACCTCAAAATTCAGATCTTGAGAGGTTGATACAAATGTTGTTCTAAGGACAACCTTACACCAAAAACTAGAGTTTATGGTAGGACAACCTGATTTCTAGAAATGTCTTTGTATCAAGTCTCAAACTGAAGAGGAATAGAAAAATAAATACAAACTGCACTGAAGTATAAATTGTAATCACAAATATGTATTGTTCTAAGGAGAATCATGCACCATAAGAATGACAGGGAAACTTTACTAGAATAAAATAATATCAAGATAATAAATAATAGTAAGAAATAAATTCTAAACTATTACAACATTCCCCACAATGCTTGAAACAAAAGATTACAATATTCACAAACACATGTACATCCCTCAAATGAATAAATAAAGATATGAAATAAAAACCATTCAACCACAACACAAGGGATTATAGTGGTTCGCTTGTGTGTTCACTAACTGTTATACAATAGCCACACAGAATGCTACTCCACTCCTAATATCCCCACATAAGGGATATTAGCATTCACTAACAAAGTAGGTTTTCACAGGTTCACCAAAAACCTTTACAATTGTGTCTTTGTCTGTGGGCTTACACAATTAAAAAACCCCACTTTTGAGTTTTCCTGGTTCTCCTCAGATAACCAAAACAACAAGATTTTTTTGACAAATCCCGAAAGAAACCAAAGCAGAAAGGAATTTATACTTAAAAGTAAAATACCTGATTTTCTCCTTCGATGTAGCAGCCCGAAAGAACCAAGTCAGAGTAGATGAATGAATGTCCAAGTTCAATGTCCAGTACTCAATTACAAAGGTTCTAGTTTTAATTGATTTTTAAAATTAAACCAAAATTGGGCTAGCCTTAATTGATTTTGATTCCAAAGAAAGGAAAATAGCAATTTCTCTTTTCAGATTAGATTTGAATATCAAAAATAAAATTAATTAAATAAAGCTAAAGAAAGAGAATATTAAATAAACACACTTAGCTTAAAATGGAGCACAAACCAATCTCTCAGAATGCCAAAATAATTAGCTTGAATTTCTTATGATTAATCTGAGATTTGTTCTGTATTTATAGCTGAGCAAAACACGTCTTCGACTAGTCTTGAGACATCTACGACTGGTCGAAGAACCAACAGAATTTCAAATAAATTGGGCGCAATAAGTTTTCTATTGCTCGACCGATCGTGGGTACCCTACGATTGGTCGAAGGTCTCCTTCGACTGATCGTGGGTTCCATACGACTGGTCAAAGATGCCTAATCTTAATGCTATACTTTGAGTCGAAGAACCACGACCAGTCGAAGAACTAGTCGACACTGTTCATAGGACTGGTCGAACAGTCTCCGGGACTGGTCGAAGAATAACCAGAAAATCCCAAAAATCCTCAACAACTTAGGACTAGTTGAGGAATTTCTTGGACTGGTCGAACCAGTGCTAGGACTAGTCGAACAAGGTCCAAGACTAGTCTTAGAATAGATCAAAATTACTTATAAAAAATATATGAATTATGTATCCAAAGTGACCTACTCTAAAGGTCCACCTAAGGTCAGTCATATCTCAAAAGAGAAGTAAGGACATTGAAACTTGAACACCAGTGTCCTTGAGTATAATGAAGGGTGAGTTCTTGAACTTGAGATTTTCAGTAAAAACTTCTGAGAACTTGAACTTTAAAGGCTTCTGAGATCTCCAGATTGAAAAGCTTCTGAGAACTTGAAAGCTTCTGATATCAACCTAAACCATCAAGGTCTTCAACTTGAAAAGCTGTGCTTGTCTACTTGAAGCTAATCTTGTGTCTTGAATAGATCTTTTGTTCATCACATACACAAGCTTTAAAGCAGTGTCTTTGTCACCACAAATTTGACAATCATAAGGGGCTATTCACTATAGCACTTACAGTTCCACTTGGTTCAATCGAACCTTACTGTCCTTATTCTCCAAAATTCTTAAATTTCACTCTGTTGGGCGATTTTGGTGGATCCGAGGTTACTCTTTTTAGTCCCAAACATGTGTGAATACACACACGGACCTGCACTCAAGTCCAAAAATCAAATGTACTACCTAAGGACATATAAATTTCAGCTGGCAAAAATCCAGGGTATTACACGTTGGGAGAACTAACAACGGTTTGGTAGATCCCAAAGACGAAGGGGAGGAATCAAATCCAAACTAATCTGGGCACAATCTTACGCCCGAGTTATAAAGAGCGGATAAACTTATATCAGGCCCCATTCTACCTGGTTATTGTTAGTAAGAGAATGTGATATCTGGTCTGTCTAAATGACATCAATATTAGGAGTCAAATCCCTCCTACACTCCAAGCCATCACCTTTTAAGGTGATCAAATGAATGAGGTGGTTTGATTCATACCGCCTAACACCTTGAAGTTGACAAGGTGGGCCATTAAGAGATGTTGGGTGGTCATGTTCAATAGAGATTAGCCCTTGAGTTCCCCAGACCTTGATTTAGTTATCTTCATTAGAAGAACTTTGGTTGTCCCAAGCTAGATCTTTTGTGGGCCATGAAGATTCCCACAAGGGATCAACTTTGAAAAGAAGACCTGAAATGCTAGGAAATCTGAATTCCTTTCTTTTTAAGGCAAGTCCCAGTTTGCTAAGGAAGAATCACGTGTCTGGAAATCCTAAATGAGGAATCCCGAAGGCTTAGAAGCCCGACGAGGAGCTTTAACCACCTCAAGAAAGCTATAAAAGTACTCAAAGAAGAGTTCGAATCCCATGCAAAACATATTTATCTATATGTTTACTTTACACTTATGCTTATTTTACATTTCCTAGCCTAGTTCACCATTGCCTAACACCTTTTACTGCAGTACACTTATCTTAAGAGTAGATTAAATGTCTGCAACCTTAAGTTGCTAGATCCCCATGTCCATTTGAGTTCCAATTTAGTTGTTCATAGCTTGGCATATACTTCTGACCATCTACCTTGATTGTTTGTTCCGATAGGCGCATCAAGTATTTATTCTACTTCTTACATTAAGTAGATTTTAAATCACGAAGGTTGTAATGGGGCCAATACATTAATCAAATTGATCATATTTATGCTAGTTTTTATTTTATTATGTGCAAATCTTCTACTCTGATTAAGGAATACCATGTTAAAGTGTTATTGAAATAAAAAGTCCTTAAATTGACTGATTACTTAATCACTGATACACGACAAAAATAAATAATTCGTGAGGGCTAACCCCTTGCCTTGCTTAAATCATCTGAGTATGATGTGCATCAAATTAATAAGTCGGTGGTCGAGAGGACTTTAGGTCCAGGACCAGTCTCAAGTCTGTCCATCTCGGCACCGGGTTACCGACTAATTCAGTCAATATCCTTGAGTCAAGTAGACTCTGTCACGCTCGTGCAATCATACACGCACACCTACTTCCTACCCAGGCTCTTGGTTGCACGAGTGGCCTTGACTGGTTGAATTGAGAATAACACCTCCTTTCTGTCATGCCCAATCAGACACAACGGTGTTATATTTCTTAATGAAGACGAGATGTCACCAAAATCGAAGAAGACTAGTTCCGTGACCAATGCTGCTGAGGAACAACAAGGCCTAACTCTGCATCATAAGTCAGTGGTCGACATTGACGTAGGAACATCCAATGCACCCCATATGACTTTGTTGCATTCATTGAAAAAATCATGAAGTATATGCAACATATCACAAGGGATGTTAAGTCACAAGCAGGGCGGGAGAAATGCTAAGAGACATTTTTGAAGACTCGAAGTGCTTAAAATACATTCTCTCATTTTAGGCAGAACAACCAATTGAGCACTCAAATAGAGTTAGCCAAAAGGAGCCACAAGCTAGCTTCTACTGTTGAGGGCTAAATATTGCATATTATCCCCCATTTATTTCTTGGTTTTACATACATAATATGGCTTAATGGTATATTTTATGTGTTTGTGTTGCGTGGTGTATTTAAGGGCTTGAATTGAAAAGAATGATAAAAGCATGGATTTAGTGCTTAAAAGTCACCAAAGCAACGAAGGGATCTTTAGAGACCAAGATTGAAGATTTCAAGACTCCAAGATCCAAGAAAACCAAGTGGAGAAGGAAAGGAAGTCGAAAGAACGAGCGAAGAAATCACAAAGACTTTGTCATCGAGAACCGTTCGATGTCATCAAAGATGTTCAATGACATAGAATTTATGAGGAAAAAGTCGAGTTGGTTGCTGGACATAATGGGTGCTTTTCTCGATCAATCGAAGACATGTTCGATGACTCGAAGGAAGATGCTTGATGACATCGAAGACAGCTCGATGGCATCGAATTTATCGAAGAAATTGAAGCAACTCACTGGACTGTTTTGGACACATTCTTGATGACTCAAAGACCTATTTGATGGATCGAAGCTTTGCTTAATGACATCGAAGGACGGTTTGATGACATAGAGACTTACGCAGTGCGAAAGAAGAAAAGGCACGACTTTCAGATTTAAACCCATTTGATGACATCGAAGGGTGTTTGATGGCATCGAAGGTGTTACGTGGACTACGTAAATTTGATCCGGTTTTGCAATTTTGCAGAATTTTTCCTATAAATAAGGGTTTCTGGGCACTTTCTAGGATATATAGGGTTTGAGTTCTTCTTCTCTTCTCCTTAGTTTTTAATGCTTTCTTCTAGGGTTTTTAATCCAATCATGTCTATGGTTGGCTAGATCCCTTAGATAGGGCTAAGGGGTGAAGCTTGTAGTGTAATTGAGATATTTTTTCTTGTTTGATTGTTGTTATTGTTGAACTCCTTTGATTTTAGTTTGATATTTAAGGAATACTTTTAGTATTTAATGGTTTGTTGTGACTTAAATTACAATAGATCTATGATAGCTTGATGTATCTTCTTCTTCTGTTCGAATTTTGTGAAAATAAGAAATCCTATTGTTCTTCATCGTCCCTTAAGCATGGCTGAGTGATGGAATCCCTTCTATTCTTCACAAATCTCCCATGTTATTTGTTGGATCAGTATATCCTGTTGTTTACCATGGTCTCCTAGGCATGGTTAGGTGATGGATTCACTTCTAATCTTTACAACTTTCGTCCATTGAGAATTAGGTCAATGAAAGTTCAGATTTGAGTTTATTGAATATTTTCTAATTGGATAGGATAGGACTACAATTCCAATTGAGTGCCTTGTATCAAATAAGGAAACATCCTAATAGCTGTAAGTGGATCCCTTGAATCCCTACTTTCTCACCTTTAATTTTCTTAAGTTTTTATTAAATCTCTCACAATTACTCTCTACACTCCTAGATTTAGATTAGTCTTCTCCTAGTTTTGATTCTAATTAATTTCAGAATAGATGCACAAGATTAGTCCTCGTGGATTCGACCTCGGTCTCACCGAGATTATTACTACATTGCGACCCTGCACTTGGGTTGTGAACAAGTTTTTGGCACCATTGCCGGGATTAATGGCTGTGTTTTTCTGAGATTGACTAGTTTTGAAATTAGGTTAAGATTAGGATTTTTTTAATTTCTATTTTTAGGTTAGGGTTTTTCTGAATTATTTTAGAAACTAAGTTAGCTTTCTAATTCTAGGTTTAGAAATTTTTCCTAATTTAATTTTAGAAACTAACTTTTTTTCTCTTCTTAGAAACTTTCTATTTTCTGTTTTTAGAAACTTTCCTTTTTCATTTTTAACTAGGTTACTTTCTTGTTTTTTTTTTTTTTTTTTAGAAACTAACTCATCTTTTTATTTTTATTTTAGAAACTTTCTAATTTTAGAATTTCTATTTTAAAAACTAACTTATGTTTTTTTGTTCTGCAGGATCTTAATTTAGGAACTTCTAATTTGGTAACTTCTTTCTAATTCTCTCCCTTTCTAATTCTAGATTTTCATTTCTTTTCTCTCTTTTAAGTTTAGGTTGGAATCTAAAATTGAGGGCTGAGAGTGTTTCATGCCCAAGTGGGTCTTTGACAACACTGAACGTCTTTTGAATGAAGGAAAATTAGTTGAGAGGTTATCTATCTGTCACAGGATTAGACACCACTCAAGATCCTCAAAGTTAATTGAAGTTATGGCTACTAATCAACAGGGAAGAAAACCTCAACCTAGGGTTGAGGAAGTCCAGGATGAGAATGAGGTGCATCAAGCACCCCTGCCTCGTACTTTAAAAGATTATTTACAGCCGGTGGGGTTAAGTAAACCCTCATGTATGATTTTTCTAGAAAATACGGAACACATGGATATCAAGCCAGGGGTGATCCAATTCCTTTCAAAATTTCAAGGGCTTGAATATGAAAATCCGTACCTACACTTGAAAGAGTTTGATGAGATTATAGCCACTCTATACTTTTCAAACGTGTTCGATGATACGGTTAGGCTGAAACTCTTTCCTTTTTCTTTGAAAGAGAAAGCTAAGATGTGGTTGCATTCACTACGTCGTCGATTTATTGGTAGATGGAATTACATGACAAGGGAGTTCATAAAGAAAATTTTCTCATACCATAAGACGAATACCCTTAGAAAGTCAATCATGAACTTCGACCAAAAGGAAGATGAAACATTCTTCTAATGTTGGGAGTGGTTTAAGGATCTTGTCAGTTCATGCCCACAATACAGTTTTGAAATGTGGCACATCATGAACTTCTTCTATGATGGACTCACATCTCCCATACACCAATTAGTTTAGACAATGTGTAATGGGGAATTCATGAATAAAAATGTCGATGATATGTGGGACTACTTTGAGAAGCTTGCTGAAAACACACAATCATGGGACATCTTCCCAAAATCAAGCACCATGTCTAAGCCGATTCAATCCAAGGAGAGGTGAAATGTATCTCTTAAGAGAGGATGATGATATCAGTGTTAAAGTGGCTAATCTTACCAGAAAACTCAAGGCCATGAAATTAAAGAAGGATAAGGCCAAGGAAACTATTTACTGTATTTGTGCTTACACATTCACACAATTGAAAATTGTTCAACAATACCATCTTTTTAAGAGGTACTGAATGAGTAATCCAATGTCGTAAATAATTATCAAATACATTTCAGTAGGCCCACCTCTAATACCTACAATCCCGACTCGAGAAATTATCCAAACTTCAGTCGGAGAAACGAACAAACTGCTACACCTCAAGGATTCCCTAATCAAATTCCACATCAAGGGAAACCTCAAGAGGATCCGGTTTTAAAGCATCTTCAAAATCAGGAGCTTTTCAATCAGGGTATGCTACAAGTCTTTCAAGACCTCCCAAAGTCCATGTAAGGACATGAGACTAAAAGTGTGATTGAGAATAAAGGAAGCCTTTCAGCTCAACCTCTTCCCAATCCAAAACCATAATATGAAGTTAACAACCCTAGCTCTTCAAATCAGATGGAGCAAGCTAAATCTATCACCACTCTTAGGAGTAGAAAGACCATTGACAAAACCATTCCAGATAGGGCTAAAAATCCTAAGGACCTGGAAGAGGACAACAATGATAGATCTAGCCACACCTCATAAGAATTTGAACCGGAACCTCAAGAGAAGTCAATTGCCCCATTTCCCCAACGGTTGGTTGCACCAAAATCTCTCTCTAACTTTCAAGACATCCTAGAGGTGTTGAAACAAGTGAAGGTCAATATTTCATTACTGGATGCAGTTAAACAGATACCTTCGTAAGCTAAATTTCTAAAAGACTTGTGTATGACCAAAAGATGATAAAATATTCAAAAGAAAATCTTCTTTATTGAAAAGGCGAGTGCCATCCTGAAGCAAGATGTGCCACAAAAGTACAAAGAACCCGGTAACCCATCCATTGCTTGCATAATTGGGAACTACTGAATTAAGCACACACTTCTTGACTTAGGAGCAAGCATGAATCTGTTCCCGTACTCGGTCTACGAGCAACTGGGTCTAGGTGAATTAAAACTCACTCGGACCACGATACCACTTGCCGATCACTCAGTTTATATATCGAGAGGGGTAATTGAGGATGTATTGGTCTAGGTTGACAAATTCTACTACCTGGTAGATTTTATCGTCTTGGATACTCAACCCATCGTGGACGTGAGCACCCAAATTCCCTTCATTCTTGGTCGTTCATTCCTTATTACATCAAATGTGATCATTAATTACAGGAATGGAGTCATGAGTTTATTTTTTATAAATATGACATTGGAATTAAATATCTTTTTCAATACAAGAAAATAGTTAGAGGATGATGACGATCTCCACGATATTAACTCTTTTATGGAAGATAAAATACTCTTGACCTTATCCTCTGACCCTCTAACGACGTGCCTAACCCACTTCCATGATTTGGATGATGATATGATTAGGGAGACAGGGACCATGCTTGATATCGTCCTAGTACTTGAAGTTAATCGGTGGAGGCCACAATTTGAAGAATTACCCCAAACCGATGTAGTGCCTCTACCATCTAACCTTAAGGCACCGAAGCTTGACCTAAAACCTTTGCTCTCTGATTTAAAATATGCTTATTTAGGTCAAGACAAGACATACCCGGTGGTGATTTATTCCCACCTTGAGTAAGAATAAGAGAGTATGCTCTTCTCTACACTCATTGAGCATAAGGGAGCCCTTGGATGGTTAATTGCAGACCTTAAGGGTATTGACCCTTCGATTTGTACTCATGCATTTATCTAGAGGATAATGCGAAGACCTCCTAGAAACCATAATGTAGATTAAATCCAAACATAAAGAAAGTGGTTAAGGTTGAGGTTCTTAAGCTATTGGATGTGGGTATCATATACCCTATATCCAATAGCTAATGGGTGAGTCCAACTCATTTGGTTAAGAGAAGTCTGGAATCACCATCGTAGCCAATGCCAATAATGAACTCATACCAACAAAAATCACTACTGGTTGGAGAATGTACATTGACTACAGGAAGTTGAATACCGTCACAATGAAGGACCACTTCCCTTTACCCTTCAATGATCAAATTTTAGAAAGGCTAGCTGGTCATTCCTATTATTGTTTCCTTGAAGGATATTCAGGCTACAATCAGATCGAGATAAGTTGTGAAGACTAAGAAAAGACCACATTCAGATGTTCTTTTGGCACCTTTGCTTATCGAAGGATGCCATTCGAACTATGTAATGCCCCCGCCACCTTTCAGTGATGTATGATGTGTATTTTTTCTTACATGGTGGGGCAATATCTAAAGGTCTTCATAGACGAATTCTCAGTCTTTGATCCATCTTTCAGCGATTGCTTAAAAAATCTTAAATGTACGCTAAAAAGATGTGAAGAAAAGAATTTGGTACTCAATTAGGAGAAGTACCATTTCATGGTTCGTAAAGGAATTATTCTTAGACACATCATCTTGTCGAAGAGAATTGAGGTAGATAAAGCAAAAATTGATCTGATCTCTACCTTACCTCCACCAAAAAGCATATGAGACGTGTGATCCTTCTTAGGACATACTGGATTTTACAAGAGATTTATAAAGGACTTCAGCCACATCTCTTGTTCTTTATGCAATCTACCTCAAAAGGATGTACCATATGAGTGGACTGAGCAATGCTAAGAAGCATTTTCTAAGCTTAAGGGCATGTTGACTACTACACCCATCATGCAGTTACCCGAGTGGAACATTCCTTTTGAACTTATGTACGATGCATCTGAATATGCTCTTGGGGCAGTTTTAGGCCAGAGAAAAGAAAAGAGGCCCTATGTTATTTATTACGCAAGTAGAACTCTAAATCTCGCCCAAGTGAGCTACTTTACTATGGAAAAGAAACTTTTAACTGTAGTATTCGTTTTGGACAAATTTAGATCATACTTGATCGGATCTAAGATCATTATCTACGCTAATCATACGACGCTCAAGTATCTTCTTTCTAAGAATGATGCTAAGCCCAGCCTGACAAGATGGATCCTCCTACTCCAAGAATTTGACTTGGAAATAAAAGATCAGAAGGGAGTAGAAAACGTAGTGGCTGACCATCTTTTTAGACTTGACCTCCCTGGTTCCCTTGAGACGACACCTATAAATGATATGTTCCTTGACAAACAATTACTTAAAGTCTCTCACTCACCTTGGTTCACCGATATTGATAATTATATTGCCACAGGTTTCACACCGACACATTGGACTGCACAGGATAAGAAGAAAATTATCACTGAGGTACGTAAATTCTTCTGGGATGATCCGTATTTATTTAAATATTACACAAATCAGATCTTAAGGAGATGTGTGCTAGGAAATGAACACTAGAGTGTCATCTCTTTTTGTCATTCTCGGGCCTGTGGTGGTCACTTTTCTACTAAAAAGACCACGACCAAAATTTTGCAGTATGGTTTTTATTGGCCCACTATGTTTAAGGACACTCACGAGTTTTACAAAGCTTATGAGAATTGTCAAAAGTTGGGAGTATTGTCCTATAGAAATATAATGCCTTTAAACTCTATTCTGATTATTGAAGCATTTTATTGTTGGGGCATCGATTTCATATGACCATTCCCCTAATCTCATGAAAATTTATACATTCTATTAGTCGTAGACTATGTCACTAAAGGAGTTGAAGCGATCTCGTGCCGGAATAATAACCATCAGACAGTCATTAAATTCTTAAAAGAAACATCCTTTCCTAGTTCGGAATGCCTCGGGCCATCATTAGTGATGGAGGCTTACATTTTTGGAATAGGCCATTCGCAAACTTATTGAAGAAATATGACATCTCTTATAAGGTGAGCACTACATACCACCCACAGACAAGTGGACAAGCTAAGATTTCAAATAGGGAGATCAAACACATTCTGAAAAAGACGGTTAACCTTGATCGTAAGGATTGGTCAATCCGCTTGACCGATACTTTATGGGCTTACCGTACAACCTTTAAAACTTCCATTGGAATGTCTCCCTTTAGACTTATCTACAGGAAAGCTTACCACTTGTGAAACTAAAACATAGAGCTTATTAGGCTATAAAGAATTTGAACTTTAACTTGGACAACGCTGGCTCACTGTGTAAGCTACAATTGAATGAACTTGAGGAGATCTGGAATGATGCTACGAGAACTCGAGAATTTACAAGAACGGGATAAAAGTGTTTCATGACCAACATATTCTTCCAAAATTATTCACACCAGGTCAGAAAGTCCTCTTGTACAATTCGTGGTTACATCTCTTTTCAGGAAAACTCCGATCTTGTTGGATTGGCTCGTTCACTATTACTAATGTGTATCCTCATGAGGCTGTTGAGATAAGGAATCCAGACAATGACAATGAATTCAAAGTAAATGGACATCGATTAAAGCCATTTGTTGAAAATTTTGATTCAGAAGACATGTCCATACCTTTGAGTGATCCTATTTACCAAGATTGATCTCTTAGTTTGATGAAGGTATATGTACATTTATTGCTTTCTTAGGACTAGGGTAGTTTTCTTCTACTGTTTTAAGATAGTTTGCTTATACTCTATTGAGTTTTGTTGTGTGCTAACACATTTTTATGCTGAGATCTGTGGAAAAGCTTCAAATTTCATTCCTCCAGGTACTATCTTTCCATCACCATTCCCTTTCTTTTTGGTGCCTCATTTACATTACATGCTTAATTCTTGTACATTGAGGACAATGTAGATTTTTGTGAGGGGTGTGGGGATTAGGTAACCTAATTAGTGTTTCTCTCAGTTTTGAGAAAAAAATTTGTAAAATTTTTAATATTTTGAGTTGAACTCTATTTGGAAGGCAATAAATTATGTAATTAAGAATGTTGTGAGTATGGTGAGAAGTGAGATTAGATTTTAAATTATTGGAGCTTGATCATCTAAGTAAAATATCACTCATAGTTCTTACATTCGAATTGATTAAGAAAAAGTTTGAATATTAGGTTAATCTAAACCACAAGACATGTTCAATTTGCTTTATTGGAGTGTGCTTGAGTTTCTAATAGTTAGTATGGGGGATCATTGTTAGATATTGAGAATTTAGTCTATAGAATTCTGTCTACCTTAAGAGATGAAAAACTAGTTAAAAAATAGGAGATCGATAAAAATATCATAAAGAATGAAAAATGACAGCATCTTTGAGGGTAATAAAAAATGTCTTTGAAAAGGATGTAATGTTTGAAAAGAGGAATAAATAAAGGTGATCATCAATATAAAATTAAAAACTGAAAAAAGAATGACAAAGGGGATAGGTTTAGAATCAGTACTTGAGTTTTCAATTAATCTTAAGATGATGAACATGGCTAACATTATAAATCAAAAATAATTTTCTAAGAAGTAAATTGATTGTCACCAAACAAATTGAAAAACTTGATATTTGAACTTCCATTCTAATTTAATTGATAAAAGAACCTACTTGATTAATTGCCTAGTTGATTTTACTATAAGTTTTCAAAGATCCCACTGTCTCACTTAATGTTACTCATTCATACTTTATTGCACAAAAGATTATTTTCTAAAAAAAGGTTTTGAACTTGAGATTGAAGATTATTTTTGGTATATTTGGCTTGAGACTAGCAAAATGCTAGTTGGGGGTTGTGTTGAGGGTAAAATATTGCATATTATCCACCATTTATTTCTTGGTTTTACAAACATAATATGGCTTAATGATATATTTTACATGTGTTTGTATTGCAATGTACATTTAAGGGCTTAGATTGAAAAGAATGCTAAAAGCATGGATTTAGTGCTCAAAAGTCACCAAAACAAAGAAGGGATCTTTGAAGACCAAGATTGAAGATTTTAAGACTCCAAGATCCAAGAAAACCAAGTGGAGAAGGAAGGAAGTCGAAAGAACGAGCGAAGAAATCACAAAGACTGTGTCATCAAGAACCATTCGATGACATTCAAGTTGGTTATTGGACATATTGGGTTCTTTTCTCGATCAATCAAAGACATGTTCGATGACTCGAAGGAAGATGCTCAATGACATCGAAGACTGCTCTATGACATCAAATTTATTGAAGAAATTGAAGAAACTCGCTGGACTATTTTGGAAACATTCTCGATGACTCGAAGAACTATTCAATGGATCGAAGCTTTGCTCGATGACATCGAAGGACTGTTCAATGACACAGAGACTTACGCAGTGCGAAAGAAGAAAAGGCACAACTTTCAGATTTAAACCCTTTCGATAATATCGAAGGGTGTTTGATGACATCGAAGGCGTCACGTGAATCACGTAAATTTCATCTGGTTTTGCGATTTTGAGGAACTTTGCCGATAAATAAGGGTTTTTAGGCATTTTTTAGGATATCTAGGGTTTAAAGAAGTAAAACAAAAGGGTGGAGCTACTTCCCAAGAGTTCTTCTTCCCTTCTTATTAGTTTTTAATTCTTTCTTCCAGGGTTTTTAATCCAATCATGTTTAAGGTTGGCTAGATCCCTTAGCTAGGGCTAAAGGGTGAAGCTTGTAGTGTGATTGGGATGTTTTTTCTTGTTTGATTTTTATTATTGTTAAACTCCTATAATTCTAGTTTCATATTTAAGGAATACTTTTAGTGTTTAATGGTTTGTTGTGACTTAAATTACAATAGATCTGTGATAGCTTGAAGTATCTTCTTCTTCTGTTCAGAGTTTGTAAAATTAGGAAATCCTGTTGATCTTCATCATCCCTTGGGCATGGCTGAGTGATGGAATCCCTTCTATTCTTCACAAATATCCCATGTTAGTTGTTGGATCGATATATCCTATTGTCTAACATTGTCTCCTAGGCATGGTTAGGTGATGGAATCCCTTTCAATCTTCATAACTTTCATCCATTGAGTACTCGTTTTCAGAAATTTTAAAAGTTAACCTCCAAGGATAGCCCACATCTCACAGTAAATTTTTTATTTTTTATAAGTGACTAATCATATAAGAAGCAAAATAAACCACACATATAAGAAGCAAAACAAATCACACCTAAAATATGCCCATATGGCTTATATAAACCAATGACTCAAAATTCAAAGTAAAAAGAAATTTTGAATCAAGAGTCTTAAGAACATCGAACTCTTCATGCTCCACACCAATGTCAACTTGTGCATCATCTATATAACTTGCACAAACTGAATATGGTTTGATAGCATCAATGGCTATCCCAGTGAGGTTTACCCCTAAGATTACTAAGGCATCACAATAGTTAAAAATAGAATTCAAATAAACTATGGAGAATACAATATCCAATATACACTTCACAAGTAGAATACAAGAATATACAATTTACACTTCATAAGTAGATTATAAAAGGACACCACCTGCAAATCAGAAAATATGCAATCTACATTTTACAAGTACGATTCAAGAAACTATAATGTTTATATTACAATTCACAATTCACAAGTGCAACACCAACTACATATCCACCACAATTCAAGGCATGACATAAGGAATTAAATCCACTCCTCACAAATATAACACCAACCACCACAATATTCAATCACCAATTTAATCTTGATTACTGCATGAATGCATGAATGCAATTAGTTTGGGAATACACATCCAACTGAACAAATGAATGGACCCTTCAAACAGTTGGCTCATTCATGCAGGATACTAAGTCTTTCAGACAGTTGACCCATTCAAAATGCAAAAAAGGGTTGTTCGAATAGTACATTGGTATTTCAAATGGTTAATTAGGCACCTGATAATGCCCACGTGCCATGTATGCATGATGAACTCAACCGTTATTAGTTAAATTTACATACACTTCATTTTACAATAAATTCATTTTATAAGCAAGCTAAACTATAAGTAATTTAACCCATAGGTAATCTGTCTTAGATAAATCCTCTTGACTAGAGGTCTTCCATAATATAACAAGTGAAACTTTTAATCAAAGATATCTAACCAATAGGATTCCTTCAACAAGCCACATTAGGGGCAAAGTCCATTAAAGGACACAAAATGAGGGTTCAAACCACAAGACAATCTCCAAAAATAAGGTAGATATCTACCACACCAACTCCCAACATTTAGTGGTAATCCACAACTACAAATCAAAATCTCTAAGTGGTGACCCAACAACACATCAAGTCTAAAACTCTAATACACAAAATTATCATTTACAATCACATATATCATTAATCACCATATAGACATAAATTACTGATCGAAAATGGAATATAGTAAATAATTTCACAATCAAATAAATTATAATTCTTTAGAATTGATAACATTAATATCTACAAATCAAGAAACGTACTTAATTAGTTCCTAATTACAAGTGAATGTGAATATATAAATATGTATCATCTTAAAGTGAAGATTAATAATTCTTAACTAATCATTCAATTATACACGTAGACTAATTATAAACATTATTAAAAAATAAATCATAAGAAATTAAATTAACTATCATAACGAAGGAAAGCTTGAAGGGTGAATCCTCACCTCGCATTGGAACCTGATCTCAAATCACTTCAGTTGATGAGGAAAATTGAAGTTTTTCTGATTTAAACAACTTAATTTCTAACTTGGATTGAAACTGAGCATGGTTCACACACAGGTGTCGACTCGACATGATTTTAAACTCGGTCGCAACTCGGCTTGACCAATTTAACATGGCTCGATCTCCACTCATAGTTGCTGAAATGTTGGACTGAATCAACCTCTTAATTCTAATTCCCCTTATGCTAAACTCAACAAGCTTAAAATGAGTCAACTCAACAGTGAGTTGATACAACTAGTGGCGACTTGACCCGACAAAACTTAACTCCAATTTTTTGGACCCGATGGACTCAATCCAAGCAAGGACTCGAACTAGCACAACTTAGCACCTGATTTTGTAACTATACTTGATTTAACCCTACAAATAGACTGGATTTGGACTTAGTGAATCCCACTGAGTCAACTCGACAAACTCGCTTATACTTAACATGGATCAAAACCAACTGCTCGAACCCCATTGCTGTTATAACCAAGATATTGAGCCCAACATGATCTGGATCTTTTTTGCTAGATTGAAATGAACCTGAACCAAATCTATTACTCACTGGATTTGGTGGACTCAAATGAGTTAACTGAGTAATAAGGAATACTACACATCTTATCCTTCTTCTCCCTTCTTCCTTCTCATGTCTTCTTCCTATCATTTCATCTCTTTTTATGGTCTCCTCTAAAACCCAGACTCGATTTAAATACACTCAACAAGAACTGATAACTCAGTTGGGTTGACTGGTGCAACACAAAAACTCAGATCTTCACCAACACACACACACACACACACACACACACACACACACACTCTCTCTCTCTCTCTCTCTCTCTCTCTCTCTCTCTTTCTACTTTATTCATCTTTAGCTTTCACTTTCTTTCCCTTTTTCTTTCTCCTACTTACCCTCTAACTCAATAGATAACCAACAATACAGCCCCAACTACAGTTTGGACTATTACAATAAACCCAAAGCGAGTCGGCTTATTGAATAACTCGATGACAAAGGAGAACAAAACAACACCTCTCCTCACTCTCCTCTATTAACTTGGTTGGAAGACAACTCATATCTCTTATCTTAATGAAAAAACATATCGATGAACAAAGGGTAGTAGAGATCACACGTTTGCAGCATTTTGATGAGGAAGATGATGGAGCTCTAATGGCGGCTTCTAGACAGTGATGTTTTCTTCAATCCAGTTTTCATGGACAGTCTAGATGGACCCTATGAAGCTTCTAAATGAGTTAAAATGAAGGTTAGAAAAGCTTTGGGTGGTGGGTTCAGAGCTTGAAAGTTTTCGAGTTGTTTTCTCTTGTCACCGCAAAGAAATGAGGAAGTATGTTCGAATTAATTTCTAAGGTTTCTTTATGAGGGAAAGGTATACGAATGGATGGCTAGGATTGATTGGAAGCTAGGGTTTTATTTTCAAAAATCAAAAGAGAAAGAAATTAAAAAAATTCCTATTTATATGTGACACTTGTTTTCTTACTCAACCCTAATCTGCGTGAATGATTTCGAATGACTGAGATCTTTCAAAATAAACGGTTAAAGTGAAGGGAAAGCTCTCCACACGGACTGATATAGCTATGAGAGAGAAAACAAAATCTTTCTGTTTGAATGTAACTCACAACATAACTAACTTATGCTTAAAATCATGCGCCTACATGAGTTCCTCCACATGTGGGAAAAGCATGGGTTCTGGTCAAAAATCTCATCTCTAAAAGGTGAACTGTTTAAATCGTTACTACAATCCAAAATGGTAAGCCACTGATCAACCAACGACATTCGCTCATTTGAAATGGATGCTGGCACAAAAATGAAAAGAAGAAGAAAAATCTTCTTCTTCAGGTCCTAGCGGGTCAAACCCATTTTGACCGAAAAGTTGATTCAGTGCACCTCGATTGTGCATATGATGTGTACATGCGTGGCCTAAAGTGGAGTCCACATGGATTGTTCATGAAATCTTCACCAACCATTAGGCTTTAATGGTCTAGACAAGACATTAGCCTAAAGATGGGATGATTATGACACTTAGGTAAGCCACACCAATGAATTACACTCCATATCAAAGATATTGGGTGTTACATCAAGTCATCGAGTATTCTCACTTGTCCATCGTAACCAACCGTTCAGTCAACTATTCACCACTAGGTAAAGATATTTGACCGTCCTCTTTAAGTTTGGACCACTTGATCATAATAAACTAGCCACCTGATCCCTACATCCGCTCATACATATATTGAATCGAGATGTTGATCCATTCATATTATTCATGACTTATGAATATTCTTAACCCAGCATCAAAACTACAATCTGAGGAACTTACATATGTGAACAAGTCACTTGAATCAAACGATATATTTGTTCTGACTTTTGATCACTCCAAAAACTCATTTTGTATTCATCCATTTACGAAACTAACTGTACATACACCTACATACATGGTCAGAGTACTAACCATCAAGTGTTTTTACTTTTGACATGTCATTTGATCATCCATCATGTTGTTTAATATAGGTATCTCGCCTTAATTAAAGATAATTTCAACTTATTTGGTGAATAACTCTTTATTTGTAATGATTTATATATGAGTTCTTCACAAAGATGCCCCTCCTTCACAAAGCACCCCTCCAAGCTCTCCTTTCTCCACAAAGTTTCTGATTTTTCATAAAAAATGCCCCTCCAATCACTCCTTCTTCCGTTAGTGCACCACCGTCGTCACCCATTCGAAGACTCCCTCCAACAGTTGCGGTCTCTCTCATGTCCCTTTTATTTGAGCCTTTACACTCTCTTTTGGGTCTCAAAATCGTGCAAACCTCAAATCCCATTTTTTCCTTCCTAGGAAATCGTTTTCCTTCATCATTTATACTTCCAACTGGCCTCCACTATTGCATACATCTCTCATCTCCTTCTTTTCACTTGTCTTGAGTTCACAAACCCCTCTTTGTGGCTCATTACCTCACAACTCAACAACCCATCAAACCCCATTCCTTTTATCCCTTTCTTCCACTTCCTATGGCTCTATTTGAGTTCATTACGGCCGTATTTTTAATTTTCACTTTTTTTCTTCCTTTCAACTTATACTTAGGAATTCTTCATCACGGGATTTAGAAATCCCACCTCACACTTTCTAACACAAGATCCATTTTCCAAAGCCTTTGAAATTGATTTGAATCCCAACCCACCCACCTACTAAACATGTCACTCCCAATTCGTAGGTGGGAGTAGGAAAGCAGTCCTATTTAACACAACTTGAGATCACTGGCCACATATGCCCTTGGAGTTTTGGACTTAGAGTGGTACTCCTAGGTTTTGAAAGAGTTGACGATATAGGAAGTCCGATTCCAATTAGACAATCTTGACCCTAAGCGATAGAACAATCCCCTGTAGTAGAAATGGTATGAAACCATTTAGCGTATAAGCTTAGGCTTTGGATTACAGCTAGTGAGTTACAGACTAGGCTACTAGTTATATTAAGTAGTGTAAAGCCTGTATATGTTAAGGACTAGTAGGTTAGATTTGGTTGGAGTAGAACCTAGATTTGGTTGGAGTAGAACCTCATTCCTTCGATAGGTCCCCTTAATACTTATAGACTTATGTTATAACCCTTAGAAAAGTTGTTTCAACTTAGAACCATTCACTATCAGGGAAAACTTATAAATCCCTCAGATTGAACTTAGAATAAACCAGCACGCCCCTTAGAATTCCCCTTAGAATTGCCTTCCTAAGGACTTCTTTCAATCGGGAACGTGGAGTAAGAGAACTGTATATAAGCGATGTATTCGCGGTTTGAATCGACTTCTTAATCTTAGTAGTTACCAATAAGTCCAATGCTCTGATCAAGAAGAAGATCGGCATCGACTCGGATTAAGAACCGATACGGTAAATTTTCTATCCTAGCTAGACAGAAAGTCTATGTATCTGGCTCAGACCCACTACACAACTTTTCTTCCGTGTTGGCCCGACCACCTATAACCAAAAGTTATTGCTTTGTCCTTGGTAAATGTTAAGGACATATAGCCAGTAGAGTATGCAGTAGAGGATTAGATATCTTGCCACAAACTCACATCCGTCCTTGAAATCAACCACAACACCCATCATTTCAGCTCCTTTTTATAATCATAGGTACCAATGCCATAGAACGCATCATTAGCAAAGGAAGACCAATGTAGTGAGAGGTTATTTCCCATTTCATGTCAAGGATAGGCCCTAAGTTACATCTTGTTCCGATGTACAGATCAAGACATAGATTCTTGAGCCTTAAGTAGAACTATGTTTTAAGGGGGGTAGAACCTTATGAGCCCAATCTAGTTAGGATTAGCTAACACAACAGTTGGATCAGAGTAGCGTAGCGGAAGCGTAGTTGGCCTCTTCCCTACTGGCCCAGGATCGAAGAAGTTGATTTAGGTTATACATAGGTTAGGTCAGTAAATAGGACTTGAATCTTCATTAGAATATCACTAATGAAGTCATTAAGGGAAAGAAATTAGGGCTTAAGTGTTGAACCCATTCATAGCCTTGGCCCATTCTATACGATTAGAAACTCTTTTAAGATGATATATTAAGCTATGTATTAATTCCTACCTTGGACCAAGACGAGGACTCTCTTAGAATAAGACCCAAAAGATAACCTTATATATAGAAAATTTGAGCAATTTCATGATGGGCATTCCCTAAGCTCTTAGAGTGATCGCACTACGGAGTTACTGAAATGAACAAATGCGAAATATTCACAGCTTGACACAAATTCTCAATCCTGGATGACTACCAATGGACTCACTGCTTAGCCGAGCAGAAGGCCAGGATCCACCAAGATTAGGAAAGGATACAACGTTGTCTACCCTAGCCAGGCGGACATTCGACGTATCGAGATTAAGCCCACTACAACCGTCTCTCTGTACTGGTCAACCACTGAAAATATATATCTTACTCTAAGTAGATGAGAATTGTCGTCAAGACGCCAAGTAGGTAAAGAAATGAATTGTAACAAACCGTTAGGGTATAAGTAATGCATAAAGAAGTAAGTTTTAAGGGGGGTAGACCAAAAGGAACCAGAATTATATAGATTGTATACACCCTACCACGTATAGAAACATGAAATCAACAAAACTTAGGTAAAGAAAATGATTAATCTTTCATCATTACCCTTAGACAATTTTGAAGATGAAATTATGTTTTAAGGGGGGTAGATTGTAACACCCCAGATTTTTTTCAACTTGGAGTTAGACGTCCTTAGGCAATGGGTTAACCATATCACTCTCAAAGATGAATCCTAAAGTCTAGAATTATTTTTCAACCCATTTACTTCAAAATCTTACCTTTCACCACCCCATTCTTCAAATTTCTCCAAGTACCTTCATATTAGACACAATCCTAAAGTTTAAAAGGTGAAGAACTATACTTAAACTAAAACTTATCGTAAATGGTATGTAGATGCATAAAATAGGATTTTAACTATGAAATTCTTGGAATATCATGATTTAGATAGGTTATTTAGATGTATTAGCTTCTTCTACCCTAAAAACATATATTGTACGTCGTGTAACTCATTTCGGTTTGCAAATGAGACTCAATAAATGCCTCAATGGACTCGTGGGCCCAAACGACTCAATTCAGGGGGATCTAAGGTGGGCCCCACATGTTTTCGGCATCCATGGGGGGTGAGGACCTCGCCCCTGGGGTGAACCCAAGCCAAATAGGTCAGTGACCGGCGAGGACCTCGTCGAGTCGGCGAGGCCTTATCCGTACAGCGGACAGGCAGCCTGGTTTCTGCACTTTTTCTACACATTTTATCAAATTTTAAAAAATCATATCTCCTTCGTTATAATTCCGATTTAGGTGATTAAAAAACCTTATTAAATTAAAATGAGTCTAGTTTTATATAAAAATATGTGAAAAATATAATAAAATATTTAATATAGTTTAAAGTAGGTCGTTGTGAGAAACTGTCCGATAATCACTTGTTGGACAGCTGCTGCTTCTGGAATTTTTAGAATTTTTCTACAATTTAAAATCTTATGAAATTTTTTGACATAGGTTAAACTTGATGATGAACCACTAAAAAAATAATTAAAACAATATGATAACTAGAAGTGCTCAAAATGGGGCATAGAATGGCCCTAGGACCGCATTCTGCCATAATTAGGCTAAAATTTGGTTGAGTACCAAACTGAATACTCAGTAAAATTAACTTGAACCACTTTAAATACAAACTACATGACCCAAAATGAGTAGGACCGCTAACACTATGTTACCTAAAAACCTAGGATCAATCTCTAAACCCAGTTGCTCTTGAGAGCATCGTGAAACTTTATATGGGATCTAGACCGTGCGTCGAAAGTTCGATATCTACAATCTCAGACCATTATGACCGCTTAGTTGGACTTGACAATTATTTTAAAAATTAAGCCCAACTGATGTCCTGACACTATTTTACTGAGTTCAGAGTGAAGAGAGTGAGAAAAGGAAAAGATTTAGAAAAGAAATTCTAAATCTGGCACGTTCACTTACGCATTATTTTTAAGCGTTCTAACCGTCAAAATTCAACCAAATTTCACCCTCGGATCAAGAAAAATTAGCCCTTTCATGTCATGAAACTTGTAGTCCTGATTTAGGTTTGGTAACCGTTGAATTGATACTGGTCCGCCACGAACGATCTGGAAATTCGATCGGACTGAAAACTTAACTTACTAAAGATCCGTTGCTAGTGAGCTTAAGTCCGACCGAATATGATAAGAGGACCTCCAGAAATGCTCTATTGGATCGAAACAGATCCACTTTGGTTATAACTTAAGTATACGGGGACTTCAAGTCTGTTTTGGTCATGTTTGGGCTTATAAAAAGGCCTTAAACTCTCTCTCACAAATCCCATACGAATTTAAGAGAAACCTTAGGAGAGAGAAGAGAGTAAAGAGCGAAAGTGTGAGAGAAGTGGGAGAACCCTCCTGCTATTCTTCCCTGCTGATCTACGTGCTTACCCATCGCTTTGCGATCTCTATCCTAGCGATTCTGGCATCATTCTTAGGTAAGAAAGGCCTAGCCCTAACTTGTTTTAGGGTTTCCATTGATGCTAATAGCTAGATAGCTAACCTAGCTTGTATTACAGGTTAATATTCCATGTATACAAAGACTTAGATATTCCACCGACTTCTTTATGCTTCTACGGCGTAAGGTGCGGATTTTAGACACTTAGATTACCTGTTTTCAAAGCTTTCAATGCCGTTTAATGGTAGATTGCTGATAAGGATACTGTTTGACATGTAGAACATGCTGTCTATTTTTCATTTCGAATACATACGAAGAATATGAGATTTAGGGTATTTTAGGTATTTGTAAGAAATACTGTATACATATGTATTTTGCTGATATGATTGCCATGAGTATTTGCCATGCTTATATGCTAGTTATGGATGTATGATCTATTTGGCAAAAGGATTCGCCCTAATACATGTTTCGGCCAACGTACGCTATGTATGTTATTAAGTGTAGTCTAAGTGTTTGTTGAAATGCTTAAATCAATATGATTTATGCCTGCCATATGTTTTAAATGTAAGAACATGATTGTTGTGTATTAGACAATTCCTTGATATAAGGATCTATCATATTATATGTTGAAATCAACATACGTCAAGTACGTTGGAGTTGAGTAGTTTAAGTGTTTGTATAAATGTATGTATTAGTAAGTATTGAGTAAATGGTGTTGTAGATTAGTGTTGAGACTAGATTCTCAACTAATCTGATGATGCACATGATTTCCTCCATGCTTGTTGTATTTCAATTGATTACCTTATGTGTGAAGTACTCGTGTATGGTTAGCTTCTTATGATGTATGTTATAATATGCTGATAACATGCTGAAATTTCTTGTATTTCAATTCTGTCTCTCTCATATGATTATTGATTTAGATTACATGTGCTTGGGGCTATACTCTAGTCCAGGCAGTCGGTAACAGTTTAGAATTCATGGTTGGATTCTACTCGCCACGAAGGATGTGTATGACGAACCCGAGTCGTACTAGAGTCGTCGGAAGTGGTTAGGCCACACGAAGTGCTTGTGCACTTCATATCGGTCGATTCAACGTGCGCTCGTGCTAGTCGGACTCATCAAGTAACCCGATTGACTGATGTATGTTCACCTTGTATTCGTCATAACTGCTTGAACATAGGGTACTGAACTTATCAGTGATAACCCTGATAACCGTGGTACCTTGATCCACTAAGACTCATGAGCTGGGCATGGTGGTATGGGACACCGTGGTCGAGCCGTCGGCCTACGCTGGGGCCACAAACCTCCCCGTAGTGACCAGTGAGCAACCCAGACTCGTGAGCAGATTATGGTGGTATGAGACACTATATTCTTGCTGTCGACCTACACTGATAAGGTGATGGGGGAGCGGTGCAACAAGTGCGTGCAACAGCCCTGACAGCCCTTTGTAGTGACCTCGAGCGTACTCTGAGTCTACTTGAGGCGACGACCCTTCCGTAGCAACAAGAGTACAACTAGGCCTGTATTGATAAGGTGATGGGGGAGCGGTGCAACGAGTGTGTGTAACAGCCTTGACAGCCCTTGCCGTGACCTAGAATTATATCATCGTATGAGACTACTAGGAGTGACGACCCTAGACAGGATCTTTGTTGGGAATGATATAAGGGAAGTACCCTATTTTTCCAATCCTGCTGTATGAAAAGGACTAATAACAACTCAGTAATCATATTCATATCGCACTACATGTGCCTAGAAGATGTGGAGCACTGAGGGAAGAAAGCATGCCATGGACGTAAGATGGTGTCGCATGAGGGAGTATGTCGGTGAGGGCATCCATCATGTCATTTCATTCTTGCATTAATCACAGTGTTTAGAAATATTGATTGCTTGTTTTACCATTATCGCGTGATTAATTTAATAACATGTTAACCTTTGCTCTATGATTCCACTGAGTTAGCTACTCACTCCCACGTTATGAGACAGTGTTGCACACTCCAACCAGTCCTTATTTTAGTTTCAGATGGTGGCGATGCTTGCGAAGCAGAGCCGAACTTGATGATGATGAGGAGGATTCCTCCTATATGCAGGTTCTGATTGACGGGGTTACAGGGTTACTGATTAGATGCCAATACACTTGGTATTTCGCCTTTTATTTACGCACTCATGTATATTCTTTTTTGATCATTTTTGAAGTATACATGTATATGTTTAACCTGGTAACATGTTCACACTCTGGTGACTTACAATCAATTATATATTTTATGTATTTATCACAATCTTCCGTTTGTGAAATTTAACTATCTCTGGAGTATGATATGCTGTTTTGGTCTAATCTCACTCATGTTTTCTGCACTAATATGAACAACATTCATCCATCATTGAAAATGTTACATAAGTGATGTTCTGGAACTCGGGAGTGGAGTTTATGCTCGACCCCCCGATTTTCAGGGCGTTACAGTTTGGAATGATGGTCAATAGTGTCTCAGAAGGTGTGACAAATCAGAACAATTGCCTAGTAATCCATACTGCTCTGAAGGTTGGCAATAGTTCAAAATGGTACCTTGATAGTGGATGCTCCAGACACATGACTGGTGATCAAAATCACTTTTGTGAATATTCAGACTTTGATGGAGGATCAGTCACATTTGGAGATGGAGGATTAGTCACATTTGGAGATGGTAGCTCTGCCAAAATCGTTGGACAATGAACAATAGCTGTACCGGGCCTTCCAAAAATCAAACATGTTCTTTGTGTAGAAGGTCTGAAACATAATCTCCTTAGTATCTCACAAATATGTGATAAAGAACATCTAGTCACTTTTTCAAAAGATGTGTTTAGGATTTTAGATCATACAGGAAAATCGCTCATAAAAGGTTTACGTACTAATGATAACTATTATATTATTGAGCGTACAAATGAGAGTGCGTTATCCACAAAATGTAATATGGCTGTAAAGAATGAATCCAAATTATGGCACCAAAGATTAGGACATGTTTACTATCGAAATTTATCTAAGTTGAGTTTAAAAAATTTAGTTAAAGGTCTTCTTAAGATTAGAAAAGAAGAAAAAGTTGTTTGTGGAGAATGTCGAAAAGGAAAACAGATAAAAGTCAACCACTATAGCAACAACAAAACCTTTGGATTTGCTGCATATGGACCTTGTTAGCCCAACCAAAGTGGAAAGCCATGGCAAGAAAAGATACTTCCTGGTGGTAGTAGATGACTACACTAGATTTACTTGGGTCGTATTTCTTCGAGAGAAATCAGATTCCTTTGAAAAATTTATAATTTTGGCAAAGCGACTTTAAAATGAAAAAGGATATTGCATCAATCGTATCAGAAGTGATCATGCTGGGGAATTTAAAAATGAAAATTTTTAAAAATACTACAATGAGAAAGGTATCTGTCGTGAATTCTCAGCCCCAAAAACCCCACAATAAAATGGAGTCATTGAATGGAAAAATCGAGTATTGCAAGAAATGGGGTCAGTTCTGCTAAATGGGAAAGATATGGCAAAAATTTTCTAGGCAGAAGCCATCAATATCGCCTGCTACATCATTAATTGAGTATATCTTAGAGTAGGTTTGAACAAAACTCCATATGAATTATGGTATGGGAAACTACCTAGTGTGAAATGTTTTAGGGTGTTTAGTAGTAAATGCTACATTTTAAGAGACAGAGATCATCTTGGAAAATTTGAGTTTAAAAGTGATGAAGGTATTTTTCTCAGGTATGCCATGAATATTTGTGCTTATAGAGTGTAGAACCTACGAATTCTCATTATTCAAGAGTCTGTCAATGTGGTAATTGATGATCATCCTCATGAGAGAGATACCCTGATAAATGAATTAGAAGATGATGTAGATTCATGCATATTAGAAAAATCTGATAACAAATCTCCATAATCCATTGAACCTCAACCATCATCTGACATATCCATCATAAAGGATCACCCTTGAGAGAAAATTATTGGAGACTTTACCTCAAAGATTGAACCCAAGAATATTGTAGAAGGTCTTCAAGATGAACACTGGATAAATGTAATGCAAGAAGAACTTTAATAATTCCAGAGAAATGAGGTATGGAAATTGGTTTCCAGACCAACTGATACAAATATCATTAGAACTAAATATGTTTTCAAGAATAAATCTGTCGAGTCAAGAAATGTGATTAGAAACAAAGCAAGGCTAGTTGCTCAAGGGTACTCACATTTGATGAGACATTTTCCCCTGTCGCTCGTCTTGAGTATATTAGGATTCTTATGTCTGTTGCATGTGCACTAAAGTTTAAACTGTTTCAAATAGACGTTAAGAGTGCTTTTCTTAATGGGGATCGTGCTGAAGAAGTTTGTGGAACAACCAAAAGGATTTTCACATCCTAAGCATCTCCATTATGTTTATTGTCTGGACAAAGCTCTGTAAGGTCTCAAACAAGCACCACGTGCTTGGTATGAACAATTAACAAAATTTCTTTTAGACCATGAATTATGTAGAGGAAATTTAGATAAGTCACCGTTTACCCAGTGAACAAAGAACTCATTTCTTATTGCACAAATTTATGTGGATGATATAGTGTTTGGGTCAACATGTGAAGATGTTGCATGCAAATTCGCCAACCTCATGAAATTAGAATTTAAAATGAGCATGGTCGATGAGTTAAACTTCTTTTTAGGATTAAAAGTCAAGCAACTAAATGATGATATTTTCATAAATTAGACTAAGTATGCAATAAACTTGGTGAAAATATTTGGGCTTGAGTCTAGATTCATTTAACACACGCCTATGAGTACCACACTTAAACTTTCCAAAGATGTAAATGACAAAAGTGTGGACCAAAATCTCTATCGGAGTATGATTGGAAGTCTACTATACCTCACAGCTAGTCGTCCAGATATATCTTTTAGTGTGGGAGTGTGTGCTCGATATCATGCAGATCCTAAGGAATCCCACCTAACAGTTGTTAAAAGGATTATCAAATATGTAGCAGGAACTATCACCTTTAGTCTATGGTACCCATTTGAAACATCCACCATCATTAGAGGCTATTCTAATGTAGATTGGGCAGGAAATTTGGATGATCAAAAATCGACGAGTGGAGGATATTTTTATATTGGAAATTGTCTAGTCTCCTAGTAGAGCAAGAAATAAAATTCAATCTCATTATCCACTGCGGAGGCTAAATATATAGTTGTAGGCAGTTGTTGTGCATAGCTCCTTTAGATGAAATAAATGCTATTGGACTATGGGATTGCACAACCTATAATGTGTCTTTTCTGTGACAACACAAGTGCTATAAACATCTCAAAAAATCTAGTTCAGAACTCTCGAACCAAGCATATTGATATTCATCATCATTTTATCCGAGAACTTGTTGAAGAAAAGATCATTGTATTGGATTATGTAACTACTGAAAAATAACTTGCCAATATCCTCACAAAGCCTCTTGATACAAACAGGTTTTGTGACATTCAAAAATCAATTAGCATATGTTCTCATTGATGGTATCTCAGGAACAATGGCCCACATGGTAAATCTTCAGTCTGAGATATTCATGGCTAAACTACTTCACAAATCCAAACCATTTAAACTTAATAGTGATGAACAAAAATGTCAAAATTTTCAAAGTTCCGATGATATTTAGGCAGTTTTGATACCATTGTGATTTGAACATTGATGTCATTGAGTTTCTCTATCGATGCAATCGACGATCTTGGGAATACAACGCTTTAACTACCTGTAAGACTCGTATCCTAGTTCGTATTGTTCTGTCAACTCCTGCGATCCTTCCCGTCGAATTCTGGCAACCTGCGACCGATAATCGACGTTTGCACGGGACCTTAAGTCCTGTCCTGTAGATTTGAATCGGCTTAATCTGAGACTTGTAACATTGCAACTGCATCGTCACCGCGTTTTCGAGGCAGCGACTAGCTCACCGATCCGATACCCTGGCAGGGAGATACAGACCCGCATTCAGTTTGAGAAAAAACATCACTCGTTGCAAATCCCAAGAAAATATCTACAACATGTGGGGGTCGAGTAGACATGGGTAATGATAAATGCATGTTGTCTGTAGAATGGCATTAAATAAGATTGAGACTAAGCCAAAACAGCATATCATACTCCAGAGACAGTTAAATTAGCAATCGGAAGACTGTGATAAATACATAAAAAATATATAATTGATTGTAAGTCTCCAGAGTGTGAACATGTTACCAGGTTAATTAAATACATGTATACTCTAAAAATGGAAAGAAAGGATATACATGAGTGCTCCAAAAATATAAAATGACAAGTGTCAAGGCATCTAATCAACCTCCCTGTAATCCCGTCGATCAGAACACGCATAAAGGAGGGATCCTCCTCATCATCATACAAGTCCGGCTCTGCCTCACAGGCCGCGCCATCATCTGCAATTACAAAAGGGTCTAGTGGGTGTTCGGAACACCATCCCGTAACGTGGGAGTGAGCAGCTAACTCAGTGGAATAATAGAGAAAAGATTAGCAGGTTCTCAAATTAATCACGCGATAATAGTA
Organism: Magnolia kwangsiensis; assembly: GCA_037074715.1. Classification (NCBI taxonomy): domain Eukaryota; kingdom Viridiplantae; phylum Streptophyta; class Magnoliopsida; order Magnoliales; family Magnoliaceae; genus Magnolia; species Magnolia kwangsiensis. Next base: position 80,018,172 of record CM073572.1, read on the forward strand.
AAGCAATCAATCAAACATTCTTAAATACTGTTGTTAATGCATGCATGAAATGACATGATGGATGCCCTCACAGACATTCTCCCTCATGCGGCACCATTTGAGTCCGCAGCATGCTTTCTTCCCGCAGTGCTCCACATCTTCCAAGCACATGCAATGCGATATGGATAATGATTACCAAGTTGTTATTAATCCTTTTCATACAGCAGGATTGGAAAACTAGGGTACCTTATATCAATCCCAGCACAGATCCTGTCTAGGGTCGTCACTCCTAGTAATCTCATACGATGTTATATTTATAGGTCGCTGAAAGGGCTGTCAGGGCTGTTCCAAGCACTCGTTGCTCCTCTCCCCCATCACCTTATCAATACAGGCCTATTCATATCTTTAAGACTGCATCAAGACTCGTCGCCCCCATGCGGTGTCAGGATTAACTCAAGGTCACTACAAAGGGCTCGTCACCAATCAGTGTAGGCTGACAACAAGAATATAGTGTCCCATACCACCATAATCTGCTCAGATTACGGTGCTCACTGGTCACTACGGGGAGGTTTGTGGCCCCAGCGTAGGCCGACAGCTCGACCACGGTGTCCCATACCACCATGCCCGGCTCATGAGTCTTTATGGATCAAGGTACCATGGTTGACAGGGTTTTCAATGGTAAGTTCAGTACCCTAGGTTCAAGCAGTTATGACTCATACAGGGTGAACATACAATGGCCAGTCGGGTTACTTGACGGGCTCGACTAACACGAGCGCATCTCAAACTGAGTGACATGAAGTGCATAAAACACTTCGTGTGGCCTAACCACTACCGTCAACTCCAAACACGACTCGCGTTCATCTACGCGTCCTCCGTGGTAGATAGAAGCCGACCACGAATTCAATCCATTACCGACTGCCTGGACTAAAGCATAGCCCCAAACATTTGTAATCCATACCAGTGATCATATGAGAGTAATGGAATTGAATTTCAACAACACAAGCATGTTAACACATGTTATAGCATACAAAGTAAGAAAATCACCCAACACATGTATTCCATACATATAAGGAAATCAATTCATATAGAAAACATGTAGGAAATCATGTACAACATCATATGGATTGAGAATTCATTCTCAAAACTAATTTATAACACCATTTACTCAATACATACTAATACAAACATTTATACAAACCCTTAGTCTACACACTTTAGTCTACATAGCGTATGTCGACCCAAAGCGCGCATTAGGGCAAATCTCTTCGCCAAACAGATTATATACACATATATAATATCATAACATGATAAATTTACATGTCAAGCATTTTAACAAAATACGGACGTATACAGTATTTTCTATAAATGCCTAAAATACCCTAAATCTCATATTTACCGTACGTTTACAAAACAGAAAACGGACAGCATGTTCTACATGTCAAACGGCATGCTCGTCGATAATCTACTATTAAACGACATTGAAAGCTTTGAAATCAGTCAATCAAAGCGTCTAAAATTCTCACCTTTTGCCCTAGACGTGTATCGTTTCGAACGGAACGTATATGCTTCGTCAACGGCGTATAGGCGACCTAATGCACAAGATATATAAGCTATATTGCTATTTGAATTGAAAGAACCCTAAATCAGCAAGTAGTTAGGGTTTTTCTTACCTAGGAGTGCGTTGGAATCATCGGAAAAGTCATTGGAGTGCGGTGCTTTGGCACGTGCAAAAGCTGCAGCAAGTGGCAGGAATTCTCTCCCACTACTCTCTCACAATCTCTTACTTTCTCTCTCTCTCAATCTAAGGTTTCTAGCAAATTCATATGAGAGAAGTATGTGAGTGTTTAAGGCCCTTATATAGCCTAAATTCTAACCTAAATAGACTTGTGAACAAAGTATACTTAAGTTATAACCAAATCGGGGCTGTTCCGATCCAAAAGAGCATTTTGGGAGGTCCCCTAGCCGAACGCGGTCGGACTTAAGCTCATGGTCACTGGATGTTGTCCACACCCAATTGTCAGTCCGGTAGAGTTCGCAGATCGCACATGGCGGTCCAGTTTCTGTTCAGCGGTCATCGTGCCTTAATCAGGTCTACAAGTCTCGTGATATGAAAGAGAAATTTTTTCTGATCCGAGGGTGAAATTTGGCTGAATTCTGACGGTCAGAACGCTTAATAATAATGCGTAAATTCACGTGCCAGATTTGAATTAAAATATCCAAATCTTTTCCCTTTCTCACTCTCTTTACTCTAGGCTCAATGAAATAGCCTCAGAGCGTCGATTGGCCTTGATTTTTGAAACGATTGTCAAGTCCAACAAGGTGGTTGCAATGGTCTAAGATTGTAGATATCGAAATTTCGACGCGCGGTCTAAATCCAATACGAAGTTTCAGAAGGTTCCTGAGGGCAAACGGGTTTAGAGTTTGATCCTAGGTTTCAGGGTATTATAGTGTCATTGATTCTACAAGTTTTGGGTCTCATAGAATGTATTTAAAGTGTTCGGGGATAATTTCACAGCTATTCTAGTGTAGCGCTAGCTAACTTACGCTTATTGTCTAAAGAATTTGGTTCTAAATGATTTCTTTGGCTTTGGAATTGATTCCTAAGAGTGATGTGGTTGACCCATTGCCTAAGGACGTCTAACACCAGGTTGGCAAAAATTTGGGGTGTTACAACATGTCTCATCCATCCCATTAATCACCTCATGTCAAGTATAAAGCAACCCATGCTTTCTCTCTCCAAAGTCAACTCTTTCTCACCCTCTCTCTTACACCACCTTACATGTCAAGTACCACATCCATCACTCATCTCACCCTTTCACCCATCACACCCATCCCTCATCTCTCTTACAACTCTCTCTCTCTTTCTCATTTCTCATCTCAACTCCCAACTAGCAAGAGCATCACACGTCTAAGCCATTTTCAAGAGATAAAGTGTGTTGTGTGGCCCACCTTCCCTTCCCATTAATAGAGTACATCTTAATCCTAGTAGCCATCCATTTCTCATCTCCACCATCAAAGTGAAGCATAAGGAGAGTGGCTTCCCAACGGACCAAGAAGATCAAGTGGTGGGTGCTTCCATAGCCTAGATTTCATGTTTTTATGATGGGCTAAGTGAGGCCTACCGATCAATGGTTTGGATCTCACTTTGAACCCTAGGATGTGGCCGATGGCCCACCTTGATTATCAATATCATTCCATGATGGGGCCATTCTCCATGGATCCCATCATGATGTTTACCTTCCTAGCTTGTATATGGGTGACCATCTATTTTTATGGAGAAGGGATCTCCACCATTGGATTTCAATTTTTATGGGCCCACATGTTTTGGGACCAACTTGATTTATGTTGTAGATCATGGAAGGGAGGGCCCATAGTGCAGGGGTCCCTCCATCACGCGTGTCCCACTCTCTATCTCTCTCTCCCTCTCTTTTTCATTTTATTATTATTTATTTATTTGATGTGTGATGATATGGCTGTGTTGGCCCACTTGAATGGACCCCACTACGAAGCGTGTATTGGATCCAAGTTGTTTGTAGGTGGGGCTCACTTGATATGTGTTATTCCACATCACCCAGTGATGTGGTGGCCCACCTGAGCAAGGCCCACCTTGAAACGTTCATGTGAGCCAGGGACGCTGGACGTGAAAATAAAAATAAGCTTGATTTTTAAGCTTATTGAGTGGGCCACTTGTATAAGCCCCACCTTGATGCATGTATTCAATCCACGCCATCCATTCCATTCTTCAGATCATTTTAGGCGTTGAGCCTAAAAATGATGCTGATCCGAATTTCAGACGAGCCATAACATAAAAAATAGTGTGTCTGCCATTGAAATCCACCCTGACAATTCGATGCATAAAAAAAAAAAAAATGCAATATCGGACTCGTTTGGCTTGTCTTGAGCCATAGAGGCCATTGGGCGGGGTGGATCCATCATACGCGGGCCCCACACCTAAAAAACCATGGAAAAACCATATTTTTTTAAATAAAAATAATAATAAGAAAACAAGCAGCAGACGCTGCTGCCTGTCAGAGGCATAGGCAGCGGCTACGCTCGTGTTGGCGGACGGATGAGCCAGGGACCCACGGCTCCAGCTGTGGGCCCCACCTTGATGTTTATTTGCCATATAACCCGTCCATGAGGTGGCCCACCCCCTGAGGTGGGCCCTCTCCAAAAATGAGCCACATTTAAAGCTCAAGTGGCCCACACCGTAGGAAACAGTGGGATTAGACGTATACCATTAAAGCCCTTTCATGGGCCACAATAGTGTTGGATCAAGCTGAAATTTATATTTTCCTCTTCATCCAGGTCTGTACGACCTTATTAACAGATTAGATGGAAAATATATGTTATGGTGGGCCCCATGTGGGAGCCCACAGTGATGTATGTGTTGTACTCCCACTGTCCAGGCGGACGGTGGAGTCCGCAGTGATGTATGTGTTGTAATGCCACTGTGCAGTGGACAGTGGAGCCCACTGTGATGTGTACGTTTGTCCACACTGTCCACTGTTTGGACAGTGTGACCCACCATGATTTATGTGTTCTATCCACACTATGTGTGTGTGTGTGTGTGTGTATATATATATATATATATATTATATAATATTGTATATATTATATATATTATATATGTATATATGTATGATGGTGGGCCTTTATGTGGACCCCCACCATGATGCATGTGTTGCATCCAAACTGTCCATTTATTTAACACATTTTATGGTTTGAGCTAAAAATAAGTCTGATCTATGGATCAAGTGGGCCCACCTTGGTATGTGTATAGGGCCCATGTTGGTTTATTTGTGGCCATTCATTGAGGCCCACCTTGGTGTACATATAAGGCCCATGGGATTAGGCCCATTTGACATATATAAGGCCCATGGGATTAGGCCCATTTTGATGTATTCCAAGGCCGTGGGTTAAGGCCCATTGTGATGTACTCTAAGGCCCGCAGGTTATAGCCCATCGTAATGTACATCAGGCCCATTAATGCGGCCCACTTGCTTGATAACCAGAAGGCCCATGTGATATGGCCCATTTGATGTATTTAAGGCCCAATGGGAGGTACCTAAAGTCCATTACAATGTGTGATTCCTCCATGGTATGTGTAATGATGTTTTATGACGGGCCGTGCCTTAAGAGCAATGATGGTTTGACGTCCACATTGTAAGTACAATGTTGGTTAAATGTCCGCATTGTATCTCTCCTTAGTGCCCATTGGTAAGCCCATACTAGTTGTGTATAGGCCATCTAGGCTCATCTGCATCGTAAGAGTAGTCCATTACTTTATAACATGCTTAGTATAATCCCATGACTCATGCCCATGCGCATTATATGTATGCTTGATATGAGTAGTGACTGATCATAGCATACGCCATTGGGCAAACCATTTACGAGACTCGTTATGAGATAGAGTGCCCCAAATGATCGCGCAGTACGCGTTAGATTGCTACATGATTTGACGGTGTGATTCATGCATCTCGCATATGTATGACTTGATCACTGCACACCCTAGTGACATCAGGGCCGTGGCCTCCACAGGAAATCGTGGATGGCCGTATCGAATACCGAAAATACTTTATTTTAGCACTGTGGGCACTTAGGATGTCCTTGGGTGAAAGTTTCAGAACCTTTTTGGTACCAGGAGTTGCTCCAACATCTAGACCGAGTGGATACATGAGCGCCCAAGTGCCGAATACCAGTAGGCTATATCTTCCACTATGTCATGGTCGGTTGGAAGGGGGTGTGGCCTTATCCGCCTGAGTGAGAGGGTTATAAGCTAGGCTGAGTTTGACCAGCTCACAAATGAGTCCGCTATCGATGAGCCAGGTAGGTATTAGCAGACTACTGGTCAGGTGGATAGTGAGGTCTATTCCGCATGCTTGACTGTGCAGTTAGGGAGGAGGCAGTCACTGCAAAGTGTATTAGACCCCGATGATATCTAGAGAGGAACTGTATTGATATTTGTACTTGATGAGTACTGGCATGCTTTCTTTGCATCTTGCATATGACATTTGGCTACATAGGCCTCGCATCGCATGGTCTTGGTATGGCTGATAGCATTCATGCCTTGCATCACATATCTTTGGTATGGCCGATAGCTTTCATGCCTTGCATCACATAGCCTTGGTACGACTGGTTTTATTCATGGATTTACCGCATACTTTCATGTTACTCTGATATTGTAAACTTGACATTTGCCTTACGCACACACTTACACCACCCTGTAAGCTTTTGTAAGCTCATGCACAACCGTTGTGTGCAGGTAGTGTTGGACAGCAGCAGCGCTGAGTGCATCTGACTATTTTGGAGCTTTTGGACCACCTTATATTTCCCTTTCCGTATTGTACTTAAAGTTTTTAATATAGTAGATATGTGGTGATGTTGTTTTGTGACTTGGTTATGCTTGTGGTTATGATTCATTATATATATATAAAAAATCATACTGAAAATCCTCCTTGTAGGATCCCAGGTCAAAATCTGGCATGTGAGTGTCAGGATCCGAGAATGGGGCACTGCGAAGGCTGTCGGCGCCGGATTCGGCGATCGAGAATTTTGTGAGCCCATTTTCCGAGTTTGGGGTGTGACACTACCAGTCTTTCCCAACGATGGACTACATTTAATGAATTATTATTTTCCAACGACCATCAACACAATTCTTGATAAAAGTCATGACGATGCTATCGATAACTGATCGATATAATCGACGAATTTACTATATTGAGAGAAGACTGCATTCGAATTCAAACTCATTCCTTCTCTTCTCTGAGTACTTCCTCTCACCCTTACCAGCCTCTCACATCTACAAAACATGATCAAGGGGAAAGGTAAGTCTTCTCATCATTATCTGCAATCAAAGACATGTAATCAGAATCCAGTAGGCATCAACCTATGGAAGGACATCCACTCACCATTGTTGAACGTCTAGTGCTCAATAGTGCCATGAACCTTTTGGAGTGGACCTTCTTTTAGAAGTAATAGGTTGGCAGAATATTTTAAATCTTGGAGGATCATATTAACTAGGTGTGATTCAAGAATTCTTCAAACACTGTCGTGTCATCAGTGATGATCCCCCCAGCATTTAGGTTGAACTCGCACATTACTCATAGCTTATCACCCCAATCACCGGGGCTCACCTTCTAGATCTTGATGTCACTAGAATCCTAGTAACCAAAAGGAATCTCAACGGTTTGGGTGTGTGGGGAGAAATATCTCGTGCATTATGTCAAGGCACTACTGTTTCATGAAATGATGAAAATTTGCTGCACATCAACTATCTTAGACCCACTTTCAAAATTCTTCATATCATTTTTGGGTCTAATGTATATCCCTGCGATGTCAAAGGTAATCATCTCCCTCCATTTATGATAAATATGTTTTATGATGTATATCAAGAAAATCAAGTGTGCCTGCCGACTCTTCTCCTTAAGCAAGTAATTCATGTAATCTACGGTAATTATAGAGAGACACTGCCCTTTCCGGTGCTCATATGCAAACTAGCACATCATGCGGGTCTCCCTGTCACATCTGACGTTGTGTATCCTGAAGCATGGTTTAACAGTGATGTAGCTCAAGAGGCCCAACAATTGTGTCCCTCTTCGTCTCTCCCTAGGCATAGTCTTCCCATGCTGCAGGCCATCCAACATGCTCATCCATCAATTTGGCCTACACATGGAGGGTCCAATCGCACGCCAATGGTTAGCCTAGAGTCAATCACAAACTGCCAGACCCATCACCTAGAACGACACCTACTAAGTGGGATGGCTGGGATGGAGGAACGACTATACAATTGTGAAAGGCGTCTCACTATGATTGAAGAAAAAGTCGACGTCCTTCAGCAAACAACTCAGCAAGTGGTGGACTTTCTCACACATAGCAATCCTTGAAGACATTAAGCATCAGTTGAGACATGCAGTTGTCATTAGAGTACCAAGTTTGTCTATTGTTGTGATCATTTTTTTTTGCTACTTTTTGGATGAATTGGGACTGACTAATGCTACTGCCAACCTTGGGCATTTTTTTTTATGGATATTTTTGAATGTGGCTGGATATAATTTTCCTTTTTACTTCTATAATTATGTTTTATGATCCCCTGGTTTATCTAATATGGAGTGCATGTGATTCTCATGATTATTTTATCTGCTCTGATCACTGCTCTAATTGATCTGATATGCATCCATACTTTCTAAAAATGATGTATGCTTAAAATTGGTTTAATATTTATACATTTATATCTGTTTGTTCTCCCACATGCCTTTAAATTTCAGTCAATATTTACTATAATGAAATCTTTGTCAATGACTGACAAAAAAGGGGAGAACGATTAAAACACCCCGTCAAGAAATGTATATCTTCTTGAGTACGGTGTTGTAGGTGTTAGGGGGAGTAGTTACACCAAGCGAGGGGGAGTTTGCAGTCAGGGGTAGCAGCTATACTGTCTTGTGTGTATAGTTTCAATAGACAATGTACAATTGTGTAAATTACATGTACACATAATTTAGGATGTGGTTCTCCCGATATTGGTCTAGGGTGTTTTGGTATTTTGTCATGGAATTTACAAAGGGGGAGATTGAAAGTGCCCTGGTTTGTCAATTAACGTAAGTGTTGGGTCAGTCTGATGCAGAGCCTCATAACAAGATCAATTCAAGCGTCTACCTCAACTGGATGTGTGTAAGCTTGCCACAGGTAAATTTAAGCCTCACATCCCATGTCTTAGAACACCAGGTACATAAAACCCTTAAAATAAGTTAGAACATCATAGGGTTTTTAAGTGAGAAAACTTTTTTCAAAACTCAGAAAATCTCTAAGTTTTCTTACTTTGTCGATTTTATCAATACACCTCTCGATATGATTGACCTACGCTGTCGATGTCCACAATGACAAATCGATTCCATTAGAATGAGGACAAAAGTGTCGAGTAACCACATATATATCTGGACGGAATTATCGATATATCGATATACCTATCGATATCATCGATATTTGAATTTCTAGTCCATCAAAGGTGACTTGATAATATTGATAGGCAAATCTCCGACGCCCCTGTTTTTACTTAAGAAAATCATATATGCTTTGACATATCAAAGCCTCCATTGATACCATCGAAGTTCAAATCTCGATGGCATCAGAAGACTCTCGATGACATCGGACATGGGCGCGAAGTTTTCCAACAAAATATTTCAGGATAGTTTATCTATGATCGAGGGTCACTCGATAGAATCGATATTCAAATATCGATGATATCGGTACAGTCTCGATGGCATCGAACAAGGACAAAAACTGTCCAACAAGCTTAAATGAAAATCCTTTGGATTTACCGAAGCCTCGACACAGCTATCGATATCATCGACATTCAAATTCTGATGATATCGAAGGTCCCTCAATCATTCTTGTAAACCTTAAATATTTTAAAGCAAGTCTCTCTCATTTTCAAATGTCGAGGAATCAAACCTCACATCGATGAAATCGGAGTTCGAAATCTGATGACATCGACACGTGTTTTGATTCAATCGTCTAGCTGGCAAATCAGTTTCAAAAGTAAATGACATTTGAGTTTATGTCATCGAGTGGACCGTCGATGCTATCGAGAGTATACGCTCGATGATATCAAACTCTGTCATAAAATATGACCATTTTATATCTGTTGGAACCTTTTGCCTAATTAAAGAGGACTTGTCTATTATTGCTGGTAGAGAAAGAAGAGAGTGCTTTTGAGTGTTTTACCTTAGATCATATATCCAAAGCCCTTTCTCTCTAGGGAATTCATCCTTCAATCCACCCTCAACATTGATATTCAATAAAGTGGATTAGGGAATGAACTTCTGCATTCAAGGATCCTCCAGCTACCACCTTAATGGTAAATCATTAAGCTGGGATACCTTGAATGCATAAATGATTAGAATTTATCTATCTTCCTGATAAAAAATTATTTAGAGAGTAGGATTCCATCATAAACTTGACCCAACCCGTCGCCATGTATTGGTACATCATTTGAGTTGTGGATTAAGAAAGCAGAAGATTCTTCATCAGCAGGGAGGAGATCTTAGTCAATGTGCTGAATGAGACTCATCCACTTATCTTTAAATATCTAGAGTCCGGATGACCCTTTGATCATTCCTTTATAGGATTGGGTTTAAGGTGTTTCTCACCCTTGCAAGTCCTCTAGGAGGCCTCTGGCGGGAGTGTACGTGGTGGGTGCATTGTGTTGACCCTTGCTCTATTCCTTGGCTAGTGTGCCTAAAAGTGGGTGCATTGTGTTGACCCTTGCTTGTGAGAGCAATAACAGTGAGATTTCTTATGTGAATCATTGGCCAGTGTGCCTAAAACTAGGTGTTATGTGTTGACCCTTGCTCAGGGAGCATAAACAGTCAGCCTAGGGATAGGTTGTAAAGGTTGAAGGTGAACCTGATTTAAAACCTTAGGTTTGAGGTGAATCGCTTTGAAACCTCCTTAGTGAAATCTGACACACTCAAGGGTTGAGTGCGTCTGCCGGGAATGAAGTAGACAAGTAGCCAAACCACTATAAAAATGACTGTGTTTGTGATTGATCCTTGTCTCTTATTATTTGTATGATTTCTTTAAATGCTCTTATATTTGATCACACTTCACACAATCACATCCATCATAGACTACAAACTGTTCATGTTCATCATTTAATAGTTTTATGATTGGATCCTCAATTTGGCTTGGAAGCCATTTGAGTTATCTGGTGATATCCTGATGCTTTCCATGTCTATTTACTCAGGATTAGATTTAAAGGATTTTTAATAAGCATAAAATATTTAAAAATTCCTATTCACCCCCCTCGGACATATTGATATATTCTTACTTCAACTAAAGCGGTCTTCACCACTATTTCATATTGTCTCTCTTTTCCTCGGGCGACATCGTGGTTCATATAGAAGCCCTCCTACATCAAGATCTACCTAGGGTTTACATCTAAGGCTAAGGTGAGGGATTCCTTTAAGCCTGCTATGATTTCCATGCAATTGATTGGTGAACTGTTATGAATTATTTAACTTTATGAGAATTATGGTTAAGATATGGTTTTAATCATACGTGATTTTTTTGAATTCTCATGGGGTGATGGATACAAGCCTTACCCTTCGTTGATTTTGAGAGCGACGTGTGTTTTCACCCTATATTGAGTTGGCTTTTGCTCCTCTCCCTTTATTTTTATTGAGTTAGCTTATTGCTACTATTCTCCTTTAATAGGTTAGCCCTATGCTACCTCCCTTTATGGTTCGATTTATTTTTCTTATTGATTCAAGTGATGTGTTGGAGGTCTCACATATAGTGATTCATATATTTTATTATAGACGTAAGGCACCTTAGGTAGTGACCCTCTTAGTTGACGCGTAATTCTATAGATTTTGAGTAGTGGTGAACAAATCGATGTAAGTAATTTGTAATATATGTTACATCACTTACGGGATTGGATGTTACAAATAGTCACTTCATGAACAAATCGTGTCATGTAATTCATCTGATTCATGTATGGTGCCATCTTGAGGTGATCACGTAAATCCATGTTAGTTTTAGACATGTCGACGAATCTCCATATTATGAAATGCAGGGCGAGTCAGGTTTTCTATAATTTATATTCCACATTGTGATGATCATTACATATGATGGACCACACACACTATGCTAGGCATGCATTCATGTAGATTGGTTGCTTGTACCAATACCACTCCTAGTGGTGGAGTACAAGATGTATCGGAACCATCACATTATTCTTATGAATCTCTTGAATTATTGTTATTCTTAAAGGAGAACCATCACTATAAGTAAGGCATTGACTCTCTCCAACCACACAGATGTTGCAGGTGAAGTGTAGATTGAAGATTCAAACTATGACCGCTCTATGGAAGATTATTTTAAATAAAAAAGAAGGATAACGTTACGTTTAGCTTTATTTAATTTCTGTTGCTTGCATTAAAATGATGTAATAAGCTCCCATTTGAGAGGGCTTTAGACAATTAGTTAGACTCTTTTTTACTTTAATGGAATAATAAATACATATGATTTTATTCTTGTGAATAGGATACCTTCATGAATGTGATCTAAATGAAAAAAAAATGAGGTGTGATTTTGAAGCATCTAATTATTACTATATTAACACCCGAAATTCTTGGGCACGAGTGTGTACTTGAACCACAAAAATTTGGGGTATTACACAGCTAGCCGTAAAGGTATCAGGCATTACAATAATAGTAAGGTCCCCAACGGTCGATTGATTGAGAGGACGTGGTAGGACTCATCCATGAGTATGGAACTAACCTAAATGACCAACGATTACCTCATCTAACCCACAGAAAATCATATCCTGATCGAGTCGACTTATATTATAAATTCTCTAGAGGTTTTAGATTCCTTGAGTTTACACTGTTTTGGGGGGGATAATGAGACCTCTACTATCAAGCACATAAGTCAGTTTACGATGTAATGTGGAGAGTGTTAGTGCACTTGTTTTGTCAATCATGTGAGTTCGTGTTTCATGTAGTTAGTTTAGCCCTTGAAATATTAAGACCGAAGACATAAGAGGACATGGAGCATTAAGGAGTGAAGAACATGTCATTGAGGTGCCTTTATGACCCTAACCTTAGACCCAAAATAATCTTATCCTCTATATGATCCTAACCTTAATAGGTAAATTTTGATTAATCATCCCTTAGGCTTAGGATTTAAATTAGAACATGATACGTTAGGCTAAAAGATGTACAAAGCTGTTGTAATTATATCAGCCCCAAATATAGCAATTTTTGGGTGGTCCTAGATCCCATCAACAACCTATTGATGGGTCTTGATGGAATCAAAAACCATTTCGATGTAATCGAACAAACAGTCTAACAACCTAACAGATATATTCTTAGATTTTCTTAATGGTATCAAGGGACAGTTTGATCCAATCAAAGGACATTTGATCCCATCAAAGGGCCCTTTGATCCTATCGACAAAGTCGTTAGTTAGCTGGTGGAAACTTTTTCCTATAAAATAGGCATTCAGTTCTTGGGCAAAATGATGGTTTTTGAACGAGTTAGAAGCCCTAGTGTATCCTAATACTTCCCAACAATTCTATGCCCTCACCCAATGAGATTCAAGTCTTCTTATATATGTTTAATCACTCTTATGAGCATTCTAAGCTCCTTATGAAGGTGATATTGTTTCCTTGCACTCTTTAGAGGATATATGCCAATCCAATATACAAAACCTTTGTCTTTTAAACCTTTAGAATGCTTGGCCAGGTGAATCTTCATTTGAAAACTAAGTGTTTAGTTATAGGACATTTAATTAAACCTCTCTCATTACCATAGAAGCATCATTGGAGCATCATATGCAAGGTAGTCAATCAAAGGAGCTAAAGAATCCATGTCAAAGATCGGGGGAGCACAAGAGAACTTAATTGAAGCACAGAAGAGCATTGATCAAGGATATCAAGAAGATGCTATAAAAGAGGCTTAATCCTACAAGTTGTTAATTGTAAGAGTCCATATATTCTTTCCTTGTGTAGGATTGAATATAGAGTTTATGACCCAAACTCGTGTAGGTTCTTGTGTAGACAGTATCGCCACCAACACGGGTGAGTACATGTGTAAGTCCTTGAGTAGGCCTTCGACTGGAGTATATGTGTGTCAAGTCCTTATGTAAGACCTTGTATAGGTCTTCGGCAAGGGAGTACACTTGTAAAGGTTAGGGGTAAACCTAATGAAAACCTCCGATAATGAATACTGGTACACTCGAGGAGATTACATCGGCCAAGAGTGGAGTAGGGAAACCGAACCACTATACATGCTTGTGTTTGGGATTGTCATTTGAGCACATTTTTATTTATGCTTATAAACTTAATTTATTGAATTATGTGTATGAATTTAAATGACATAGTTTGTCAATTAGCGTGAAGTACGAGTATTAGAGTCAAGTGAGCCTCAAGAAGAACAAAGATTGAAGACAACTGATTCAAGTCAAGATAAGAAAGACCTCATCAAACCTTATATCAAAACCCTCCAAACATAGCCCTATACATAGTTAAAACCATATAGGAAAATATATCTTTGAAAGTGTTAAAAGGTTCTAAGGGTTGATGTCTATGTATATCAAGTATCTTTAAAACCTGACATTGTTAATGACATCAAAGTGCCATCAAACTGCCTTCTATGACATCGAAGGTAGCTCGATGGGATCTAGCTTAGTGGTCCAATTGACTAGTGAGAAATCAAGTATAAATCTGGATTTTTACGATGGCATTGAAGTCGATTTGATGGCATTGAACATAGCTTCGATGACATAAAAAAGAGAACCATTTTTCCAGCAAGCAACCAATGAAATTCTGAATTTTTATGATGGAATCAGAGCCTGTTTGATGGCATCAAACTTAAACTTCAATGACATCGAACTTAGGCTCTATGATATCAAAGATGTGCTTAAACTGTCCAACAAGAAATCACATAAATTCTAGATTTTTACATTGGCATCGAAGCCTATTCGATGACATCGAAGATGAGATCAGACTATCCAGTGAGAAATCATATAAATTTTGGATATTTGTGATGGCATCGAACCAGCCTTTGATGACATCGAAGGTCAGTTTGATGGCATCGAAATTAGATCCCAAATTGTCCGGCAACCTTAGGTAAGAAAATCTAATTTTTATGATGGCATCAAGCTAACTTTCGATGACATTAAAAACCTCTTCAATGGCATTGACAGAAACTATCCAACAACAATTTGAATATTATGATAATTTTAGTGATGACATTAAAGATATTTTAATGACATCAAGGACACTTCGATGACATCAAAGACCCTTTGATGGCATCGATAATTTTCTACCCATTTTTTGACTGCTGGAAATATTTTCTATATATTTGTGTGAGGTGTTTCTCAGCAGTTTAGAGAGTTATCGAGAGAGCTTTGTAGAGTTAATACTTATCTTCTCAAGCTCTCTTTCATCATGAAGTTCATCATTCAATTATTGTCTTAAAGGCAATCATTAAAATATTCAAAGCTTATATTGAACAATGAACTCTAACATTCATTGATGCTATAACAATCTCTTTAATTGAGAAATCTGTATGCTAACAAGCATTGAATGCTCAGCCATGGGGATCGTTAACTAGTTCTTAAAGACCCATAAATACTTACTTATGATTCATCAAATCCTTGACCCGATAACCTCCACATCTTTAATGAAGCATCATCATCTAGTTACGATACAAGGGAGCTGAAGATCCTTCATTATCCAAAAATATCTTCGTCAATGTGTTTAATGGGGCTCACTCACTTTTAGAGTTTGAACTTTCATTGTGTCTAAAAACTATTCCATGTGTATGATTGAGTTTCAGAGTTTGAACTTTCAAACTTGACAAGTACTTGCGTAAGCCTCTGAAGGGAGAATACGTTTTTTTGTCCTTATGCAGGACTTCTCAAGTTCTTTTATAGGACTTGATAAGCTCTTGTGTAGGCCATCAACGGATGGAAAGCATAAAACTTGTGTAGGTTGTGAAGGTTTATGGTGAACCCCATTTAAAACCATCTGAATAGTGAAATTCGGCACACTCTAGGAGAGAGTGGGTCAGTTAGGAGTGGAGTATGGACATAGCCGAACTAGCATACATCATGTGCATTGTGGTGAATGATTTAAAAGATGAGACACTTATATACTACAACCAATATAAAGGAAAAAATAGTACAAGCCTCTTCGAGAAACTAGAAAAGCGGTTTGACAGATCAATTTTACTCCTGCCGAAGTTGCTAGATATTGTTGATGACTTCAATGTTAACGAGGTCGGCCCAGTTGGCCCTAGTCAAAGTGTCATTTTAGAAGCTATTAAATACGAATAGGCTCACACCTGGGTACTGAAGAGTCAAGCTAACTATGATACATGACAAGGGTATACACTAGACTTATCTTGTATGTATATGTCTTCTTCATTTTTTGTAAATTTGATTCAATAAAAATGTAACAACAATCCTGAGAAAAATTTCAATTTTGTAAAAACCTTCTTAACATGCATGAAATATGCTAATTTCTTGAAGCAACAAAATGCAGTTGCCCGGAAGAGGACTAAGGTGGTAAGCGATGACTAGTTCATACCTTAGTTGTAAAATTAGCTAGACTTGAATGAATCAACTGATCAAGTCTTTAAAGATATATTCAGGGGATCAAAGGATTTTGTTATGCAATACAATAAGTATTGTATCAAAGGTTTCCTCTTCGTCACTAAGGATTATGAAGAGAATAAAATGAATCAAAACAGTGGGGTTAACACTAAGAGTATGACCACCTTCCGATCTAGTGTTAAGGATAAGAATCTAGTGGATGAATCCGTACCTTATTACGGAGTCCTCCGTAAAATAATCCAATTCGAGTACCGAGAAGGGTATAAGCTGGTCCTACTAAAGTGTGATTTGGTGAAGGTGACGCATCAAGGTATTTCTTTCGATGTTGAAGGGAATATGAGATTGGTGAATTTGTCTAATCTTCTCAATTCAGACCAAGTGGGTGGTGAGTCATTTATTCTTGCAGAGCATGGCGTGTAAGTTTTCTAATTTAAAGATCCAAAAAATCCTTATTGGCATGTGGTATTGGAGGTTCTAAGAAAGATTTTTGTCGAATATGAGATAAGCCTTTTATAATAATTAAAAAAATGGGTTGTAATTGATGCCGAAGAAAGACCTGATCTCACTGAAGTAGAGATGGGTGATGAGTTCTTATTCAATGACATTGAAGATATTTTTGTGGTTGTTGAAAAGAAAAAGAAAGGAAAGCGAGCAGGGAGAAAAAAGGAAAGCGAGAAGGGAGAAAAACCAGATTTTTGGGTACTTTTATGCATGTAACGAAATGATTTTGATTTAGGCCCCTTTTTATTTTCCCATTATTATAGTAATGTAATGGAAAATATTTACAAATTAGTTTACTCGTCTCTTTAGTATACTTACATTGGAACTCGATGCTGTTAATTTTACATTATTTTAAAGTAAACTGATGTTGTTATTTGGATAGAGATTTTTATAGTAATCACATTACAAATTGAAATTATTATAAATTACTTAATTAATTACTACAATCATTCTTTTTCCTTATTTGGTTTATAGGATTAAGTGATGCTACCCTTGAAGATGTATTGGATAGTCTAGTCTCATATCTTCTTTTTAATCCCGACTTTGATTTGTATTAGCCATGAAACATGCAGATGGATATATATATAGAGAGAGAGAGAGAGAGTCATTCCACATAGAGCCGCTCGGGGATGCAGCCCCTCAAGATGTCAGAGGTAATAACATATCTCTCCTTAGCTATGTAGATTTAAAATTTCTTTTACATTGATCTTTCACTCAGTTATGACACATGGATCTGGAAGCAGAATCATTCGGCATGGAGCCGCTAGGGGATGCAATCCCTGAAGATGCCAGAGGTAATAAGATAGCTTTCCTTAATTGTCTGGATTTAAAATTTCTTTTATATTGGTGGTGATGAAACATGTGTGTAGCTATTTTTCTTTTTATAAAGATGGGTTGTCATCTTCATCGTCTAAGAAGAGAGGTCTTACGCTGTAACGTCCTGAATTTTTGCCAACTTGGAGATGGACGTCCTTAAGCAATGGGTCAATCATAATACTTTATTGACTTCTCAGAACTCAATCTCAGTGTCTCAAATCCCCTTTCAATCCATTTTCTTCAAAAATCTCACCTTTCACCACCTTGTTCTTCAAAATTTTCTAAGTACTTTCATATTAGACACTAATCCTAAAGTTTAAATGATGAAATACAATACTTAAACTAAAATTTACTACAAATAGTAAATATAAAAATAAAATGAGTTCTTTACCATTAAACTTATGGAATGTCACAAAATAAATAGGTTATTTGGATAAAGCAGCTTCTCCTACCCCAAAATCATATATTGCATATCAAATAACTCATTTCTGTTTGTAAGATTCTCTCATTTCAAAAGTCACGTGGCAAAACCACTACCAAACAGCACAATAGAGTGGGGTGCCACCGCCCGGTCGGCGGCACGCCGCCAGTGCACTGAATTTCGGTGCACCCTTGTTACAATTTTTTATACTTTTCAACCAACTTCAAAAAGTCATATCTCCCTCAATAGAACTCCGATTTAGGTGATTCAAAAGCTAGATTGAAGCTTAATAAGTTTAGTTTTATATAAAAATAAGTAAAAAATAAAATATAATTTATAATATAATTAAATCTAGGTTAATGTGACAATTATCCAAATATTATTAGTTTGGATAGCTGCTACTTCTAGAATTTTTAAAATTTTTCTAGAAAATGAAATCTGGTAGAGATAAAGTAGACTTGATGATGAATTATTAAAAAAATAATTAAAATAATATATTAACTGAAAATGTCAACAAAAGGGCATAGAACTACCTTAGAACCTTATTCTGTCATAATTAGGGCAGAATTTGGTTAAGTACCAAACTAAATAATTGCCGGATTTAACTTGAACTACTATTTATATAAATGGATAGACCCAAAACTATTAAAATCACTAACTCAACACTACGTTAAAACTTAAGAGAAATTTCAAAATCCAGTTGCTCCCGGAAGCACATTGAAACTCCGTATCGGACCTGGACTGTGCGTAGAAAGTCCAATTACCATGAAACTATATGGTTATGACTACCTTATTGGGCTTGAAAAATATTGTGAGAATTGAGCCCAAATAGTATCAAAAAATGCACAAATTCAGCCTTGAGCGAAGTGTGTGAGAAACGCGAATATCTTTAGAAAGTGAACTAGAACTTAAGTGAATTAGACCATTCTCTTGCGAGCGAAATTGAAGACTTTAGATCGTTAGATTCTGACCAAACTTCACCCATGGATCAGGGAAATTTTTCTGCTCTTATCTGTATGCATGTGGCCTTAATCGAGTGACAACGACCGTTGATCTGATACAGGTCCTCCATGGTCGATCCACTAATCTGATCGTACCAAAATCATAACCTGACCTAGATCCATTGTTAGGAAACTTATTTCGTGATATAGACAGGTAATGGACCTCTGGATAAGCCCCATTTGTCAGAAATAGTTGCCCTTTGAATATAACCAAAGTATACCATGGCCCTGGGGCCATCTACATCACTTCTGAGCCTATATAAGGCCCTTAAACCACCCCACCTCTCTCTTATACGAATTTCTCAAACCCTAGGTCAGAGAGGAGAGAAAAGAGGAGAAAAGAGTGAGGAGTAGAATGAGAGTTCGAGAGATCGTCGTTGGGATTCACTCCCACTATTTCGTGTACCCAATCGCCTCCCCACCATCACTACACGAGCCATTCCAACTTTGATTTGGGTAAGAAATCCTAACCCTAATCTTGTTTTAGGAATCCAAATAGAGGAATCGACGAAATAGCTAACCTATTTCATGATTTAGGTAACCATTGTTTTGTAGACGGGAGCATAAGATTCGAACCGAGTTTGAAACGAGCAATCCGATGAAAGGTGCAGACTATAAACATTTAGGTTATGGTTTTCAATGCTTTCAATGTTAGCTAATGATTTATGTCTAACTTGATTGTTGTCATATTGTTGTAGATATGCCTATTCCTGCATAATATACATGTATGAACTGTGTTAGATAAAAGATGCATTTCATGTGTTTGTTGAAATGTTTGAATGAGCATTTGAATGTGATTTGAACTTGCTGTGATTACTGATCTATGGTTAATCATCGTCACATATACGTTACTCTCTCCGTATAAGGAATTGTTAAAATATATGTTGTAATTAACCTAGTCTATGTATTGGCATAGTGTAGTCTGAGTGTTTGTTGAATTGTCTGAATGAGAAATTTTTGATGATTTGTACTTATTATGAGTATTAACCTTATATGTATGTATAATTTATTTCATGTAATCATATTTGCCTCTACGAAATTTATGGATAAAATACAAGTGTTTGTTAACATGTTCAAGGTGGTTGAGAAAATGCTCAAATGAAGTATTTACTTAGATTGTTTGTCAAATGTTGAAATGCCTATCACATGTATTTATTTGCTGCATTTGAGAAAGATTGGGGCTACCGCTTAGCTCAGTCAATCGGTAACTTTTCCTATTCGGGTGGCTGAATTAGTCATGCCACATTTGGGAAAATCTGATGAATCCGGGTTGTACGAAGATTGTCGACAGTGGTTAGGCCACACGGGGTGCTTATGCACTCCAATTCTATAAATCAACATATGCCCATACCAATTGAATTTCCCTAACAAATCGATTGGCTTATTGTATGTTCACCATGTATGGACACTACTGCTTGAATCCAAGGTACCCCTCACCAATGTAAAGACCCGTTTTAACTATGGTATCACAATCCGCTAAGACTCATGAGCCGAGCATGGTGGTATGGGACACCGTGGTTGAGCTGTCTACCTACGCTGGGGTGACGAGCCTCCCCGTAGTGACCAGTGAGTAACCCAAACTCGTGAGTCGGGCATGGTGGTATGGGACACCGTGTTCGAGCTATCGGCCTACACTGGCATACCCTGGCTACGGTCTGAGTGTGGGTTGGGGTGAACTGTATGATCCGGACCCCCCTTCGAAAATAATACTCCAGTTGGTAGGGTGTTGGTGGAGTGACCTCGAGTATAAACTTTTAAATTTGCCTATCTACTACTTTTCGTTAGGGGTGATGCCCTACAACTTCTCTATCGTATGTGACTAACTAGGATTGACGACCTTAGATGGATCCCCATTTGTGTTAATGATGAAAAGGGAGGTACCTTAGCTTTCCGAATCTACTGTATGAATAAGCCTAATCAATTACTTCGCTAACACAATCATGCACCACATTGCATGTGCTTTGGCGTGAAAGTACACGTTTAGGGAGTTTGTCATGCGCGAATGGTTGAGAAAGTCACTTGAGGGAGCTTTGTGCGAGGGCATGCATCATTTCAACATACCATCCCTGTATTAAAGAGTACTTAGGATATGATTATTGTACTGCTTTATCATTATTATCCGACTGAATTGATAACATGTTAACCTTTACTTTATAGTTCAACTAAATTAGCTACTCATTTTCTCCTGGGATGTTGTTTTAAAACAACAACTAGACTATGGTTTAGACACAAGTACTAAAGTAGTGTATGCTATGGAGCAGGATTACATGGATGAGGAGGAGGAGTTCTCCTACTTTCACTTATCAGGTGAGTCAATGTAGACCTTGTATCTTTTGAAACAATACTTGTATACATTTAGCCTGGTTACATACTCATACTCTAGAGTTTGTAAAATACCCACATATTTAAATATATATGTTTCAGTCTTCCGCTTGCTTAATTCAATTATATTTAGAGAATGATATGTTATTTTAATATAACCTCACTTGTGGCTAACTCATTAATATGAACGAAATCTGAACATCATCATCCATATTGCATAAGTGATGTGCTGGATCTCGAGAGTAGAGCTTTGCTCGACACCCGAAATCCAGAGCATTACATACGCATGGTATAGAATTAAATAAGAAGACTTCATTGAATTTGGGCAACTGAATGCTGGGGATACAAAACAAATCGCATTTATATCGTGCATTGGTGTTCTCACCCGTACACACATCCCGATCACCTACACAAACTTTCGCCAGGTGCCTCCTGAGCACATTGAGAGGGTCATTGATGCTTGGCATGTAGTTATGATTTTCAGAATAACCAGCATGTGTGGACAAGTTATGTTCGTGATCGCATAAACACCTCTTGGAGAAGTCTTTGAGTTTAATAATTCTATGGTAGGAGTATCTTTGTAATTTTTTTCTTTATAGCCTCTTCTTTTGATAGGCTTGTCGGTTGATGGTGATTCACAAGGAGTAGAACAGCTATATAGATCTCTTTCTGCTCATATGTGGCCAGGGATGATTCTAAAATCTGGAAATGGGATATCTCAACCATTCCCAGTTGCAAAAGATGCGTCAACCACCGGTAATTTCCATTCCCTTCTAAAGATCATCAAAATCTTTTATTTTTACTATTGAAGATGAACGTTAAGTTGTTCATGATTACTCAAAATATTTTATTCCCTTCTAAAGCCATCAAGGTTCTTGTGCAGGACGGTTCTAAAGGGAAATCGGCGGAAGTTTCATTACATGAAGAGTTTGAAACTAAAGTGCCCGAAATGGAAAGAACTAAAGAAAGTGAATTAGGGGATGACATGCATTTGGGTTTGGAGGATTTGGAACAGCTGATGTTTGAGATTAGTAGCATGCGTGAGAGCTTGAGACCGATGCCCGATTTCTAGAGGAAGGAAATGACCGCGAAGCTAGCCATGAAAATGGCCACCATGTTTGCGGACAGTGACAATGAAGGCTTCGACTAATGGTTGAAGTTGGAGTTACATCGAAGTTATTCAAAGGCAATGGTGATAGCTGTCAGGATGGGGTTTTTATTATAAGAGTTGATTTGGAAGAGGTAACAAATTACTTATCTTTATAATTCACTGGTGTGGATTGTTGCTTGTTACTTTCCCGTTTGAGGTAGCACAATAGCAATGCTTATGCATCTACCCAGACAATTAACATGTGGACAAATGTGGCTACTTGCAGAAATTCGTGTGGGCTGAGAAAAGCTCCACTACATTCATATTTAATCGAACTTTATTGTTTTCTTATCTGAACTGCCTACTGTTGGCACGGGTTACAAAGCTCCCGAAAATGGTATGCGTTGAATTGATAGGACAGAGCGATGTCTATGATTCTGGGATTGTGTTGCTGGAGCTCTTAACTGGGCTAAAACCTTTTGATAGGTCTGGCATCTCACCCTTGTATGGTATATGTATTTCACAGATGGTTAGTCATATGGAATCTAGTAAATGAATTTCTATTGGCCGACAGTGTTGTAGTTTATTTTTTCTTTTGTTCCATTTTTTACAATAGTTTAAGGGCAAGAGAGAAGTCTCTAATGAAATGGGCTTCAGAGCGGCTGCATAATTTCAGTTCTTTGCCAGAGATGGTCGATCTGGCCATTAGAGGCAGTCACTTCGCCTTGGCTCTGTCCCAATGCGCTGAAGCCATTACCCTGTGTACTCAAGCACGGTTGAATTATCTTTCGCATAGAAAATGAAAAAGAAAAAAGAAAGAAACGGTTTGGGCTAATTATGAAGAACTGTTCTTTTCAAACGAGCTGATATGTTAATTAGAAATAATCCAAATTTTGCACTATGCTTGTAATTCATGTGAGAGCAACCACATGAATTACATTAGGAGTATCTGTAGAATAATCACTTTAATTTTTACCTGAAAGTGCCCTTGTTTGTCAATATACATTAGTGTTGAGTCAATTAGTTAAGTGAGCCCCCAATTGAAGCTATCAAGTTCAAGACTCATCAAGATAAAGGCATACGAATGTGCTTAAAAGGTAAACTAAGTCTCATCTGCCCAAAACAAACCCTAACAGGTATATACCCTTAAAAAGAACTTGACTTACTAAAAAGGCAAGCGTAAGAAGTCTTAGAGGGGGGAGTGAATAAGACTATATATGCCAAATAAAAATTAAAATACTGAAATAATAAATAAATCAAAAATCTCAATTGCACTAGTATTAAAAAATTGATTCAAACTTGTTCGTAGGAAACCTACACCCAAAACAAAGTTTAGATAGGACAACCTTATTTCATGAACATTTGTAAGAATCAAGATATCAAACCAAACAAGAGAAAATAAAGCTATCTATTAAAAACATTCACCACTTTTGTATAAATGAAATTACAAATATTCTCCATAAATGCAAAAAGTAAACATTCACCACAACACCAAGAATTATAGTAGTTCGGTGTGTGCAACAACTATTCTCAAACAGCCACACCTACTCCACTCCCAATAATCACTATCCACGTGATATTGGCTTTCATTATAATTAAAGTTTTCTCACAGTCACTTTAAAACCTGATATAGTTGTGATTTTAAAGGCCTATCACAAACAAAAAAAAACCCTCTAAGAATTTTCTAGCTATCTTAGACAAACCAATAAATGAGATTTTCTAGTTATTTCAATAAAACTAAAATACAAAAGATAGAATATACTTATCTTCACCTTTGAAGATGTATCAGTTGATGTAGTCATAGAACCGCTTCTCTTGTTGAAGATTGTTCAATGTTCAATCACATAGACAAGGGTTCAAGGTTCTAGATTGATTTAAAAAAAAACAAACCAAAAGCTACTTGTTTAAATTACTCAAGATCTCAAAGAAGAGTATCTATTCTCTTTATAAAATGAAATTCTAAGAATATGAGATCTAGGAATTGAAACAAATAAGCTATTTAAAAATTTATAAATATCATGCAATAGCTTGACTATAATAGGGACTTCTATCTCTCTTGATGATGGATTTGATGTACTTGAATTATTTTTTCAAATTGAAAAAAGGCCTCTATATATAGGCAGAAAAGTTGTTGCTTCGACTCATCTACGAACCGGATGCTTCGACTCATCTAAGAACCGGATTTTGTTCTAACAAATTTTTAAATTTGACCGCGATCGGATAAAATAGAACTTCGACTAGTCGAGAACCCTGTTCAACTGGTCAACATGGTCTT
Organism: Magnolia kwangsiensis; assembly: GCA_037074715.1. Lineage (NCBI taxonomy): Eukaryota > Viridiplantae > Streptophyta > Magnoliopsida > Magnoliales > Magnoliaceae > Magnolia > Magnolia kwangsiensis. The sequence continues at coordinate 80,042,699 of CM073572.1, forward strand.
TGACTGGTCGAGGGTGCCAAAAATTCAAACTGATTCAGTTGCTTGACTTCAAGTCAAGCGATCCTCGATTGATCGAAGGCCCCTCTTTGACTGGTCAAGTAGTCTACTCGACTGGTTGAAAAGTAACGGAAAAATTTATTTTTCTATAATTTAAAATAGGACTGGTCGAAGATTCCTTAGACTAGTCGAGCCATAGCTTAGAATAGTAGAACCTTAGCTTAGACTAGTCGAACTTTAGCCTAACATAAGTATATAAACCCATTTAAGTTTATGTTTTTAAAGAAACTAAGCCTAAGGTCTTTCTAGGGTCTGTTATACCTAAAAAGACTAAACTTTGAAGTAGATGGGATGCTTGAACTTTATGAAACTTGTTCTTCTACTTAATTCTTCAATAGAGCTTGTAGTTGAAGATGAAGCTTGATCTTTTACTAGATCTTTAGTAGAACTTGAACTCAATCATCTTGAACTTATTGAACTTTCCATCTTGATCCACATTAAAGGGACTACTTCATAAGCTGTTTTGTCTAAACGAATTTTGACAAAGAGAGGTGTGTTTTATACAATATAGCACTTAAAATCTCCCCCTTTCTTAAATTCGAGACAAAACACTTATTATTACAATAATTAGAATGACATCTTGAATTCCATGTTGTAGAAGATTTGGTGTAGCTTTAATAAATGTGCAAAAAACTTTACTACTCCCTCTCAATGTGAGCTTTCCCCTGTATTATGACATATACATTTTCCATTCCAATGTAAAACTCCAAGCATATATCAACATTCATATAATGTGCTTCAATATTTATTCATTCATTCTACTCAGTTAGTAATTATCAATCCTCTCCCCCTTTTTGTCACAAAATGACAAAGGGAGGATCACTTGTGTGATTATAAGCAATTAACCATAGCAGAATCAGTAGAATAATAAGAAGAAAATGCATATAAACATGTCATTTAAAGGAGTTATCAAGAAGCATTAAGAGAGTAGAGTTTGAGAGTGATCAACAAGCACATAGAAAGTTAAAGTTATATAATCCAATTTTTATTTTTAAAAAAATGTAAATCAGCTTAATCGGATCTAGAGGAAGATGGAGAAGGTATGAAAAAATAAACTGGTGAAGTCCCTTGGTAATACGATAAAAATATTTCTACATATATTTCATAGATGCTTTTTGACTTTTTATCAAATTAGCTTGGGATACCTTCAACTCAACAACTTTTTCTTCCAATGACTTGAGCCGATTATCAACCTGGGAAGGTTGATAGTCCAGATCAGCTTCATCATCCGACTCATTGAGCTCGGCAAATATGTCGTCCATGGATATGTCCTTTGGTATAAGAGCGACTTCATCTTCTTCTCCATCATCGTGTTGGCTAGGAATGAATGCCAAGTACATTTTATGTATATTTATATTATCAAATGGTAAAGCTGATGAAATTGTGGTAAAGACCGCTTTAGTAGGAATATGTCAATATGTCCTAGAGGGGGGTGAATAGGACTTTTTAATAATTTTATCCCAATTTAAAATCCTATCACACTAATCCTAACAACAAGCATATATTAGGATTACTCAAGAGTAACTCTACTGGCTTCCAAGCCCGGTAGAAGATCCAATCACAAACTATTTGAGGGATGAACAATATGTAAACTTGTTTATGATGGATTTGACTATGTGTGTGAGGTGTGATCTCAGATAATTAGGAATGAAAATATTAAAGGAAATCACATAAACAAATGAATAGCAATCCCAAACACAATCATTTTTATAGTGGTTTAACTACTTGTCTACTCCACTCTTGGTAACTGCACTCAACCCTTGAGTGTATCGGATTTCATTAAGAAGGTTTTCCACGGTTCACCCCAAAATCAAGGTTTTAAATTAGGTTCACCTTTAACCTTTACAACCTGCACCTAGGCTAACTGTTTATACTCTCACGAGTAAGGGTCAACACATCGCACTCACTTTTAGGCACACTAACCAAGGATCTTCCATAAGACCTTAACGGAGGTTTCACACGGTTCACCTCTAACCCAAGGTTTTAAATAGGTTCACCTTTAACTGAAAGTTTATACTCTCAACAGAGCAAGGGTCAACACTACATACCCACCACATACACTTCTGCCGGAGGCCTCCTAGAGGACTTGCAAGGGTGAGAAACACCTTATACCCAAACCTATAAAGAAATGATCACAAGGGTCCTCTGGACTTTGATAACTTATAGATAAGCAGATGAGTCCCTTTTAGCTCGTAGTTCATGATCTCCTCCTTTATTGATGAAAAGTCTTCTGCTCCCTTGAATCGCAACTTAGAAAATATACTGATGCATGGCGACGGGTTGGGTCAAGCTTACGATGGAATCCTACTCTCAAATATTTTCTTATAAAGGAGATAGAGTGATTCCAATCATCTATACATTCAAGGCATCCCAGCTTAATGATTTGCTATTAAGATGGTAGCTGAAGGATCCTTGAATGCGAAAGTTCATTCACCAATCCACTCTATTGAATATCAATGATGAGGGTGGATAGAAGGATGAGCTCCCTTGATAGAGAGGGCTTTGGATAAATAATCTAAGGTTAAACACTCAAAAGCACTCTCTACTTTCTCTCACAGCAACTAAAGACAAGTTCTCTATATATCGACAAAAAGTTTCAACAGATATAAAATGGTCGCATTTATAATAGAGTTCGATATCATCGAGCAGGGTCAATATCATAGAGCGTATACTCTCGATTATATCGACTAGCCACTCGATGATACAAAATCAAATGTTATACGCTTTTGAAATTTTTTTCCAGTTGGTTGAAGGCATCGAAACACGCATCAATGTTATCAAATTTTGAACTCCAATATTATCGATACAAGGATCGATTCCTCGACATTTGAAAAATGAGCAAGACTTGTTTTGAAAATTTTCAGGTTAAAAGATATGATCGAGGTACACTCGATATCATCAGAATTTGAATATCGATGATATCGAAGGTCGTGTCGATGCATTGATAAATCTATAGATTTTATCAGTGAGCTTGCTGGACAGTTTTATGTATTTTCTCGATGCTATCGATTCGACTTTGATATCATCAGTATTTGAATATCGATCCTATCGAGTGACCCTTGATTTGAAATAAAAACCACTTGAAAAAATATTACTAGAAAGACTATGTCCAAGACCGATATCATCGATGGCCTTCCAATATCATCAGTTTTTTAATTTCGAGGATATCGAGGGGTACATCGATATATCCAAGGTCTTAATGATTTTCTTATAAAAATTGGGACACAGATACTCTGTTGTTGATTATATCGAGTCTACTTCGATAAACTTGAGATTCAAATATCGATGATATCGATAGGGGTATCGATACATCGATAATTCCGTCCAGATGTATATACAGTTGCTGGACACTTTATGTCCTCATGCGATTTTATCGATTGAGTTATCGAGGACATCGACAGCACATCTTGATTTTATCGAACCTGATATTGATAAATCAACAAAGCTAGAAATCTTAAAGATTTTCTAATTTTTGTAAAAAGTTTTCTAACTCAAAACCCCTATGATATTCTAACCAATTTTAAGGGTTTTATTTACTTGGTGTTTTGGGACAAGGGATGTGAGGCTTAGATTTACCTGTGGCGAGTTCAGGCACACATCTGGTTGAGGCAGACAGCTGATTGATCTTCCCGTGGAGCTTTTCTGTCTAGTTGACTCAACACTCATGCTAATTGACAAACTAGGGCACTTTCAGCTGACACGCCTCAAATTCAAAAATTAGGATCACAAAACTCTTGATCGCTGAATCCGGTGCCGACAACCTCCATAGTACCCCATTCTCGGCTCCCAGTGCCCACACGGCAGCTTCTGATCCTGAAATTCTACAAGGAGTATTTTCCAATGTACATTTATCTCGTAAGAAGAATAACCACAAGTTTACACAAATCAGAAAGGAAACATCATCATCACATATCCACTAATATAAATAGTTGAATACAGTACTGAAAGAAAAATACATATATAAAAAATTAAAGCTCCATAAGACAGTTGAACGCACCAAGCTCGGCGCTGCTGCGACCTAACACCACCTGCATGCATCTATCATGCATAAGCTTATAGAAAGCTTAGAGGGTGGTATAAGTGTGTGCACAAGGTAAGTGTCAAGTATGTAATATCAGAGCATGGCAGAAACATGCCGGTAAGTCCATAATTACTATCAGCATTATCCAGGCTATGTGATGCAAAATATAATAAGCCAAATATCATATACTGAGGATGCAATGAAATATACAAATCCTTACAAGTCCACGAATATAGTCAACATCATCTAGACCATATAAATGCAGAAAAATAGCAATCCAAAATGCCATATGCCGCGGTTATAATGTAATATGTGATGCTAATGAAATGACCTAACTAAAGAGTGAAGTCGGGATGATAGTACGTAGCATCACAGGCTATGGGGTCCACCACAAGGGACTTCTATCCAAACTAGTCCCATACCTAAATCTGGATAGCCAGACTCAATGTGATAGACTCCTGATCTCAGGTTGGTCGCATGCCCTAATATAAATTCTGGCCACTATGAAGGTATACACGATGACTTGATTGCGCATCACCAGCCCGAGTGGATAGTGAATGAATGAATAATTTGAATACTGAGTACATAATTCCTACTCAGTAAGTCCACATATTAGTATAACTCATCTATGGGATATCACCGGGGTCTAGTACACTCCACAATGGTTGCTGTAAGACCAGTATCCTAGTTCGTACTGTTCCGTCGATTCCCGCGATCCTTCCGGTTGAATTCGGCAATCCTCGACCACTTTTTGATGTTTGCGCACGATCCTAAGCTGAGACTTGTATGCCAAAGTCAGCTAATATTGAAACCTATACCTTAACGACGGCACCGTCACCGAAGTTCTAACGCCGCGACTCGCGTACCAACCCGATACCCAGGCTAAAAGATGTCAGTCTGCGTTCAATTCGAAGAAAACACCGCACGTTGCGAATCACAAGGGAATCTCTACGAGATGTCCCATCAATCAATCAATCACTCATGTCAAGTACAAGTCAAGTCACTCCATACCCAAGTACAACTAACCCATGTCATGCCCATACCTTTCTCTTACACAAGCAACCCAAAGTCCACTCTCACATCACTTCATCCATCACCAAACCCATCACACATCACTCCATCACTTCTTATCAACCCATCACTCCTCTCTCTCCCTCATTTCTCAAAAAAAAAAAAATCTCTCCAAGCAAAAATTTTACATGTCCAAGCATTCCCAAGCTTTCCCAAAGGCCAAGTGTGGCCCACCCTCTCATCTCTCATCCACACCATCAAAGGTCCATCATCCACCGTCCAAGGTGAAAGCAAGGAGCATTGGAGGCCAAGGGAGCAAGGAGGAGGCTTAGAGGTGGGTGATCCACCATTAAATTCTTTTTAGGGACCACTTATTGGTGGGACCCATTTTTTTAATGTATGATTTGTATTATGTGGGGCCCATAGTGGTGGGGGCCCACCATCACCGTCTATTGTTCCCTCTCTCTCTCTCTCTCTCTCTCTCTCTCTCTCCTTATCCTTTTCCTAAAATGAAGTGGGCCCCACCAATTCATGATAAATCTACTCCATTCATCAAATGGTGTGGCCCACCACACTTTAGGTGATATGATATGTATGTATATATACATATACATTATATTATATTAATATTACACACACACATATATATATATATATATATATATGTATATGGTGGGCCACGTATATGTGGGACCCACCATGATGCGTGTTGGCCATCATGGAGTATGGTACAGGCGGCATGGGCGTATACTGACAAGAAAGAAAAAAAAAAAGAAAAAAGAAAAAGGGGTTGCTTTGGGGTGGACCTTGCATGCAGGCCCCACTTTGATGTATGTATGCAATCCACATCGTCCATTCCATTTTTCATATCATTTTAGGCATCGAGCCGAAAAATGAGACCGATCCAATCATCTGGCGGGCCGTGGTATTAAGAATGGTAGTATTTTCCATTGAAAACTTGGAAGAATGATTTCTGGGGTCCACCAGAAGCTTGGACCCACCTGAAACTTGGTTTGGACCATTAATTTTGTAGGACACATGCAATGGACGGGGTAGATCTGTTTAATATGGGTCCCACCTAGGAAAAACAAAAATAAAGAAAATCCATGCATGCATTTGCCTACTTGACGTCCAGAGGAGTCTGGACGTCTAACTAAAAAAAAAAAAGAAAGAAAGGAAAAGAAGGGAAATGGTGGGCCACTCTTGCAAGCCCCAACTTAATGCATGTATTTAATCCAAGCCTTCCACCATCTTCCTCAGATTAATTTAGGCGTTGAGCCAAAATTTGGGACCAATCCAGAACTCAGGTGGGCCATACCATCTAAAATCATGTGAAGACATGCCTGAAACATACAAAAGCATTTGGTGGGGCCTATCTGAAATTTGGACGTGGCTGAAACTTGGTTTGGACGCCTAATTTCGTGGAACACATGCAATGGATGGGGTAGATCTGGTTAATGTGGGTCCCACCTAGGATAAAAAAATAATTTTCTTTTTTGGCATGACTTTGTACCATGAGTCCAGAGACGATCCACGTTAAAAAGGGTGGCCGCATTGGCCCACTTGTAGACTCCACCATGATGTATATTTTACATCTATACCGTTCATTTAATATGTCCCCTTGAATGGTGCGTTGACTCCAAAAATCATCCACAAACTAAACTCAGGTGGGCCATACCATCCAAATCATGTGAAGACATGCGTAAATCATATAAAAACACTTAGTGGGGCCTACCTGAATTTTGAATGTGGCTGAAACTTGGTGTGAACCCTCAAACAGGTGGGACACACGTAATGGACGGGTTGGATTGCAAATAAACACTTTGGTGGGCCCTACATGGGACCCACCGTGGTATGTGTGGCTTACCACACAGTACACAACAGTGGGTGGTGACACCCACTGTGATGCAAGTGTTTTACTCACGCCGTCCGTCCACGGCAGTGGACGGTGGCCCCCACTCAGATGTATGTATTGTGTCCACGCCGTCCATCACGTGGGCCCCTGGCCACGTGACGTTATGAACAGGTTTGGATAGCAATAAACATTACAGTGGGCCCTAGGCCATGTGATTCAATGAACAGTTTAGATGCAAATAAATAGTACAGTGGACCCAGGTTGGGTAGAAAATATACATTTCGATGGGCCCTGGGTCTATATGACCTTATCAACAGGTTTGAATGGAAAATAAACATTTTGGTGGGCCCCTTGCTACATGGCCTTATCAACAGGTGGGATGTAAAATAAACATTTTGGTGGGCCCCTTGCCACACGGTCTTAACAACAGGTTGGGTGACAAATAAGCATTTTAGTGGGCCCAAAATTGGCTGGAAAAAAAAATGTTATAGTGGGCCCACATGGGAGTCTACCATGATGCATGAGTTTCATCCAAACCGTCCAACCATTTTGAGATCATTTTAAGGCCATTGTTGAGGCCCATCTTAATGTATTTGTGGCCCGCCCGCTAAGGCCCACTTTGTTATATATGGTCCCATGTGTGTAGGCCCATTTGATGTATTTGTGGCCCATTGTTGAGGCACACCTTGGTATATATAAGGCCTATGTGATTAGGCCCATTTGATGTACATAAAGCTCATGTGATTGGGCTCATTTTAATGAATTCTAAGGCTCATGGGTTGTAGCCCATTGCAAAGGACCTAAGGCCCATTGGTGAGGCTCACTAAGGTGATCCATTTGATGAATGTAAGGCCCATATGATACAGCCCAATTGATGTACTTAAGGCCCAATTGAGTGCAACTAGGTCCATTGCAATGCGTGATCCCTCCATGGCAAATAACGATATTTATAGTAAGTAATGCCTTGGGAACAATGATGGTTAGACGTCCACATTGTAGGTACAATGTTGGTTAAATGTCCACATTGTAACACTCCCTAAGGCCCATTAATAGGCCCATACTTGTAGTAAGTAGGCCGTCTAGGCCCATCTCAGTTATACACAGAGCCCATCTCTATATACATGTTTAGTATAGATCCATAATTCATTATCATACCATCATATATATGACTGATATGAGAAGTGACTGATCATAGCATATGCCTTCGGGCGAACTGTTTATGGGCTCCCTGGTAGGCGGAGTTGCCCTAGTGCATGGTATACGTAGGATTGTTGCATGACTGGTAGTGTGACTCATGCACTTGCATTTGTATGATTGTGATTATTGTATGCCCTAGCGACATCAGGGCCATAGCCTCCACAGATGCATTGTGGGTGGCTGGATTGGATACCGAAAATATTTGGTTCTAGCATACGGGCGCCATAGATGTCCCTGGGTGAAAATCCCTAAACCCGATGGTACCAGAGGATGACTCCAACGTCGAGACCGAGTGGATACATGAGCGCGCGAGGGCCGTATACCAGTAGGCCGCGTCTCCCACTGTGTCGTGGTCGGTTGGAAAGGGGTGTGACCTTACCCGCCTGAGTGAGGGGGCAACTTCTAGGTTGAGTTTGACCAGCTTGAGGAATCGGTCCGCTATCGACGATCCGGGCCCGATATTGGCAGGCGGATAGTGAGGTCTCTTCTGCTCTCCCAGTTGTGCATTCGGATAGGGATGGAAAGCTGGCGTAGAGTGTACTACACCCCGGTGATTATCCAGAATGAGAACTGTACTGGTATATGATGAGGATTGACATGCTTGACTTGCATGCTGCATCACATGGCCTGGATGTGGCCGATCGCATTCATATCTTGCACCGCATAGCCTTGGTACGGCTGATTGTATTCATGTACTCATCAGCACATTACAATATTATTCTGACCTTGCATTCTAAGCACGCTCGTATTGCGCACACACTTACACCGCCCTCTAAGCTTTCTATAAACTTATGCATGATTGATGCGTGCAGGTGACGTCAGGACGCAGCCGTAGCGTAGCAGCAGCAGGAGCGTGCAGTCGAGCTTTTGAAGTTTTGTTATTAGCACTATCTTGTATTTCCCTTTATACACCTTGTACTCAAAGTTTTTGATCATAGTGGATTTTGTGATGGTGTTCTTGTGGTTATTGTTCGTGGGTTATGCTTATGGTTATGCTCATTACGAATTAAATAGATAGTAGAAATCCTCCTTATAGCATCCCAGGATCGGAACCTGGTATATGGGTGTCGGGAGCCGAGAATGGGGTACTACGGAGGCTGTCACCGCCAGATTCGGCGATCGAAAATTTTATGAGCCCAGTTTCTGAGTTTGGGGTGTGACAGTTGCCTCCTCCCTAGCCGCACAACCAGCGAGTGAAAAATACCTCACTATCCACCTACCCAGCAGTCTGTCAATACTTACCCGGGTAGTCGATAGTGGACCCATTTACGAGTTGGTCATACTCATCCTAGCTTACAGCCCCCTCACTCGGGCGGATAAGGCCACACCCCTTTCCAACCGACCACGACACAATGAGAGATGCCGCTTACTGGTATTCGGCACTCGGGCGCTCATGTATCTACTCAGTTTAGACGTTGGTGTATCCTCTGATACTAAGGAAATTCTGGGACTCTCACCTAAAGACATCCTATGTGCCCATAGTATTGGAACTAAATATTTTTGGTAACCCATCTAGTCATCCACGATGAACCAGTGGAGGCCACAACCTTGATATCGCTAGGGCACTAAGTGATCATGTCACACAAATGCGATATGCATGAGTTATACCATCCAGTCATGCATCAATCCTTGGCGTGTCGGGCGATCATGTGGAGAAACTCTGTCTCTTACGGACTCTCCTAAATAACTCAGCTTAACAACAATGCAATGATCAATCACTCCTCATATCAAGCATACATATGATGTGCATGGACATGGATCGTGGAGCTATACTAAGCATCATATATGATGATGATGTACTCTCCTCATATCAAGGATGGGCCTAGGCGACCTACTCATATCAGGAATGGGCCTACCGAGGCCTAAGGGAAGGTCACAATGTGGACATTTAACCATCATTGTCCATTAATGTGGATATTCAACTAACATTGCTCCCAAGGAGTAGCCCAAATAGAGCCAAACATATTATAACACCCTATATTTTTCATACTCGGGTATTACTAAAGAGATCAAAATAACATCACACCTGTGTGAAAACACATGTAATTTAGACCACACACCTCCATCCAAGTATTCTCAATCTATCCATCTTAACTATTAGATTTAGATTAAATAACCCACAACGTATCTGCAAGGTACTTTGAATTGACATTTGACCTTTCAACACAAGACTACATCAACAATGGTGATCAAACCCACAATCTATACAATTACAAACATAAACCAATATCTTTACTTGGTCCTAAATCGGCTTGATCAATTCACATCGTAATCATAGGATCCTAAAAGGACTGGATAATCATTTGTTCAGCTTTAATTAGATCATCCAACCATGGATCCTTGGGAAGAAACCCCCGTAGTCACTTCATCTTCAATTTAAAGCCAATCTAACCTTTGATTTAGGTGTCCATCCCTACACCTACATCTTGGAATCTTGAGGAAACCATTGAGCATCGAGTCATGACAAATCGATAGTTTGGAATCTAACCAAACATTTCCAAAATGGCTTAATGCAAGAATTAACTCGTAGATGATTTTTTTATATATATAAAAACATAATATAAGTAGACTACTAGCACACTTAATGTACAAATTAGAACTGATCCAACCATCGAATATGGATTTATGGCCTGTTTAATGGCCAGATCTATTAGGGAATTTTCATAATGACCTATCAAGAGAGTTAGAACGGAATGGATGGTGTAGATATCTCAGTTATAACCGTGTCGACCCCACCTTGGGGGCATGTACACAGGGTACGTGTGCACACGCAGCACACTGTAACCGTTAACATGGTTTGACCATGTTAACCCGTTAGAAATGAGAAAAAGGAGGAATTTCTCTCCTTCGTTTTCCCGTCATCAGACAATTTGACAATGGGCCCACTGGTTGAGTCTCAATCAATGATTTGAACCGTCCATCGGGTCGGCACGAAAATTCTGACTAGAACCCAGATATTCACACCTATTACAACAATCACGTGTCACCACAACCACCTGCACAAATCAAGTTGTGCGACTGGAATTTCCAAAGACGGAAACCATTACGCCTTTTTGCTGCTAGGTTGGCTAACCGCATGCGAAATTCCCTCAATCTTAGCCCTTCATGCGGAAACATCCCAGCCCTCTATTCTCTCCATTCTCTGGGGCTTCTGTTGCAATGAAAAAGCCACCGCAAGTAGAAAACTATTCCCATTTGAAAACCCTAATGACCGTCCATCTGATGGCTCTCAATGTGATCGATGGTCCTATCCAAGTCATCCAGATGCCTGAGATCATGAGATAAACCCCTCGTTCGAAATATGCCATGGATGGTGAGTCATCTTCCTCGATCGGCTGTGAAAACCACGCATCAGCAGTGGGCCATCAAACCTTGATTAAAACTGACCTTTAGGTAGGTCAACATCCCCGGAACTCATCAACACAAGTGGATTTTGGCTATACAAACTAATCAGGGAGAAATCAGTGGTATAAGAGACCCTCATGGTGAGTGTTCTCACCTGCTATGTTTTAACTGCAGGCTAATCTTTGGGATTCGCAGTGGAAAGATCTATAAATGAGAGCAGCTATAAGTAGCCGCGTATTAGGGCGACTCCCAAGGAATGCTATAGCAGAGAATAAAAAGTGAGATTGCTGGAGTGCCTGGCACCGCTAGAGCGAGTTGCATAACCAGTTGCAACCCGACTCAGCTGCATAACCCACCCGCAGTAGAGGAAACAGAGAGTGTGAGGTGAGATTCTGAGGGAAGGGAAGGAATAGAGAGAAGATAGGAAGTGGGAAATTGGGGGAGTTTGGGAGGGGGAGCAGCAGTTGGAATGAGTTTCCACTCGCTGTTCGACTCAGAGGCTTCTAACTGCGACCAGAGTTGGTCTAGTGATGAGTTTCCTAATTTTTGACAGACTCAGAGAGACGCGCACATCATCTAAACCCCTTTCTTAAATCCAAGCTCGACCCTAGCACCAGGTAACCCCGACTGTTCCTCTGCATTTGATGGCTTCCACCCACTCGACCAGCCGTTTTCACGGAGGGCTCAATCCAGTCACGGGTGGGGTGATTCTGATCAACGTCCGGAGTGTAAAAACCTAATGCGGACTCATAGCTATGATCGGCCTGCCTTGCACAATGATCAGCACTGCAATCCGATCATAAAAATGTTCGTTTGGTAGCACGTCACTGATCAAAGGAAACTCGACTGAGTCAACTCAATACTCATAGTCGAGCTGACTCGGTCAGTTTTTTGACTAAGCAAAGCCGACTCCAACTGTTGTGCATAATTCTAAGTAACATTGGGTTCAATAGACCTTAACCTAACCCTGATGCTAACAAAATCCCTGAGATGGACTCAACTTGTAAGGTCCGTATCTTAGCCTGTACTATTCCGTATGCCTTCGCGGTCCTCCCGGTCGAATTCTGGCAACCCATGATATATTATCGGCGTTTGCGAGTAATTCTGAGTCATGTATGGTATATTAGAATTGGATCGACCTGAGACTTATATCACTGCGATCACGCTGTCGCCGGGGTTCGAACGCCGCGTCTCACGCGCCAAAGCAATTCCTGGGAGAGGAGATGTGGGCCTACATTCAGTTTGAGAAAAATACCGCGCGTTGCAATCTCGAGAAATCCATCACATCAATCCCATTAATCTCATCAATCAAAGTACACATTAGACTCCATCACTTACCTATCCCCAAGTACAACCACCCCTCCCCTAAAGTCAACTCTTTCTTACACAAGTACACATCACACCCATCACACCCATATCTCTCTCTCCTACACCTTTCTCTCTCATCCTTCTCATTCTCCAAGCAAGCATCCCACGTCCAAGCAAGCTTCCATGGGAGAGCTTGTGTGGCCCACCTTCCTACCACCCAATACAACCCGTAGATTATCATCTCAACTGTCGAAATTGTCCCCTTGGAGCTCTAGATTGTATAGCGGAAGAAGGAGTTAATCTAGAGGTGGGTGCTTCTCTCTCTCTCTTTTTCTTTGTTTGGTGATGATGTTGATGAGGTGTGTGGCCCACCATGATGAGTTTGATCCACACCGTCCGATTATGGGATCCACCATTGCTGCCCGTCCATTTGAACTAGCATGGATGAAGGAAAATACAAATATCATGTTGATCCAAAGCTTTGGTGGGCCACCGCATGGACCCACCTTGATGTACATGTGTTGAACACACTGTGACGTGTGTTCCACATCCACACGTTCATCCATTTTGTATAGGCCATGACCCACCTGATTGTAACACCCCGGATTTTGGTCAATCTGGGATTTGACGTCCTTAGGCAGTGGGTCAACTAAAACACCTGGGAAATCGCTCAGAACCCAATTCCATAGCCAACGAAACCACTTAGGATTAATTCCTTTAGAAACTAAGCATAAGTTAGCTAGCGCAACGCTAGAGTAGCTGGGAAATATCCCTGATCACTTTAAATACGTTCTACAAGACCCAAATCGAGTAGAACCAATGACTCTATAATACTCTATAACCTCGGATCAAACTCAAAGCAGGTTTGTTCTCTGGACCACTTTGAAATTTTGTATTGGATCTAGACCGCGCGTCGAAAGTCCGATACTTGCTATCTTAGACCGTTAGAACCGCCTAGCTGGACTTGACAATCATTTCAAAAATCAAGTCCAACCGATAATCACAGGCTATTTCATTGAGCCTGGACTGAAGAGAGTGCGAATAGGGACAGAATTGGAATTTCAAATTCAAATCTGGCACACGACTTGACGTGTCAGTATTAAGCATTCTGACCGTCAGAATTTAGCCAAATTACACCCTCAGATCAGAAAAAATTTCTATTTCATATCATGAGATTTGCAGGCCTGATCTACGTGCGGTGACCGCTGAACTGAAACTGGACCGCCACGTGCGATCTGCGAACCCTGCCGGACTGAAAACTTGATGTATGCTAGATCCAGTATGCATGAGCTTAAGTCCGACCGCATTTGGCCAGGGGACCTCCAGAAATGTACTTTTGGACCAAAACAGCCCCGAATTGGATATACATCAAGTAAACTTTGTTCCCGAGCCTATTCCGGGCATTTTTGTGCTTATAAAAGGGGTTGAAACCCTCACTTTTCTCTCTCATACGAATTTGAGAAAAATCCTAGATTGGGAGAGAGAAAAGGTGAGAGTTTGTGAGAGAGATTGAGGAGAATTCCTTGCCGCTTGTGCTACCCGTTGCAAGTGCCTAAGCAACATACTCCGATCACCTGGCCGGTGATTTCTCCGCATTTTCAAGTAAGAAAATACACTAGAAGTTGCTGATTTGAGGTTACCTTGGATTCATAGCATGTTAGCTGATAAATCTCATAAAACAGGTTCTCTAGTCGCCGTAGACGAAGCGTATACGCTCCGTTCGAATCACTTTACCTATAAGGGATAAGGTGCGGATTTTAGACGCTTTGATTGACTGTTTCCAACGCTTTCAATGTCGTTTAATAGTAGATTATCGACGGCAACGCCGTTTGACATGTACAACATGCTGTCCGTTTCCTGTTTCGTAAACCGGCGAAGAATATGAGATTTAGGGCATTTTAGTTATTTGTAGGAAGTACTGATTTCATTCATATTTTGCTGATGTGATTGACATGGTTTATTGTCGCATTAGAATGTTAGGAATATGTGCATAATTAGTTTGGCGAAGAGATTCGCCTAAATGCGCACTTCGGGTCGACATACTATATGTAAACTTAAGTGTGTAGTGTAAGTGTTTGTATAAATGCTTGTATTAGTATGTATTGAATTAAATGGTGTTATGAATTAGTTTGAGATTGGTTTCTTAATTTATATGCTGATGTAAATGATTTCCTACATGTTAGCTATGTGCATGATTCCATTATATGTATGAAATGCATGTGCTTGAAGATTTGCTTAAGTTCTATGTTATAACATGTGTTAACATGCTTACATGGTTGTATTTCATTTCCAATACTCTTACATGAATTGCTGATGTGAATTCATATGTGCTTGGGACTATACCTAGTCCAGGCAGTCGGTAACCGAGCGAATTCGTGGTTGGCTTATCTTGGCCACGAACGACGCGTCGATGAACGCGAGCCGTGTTCTGGAGTTGACGGCAGTGGTTAGGCCACACGAAGTGTTTTACGCACTTCATGTCGTTCGACTTGAGATGCGATCGTGCTAGTCGAGCCCGTCAAGTAACCTGACTGGCCGTTGTATGTTCACCCTGCATGAGTCATAACTGGTTGAACCTAGGGTACTGAACTTACCATTGTAAACCCTGTTAACCATGGTACCTTGATCCACGAAGACTCATGAGCCGGGCATGGTAGTATGGGACACTGTGGTCGAGCTGTCGGCCTACGCTGGGGCCACACGCTGGGGCCACAAACCTCCCCGTAGTGACCAGTGAGCACCTAGTCTCGTGAGCAGATTATTGTGGTATGGGACACTATATTCTTGCTGTCGGCCTACACTGATCAGGCAATGAGTCCTTTGACCGCGAGCGTATTCTGAGTATACAGGAGGTGACGACCCTTCAGTAGCAGTAGAGTATAGTAGGCCTGTATTGATAAGGTGATGGGGGAGCGAAACAACGAGTGTGTGCAACAGCCCTGGCAGCCCTTGCAGCGACCTACAAAATATACCTCGTATGAGATTACTAGGAGTGACGATCCTAGACAGGATCTTTGTTGGGATTGATATAAGGGAAGTACCTTAGTTTTCCAATCTTGCTGTTTGAATGGACTAATAATAACTCAGAAATCATATCACCATACCATTGCATGTGCCTGGAAGATGTGGAGCACTTGAGGGTCGATTGCATGCCGCGGTCGTAAGATGGTGTCGTATGAGGGAGATCATCGGTGAGGGCATACATCACGTCATGTCATATTGCATTAACAACAGTATTAGGATTATCTGATTTATTGCTTTACTATTATCGCATGATTGATTTGAAAACATGTTAATCCTTGCTTTATTATTCCACTGAGTTAGCTACTCACTCCCACGTTATGGGACGGTGTTCCTGGACACCCACCAGACCCTTTTGTGATTGCAGATGATGGCGCGGCCTGTGAGGCGGAGCCGGACTTGATGATGATGAGGAGGATCCCTCCTTTATGCGTGTTCTGATCGACGGGATTACAAGGAGGTTGATTAGATGCCTTAACACTCGTCATTTTACATCTTCAGAGCACTCATGTATATGCTTTCTTTCTATTTTGAGGTATACATGTATATGTTTAACCTGGTAACATGTTCACACTCAAGAGACACACAACAGTATATATATGTTATACATACTATCACAGACTTCCGCTGGTTAATTTAACTGTCTCTGGAGTATGATATGCTGTTCTGGCGTAATCCCACTCATGTTTCATACATTAACACAGACAACATTCAATCATACATATCTATGTTGCATAAATAACATTTTGGAACTCGGGAGTTGGGTTTTTACTCGACCCCCCGATATTCGAGATGTTACACTGATCCTGGCTATTTAAGCTCAGGCGTTGGACTGTATGAAAGGGAAAAATAAATATCAGCTAATCTGGCAGGACCCACACATGTGGACCCACCTTAGTACACGTGGTTTATCCGACCATCCATTTGTTGTGGGTCACGCGAAGCAGCAGCTGCTACTGCATTGTCGTCATGCAAGTTCTGTGGGCTGACACAAGGCATGTGTTATATCCAACACCCTCCATCCTTTTTTTTCCCTGAGGCGTGGGACCCACCCACACGTGTCGTACGTGTGGGATGGGCCAACCTTAATGCATAAATTCCATATTCCCACCGTCCAGAGACCTTTGGACGGTGTCATGGGACTTAACCGTGATGTATAAATTCCATCCTCACCGTCCACTAGATTGGGATGGTGAGATGTCATATTGATATATGTATTTTATCCAAGCCATTCATCAAGCAGGGCCCACGCTGTTGACCGTCTAGCAGCACCCAGCTGTTGCACTGACGCAGTAAGTTCGGTGGCCCCATCCTGATGTATGTGTTATATTCAAACCATCCTTTCATTTGGCACGTGTGGAGCTCACCCCACAGTGTTGCACGTGTGGGATGGGACCCACCTATAATATAGGTGTTTTATCCCTGCTGGGGAACCCAGGTGACATAAGGGTTTTATCCATCCGTTTGTCCATCTGGACATGGCCCACTGTAATATGGGCTTCATCCGGGTCGTGCATCTCCTTGCAGTAGTAGTAGCTGCAGCTGACGTCAGTGGACTAGGCGTGGACCCCACATATGATGTATGTATTCCACTCTGTCCATCTGCTTTCCATCTGCACCGTCTATGGACCTCAACTTGATATTGGTATTGTACTCGCATCCTTCAACAGTGGGTGGGCCCACCTGGATACATGTTTTATTTTCACCGTCTATATGATGGTGGGTCCTACTGCATGATGCCAACCAGTTGAATCCAGACCTTCCATCAATGGACGTCAGGTAGAGACCGTCCATCAATGGACGGCCAGGGCTTCATGCTTGCATTTCTTGTTAAAATAAAATAAAATAATATATATTATACATATATATATAATATACACACATATATATGTTACATATTTATATGGTGGGCCCCATGTGGGAACCCACTGGTTGTTGGAAGTGGATTGGCCGTTACGCCATCACCAAGCTCTGTGGGACCCACCTGATGTGTGTGGGTTTCATCCACACTGCCCGTCCATCTAGACGGGACCCACCTGGTGCATGGGTGGAATCCAGACCATCCATTTGTTGTCCCCACCAACGGCAGTAGTTGTTGCATACGTCAGAAAGTTCTGTGGGTCCCATCTGAATCCGTGGACCCTACATAATTTATGTATTTTGTCTCAACTGTCCATCTGGATGGTGGGGACCCCACCTAGCTATTGTATTGACATTAACAAGTTATGTGGGTCTGATCAGAGGTATGTGTTATGTCCTAATCGTCCATCCAATTGGCAAGATCGTCATAAGGCTTAGGACTATATGGGGCAGATCCAGATCATTGGTGTCCATGTGTGCGGACCCACCTTGGTGTATGTCTTGTATACCCACTCCGTCCACCTGTTAGGACGGTGGTGTGGACCCCACTATGATGTTTATGTCTTATGCACACCGTTTGTCTGTCGGCCCCACCTTAATTTATTTGTTTTAGCCATGTCGTTCAATCAATTAGACTTGTGGCCCACTTGATAGATGTGTTGTACATCCATGTTATTCATTTGGAGGGCCCATTTAGAAGGTGCAGATCCACCTGCTTGTTGTACAGGTCCCACCTACTACGAAGTCCTTATATGAGGCCCAATGCGATATGCTATGGGGCCCACCCAGATGTATTTGTGGCCTTTTGAGACGGCCCACTTGATGTATATGAAGCCTATTTATAAGGACCATTGTGGTGTATTTATGGCCCATGTGTCGAGGCCCATTGTGATGTATATGCGACCATGAGTGAGGCCCATAATGATGTGTATTAGGCCCTTGCATGAGGCTATAGACCATTATATGTTTGGCTTTATTAGGCCCCTCCTTGGGATCAATGATGGTTAAATGTCCACATTGATGTGCGATGATCGTTAAACGTCCACATTGTGACCCTCCCTTAGGTCTTTTATTATGCTGAGTATCGAAGTCGATTCTGAGTGTTGCTTTCGATTGCCGATTATCGGGGTCGAGGCTAATTCTGATTTCGATTGACGTGACCGATTTGTCGATTGTTATGATCAATTGCTAATTCCGATTAACGTGACCGATTTTTTGATTATCATGACCGATTACCGATTTCGATTGATGTGACCGATGTACCGATTTCGATTATCGATCAATTCTGATTGTCGTGACTGATTGCCGATTGCGATTGTCATGACTGATTTGCCGATTGTCATGACTGATTACCGATTCTGACTGATGTGACCAATTTGCTGATTGTCATGACCAATTGCCGATTTCAATTGACGTGACCGATTTACCGATTATCATGACCGATTGTCGATTCTGATTGACGTGACCGATTTGCTGATTCCAATATCAATCAATTTTGATTGTCGTGATCGATTGCCGATTGCGATTGTCGTGACCGATTTGTCAATTGTCATGATCGATTGTCGATTTCGATTGGCGTGTCCGATTTGTCAATTGTCATGACCGATTATCGATATCGATTGGCGTGACCGATTTGTCGATTCTAATTATCGATCGATTTTGATTGTTATGACCAATTGCTAATTGACATGACCGATTTTTCGATTCTGATTATCGATTGATTCCGATTGTTGTGACCGATTTGTCGATTTCGATTATCGATCGATTCTGATTTGTCATGACTGATTATGGAGGCCGATTCCTTATGTCGAAGTCGATCCCGATTACGGAGAGTGATTCCGTTTAGTCGAGGCCGATTCCGTTTGGTCGAGGCCGATTCTGTTTGGTGAAAGTTAATTCCAAATGTTGAGGTCGATTCCGATTGTCGAGGCCTAATGTAATTTATATAAGGCCCATGAGATGTGGCCCATTGTGATATATTTTTGGCCCATATGATGAGGCCCAATTTGATGTATATTAGGCTCATGTGATCAACTCATTGCGATGTTTATTAGACTCGTGAGATGTGACCCACTTGATGTACATGTGGCCCATGAGTGAGGCCCATTGTGATGTGTATTAAGCTCTCGAGTGAGGCCCATGGTGTTGTATATTTGGCCCTTGCGTGAGGCCATGAGTCCACTATATGTTAGGCTCTATATGGGTCATTCCTTAGGGGCAATGGTGGTTAAATGTCCACATTGTCGTGACTGATTGTCGATGACGGTTATTGATACCGAATATGAGTATGTGACCGCATAGCATCATGATACATGCCCATACGCATCATCTGTATGTTTGTTATGAGATGTGGTTGACCATTGCATATGTCATTGGGCAGGTTGTTATGAGACTCTCTGATAGGCAAAGATTGTCTCACATGAGTACATGGTATGCACAAGATTGATGCATGACTGGATTGTATGACTCATGCATCTTGCATTGTGTGTTGTGACTATTGTACGCCCTAGCAACATCAGGGTCGTAGCCTCCACAGGTATTTCGTGGATGGCCAAATGGGACACTAAAATTCTATTCTACATGGGGTGCTATAGATATCCATGGGTGAAAGTCCCTAAACCCTCTTGGTTCCAGAGGTTACTCCAACGTCTAGACCGAGTGGATGCATGAACGCATGAGGTCCACATACCGTTAGGCTGTGTCTCCCACTATGTTGTGGTCGGTTGGAAGGGAGTACGACCTTACCTGCCCGAGAGGAGGGGACAATGCTAGGTTGAGTCTGACCAGCTCGAGGAATGGGTTCGCTATCGACTAGCTGGGCCTGATATTGGCAGGCGGATATTGAGGTCTCTTTCACTCACCTTGTTGTGTGCGATGGGGTGGCAATCTGGTTTGGAGTGTAATAGACCCGGATGATTCCCTAAAAGGTAATCATACTGATATGTGGACTTATTGAGTAGGAATTACATATTCGTTTATTCATTCATTCACTATCCACTCGTGCTGGTGGTGCGTAACTATTTGTTACATGTACCTTTGCAATGGCCAGGATTTCGGTTGGGGCGCGTGACTAACCTGAGATCAGGAGTTTACCTTATCGAGTCTGACTATCCAAATTTAGATATGGAATTGGTTTGGATAGAAGTCCCTTGTGATGGATCCCATAGCCTGCAATACTACGTATTATCATCCCGACTTCATAGTCCAGCATAGTCATTCCATTCACACCGCATATTGCATTACATCTGCGGCATATGGTACTTTGGGTTACTGTGTTTCTGCATTTTTATGGTTTAGATTCAGTTGGCGCTATTCATGAACTCATCAGGAATTGCATATTGCATCGTATCCTCGGCATCTGCTATTGGCTCTTTATGACTCCTCATTTTCATAGCAGTCCTATATTGTGTATTCTGATCTTAATTGACTTATGATCTTGTCAGTATTTCTGTTTACTCTGATAATTCTTATTCTTGTCAGTATATCTGCTTACTCCAATTTATGGATTACCAGTAATTTCGATACTGTATGATGATGGCATTGTATTAAATACTTGGCACTTACCCTATACACACACACACTTACACCACCCTCTAAGCTTTCTATAAGCTTATTGTAAGCCCCGTATCCTAGACCGTACCGTTCCATAGACTTCCACGGTCTTACTGGTCGAATTTTGGCAACCTTCGACCCTTAACCAATATTTGCGTGCGACCTTGATTCGTATGCCGTCAACCCGTATTGACTCAACCCAAGACCTTTACCATATCGACTGCGCCGTCGCTGCGGTTCCGATGCCGCGACTTGCGTGCCGAGGTGATACCCTGGTCAAGAGATGTGAGCCAACGTTCGGTGCGAAGAAAACGCCGCGCGTTGCGAAACCCAAGAGAATCTCTACGAGGTGTCACATCAATCCATCAATCCATCACATGTCAAGTACATGTCAAGTACACATCACCTTTCACCCATTCTCAAGCAACTACAAAATCAAGAATCTCTTACAAGTCCATACCTCTCTTACACCAAAAGCCCTCAAAGTCAAAAAGTTCTTACACCACCCATGCTTTTCTTACACAAATGGTCACAAAAGTCAAGATTTTCTTGCACCCATCACTCACCACATCTATCACCCATCTCTCTCTCCCTTTACAACTCTCTCTCTCTCTCTTTCTCATTTTCAAACTCAAAAAAAAAATCTAAGGAGAGAAATCTCGTACGTATGAGAATTCTCCAAGCCTCTCCCTCTCTTTCAAAACTTCAAGTGTGGCTCACTTTCCTACCCCATGATCTCCCATCCTAACCATCCATTCCCCATCTCCTCCATTGGAATCAAAGCTAAGGTGCTAAGGAACTCATAGGAGCAAGAAGATCGAACGGTGGGTGCTCCTCTAGATGTAAAAAATTTAATTTTTATAGCCTAGATGTTTTCTTTCTTTCATGAGGGAAGTGTAGGACCCATCAATCAATGGTGAAGATCCCACACAATCCCATGGTTGTGGCCTAATGGCCTACCTTATGCATGTATGATCCATGTATGAGGCCTTTCTCTATGGGGCCCATCATGGTAGTTTTATTTCATATCATATTATGTTTGGGTCATCTAGACCTTATAACCATGGTGGGGATGACATCCTCACCATGTATTTTAATTATATGCCATGCATGTGCAAGATCCATGTTGTAAATGTAAATCTAGGTATGATGTGCGGGTGTGATTGATCTTGGGAGGGCTCAATAGTGGCGGAGCCCCTTTTCCTATGGCCGGATTGTCCTTCTATCTCTATTTTCCCTCATTTTATTTCCTGATGTGTGTGGCTCATTGATGTATTTCCCTTTTTATTTAACTTATATAATAAATTTTATTTAAGTACATGTTGCTGTCCAGAATTTTCTGGACAGTTTCTGGTTGTTTTTAGACCAGATTTTGGGACTATTTGGGGGACTATTCATACCTATTAAATATACTTTTCTGAAAGATGGGGATCTCATCTTGATGTCCCCCAAATTTCAGCCCCAACCGACCTTCATTGGGGTCCCAAAGGTGTGGTCCAAGTGAGGTGGACAGTCTGGATTTTCTGCACTGTTCCAGCAACATTTCACCATGGACAGTTGGATTTTTGAAATGTATTAAAATACCTATGGGTGTTTAAAAATTATAAAAAATTTTAGGGGGGTGGCCTACTTATGTTAGGACCCACCTACAAAATTTTGGGGCCAATGGACGCCTGTACACACCATGGTGATGGCGGGACCGGCCCATTATAATATGGTGTCCAGATCAGTCTGATTTTCAGGACAGATTGATTTATGTAAATGAATTAAAATATTTACAGATGTCAAAAAATTTTAAAATTTTTTAGGATATGGTCTACTTATTTTAGAACTAAACTATCAAATTTTAGGGCCAATGGACCCCTGTACACACCGTGGTGAGGGCCAGACTGGCCCACCACGTTGGGACGTCGAGGTCTGTCCAATTTTTTTGGACAGTCTGTTTTGTTAAAATTAATTAAAATACTTAGAGATATCTAAAAATTATGAAATTTTGTGGAGATGTGGCCCACCTATGGAAGTATCACTCTATTAAATTTCAACCTCAAGTGACTTCATTTGGTTATCCAAAATAATGGGACAAGATGGTTGGACTCCCAGATTTTTTCTGCTGTGTAGTCCAGCAATATGCCTTGATAAAAAAAAATCATAATTCAAAAATATTTCTTCTGATGGTGGGCCACCTTTTTGGATTTTCTCTCATTGTATGCATGATGAGGGACCTTGGCCCTCAATTTTCAGAGTTTTAGAGGCCTTGGACCCACTCCAATGGAGTGCCCAAATTTAGGACAGTAACATGTTATAATTATGCTGGCCTTGGGCTGAAATTTTGAGGAGTGGGGCCCACCATATTATAAAGATCTTAGAGGAAATGATTTATACCTTTAGTTCCTTAAATGTTGTTCTTAATTAATGCACTTTTGAGGCCCACAACAGTTGAATTTAATTGGGTCCATGAATGTAGCTAGTTGTTGAACTATTTAAGGCCCATAGAGTGGACCCATTTGATGTGTTCCAAGGCCCATGGGATTAGGCCCATTTGATGTAATTTAAGGCTCATAGAGTGGACCCATTTGATGTGTTACAAGGTCCATGAGATTGGACCCATTTGATGTATTTTAAATCCCATGGGATTAAGCCCATTTGATATGTATAAGGCCCATGGGTCGAGAACCATTTGATGCAATTTAAGGCCCATGGGTTATGACCCATTGC
The DNA here is from genome assembly GCA_037074715.1 of Magnolia kwangsiensis. Lineage (NCBI taxonomy): Eukaryota > Viridiplantae > Streptophyta > Magnoliopsida > Magnoliales > Magnoliaceae > Magnolia > Magnolia kwangsiensis. Next base: position 80,066,641 of record CM073572.1, read on the forward strand.
AATGCACATAAGGCCCATTGGTGCGGCCCATTGATGTAACCCATTTAATGAGTAAAAGGCCCATATGACATGACCCATTTGATGTATTTAAGGCCCAATGGGGTGGACCTAAGGTCCATTGCAATGTGTGATCCCAACCTGGTTTACGTAATGTTATTCACTGCGGGCTACACCTTGGGAGCAATGTTAGTTTGACATCCACATTGCGAGTATAATGTTGGTTAAATGTCTGCATTGTGACTCTCCCTAGGGCCCATTTGTAGGCCCATAGTTGTTGTATGCAAGCCATCTAGGCCAGCTGCGTTATAAGGATAGGGCATTACTTTATAACATGCTTAGTATAACTCCATGACGCACAGCCCATTTGTATCGGTCCATTTGATCGGCCTACTCGTATCGGCGATTTGATTGATTTAGCCCATATGATTAATTAGGCCCATCTTGATATATTTGTGGCTTGTTGCTAAGGCCATATATGAGGCCCGTTGTTGAGGCCCACCTTGATGTGTATGAGGCCCGTTGTTGAGGCCCACCTTGATGTGTATGAGGCCCGTTGTTGAGGCCCACCTTGATGTGTATGAGGCCCGTTGTTGAGGCCCACCTTGATGTGTATGAGGCCTGTTGTTGAGGCCCATCTTGATGTGTATGAGGCCCGTTGTTGAGGCCCACCTTGATGTGTATGAGGCCCGTTGTTGAGGCCCACCTTGATGTGTATGAGGCCCGTTGTTGAGGCGGCCCACCTTGATGTGTATGAGGCCAGTTGTTGAGGCCCACTTTGATGTGTATGAGGCCTATTGTTGAGGCCCACCTTGATGTGTATGAGGCCCGTTGTTGAGGCCCACCTTGATGTGTATGAGGCCCATCCTATTCGATATATTTATGGGATCCATGTCATTAGGCCCATCCTGTTGTATTGGTGACCCGTCCATTGAAGCTCACCCGTGGTATATATTTGAGGCACATGTGTAGGGCCCACCTATTGTGTATTTAAAGCCCATGGGTTGTGGCCATAGTGATATATATTAGGCCTATGTGATGTAGCCCATACTGATGTGTATTAGACCCAGGTATGTGACTCACTTGCGAAGTATATTTGAGGCCCATTGTGATATATCTGAGGCCCATGGGTGTGACCCATCCAGATGTATTTGAGGCCTATGGGAAAGGCCCATTGTGATATATGTTAGGCCCATGAACAGGGCCCACCTATTTCATATATTTGGCCCTTGTGTGAGGCAATGTATCCATTATATATTTGATTCTATGTGGGCCATTCCTTGGGGGCAATGTTGGTTAAAAGTCCACATTGTCGACGCCGGTTATTGATACCGTTTATGAGTATGTGACATCATAACATCATGATACATGCCCATTCGCATCATCTACATATTTGTTATGAGATGTGATTGACCATTGCATATGTCATTGGGTAGGATGATATGAGACTCCCTGATAGGTGGAGATTATCTCACATAACCGCATGACATGCGCAGGATTGATGCATGATTGGATTGTATGACTCATGCATCTTGCATTGTGTTGTGATTACTATACGCCCTAGTGACATCAGGGCCGTAGCCTCCACAGGCATATCGTGGATGGCAAGATGGGACACCAAAAATCTGTTTGAGCATCGGGCCACCATAGATGGCCCTAGGTGAAAATTCCTAAACACTCTCTTGGTTCCAGAGGATGCTCCAACGTCTAGACCGAGTGGGTAAATGAGCGTTGAGTACCGATTACCAAATGGTTGTGCTCTCCACTGTGTCGTGGTCGGTTGGAAGGGGGTGCGACTTTACCCGCCCGAGAGAGTAGGCATGGTTAGGCTGAGCTTGACCAGCTCGAGGAATGGGTCCGCTATCGGTGAGCCTGGTAGGTATTGGCAGACTACTGACAGACGGATAATGAGGTCTTTTTCACTTATCCAGTTGTGCGCTTGATTGGGGCGGCAGGTGGTGTGAAGTGTAATAGACCCCGCTGATTTCTCCAGAGAGGAACCGTACTGATATGAGGACTGACATGATATTATGACACCCCGTCACTGTTGTGCATGTGGGCGGGCGCACGTGGGCCGACGCTGATGTGGGCGGGTGTGATGTGGGCGGGGTTGAGGCCTGGGCGAGCTACCACACTGGGCGAGCTACCAGCGGTTGGCAGGCTACTGTGCTGACAGGCTACTAAGTAGGAGTTGCATACTCATTCATTCATCCATTCACTATCCACTCGGGCTGGTGGTGCGTAACTAATTGTTATGTATCTTCGTTATGGCAAGGATTTCAGCTGGGCGCGGGACTAACCTGAGATTAGGAGTTTATTATGTTGAGTCAGACTATCCAAATTTAGGTATGAGACTGGTTTGGATAAAGGTTCCTTGTGGTGGACCCCATAGCCTGCGATACTACGTACTATCATCCCGACATCACACTCCAACATGGTCATTCCATTAACACCATATACTGCATATTCCATTACATCTTTGGCGTGTGGTATTATGGGTTGTTATGTTTCTGTATTCCCGTGACTTAGATGAGAGCGATGATATTTTTTTGCTCTTTCGAATTGTTTATTCATTATATCCTTGTCATTCGACATTTGATTATCTATGACTCATCATTTGCATAGCTTTCCTATATTGCATATTCTGATATTGATTAACTTATGGACTTGTTCATACTTTCGCTTATTTTGTTATCGTATGATTATAATCTTGTCAGTATTTCTGTTTACGCTGATAATTCCTGCTCTTATCAGTGTTTCTGCTTATTCAGTCATTATATGGTTTATGGATTAATAGCTTTCCGGTATTGTATGATTATGATATTGTATTGAATACTTGACACTTATCTCGCGCACACACTTACACCACCCTCTAAGTTTTCTATAAGCTTATGCACGATAGATGCGTGCAGGTGATGTTAGGTTGCAGTAGCATTGAGCTTGGAGCGTGCAGCCATTTTCTAGAGCTTTGATTTTAACATATATATTTTCCTTTCAGTATTGTATTCAAATGATTATATTAGGGGATATGTGATGATGATGTTGCCTTTATGATTTGGGTAAACTTGTGGTTATGCTTATTACTAGTTAAATGTATAAAAAAAATTCCTCCTTGTAGGATCCCAGGATCAGAAATTTGTCATATGAATGCTAGGAGCCGAGAATGGGGTACTACGGAGGCTGTCGGCACCGGATTCGGCGATCGAGATTCCTGTGAATCCAATTTTCGAGTTTGGGGCGTGACACTTATGCACGATAGATGCGTGCAGGTGATGTTAGGTTGCAACAATGTTGAGCTTGAAGCGTGCGGTGTTCTTCTGGAGTTTGATTTTTATTTATGTATTTCCCTTTCAGTATTGTACTCAAATGATTATATTAGTGGATATGTGATGGTGATGTTGCTTTTGTGAATTGGGTAATCTTGTGGTTATACTTATTACAAGTTAAATGTACATTGAAAAAAAATAATCCTCCTTGTAGGATCCCAGGATCGAAATCTGGCATATAAATGTTAGGAGCCAAGAATGGGGTACTACGGAGGCTGTTGGCACCGGATTCGGCGATCGGGATTCCTGTGAATCCGATTTTTGGATTTGGGGCGTGACACAACTTGTTATTAGATGAGAACCCCAACCGAGTAACTCGGTACTGACTCACTAAGATTCTATAATATTTCGTTTAGGGCCTGTTTACAATTGATACACTTGAAAGACACCTTTCTTCAATCAAGTTCAAGTCAGGAGCTCATAGACTCGCCTCATAAGTAGACTCAAATCCAGAGAAACCCTCAATCAAGGTGAGGAATATCCCACATGGCTCCCTTCATGTCATTAAATTCTAAATTGGTTAAGCCTAAAGAGTAGAGGAATTTAGGATGATGTAAATATTGATTTTCACTCCATTTAACCTCTAGTTAATGTTGATAATCATGGGTTAATGTTTGAACCATATTTCTCTAATTTAATTTAAAGGAATTTACATTATACTCTTTATGCCTCATTTATAATTGTTTGATTTCACATGCTAGTTATAACATGAGATAAGAATCTTGTTTCCAACCATCTTATATGTAGTATAATTGCCCCATTGCTTCTTATATATGATAGGTCATTTTAGTTTCAAAATTAATGTGTATCAAATTTTGGAATAATGTCAATAGTGATCTAATCCTTTTATTCCTATTTCGTTGCGATGAACATGAATTAATACTAAATTCCCATTACTCTAATTCTGTATGGTTAACCATGTGCATAGAACTTAGCCGTATATTCTTAATGGCATATTTGTGATTTACTTAAATATAGGTACACTTCTCGTAATTATGACTTGAGCTTTCAACTTACGTCTATTTTGTCTTATAAATCGTATAATGAGGAATATATGATGAATTTCTTCGTTCGTAAGAAATGTGGAATGGAACTTTACATATTTCACCTTTTTTAACTCTACTTGAGATTGACACACTGCCTTTGTGGGCCTTCACTTGAGCCTAGAGGAATTATTAGAATTTATATTGAGCTCATATATGAATGCTATATATCCTATTAAAGGACTACAAGTTTTGATCATGCTTATGAGAGTAATCTTGTTAATCCTATGGAATGTGCATGAGCATCATGGTGCATAATATCCACCCATGACATATGAGATTTTCCAAGTGCTTGATATAAGTCAAACTCTGATTGAATTCCTAAAGGCTCTAGCACTTCAGTAAAACTCACTAAGCATGTGCATTTGTTCCACTTTGAGTGCTCTTTCTTTACATGAGGCTTTTCCAGGATTAGACACTCCTTGGGCATACCCCATGTATTTTTCCAGGAGATATCCTTGGGTTAACTCACTTCCATATCTTTTTTCAGGTAGATAATCTACTGCGGGCGGTCTGCATGGTCTTTTCGGGTGACTAGTCTCCTTGGACTTACCTATGAGTATTTTTTTTTCAGGTGACTAATTCTCCTTGGGCAACCCTTTATTTTGACAGCTAGATGTGCATCCCCAGACTATGACATAAGCATACATTCATACACTCATACATTCATTTACAATTTCATGTTATCCTCTTTATTATTTGAATATGTTGGTTTAAACTGTTTTGGAATAACATGGTATGTATGAATCCTTGCAGGAAATTTTCACTGAGTTTTCACTCACCCAATCGTGTGGTTACACCAAATAGACACAGGTTTGATGATAGGTGGAGACACCTATGATAGGATCCTAGAGATGGCTGAGGTGGAGTTAGGCAAGGAGGGCCTCTATGCCATTGTAGTTGAGCCGTTGGAGCTCAACTGATAATTTAGGATTTACTTGCTTTCATATTTCAGATTTTATGTTTTTTTTGAATTATAATAAATATTTCTCCTATTGTGGGATTTCATTTTGCTCTCATTTACATGTATTAAACTCTCTTTTTGTTACTCTTAATATCTCTGACTTATGTAGTGATTACTTTACTTCATGCTTTGGAATTTTCCACTAATTGGATGTATGATGGTCCAATTTATAACGTAATACTCGGATTCTCATACTCGAGTGACTATCCTTGGGTTTTGAAAACCAGGGTGTTACACATATGGTGGGCCCATGGCTTCACACAAGGGCCTCATACATAACATAATGGGCCTCACACAAAGGGCCTAATATATATCACGATGGGACACAAATATATCACATGGGCCCCATCAAATGGGCCACAAATATATCATATTGGGCCTCATCATATGGGCCGCTAATACATCACGTTGGGCCTCATCAAATGGGCCTATATATCTCATATTGGCCTCACCAAATAGGCCACAAATACCTCACATTGGCCTCATCAAATGGGCCTTAAATACATCAAGTGGTCCGCATCACATGGGCCGCACCAATGGGCCTCATATACATCATGTGGGACGCACCAATGGGCCTCATATACATCAAGTGGACCGCATCATATGGGTCTCACTAATTGTAACGCTTGTGAAAAATCCGTACTTGGGCTCGAGTACCAACTCGACCTGAAATTGTGTAGAATTTATTCCTTTAGAAAATATGACTAAGTTAGCTAGTGCAACGTTAGAATAGCTGGGAAATGGTCCCTGATCACTTTAAATACGTTCTACAAGGCCCAAAGCGAGTGGAACCAATGGTGCTATAATGCTCTAAAGCCTCGGATCAAACTCTAAACCGGTTTATTCTCGGGACCTCCTTGAAACTTTGTATTGGATCTAGACCGCGCGTCGAAAGTCCGATACCTACCATCTTAGACCGTTATGACCACTTAGCTGGGCTTGGCAATCTTTTCGAAAATCAAGTCCAACTGACATTCAGAGGCTATTTCATTGAGCCTGGAGTGAAGAGAGTGAGAATAAGGTTAGAATTGGAATTTGAAATTCAAATCTGGCACATGAATTGACGCATCAGTATTAAGCGTTCTGACCGTCAGAATTCAGCCAAATTACACCCTTTGATCAGAAAAAATTTCTATTACTTATCACGAGACTTATAGGCCTGATCTTGATGCGGTGACCGTTAAACTGAAACTGGACCGCCACGTGCGATCTGGGAACCCTACCGGTCTGAAAACTGGATGTGTGCTAGATCCAGTATGCATGAGCTTAAGTCCGACCGCATTTGTCCAGGGAACCTTTAGAAATGCTCTTTTGGACCGAAACAGACCCGATTTGGTTAGGCACCGAGTAAACATTGTTCCCAAGCCTATTTTGGGCATGTTTTAGCTTATAAAAGGGTTGAAACCCTCACTTCTCTCACACATCCGAATTTGCTAGAAACCCTAGCTTGTGTGAGAGAAAAGGTGAGAGATTGTGAGAGAGAGTGGGAGAGTTCTTCCTGCTACTTGTGCTACGTGTTGCACATGCTTAAGCAATGCACTTCTATCGCTTTCCCGGCGATTACATCGCGATTCTAGGTAAGCAAATACCCTAAATAGTTGCTGATTTGAGGTTCCTTTATTTCCATAGTGATGTAGCTTATGGATCTTGTGTATTAGGTTTCCTATTCGCCGTAGTCGAAGCGTATACGCTCCGTTTCAATTCACGAGTCTACAAGACATAAGGTGAGGATTTTAGACGCTTTGATTGACGGTTCCCAACGCTTTCAATGTCGTTTAATAGTAGATTATTGACGGCATCGCCGTTTGACATGTACAATATGCTCTCCGTTTCCTGTTTCGTAAATTAACGAAGAATATGAGATTTATGGCATTTTAGTCATTTGTAGGAAGTACTGTTTACATTCATATTTTGCTGATGTGATTGACATGGTTTGTTGTCGCATTAGGAAGTTAGGAATACGTGCATAATTAGTTTGGCGAAGAGATTCGCCTAATTGCGCACTTCGGGTCGACATACTACATGTAGACTTAAGTGTGTAGTGTATGTGTTTGTATAAATGCTTGTATTAGTATGTATTGAATTAAATGATGTTATGAATTAGTTTGAGATGGATTTGTCAATTAATATGCTGACCTAAATGATTTCCTACACGTTGACTATATGCATGATTTCATTACGTGCATGAAATATATGTGTTTGAAGATTTACTTAAGTTGAATGTTATAACATGTGTTAACATGCTCACATGATTGTATTTCAATTCCAATATTCTTACATAATTTGCTGATGTGATTCCATAGGTGTTTGGGACTAGACTTAGTCCAGGCAGTCGGTAACCGCGCGAATTCGTGGCTGACTGGTCTTAGCCACGAACGACGCGTCGATGAACGCGAGTCGTGTTTGAAGTTGGCGGCAGTGGTTAGGCCACGCGAAGTGTTTTATGCACTTCATGTCGTTCGACTTGAGATGCGATCGCACTAGTCGAGACCGTCAAGTAACCCGACTGACCGATGTATGTTCACCTTGTATGTGTCATAACTGCTTGAACCTAGGGTACTGAACTTACCATTGTAAACCCTGTTAACCATGGTACCTTGATCCACGAAGACTCATGAGCCGAGCATGGTGGTATGGGACACCGTGGTCGAGCTGTCGGCCTACGCTGGGGCCACAAACCTCCCCGTAGTGACCAGTGAGCACCTAGACTCGTGAGCAGATTATGGTGGTATGGGACACTATATTCTAGCTGTCGGCCTACACTGATCAGGCGATGAGTCCTTTGTAGTGACCGCGAGCGTATTCTGAGTCCACGGGAGGCGACGACCCTTCCGTTGCAGTAGAGTATGGTAGGCCTGTATTGATAAGGTAATGGGGGAGCGGTGCAACGAGTGCGAGCAACAGCCCTGGCAGCCCTTGCAGTGACCTACGAAATATATATCGTATGAGATTACTAGGAGTGACGACCCTAGACAGGATCTGTGTTGGGATTGATACAAGGGAAGTACCTTAGTTTTCCAATCCTGCTGTTTGAATGGACTAATAACAACTTGGAAATCATATCACCATGCCATTGCATGTGCCTGGAAGATGTGGAGCACTTGAGGGTCGATTGCATGCCGCGGTCGTAAGATGTTGCCGTATGAGGGAGATCGTCGGTGAGGGCATACATCACGACATGTCATCTTGCATTAACAATAATATTAGGATTGTCTGATTTACTGCTTTATTATTATCGCATGATTGAATTGTGAACATGCTAATCTTTGCTCTATGATTCCACTGAGTTGATCACTCACTCCCACGTTACGGGATGGTGTTTGCAACACCCACCAGACCCTGTTGTAGATGCAAGTGAGGCTGAGATCCAGGAGGCAGAGCCAGACTTCGACGAGGACCAGGACGAGTTCTCGTACATGTAGTATCACGATGGCTTTGCGTAGGCGACCTGGATCGATGGGACTTCAATGGGACCATTTTGGACATTTACTTTTGTTCATGTATATGTATATGAGACTCAGAGATGTATTCATACTTTAGAGACAGATGAGATTTACTTATTTTTTTTCCATACAGTGATATATATATTGTTTGGTCTTCCGCTTGCTTTTATCACTGGATCTGAAGTATGAATTGCAGTTTTGGTATACTTTTACTCATGTGAATGCTTTAAATCAGACAACATTGAATCATAATCATTTTTGTTGCATAAGTGACGGTCTGGAACTCGGGAGTTGAGTTTGTACACGACCCCCGATTTTCAGGGTGTTACAAGTTGGTATCAGAGCATGAATAAGAGTATACTGGGCCTGGGTTATGGTCTCGCGACGTACGCTGTCGCTTCCTTTAACTTAGGTGGGTGCGAGAAGGGTCTAGAAACACTTCTAGGATCGCAGATTCGCCAATAGGAGAAGTCTATTCGAATCGATTGCACGATCGAGTCTGTAACGCATCTCGGGTCGCGTAAAGCAACCCGAATAGCTCCTACGTCATAAGAAGTTAGGTTGAGACGTCCTATGAACGATTTTAAAATCGTAAAAGTAAATTCTTAGGCCGTGGGATGACCACGACTCCTGTATTCAATCACCAAGGCTTAAAAACCCCGTTTCACCAAAAATTTTCAAAATTCTTCCTCTCACCACTCCAATCTTCATTTTTTCCTTATCCATTTCATGTTAGGCATCAAAACTAATGTGAAAATAATAAAAAATAATACTTTCATAAAATTTCATAGTGAATAGTAAAATTTCTTGACAAATGGCCTTAAGGCCATTCTAACTTCACTTTCTTTAGCAACTAAGGGTCTATATGGATGTACTGGATCCTTCTACCCCAAAATCATATGCTGCATCATAGGGTTTGGTATTTGAGATTGCGGAATGGTCCCGGAAAGCTCCGAACACATGTTTGGGCTTATATAGGCCAAAATACAATGAACCAGGGAGTAAACCATACATATCTGGGGTCCTTAGACCATGGGATACCAAAATCATCTGGCCCCACCGACCGGATGCATCACCGGTCGGCGATGCCATCGCCGTACAGGTGGGCCCATTTGCTGTGATTTTCGGGCGCACGCCATTAAATCCCATGTGCACCCTCCCCATATATGTCCCGTCCAACGAAAACCTCCAAAACATACCCCTCCTTCATAAAAAGCCCTCCCCATAGCCCTATTTTCATTTTCCAGCAACCATCTCCAAAATTTGGGATTCCAAATCATCCCTAGATCCCTCCTTGGCCAAAAACGACCACCATCCATCATTCCTTTGCAGTTGGCAGCCCTTCCTCTTGAAGATTTCATCATTTGGAGCTCCAAAAACCCCCAAATCTAGCTCAAATCGTGAGGTGCTCCATTCCACTTTTCCATTTCCATTTCTCCTTAAAAATACATCCTTGGGAAGCTTGAAGCATCCCTCTACGATGCCTAGATCTCCTTTTTCCAGATTGGACAGCCCTTCTCCGCATTTTCTCCATTTTCCATGGCTCTCGTGGAAGCCATTTTAGGCCTTTTATCACTCTCATCCATCATATCTTTGATGGGTAAAAGGAAAACCACAACAGACGAGGCTGGGCCAAGCCGGCCTGTTCAATCGAGAAGACCGCTGGGTGGTGCCGCAAGTTCAAGCGCCGCCGCAGGTCCAACTGCAGCTCTAGAGTGCCGTATAAAGCGGGATTTGGATCCCCATGCTCACCTTGGGCGAGTAATTCTATCAGAGATGCCTCACGACCAATACACTAATCGCAAAGTGTTATTTGAGGCGGACGTGGAAGGGCGACTGTTCGGTGAATTTTTGTTGTTTGAGCGCATTGAAGCTGCGCATTGGGATCCGATCTTTGAAGCTCGTGCTCGTGCTAATGTGATCACCGTTCGTGCCTTCTACACTAGTATCCAGAATCCTACTTTAGAGCCATTGCAGTTTAAAATCCCATTTGGTAGAGATCGAATGGCTACGATTGATGTACGACTGATTGCGCGACTTCTGAACGTGCCTCTTGGTGATGTTCATCCTAGTGAGAAGAATCTGAGGAGTAGGCGTGAACGAGACCGCCGCACTAGGTTTCTGTGCGGTAAGTTGGTTCCATGGCAGCCTAATAATAGCCTAAAGGCGACGTATATGTCTGATGATTTGTGCCTGTTGCACCATATCTGCACGTACAATATGTATCCCAGGTCGACGAATCGCATTGAATGTACACGCCTTATGGTTGATTTCCTGTATCTAGTGGCCCAGGGAGAGAACGTATGTATGGCCACTTTCATCTTATGACAGATAATCCTCATAGCCAAGTCAAGAAGAACATCCGAATCGCTTCCTTTTGGCCGACTGATTTGTAAGATTGCGCTTGAGTTTGCCGACAGACTTGAGCCGAAATTGCCAGTTTCGATTCATACCATTGATGAGTCGGCTATGGTCAAGATGAAGATTGGGTCGCAGTACCGTGAAAATCATCTTGAGGAGGACAGCGAGGATGACTTTGATGATGAGAAAGATCAAAGCGAAGAAGAACCTGGAGCAGAGGTTCAGGAAGAAGCTCAGGAAGAGGCAGAAGAGGAGGCTCAGGATACAGATGAGAACCCTCCTCCTTCTGCGCAGACTACTAGCGATGATCGCATTGCTCAGATCGAGGAGAGTCAGATCGCCTTGCGAAGGAAAGTTCAGGAACTTCGCGCTGAAGTCGAGGATGCCAAGGCCGTTACAAAGAAGAAATTCGGCAAGGTGACTCGCACCTTGAAGGCGATCCTGTGTTGCTTGCAGGATAAGGGTGCTCCTCCTCTGTCGCCCGATTCAGACTAGCGATGCGACCTTTAATGTAGTTGTTAGTAGTTAGTCATTTCCTGCTTTATGTGTGTAAGCCTGTTAGGGCTAGTGCCTTACTTGTGTTGCTGTTGTAATTTTAACTGTCTTAGTTTCCATGTATTTCTCGTCATGATGCTTGTAAGGATATATCCCTTGTATTGTGACAATTTTGATTAAATGAAATGCATGGAATGCCTTTGACTCCTTGTGTGAATGATTGCGGTGTATTTGTGCTATTAAGACTGATAAGGTTGCGCCCTATTTTGAATATAGGGAATGCCGCCTAAGGCTACGCGGAGCACGGTTCGGCTTGCATTGACTGAGCATATGGATCAGACTCCTTCGCAGTCTAACACTCATGCGGACCCTGCTTTGGGCCCGATTCCTGAGACAGTTTGTGCGTCTCAGCCTGCCGTTGGTCCTACAGTTGGACCACCGCCATTTACGCCGTCAGTCAGCTCATCGTGCATCTACTTCCACACAGCATCCGCCGCAGCCTGCTCCACCTCCTGACAGATTTGAGCAGATGTTGGCTATGATGCAGCAGCAGCAGCAGCTTCTGACTACCATCGTGGGGACATTAGCACAGGGTGGGGGTGTGGCTCCACCTGCACCACCTGCGCATCCAGTTAGGGATGCTTATATATACGCCCAGGATGAGGGCATGGCTCATCCTGCGCCGCCTGCTTACCCTGCGGTGAATGCCGCAGATACACGGGGCCTATTAGAGCGATTTCAGCGCTTACGGCCTCCCACTTTCACGGGTTCTCACAGACCCGAGGAGGCTGAGTACTGGCTCGACCGTGTGTCGAAGATTTTGTAGATGTTACATTGCACAGAGGCCGAACAGGTAGAGCTGGCTACATTCCTATTTGAGTGAGAGGCCAGCCTGTGGTGGGATAGCGTACTGCGGACCGTTGCCGCTGACTTTGTATGGACATGGGCAGCGTTTGAGTTCCGTTTCCATGAGAAGTATTATCCCCAGACTTACAGGAACGACAGGGAGAATGAGTTTCTCTGCCTCAGACAGGCAGCTATGACAGTTACAGAGTATGAGCATCGGTTCACGGAGTTGGACAGATACGTCCTGACGATTTTGGCTAATGAGCAGATGCGCATTCGGCACTTTTTGGAGGGTTTGCGACCGGATATTCGGTCGAAGATGTGCTGTTTGAGCATTCCCTCTTATGCGGAGTTGATTCACATGTCTATGCGGGCAGAGCAGGATGTGGATCGACTTACGCGATCTCACGGCCCTGTTGCTTCTAGGCCGCGACCAGACATGCAGGACAGGCCCTTCGCGGGCAAGAGGCCTCGCGTCGACCCTCCTACTCGGGCCATAGCGCCAGCACCATCGTTTCGGAGCCCCGAGTTATCGTGCACATACTGTGGGAGGTCAGGCCACTTGGCGCAGAGCTGCTTCTCTCGGATGCGGGACAGCGGGTTCTCACCACCGCAGAAGATTGACCGTGCTCGTTCACATGCGATATCAGCACCGCCTATACGGTTAGCTCCTGCGCACCCTTCTTTTAGACCTCCGGTATCATAGATCAGACAGCCTCCACGGCCCATGACACAGCGGCCGAACCGGCCACAGCAGGCTCGGGTTCATGCATTGACAGCTGAGGCAGCTGCGACACCGACTTTTCAGCATTCGGCCTTCGAGGTCACAGGCCATATTGGAGGTACTCCTATTCTTGTGATGGTGGACACTGGTTCCACGATTTCTTTGATATCGCGTGCTGTAGTCAGGCATCTTGGGTTACCGACCATTACCATGGATAGGGTACGAGTCCTTGTAGCCCACGGAGATTATTCAGATGTCACCCAGATGTGTGAGGGGTGTTTAGTTGATTTGGGAGGCCGGACGATGGCTATTGATCTTGTCGTCGACCCCTTTCTTATTTATCTCGACGTCATTCTTGGCATGGATTGGTTGACTGCAGCGAGGGCCGAGATTGACTGCGAGACTCGTATGGTGACGGTATACGAGCCTGAGGGCACGCCTTTCACGTTTTCAGTGCGGGTAAATCTCCCTTTCCGCATACTTAGTTACACCACTTTATTGCGCGACGCTGGTGCCCAGGTACTCGAGCATGTGCCAGTCGTTTCCGAGTTCGGGGATCTGTTCAGGAAGATCCCTGGTTTGCCGCCCCGACGTGAGATCGATTTCACTATCGATCTGGTTCCTGGTTCTACGCCCGTCTCATTGCCGACGTATCGCATGACACCATGTGAGATGGAGGAGTTGAGGACGCAGATTGATGGTTTGCTAGAGCTTGGCCTTATACGACCTAGTATGTCTCCTTGGGGAGCACCGGTCCTATTCGTGAGGAAGAAGGACGGTTCGATGCGATTGTGTATTGATTATCGCAGGCTGAACCAGGTCACGGTGAAGAACAAGTATCCTTTACCCAGGATCGATGACTTGTTTGATCAGTTGAGAGGAGCGCAGTACTTCTCAAAGATTGATCTTCAGTCAGGATATCATCAGTTGCATGTCAGGGATGAGGACGTATAGAAGACAGCATTCAGGACTAGTTTTGGCCACTACGAGTTCCTCGTGATGTCGTTCGGTCTCACGAACGCACCGGCCGTGTTCATGGATCTGATGAACCGGGTATTTCGGCCTTTCCTCTATTGATTCGTCGTTGTATTCATTGACGACATTTTGGTGTACTCTAGGAGTCGAGAGGAGCATGAGGAGCACTTACGTTTGGTCCTGGATACGCTCAGACAGCATCAGTTGTTCGCACAGTACAAGAAGTGCGACTTCTAGAAGCAGGAGGTGAAGTTTCTGGGACACGAGGTGTCCAAGGATGGCATGGCAGTTGACCTGTCTAAGGTAGCTGCGGTGCAGGAATGGGAGCAGCCTGGTTCTGTCACTGAGGTGAGGAGTTTCTTGGGTCTCGCTGACTACTATCGGCGCTTCATTCAGGACTTCTCGAAGATCGCAAGATCCTTATCTCAGTTGACATGGAAGGACGTGAAGTTCGCCTGAAATGACAAGGCGGAGTCAGCTTTTCAGGAGCTGAAGGACAGACTTACGTCCGCCCCTGTGCTAGTATTGCCAGAGCGAGGGGTTAAATACACTATATACACTGACGCGTCTAGCGTTGGTCTGGGTTGTGTCCTTATGCAGAGGGACAGGGTAATTTTGTATGCCTCGAGACAATTAAGGAAGCACGAGGAGAATTACCCTACACACGACCTAGAGTTGGCAGCCGTTATATTCGCACTGAGACTCTGGAGACATTACCTCTACGGAGAGGAGTTCGAGCTCTTTTGCGACCACAAGAGCCTCAAATACATATTCAAGCAGCGAGACTTGAATATGAGGTAGCGGCGATGGATGGAGACGTTGAAGGACTTCAAGTTTGAAGTCTCTTACCATCCTGGGAAGGCGAACCTTGTGGCTGATGCATTGAGCCGCAAGAAGGCGATAGAGTTTGCGGCTCCGCTGATGGTTGCCGAGTGGGATATGGTTGAGTTTTTGTGAGACTTTGAGCAGAAACTCACCGTAGAGGAGCCGTTTGAGTTCATCGCACATGTACAGGTGCGATCCCAGATCGATGACCGAGTCATCGAGGCGCAGAGGGACGATGCGCATCTGATTGAGCTTCGAGAGCAGGCCAGTGATGATGCAGACGCCGACTGGCGAGTTGGTATGGATGGGGGCTTACGTTACCGTGGCCGCCTATGCGTCCTAGATGTCCCTGACTTGAGACGAGAGATTCTCGAGGCTGCGCATTGTACTAGACTCGCGATGCATCCAGGAAGCACAAAGATGTATCGTGACGTGAAGAGGACGTATTGGTGGGAAGGTATGAAGACTCACATAGCTGAGTTCGTATCCCGTTGTCTCACTTGTCAGCAGGTGAAGGCAGAGCATCGCCGACCACCTGGACTTTTGCAGCCTATGCCGATCGCAGAGTGGAAGTGGGATTTCATTTCCATGGACTTCATTTCTGGGTTGTCGAAGACGAGGAAGGGACATGATTCCATTTGGGTGATCGTCGACCGTCTGACGAAGTCGGCGCACTTCCTACCGATCAGAGTTACGAACTCTGCAGACAAGCTGGCTAGATTGTACATCAGAGAGATTGTGCATCTGCATGGAGTTCCGCTGGAGATCGTGTCGGACAGAGACACGCGGTTCACTTCCATTTTCTGGACTCACATTCAGGAGGCTATGGGTGTGAAGTTGAAGTTCAGTACTGCCTTCCACCCATAGACAGACGGACAGACAGAGCGGGTGAACCAGATCTTAGAGGACATGTTGCGAGCTTGCGCATTAGACTTCAAGGACAGTTGGGATGATTGTCTTGCATATGCGGAGTTTACATACAATAATAGTTTTCAGGCGAGTATCGGTATGACACCTTATGAGAGGCTGTATGGGCGACCTTGTCGCGCACCGCATTCTGGATAGAGGTCGATGAGCGTAGCTTGATCGGCCCAGAGTTAGTGCAGGCGACGTCAGAGAAGATTGATATTATTCGACGTCGGCTCCTTACAGCGCAGAGCAGACAGAAGAGCTACGCCGATACGAGACGGAGGCCACTAGAGTTCACAGTTGGGGATCATGTGTTTTTGTTAGTTTCCCCTATGAAGGGAGTCCTTCGGTTCGGGAAGAAGGGGAAGTTGGCACCGCGATTCATTGGTCCATTCCAGATCCTCGATCGTGTGGGAGTTGTGGCTTACCGATTGGCTTTACCCACGCCTCTCGCGAGCGTTCACAACGTATTTCATGTTTTTATGCTGAAGAAGTACGTTGCTGATCCTTCCCATATCATCAGATGGGAGCAGGTGCAGTTAGGAGAGGATGTTACATATATCCTGCGACCGACACGTATCCTAGACAGGAAGGAGCAGATACTGCGTAGTAAGGTGATTCCCCTTGTGAAGGTATTATGGACGCATCACTCTGAGGAGGAGGCTACCTGGGAGACAGAAGCCGAGATCAGAAAGAACTACCCACAGCTTCTCGAGGAGTACGAAAAGGTACAAAATTTTGAGGATGAAATTATTTGTTAAGGGGGGTAGATTGTAACGCCCGTGAAAAATCTGTACTTGGGCTCGAGTACCAACTCGATCCGAAATTGTGTAGAATTTATTCCTTTATAAAATATGACTAAGTTAGCTAGTGCAACGTTAGAATAGCTAGGAAATGGTCCCTGATCACTTTAAATACGTTCTACAAGGCCCAAAGCGAGTGGAACCAATGGTGCTATAATGCCCTAAAGCCTCAGATCAAACTCTAAACCGGTTTATTCTCGGGACCTCCTTGAAACTTTGTATTGGATCTAGACCGTGCGTCAAAAGTCCGATACCTACCATCTTAGACCATTATGACCACTTAGCTGGGCTTGGCAATCGTTTCGAAAATCAAGTCCAACTGACATTCAGAGGCTATTTCATTGAGCCTGGAGTGAAGAGAGTGAGAATAGGGTTAGAATTGGAATTTAAAATTCAAATCTGGCACACGAATTGATGCATCAGTATTAAGCGTTCTGACCGTCAGAATTCAACCAAATTACACCCTTGGATCAGGAAAAATTTCTATTACTTATCACGAGACTTATAGGCCTGATCTTGGTGCGGTGACCGTTAAACTGAAACTGGACCACCACGTGCGATCTGGGAACCCTACCGGTCTGAAAACTGGATGTGTGCTAGATTCAATATGCATGAGCTTAAGTCCGACCGTATTTGGCTAGGGGACCTTTAGAAATGCTCTTTTGGACCGAAACGGCCCCGATTTGGTTAGGCACCAAGTAAACATTGTTTCCAAGCCTATTTTGGGCATGTTTTAGCTTATAAAAGGGGTTGAAACCCTCACTTCTCTCACACATCCGAATTTGCTAGAAACCTTAGCTTGTGTGAGAGAAAAGGTGAGAGATTGTGAGAGAGAGTGGGAGAGTTCTTCCTGCTACTTGTGCTACGTGTTGCACATGCTTAAGCAACGCACTTCTATCGCTTTCCCGGCGATTACACCGCGATTCTAGGTAAGCAAATACCCTAAATAGTTGCTGATTTGAGGTTCCTTTGTTTCCATAGCGATGTAGCTTATGGATCTTGTGTATTAGGTTTTCTATTTGCCGTAGACGAAGCGTATACGCTCCATTTCAATTCACGAGTCTACAAGACATAAGGTGAGGATTTTAGACACTTTGATTGACGGTTCCCAACGCTTTCAATGTCGTTTAATAGTAGATTATTGACGGCATCGCCGTTTGACATGTACAATATGCTCTCCGTTTCCTGTTTCGTAAATTAACGAAGAATATGAGATTTAGGGCATTTTAGTCATTTGTAGGAAGTACTGTTTACATTCATATTTTGCTGATGTGATTGACATGGTTTGTTGTCGCATTAGGAAGTTAGGAATACGTGCATAATTAGTTTGGCGAAGAGATTCGCCTAATTGCGCACTTCGGGTCGACATACTACATGTAGACTTAAGTGTGTAGTGTATGTGTTTGTATAAATGCTTGTATTAGTATGTATTGAATTAAATAATGTTATGAATTAGTTTGAGATGGATTTGTCAATTAATATGCTGACCTAAATGATTTCCTACACGTTGACTATATGCATGATTTCATTACATGCATGAAATATATGTGTTTGAAGATTTACTTAAGTTGAATGTTATAACATGTGTTAACATGCTCACATGATTGTATTTCAATTCCAATATTCTTACATAATTTGCTGATGTGATTCCATAGGTGTTTGGGACTAGACTTAGTCCAGGCAGTCGGTAACCGCGCGAATTCGTGGCTGACTGGTCTTAGCCACGAACGACGCGTCGATGAACGCGAGTCGTGTTTGAAGTTGGCGGCAGTGGTTAGGCCACGCGAAGTGTTTTATGCACTTCATGTCGTTCGACTTGAGATGCGATCGCACTAGTCGAGACCGTCAAGTAACCCGACTGACCGATGTATGTTCACCTTGTATGTGTCATAACTGCTTGAACCTAGGGTACTGAACTTACCATTGTAAACCCTGTTAACCATGGTACCTTGATCCACGAAGACTCATGAGCCGAGCATGGTGGTATGGGACACCGTGGTCGAGCTGTCGGCCTACGCTGGGGCCACAAACCTCCCCGTAGTGACCAGTGAGCACCTAGACTCGTGAGCAGATTATGGTGGTATGGGACACTATATTCTAGCTGTCGGCCTACACTGATCAGGCGATGAGTCCTTTGTAGTGACCGCGAGCGTATTCTGAGTCCACGGGAGGCGACGACCCTTCCGTTGCAGTAGAGTATGGTAGGCCTGTATTGATAAGGTAATGGGGGAGCGGTGCAACGAGTGCGAGCAACAGCCCTGGCAGCCCTTGCAGTGACCTACGAAATATATATCGTATGAGATTACTAGGAGTGACGACCCTAGACAGGATCTGTGTTGGGATTGATACAAGGGAAGTACCTTAGTTTTCCAATCCTGCTGTTTGAATGGACTAATAACAACTTGGAAATCATATCACCATGCCATTGCATGTGCCTGGAAGATGTGGAGCACTTGAGGGTCGATTGCATGCCGCGGTCGTAAGATGTTGCCGTATGAGGGAGATCGTCGGTGAGGGCATACATCACGACATGTCATCTTGCATTAACAATAATATTAGGATTGTCTGATTTACTGCTTTATTATTATCGCATGATTGAATTGTGAACATGCTAATCTTTGCTCTATGATTCCACTGAGTTGATCACTCACTCCCACGTTACGGGATGGTGTTTGCAACACCCACCAGACCCTGTTGTAGATGCAGGTGAGGCTGAGATTCAGGAGGCAGAGCCAGACTTCGACGAGGACCAGGACGAGTTCTCGTACATGCAGTATCACGATGGCTTTGCGTAGGCGACCTGGATCGATGGGACTTCAGTGGGACCATTTTGGACATTTACTTTTGTTCATGTATATGTATATGAGACTTAGAGATGTATTCATACTTTAGGGACAGATGAGATTTACATATTTTTTTTTCAATACAGTGATATATATATTGTTTAGTCTTCCGCTTGCTTTTATCACTGGATCTGAAGTATGAATTGCAGTTTTGGTATACTTTTACTCATGTGAATGCTTTAAATCAGACAACATTGAATCATAATCATTTTTGTTGCATAAGTGACGGTCTGGAAATCGGGAGTTGAGTTTATACATGACCCCCGATTTTCAGGGTGTTACACTAATGGGCCCACCGACCTAACCGGTCTATCTACACCATTCATCTATTTTAGAGCATTTCCCAAAAATGAATCATAACGCAAGATCATCTGGACCATATAATAAATAGTAGTGCAAACAATGATTTCCATCGTTTAAAATTTCGAAGGCCCACCATAACATTTATTTTCCATACAATCTGTTCATACAGTCACAAAGACCTGATTTAAGAGGAAAAATAATATCATATTGATCCAGAGCTGTTGTGACCCCAGCGGCTCAATGGTGGACGTTCAATCCTCCACTGATCTGTGGAGTGTGGTCCACCTGATAGATGAATCTGCCTTATTTTTAGTCTCAAGCCTTAAGACGAGCTCACCATCTGAATGAACAGTTTGGATGTAACACATATGTCAGCATGACCCATGAAACTTGTTGTTGCCAATATGGCAGCTGGATAGTTGGTGCGAGTTAACTGGCTCACCATCCAGATGGGCGGTCTAAAATACCAAAATGGGTGGACGGCATTGATGAAACACATATATCATGGTGGGGTCCACCGTCCTTGTTGGACGGTGCTGGACTCCACATGTGTGGGTCCCACTGTCCAGTCAAGTGGACGGTGTAGAACGACACATACATCATGGTCAGTGGGTCCCACGGATCTGTTGACGGTACAATAGCTATATAGATGATATGTGGTAGACTAGCCAATCCTACCTCTCACCGTCCAGAGA
Organism: Magnolia kwangsiensis; assembly: GCA_037074715.1. NCBI lineage: Eukaryota > Viridiplantae > Streptophyta > Magnoliopsida > Magnoliales > Magnoliaceae > Magnolia > Magnolia kwangsiensis. The sequence goes on from CM073572.1 coordinate 80,087,193, forward strand.
TTGGATGGTGAGGATACAACACATGATATCAAGGTGGGCCCCACACGCTGCCATGGTGAGGTCCACGAAATTTGCTGATGTCACACATAAGCTATATAGCTGGTGTGAAATGCACCAACCAATCCACTTCCACGGTGGTAGGGTCCCATGTGGGGCCCACCACAAGCATATATACATATATATATATATATATATATATATATATATATATATATATATATTGAATCAACACCAACGTCTAGGCCCTAGACTGCCTGGATGCAATTACATAGAGGTGGTTTTCCACCGCCGGGTAATGGATGGTGTGGATAATATCATGCTCCAAGGTGGGCCATTCAAATAGGGAGAGAGAGAGAGAGAGAGAGAGAGAGAGAGAGAGAGAGAGAGAGAGAGAGAGAGAGAGAAATGCATGCAATGGGAGGGACCCTGTCACTATGGGCCCTCCTTTCCATGCATTATAAGACATACATTAAGTGGGTCTCATTACATGTGGGCCCAATAATCAAAATCAATGGTGTAGATCCCTTTCCACCAAAATACAATGTTTAGATGACCCTTTCATACTAGAAAATTAAACATCATGATGGGGTCCATGAAGAATGGCCTCATTATGGGATGAATATATGAATATGGTGGGCCATCGGCTATACCTAGGGTCCAAAGTGAGATCTGTACCATCAGTTAGTAGGCCCCACTTGGCTCATCATCAAGAACAACATCTAAACCCATAAAGCACCCACCCTTCGATCTTCTTGGCTCTCTCTTTGATGAAAGATGATGAGGATTGAAGGGCTAGGATGAGCGATTTTGAGGTAGGAAGTGGGCCACAAACTTAGCTTATTTTCTCTCCTTAGGATTTTTCTCTCATGGTTTCTTGGGAAATGGTAGAGAATGAAGTGAAATGAGAGAGGAGTGGGGTTATGTAAGAAGGATGGGATGAGAGGAATGGGTAGTGTAAGAGACGGATGAGTGTGTGTAAAAGAGAGTTGACTTATGGGGGATGAGGTGGCATGGGGTATGTGTTTCTTGTCTTTGTTGGTAAGAAAGGGATGGGAGAGGCATGGGTTGTGTACTTGACTAGTACTTGATTTATTAATGTGATGGGTTATAAAGATTCTCTCAGAATTCACAATGTGCGGCATTTCTTTGAAATATACGCGGGCCCATAACTCCTGGCCTAGGTATTGCATCGGTGCGCAAGACGTGATGTTGGAACCACATGTGGTTGCAATGGTACAAGTTTCGAGTCAATCCGACTCAGATTTATGGGATGCAACTCAGGGTCGTGTGTAAATGTTGATTATAAGTCGCGGGTTGCTGGAACTCAACAGGGAGGATCGCGAAAGTCTAAGAATGGTACGGATTAGGATACGGGCCTTACAAGAGCCGACTCTGGTGCGTCGGTTGTAGGAATGACAACATTACAATATAGAGCATTGCATGTCATGAGATAGGTAAAAGGTATCGACCCATGACCAAGATGGATACAAAATTGAATAATCAAATAACACATCAAGGATGGAAGATAAATAGGAATACCAGACACAACAGAGTGAAGGACACGAGTCATAAAGGGAGTAAGTTCAAATTTATTCCCAAATCGTGGATACACATTGGATGTGAAAATGCGATGTAAGACTCTATATTTAGGAAGCATCTGGTTAGCACGGAAGGCATTGTCAGAACTCCATTTAACATCAAAGCAACGTAATTTACGAGTGATCGGCCGTCGCTCGATATGTGTCATTTTCTCAATGAGTGGCAATGGGAATGCCATCATCATTAACATTTACATCAAACAAACCTGAAATCAGGTGACGATCAATAGGGACTGTCCCTTCTGAAAAATTAATAGAAAATGTCAAATTTTCAAGGGACAAGTTGCCAACTGAAGCATACATGCCTTACACTATGAAGCAGTAAGCCGTTCCGCCCCGACCAAGAATATTTTTCCAACTTATAGTAGTAAGGATAGATAAAAGATGGAATGGTGCAATGTGGTCTACATTCACTGTCCTTTCAATAATAATTTTCCTAGTACAGAAATCTCTAACATGCTCCAAATCTTCTTCAGGAGATCTTAGGATTCTCACCCTAATTGGAGTCGACATGGAGGACACACTAGGGCCCTTGCGAGTAGCCTTCCTCTTAGTACGAAGCTCCATTTAGAGATTATAAAAGAGAATATTAAAAATATAGATGGGTTGAGCTTAGATCAGATTTTTGCTCAAAAACCCACTAAAGAAAGGTTGTAAATCACAAATAAACCACAAATGAAAGATTAACTAACAAAGAGGAACCCAAATCTAGAACGAAAATGGAAATAGACCACTTACAACGAATATTTGGAAATGGGTTCATCAAGGGAAGCACCGGCTAGTCGAAGAAGAATGAGAAAAATGAAATAGAAAAGTGGTTTTCCTCCTTTTAAATTTATTTATATGTTTTTCATTTAAAAATTATAAACATATAATAAATAAAAATGCATAAACAACATGATTTAATTAATTAAAAGTACACAAACCAATATCATGTTTTAATTTGGAATATCTATTCTTGTCAAGCGGTTTAGTCATAATGTCTGCAAGCTGCTTTTCAGTATGAATATATTCTAATGAAATACTCTTATCCTCAACTAATTCTCGAATATAATGATAATGAATGTCGATATGTTTCGTACAATAATGTTGAATAGAATTCTTTAAAATATTAATTACGCTTGAGTTATCACAATATAATATCATTATATCTTACGCAATCCCATAATTAACTAACATCCTCTTCATGCAGACCAGCTGGGTGCTAGCATTTCCAACTACAATATATTCAGCTTCAGTTGTTGAGAGTGATACAAAATTCTGTTTCTTGCTGAGCTAGAAAACTAAACAATTCCCTACATTAAAGCATCCACCACTGATAGATTTTCGATTGTCGATGTTTCTTGCCCAATTTGTATCGATATATCTGGCAAGTTGTATAGTTGTATCATGTAGATACAATAGACCTAAGTTATCAGCACTTGCGACATATCTGATTATCCGTTTAACAACGATTAGATGTGATTCCTTAGGATCAGATTGGTATCTAGCACATATTCCAACGCTAAAAGAAATATCAGGTCTACTAGTAGTTAAGTAAAGAAGACTACCAATCATACTTCGATATAAATGGGAGTCTATACTTTTACCTGATTCATCCTTAAAGAGTTTGAGATTTGTACTCATAGGAGTATCAAACCTTTTCCCATTCTCAAACCCAAATTTCTTTACAAGATTCAAGGTATATATGGTTTGTGAGATGAATATTCCATCTTCCTGTTGTTTTACTTATAATTCAAGAAAGTAATTCAATTCTCCAACCATACTCATTTCAAATTTGGATTTCATCAGATCTACAAACTCAATGGACAAGTTAGTGCATGTAGATCCATAAATAATATCGTCAATTTAGATATGTACTATTAATATATGTTTATTAGATTTTTTTATGAATAAGGTTTAATCAACACTTCCCATGATAAAGTTGTAACTAAGTAAGAATTTAGTCAACTTTCTGTACCATGCTCTGGGAGCTTGTTTGAAACTATAAAGTGCCTTTTTAAGATGGTACATATGATCTGAAAGTTTAGGGTCCTCAAAACACTTAGGTTGTTCAACATATACTTCTTCATATATATCATCGTTTAGAAATACAGTTTTAACATCTATTTGATATATTTTTAATTTCTTATAGGAAACAATTGAAATAAATAATCTAATGAATTTAAGGCGCACAACTGGTACAAAGGTTTCATCATAGTTAATTCCTTCTATCTAAGTGTAGCGTTGTACAACTAGTCGTGCCTTATTGCTAATGATATTTCCCATTTTATCAGATTTGTTCTTAAAAATCTATTTGGTTCCTATTATATGTTTATCACAAGGTCTAGGAACCAAATACCAAACATCATTTCTGACGAATGAATTTAACTCCTCTTGAATAACCAATATCTAACTTTCACCAGCAAGTGCTTCTTTTACATTTACTGGTTCAATTTGAGAAGTGAAGTAGACATAATTACATATATTTTCTATCTTCTCATTTGAAGGCTAGTACGAGGGTTACCTAATATCTGATCAGTTGGATGGTCTTTGAATAATCTTAATTCAATATTATCTTATTTATATGAAGAGTCAGGTTTATTTATAATGTTGACTTCATCATCATCTTGACTTGGTGTAGGTGTGATCAGGTGATCGTCAATTACTATGTTAATAGATTCCTAAATCACCTTATTCTTTTGTTAAAAACACGATATGCTCGACTATTTAGAGAATAACCCAAGAATTTTCCCTCATCACTCTTGACTTCGAACTTTTCCAAGTTTTCCCATTCACATAAAATGAAACATTTACTTTCGAAAGTCCGAAAGTATTTGATGCTTGGATTTTTATGAAACCATGACTCATAGGCTGCTTTATCTTTTGCTTTTCTAACACACACACGATTTATAATATAGCAAGCAGTATTAACAGTTTTAGCTCATAAGTTTTTCGGTAAGTTCATGTTATTTAACATTACATTAGACATTTCTTATAATAATTTATTCTTTTTTTCAACAACCCCATTTCGTTGTGGTGTTTTAGGAGCAGAGAACTCATGTGTTATACCATGGTATGTTTAATACTTCTCAAAATTGTTATTTTCGAACTCAGTACCATGATCACTTCTAATTTTGATCACATGTACTTCTTTTTCAGTCTGAATTCATTTTAGAATTTTTCTGACTTCATCGAGTCTCTGATTTCTCTCTCAAGAAGGCTACCCAAGTATATCTGGTAAAATTATCTATAATAACTAGAAAATACTTCTTTTCACCTCTACTCTCTGTTCTTGTTGGTCCCGTCAAGTCCATATGGAGTAGCTTAAGAGGTTTGGCTATGGCTAAGGAGTTCACTTTCTTGTGACTACTCCTAATTTTTTTACCAATCTGACATGCGCCATAAATTTTTTCTACCTTTTTTGAAGTTGGCTAAGCAACGAATATGATCTCTCTTGCTCAATTTATAAAGATCTCTAAAGTTAACATGTCCAAGACGTTTATGACATAGTTCTATTTCGTCTGTCTGGACCATGTAACATGAAAAGTTAGAAGAGCACGAGTCATTAATAATGTAGCAATTTTCAGAGGTCGTACGACCATTTAATATCACAGTTTCCTTCTCATTTGTAATCTCACATCCATGATTTATAAATTTTATACTATGTTTGTTATCGTAGATTTGAGATATGCATAGGAGGTTATGTTTTAGACCTTCAACATACAGTACATTCTCAAAAGGGGGAAGATTAGAGAGTTGAATAGTACCTTGGCCTATGATTCTGCAGTTGCTTCCATCTCCAAAAGCAACTAATCCATCGTCTACTTCTTTAAATTTGGTGAATATCGCTTTGTCGTTTGTCATATGTCTTGAACATCCACTATCCACGTACCATTTTGAATGGCTAGTGGCTTTGAAGGCTGTGTGGGCAACATGACATGTAACCTATGGAACCCATTTCATTATGGTTCTAGGTTTAGAAGTTCCATTGGATTTTCTCTGTTTTTGGGAGTTGAAATTTCTCCACATTCTATTAAATTTGATTTCGTCTGAGTTGGATTTTAGAAGCTCTTTAAGCAAGTCCACGATTTTTTTCGCTAAAGGTGATTTATTATATTTTTTATTTCTATAGTTGATGACATTTGAGTTATTTTTAGGTACTTGAAGAGGTTTTAAAATTTTAAAATTATTTTGACCAAAATTTCTCGAATTCTTATCTTTACAGTTTGAGGATTCTCCTTTTACAAATATAGGAGATGAATTCTTATTTTTCTGAGAATCATTTTTTATATAGCCCAGACCTGATTTATCACCACATTTTCTGGATGAGGTTAACAATTTTTCCACTTTTGGGTCTCCGTGGGCATATCTCCAAGTATTCTCAAAACTCAAAAGGGAGGAAACTTTGAGTTTTAGTTTCTCATTTTTAGTTTTGAGTTTTTCTAACTCTAAGGTTTTGAAATTTAAGTCTAGTTTTGGTGTCACGCCCCAAACTCAAAAATCGGGCTCACAAAATTCCTGATCACCGAATCCGGAACTGACAGCTTCCGTAATATCTCATTCTCAGTTCCCAACACCCATATGATAGATTCCGATCTTGGGATCCTACAAGGAGGATTTTTTAGTATGATTTCTTTAAACGATTGATCTGTTTCGGGGGTTACATATTTTGTACATGGTATCAACGCATATCGAAGAGACGAACCTGTTCGACATGTCACACATGATATGGTGCACCAGCTCAACAGTAATGAAGGAAACAATAACAAGCTCCAATAGCTCTTGTATGCATCCTGAAAAGTTTAAGTCATACGTATGATCAAACCACAGCTCATGAGTCAACTACATGCTGGGAGTAAAACACGTCTTATCAGGGCACTACCATAAAGACATCCAAAACAACCATAGGCATGTTATCAATCAATCATGTTATCATAGGTGAGTAGGTTATCGATCAAGCATGTCGTATAACGATACAAATTATCATGAACATGACATCAATAATAGGCATGTCACTCAACAAGCGACCATGAATCATTAAAATAGCCAATCATCATGAATAAGATAATCAAATTTCATTTTCTACTATATGACATACAATGGAAAGGTAATGGCAATGCTGACGTTTAATCGTTTGGGTATAAGCACATAATAAACCAAATGTCATATGCTGAGGATGCAATGTAATACGCTGAGGACGTCCGTCTATGTGTGTGCACCCATATGTGACCATAGTGACGGGGAGTCACAATATGTCATATGTAGAGGATGTAATGTAGTATGCAATGTAAAATAAAAATGACAAGGCTGGAGTGTGTAGTCGGGATGATAGTACGTGGTATCGCAAGCTATGAGGTTCATCATAAGGGACTTATCCAAATCAGTTCCATACCTAAATTTGGATAGCTAGACTCAATGTGGTAAACTCCTGATCTCAGGTTGGTCGCGCACCCCAATCGAAATCATGGCCATTGCTAAGGTATACATAATGATTTGGTTGCACACCACCAGCCCGAGTGGATAGTGAATGAATGAATGAATGAGTCAAATGCTGAGTACGCAAATCCTACTCAGTAAGTCCACATATCAGTATTGTAAAACTTTAAGATCATCATCGGGGTTTAACAAAATGTTGTCAGCCATACCAAGGTTATGTAATGTAAGGCCTACGTGGACAATGTCATATGCAAGGTGTAATCACAAGTCATGTCAATCCTCATCTGAATTCACATATCAGTACAGTTCCCCTTTAGACAATTACCGGGGTCTAATACAATATACACCACAATGCCTCCCTATACTGGATGCACAACTATGCAAGCGAAAGAGACTTCACTATTTACCTGGTCAATAGTCAGCCAATATCTATCTGGCACGTCGATAACAGACCCATTTATGAGTTGGTCATGCTCAGCCTAGCAATTGCATCCTACCCTCAGGCGGGTAAGGCCACACCCCCTTCCAACCGACCATGATATAGTGAGAGACGTGGCCTCCTGGTATTTGGCTCTCGTACTCTCATGTATCTACTCAGTCTCGACGTTGGAGTATCTTTTGGTACCGTCAGGTTTAGGGACTTTCACCTAGGGACATCCTTCGCAAGCCATGCAAAGAGAAGATTTCTAGTGTGCAAACTTTCCATCCACGACATACCTGTAGAGGCTATGACCTTGATGTCGCTAGGATGTGCATCAATCAAAATACACAATGTAAGATGCATGAGTCACATAGTCCAATCATGCATCAATCCTACGCATACCGTGTGTTCATGTGGGACGACTTCGCCTATCAGGGAGTCCCATAAGCAACCTGCCCAATGACATATGCAATGGTTAACCATATCTCATAATAAACATGCAAATGATGTGTATGGGCATGAATCATGGTGTATGCCTTGCATGATTATTAATCATAACAATGATCGGCATCACACAATTAGAATGGGCCTTACGCATCGCAATGGGCCTCATCCAGTCATAATGGGTGTCATACAATCACAACGGGTCTCGTACAATGGGCCTCATACAATCACAACGGGTCTTATACAATGGGCCTCATACCATTATAATGGGCCTTATACAATCACAATGGGCCTTATACAATCACAATGGGCCTCGAACAATAGGCCTTATATAATATTAATGGGCTTCATACCATCACAATGGGCCTCATCCAATCATAATGTGCCTCATACAATCACAATGTGCCTCATACAATCATAATAGGCCTCATACAATCACAATGGGCCTACATATCACAATGGTCCTACATATCATAATGCGTCTACTTATCACAACGGTCCTACATATCACAATGGGCCTACATATCATAACGGGCCTGCATATCATGGCCACAAGATGGGTTCCAAGGTTTGAGTAGTTGTAAGTGCTATGTTTTCTAGTTCCTATGATTGTCAAATTTTGTAGTGCCAAAACTTCTTATAATCTGTGTCATGTGTAGTGCATCTACATATTTAAGACTATGCATCTCATGTACAAGAACAAAGGTCTTTACCTTAAGAACTTTAAATGCATGATCAAGAGATATACAAGCTCAAGTATAACACCATGTGATAGTTCACTCCTTCAAGTTTCAAAGTTCAAGGTTTCAAAGCTTCATCTAAAGGCAAGATAATAGTCTTTACTTTGGTACTCAAAGCTCAAGGCAAAGTACAACTCAAGTACATCAAGCTCAAGCTTCAATCTATTACAAATTCAAGCCTAAAAAAGTCTTAAGTTCAAGCTTCATCATATGTCATGATCTCAAGGTTCATGAACTTCAAAAAACAACTATCGACTAAAGCAAAAGAAGATTCAATGTTCATATATTGCTTATAATATATGAATGACCATAGGTTGACTATAGGATAAGTCATTTTGAATACATAATTTAATTGGGTCACTTTATAAGTGCGTAGACTGTTTTTCGACTAGTCTTAAACTTAGTTCGACTAGTCCTAATACTGGGTCGACCAGTCCAAGAAATCCTCGACCAGTCTTACGTTTGTTACTATTTTTTGAGATTTTTTGTGATTGCCTCGACCAGTCATGGAGACTGCTCGACTAGTCAAGTGAACAGTGCTCGACCAGTCCTGCAGGCTCGACTCAAAGTTCAGCAACTAAATTGATTCTTACAAGATCAGTCGTGGACAGGACTCGACCGATCATGGAGGCCATTCAACCAGTCAAGCAGGTCCTTTGACTAGTTATGGAACGATCTGATCTTGTCATGCCTAAATTTTTAAAAGTTTGTTGGTCCTTCGACCAGCCATCCGACCTCTGGACCAGTCGAAGGTGCGATTTCTGCACTTTTAAATAGAGCATGATTTTCAGAGTTTGATATCTAATTCAAGAAAAATCAAGACACCACTCTAAGAGATAAGTTAGTGATATTTTTAAGCTATTTAGTGCTCATTTTATATTCTCTTTAATTAGCTTTTAACATTTGATTTTGAGTTTCCACATTCCAATCTTATTTGAAAGAGGGATTGAAGTTTTCCCATTTATTGGAATCAAAATAAAATCAAGCTAGTCCAAGGTGATTTAATCTAAAATCAATTTAGTACTTAAAACCATTTCATAAGTGAGTGTGAACATTGAACATCTACGTTGAACTTTTATTCTGAATTGGTTCTTTCGGGCTGCATCAAAAGGAGAATATCTAAATAAGTATTTTACAAATATCTAAATTCATTCTTTTGGTTTCTTTGAGATTGTGCCAGTAAAATCTAATTATTTCGGTTTGTCTGAGGTGATCCAGAAAACTTAGAGTGTGGAGTTTTTAAATTGTGTAAGCTCACTTGAAAGACACAATTGTGAAGGTTTTAGGTGAACCTTGAAAAACCTGTTTCTTAGTGAATACTAATATCCACTGTGTGAGGATATTAGGAGTACACACAGTTGTGTGGCTATTTTTCTAATGAGTTGATGTACACACAAGTGAACAACTATAATTTCTGGTCTTGTGGTGACTGATTTTTTATTTCATTGTGTGGATATTGTAATTTCCCTTTATGCATTTGTGGAGAATGTTGTAATCTTTTTATATATGTGTAGGAATGTTGTAATAACTTAATTATTTCCTTTGTTATTTATTTATTTATTCCTCTATATCAATTTGAGTTTTTGATACACAGACCATTCTAAGAATTAGGTTGATCTACCATAAGCTATTAGTTTTTAGTGTAAAGTTGTCCTTAGAACAACATATGTATCAACCTCTCAATACTTGTACACTTGAGGTTGTTTTACATTTTTGCATTATGAGATTGTTTAATTGATATCTTTATTTATATTTATTTAAATTTTACATTTAATTTTTAATTTAGCATAGTCCTATTCACCCCCCCCCCCCCCCCCCCCCCCCCCCCCCCCCCCCCCCTCTAGGACTCTTAGCTCGGCTTTTTCAGTAATACTACAGGGTATGGTGGAAAGCATTATTCTCAGTAAGGGCTTAATAAGGGGAAAATAGAAATGAGCTTAACAATGGGCTTTAGAGAGTTTACAACATGGACATTCAACCATCATTGCTCCTAAAGTGCGGCCCGCCTTAAATTCTAACTTACAATGGGGAATGGGTTTAGCAATGGGCCCTAGGGGGTTTAAAATGTGGACATTTAACCACCATTGTCTCCTAAAATGCGGCCCACTATAAAGACTATGTCACAATGGGGCCCATGGCCCTTAATCTAGATAGAAAAAAGGATAGGCATCATAAACATTATCATATACATCATGGTGGGATCAACATCATAATTGGGCTTTGCACAATTGTCTCATATATCACAATGGGCCTCATCACATGGGCCTCAAATACATCACAATAGGTCTCATCACATCACAATGGGCCTCATCTGTAATGCCTTGGTTTCTAAAGCCCGAGTATGAGGCTCGCTTTAGAAACCCAGAAGATTATGAATCGGAGAACTAGTGGAAGTATAATTTTAGAGTGCGATAGTAAAATTTAGCATGACTAATCATATAAGCCCAAATATTTGACCCGCTCAGCTGGGGGTCTTAGTTACAAAATTTATAAGTTCCAAAACACTAAACCACTGAAATTTAAAATGCTGATTTACTGATTCAGCCCGAAATACACTGCCGTTTCTTGCTATGGCTCGTCATCATAGTACCCTTGGGCTTAGTGGTTGCGCCATTAAGGTCAGCACTGTCATTCTCTACATCCATCCCTGCATACTCCGTACTATTAGATAATTGATGAATGAGTGGCTAGCTCAGTGTGAATTCCCCTTAAGATTACCCACCGCTACTTTAGTAGACAGTTTAAAGGAAACAAGAAAATAATCCAAAACAGGCAAGATGCAGTCTTATTAAATGCATGAATCTATGAATGCACATCGACCTGGGGATGCTCATCCAGTCGAACTTGGGCAAGTCACCCATGCAATCGTTGACTTGGGAATGATCATCCAATCGAAACAATAGATTAATAGTCGATAGTCTGGGAGCTAGCAAAACGATACCCGATGATCCTAAGGGCATGTGCTACAACAACCAGAATTAGTCACTCGTCATCACTGATATGCTATGGATGCATGATTAGCCATCCCATTATTATTCCAGTTACAATCAGCCAGTTTGAGTAACTCAATGGTCACTACGGGGGGGGGGGGGGGGGGGGGGGGGCTCATCACCCAGTATAAGCCAACAGTTCGAGCATGGCGTCCCATGACCACCATTCTTGGCCCATGAGGTCCTCCACCTTAGGATATTTAAATAAAACCCCTTGATCAAAGTGACACTAGGTCAAGGGTCCTCTTCTTCCACACCATCCGTTTAGTTATATCCCAACTGAGGCTCACATACATTAGTGGAATACTCCACATGTAACGTTGTGAATTAAATGATAAGATGACTTGCAACAATCATGTAGCGACATTTAAGTGATGATACTGAAATATTTAAGAAGGCATTCACAAGTCTGAAATACTAGCTAACAATACAATATTAAGACATATGAATAGTAATCATTTTGTAAGAATTAACTAGCATATGGGCCTATCATATAGTATGAGCATAGTACATTGAATCATAAAGTTGAGACAGGATAGTTAACAGAAATTAGAGGTTTACAATGAATACTTAACTAATAGTAGCATTTTGGTGTATACTATGTTTGGCTAACTCAGGGATGGAAAGACCAAGGGGAAAATTCATCACCTGGGGGTTTATAACTCCTCCCTTGATTTGGATTTTTGTGGTTGTCCAATGGTTCGAAGTTGTATGATTGGTCACCTAGGATTACTTCCAAGCATTTGTGTTAATTAACGTTTGCAGGGCTTTATCTAACCCATGTTATAAAATAAATTGGGCCCGATTTTGGAGTGATCAAGCCAACTAGAAGTCATTCCCAATAAATGCTCTAGATTTCTGAGCCTGGACTCATCCTGTAACGCCCTAAAAATCAGGAGTCGAGCAAAAACTCAGCTTCCGAGTTCCAACGCATCACTTATGCAACATAAATAATGATGATTTAATGTTGTTCATATTAGTGCAGTAAACATGAGTGGGATTAGACCAAAACAACATATCATACTCCAGAGACAGCTAAATTTTACAAGCGGAAGACTGTGATAAATATATAAAATGTATAATTTGTTGTAAGTCTCTAGAGTGTGAAGATGATACCAGGTTAACTATATACATGTATATTCCAAAAATGAACAAAAAGAATATACATGGATATTTTAAAAGTGCAAGATAATAAGTGTAATGACATCTAATCAGTAACCCTGTAACCCCGTCGATCAGAACCTGCATATATGAGAAATCCTCCTCATCATCATAGAGTCCGGCTCTACTTCGCAAGCATCACCATCATCTAAAACTAAAACAGGGACTGGTTGGTGTTTCAAACACCGTCCCATAATGTGGGAGTGAGCGATCAACTCAGTGGTAATATACAATAATTGTTAACATGTTATTCAGTTAAGCAGTAATGATAACGCAATACAACAATCAGGTCTTAAGTACTCTTATTAATGCACGAATGACATGAATGTAATGATGCATGCCCTCGCCTACGCTCCCTTAACGACTTCATCTTACGATCGCGCATGCAACACTCCCTCAGTACTTGACCTGCAACGCCAAACGCACACGTAATGCGGTGCATGCAACATGATTAGCCAGGTTCTTACTTAGGTTTATTCATACAACAGGATTAGAAAGCTAAGGTACCTTCCTTATATCAATACCCAAAAAATGATCCATTCTAGGGTTGTCAGTCCTAGACAATTTTATACAATATTATAGTTCTTGATCGCTGTAAAGGGGCTCGTCACCAATCAATACAGGTCTAGTTATATCCTAGATACTACAATAATGCTCGTCGCCCAAATGCAGTGTCAGGATATACTCGAGGTCACTACAGAGGGCTCTTCACCAATCAGTGTAGGCTGACAGCACGAATATAGTGTCCCATACCACCATAATCGGCTCACGAGTGTAAGATGCTCACTGGTCACTACGGGGAGGCTCGTCGCCCCAGCATAGGCCGACAGCTCGACCACGGTGTTCCATACCACCATGTCCGGCTCATAAGTCTTAGCGGACGAGATACCAAGGTTAACGGGATTTCACTAGTAAGTTTGGTACCCTAGATTCAAACAGTAGCGACCAAACATGGTGAACATACATCGGTCAATCAGGTTAGTTGATAAGCTCTACTAGACCAAGCACATGTTGAGTTGATCGACATAGAATGCATAAGTACTCCGTATGGCCTAACGACTGTCGAACATCCCAAGTACGACTCGGATTCACCAAACACATCCTGTGTGGCGTAAATAACCTCAACCACCATTTTAAGGGTTGTTACTGATTACCTGGACTATGTCATAGTCCCATACACATTCAATTACAACATGATGTCCTATGAGATAGTCAAAGTAGTAATGGATCAATATTACAACTCATACAATCATATGAACATGTTCTGAAGTGCATTGTAAACATGAATTCACACACATTCAATTCATAATCAAGCAGACATCAGAATAAGTCATATATGGAGGAAATCATGCACATCATTGATGTAGTTGAGAATCATATCTCAACCCGCATACAGGTACATCTTACTAACTACTAACTCGTTCAGACACTTTTACAAACACTTAGTCTACACATTACATTATACATATTATGTATTAATTAGCATACGTATTAGGGAAAATCCTTTCGTCAAAGGGTTGTCACCCATACAACAATCATATATCTATGACAGTTTGTCATGGCAAACATGAATACAAAGTCTACACTTATTCAGTCATTTTCACAAACACTTAGGCTACACATACTAACTAATATCGTATGTTGGTATATCATGTATTTGGGCTAAACCTTTAGCCTAGGAGTTGTTACACATACATCTAGCATACATAGATGACAGTTAATCATGGAAAACTCAAATTCATATTCTATACGTATACGGGCTATTCTACAAATACATGGAATACAATATATTCCACATAATTCACGTATAACTGAAAGGCGAAACGGACATTGTATTTTGCATGTGAAATAGCATCCACGTCAGTAATAAATCATTATCTAACATTGAAAGTCTTGAAAACCATAACCTAAACGTATATAGTCCACACCTTAAACTAATAAATATGAAACAAATATGATTCAGACGGTAAGTATTCGTCAATGGCGGATAGGAAACCTAAGGCATGAAATAGGTTAGCTACGACATCACTTCAACTATTTTAAGCTTCAAAATAGGTTAGGGTTTGATTAACTTACCCAAGAATGGAATCAAAATCACCAAAATAATGATATGGATAGGTGGATTAGGCACGTAATAAAGCTGGGAAGAATCCCAAGAAGAATCACCAACTTCTCTCTCTTTCTCTCTCTTTTTTCTCTCTTAACTTATCTAGGGTTGAAAATTCGTATGGGATATGTGAGAGAGGGTTTAAGGTCTTTATATAGGCCCAAAACTAACAGAAATAGCCCTAGGGCCAAGGTACACTTAGGTTATAACCAAATCGGGCTCTTCTGATCCAACGGAACATTTCTAGAGGTCCTCTTATCAAATGCGGTTGAACTTAAGCTCACTAGTATGGGATCTTAAGCAAGTTAAGTTTTCAGTCCGATCGGGTTTCCAGATTGACCGTGGCGGACCAGTTTCAGTTCAACGGTCACCGAAACTCGATCAGGGCCACAAGTGCTTTGATATGTATTGGCCACCTTCCCTAATCTGAGGGCGAATTTGGGTAAAAAACCAATGGTCAGAACGCTTATAAATGGCACGCAAGCGACACGACTCAGATTACTTAAATTTATATTTAATTTCTAAAAAGTATTCATTTTCTCACTCTTCACTCTGGACTCAAGG
This sequence comes from Magnolia kwangsiensis, assembly GCA_037074715.1. Taxonomy (NCBI): domain Eukaryota; kingdom Viridiplantae; phylum Streptophyta; class Magnoliopsida; order Magnoliales; family Magnoliaceae; genus Magnolia; species Magnolia kwangsiensis. Next base: position 80,102,636 of record CM073572.1, read on the forward strand.
AAATGGTCTCAGGACATTATCTGGTCTTATTTTTTGAGGTGATTGTTAAGTCCAATTAGGCGGTCATAATTGTCTAAGTTTATCGCTATCGGACTTTTAACGTGCGGTCTAGGTCCGATACGAAGTTTCAGAATGCTCCCGAGAGCAACTGGATTTAGAGATTGATCTTAGATTTAAGGGTAACGTAGCATTAACAATTCTATAGGTTTTGGGTCTTAAAGATCGTATTTAAAGTGGTTGGTGCTAATTTCACAAGTAATCTAATTTAGAACTAGTTAAGTCACATTAAATTTCTAAAGAATTTAATTCTAAATGATTTATTTGGCTTTGGAATTGAGTTATGAGAAGTTACCAAAGTGTTATGGTTGACCCATTGCCTAAGGACATCTAACTCTAGGTTAACAAAAATCTGGGGTGTTACACATCCATAACCCAAGCCGAACTGGGCCTGCCTTGACTTATTTTTGGCCCAAGCCTGGCTGCCTAGTCGCAGTCCGAACTGGGCCTGTTCATGGCCTAGCGTGGCTGACTCTTGATGGCCCAAAAACTTGGTAGTATTAAGCCATGTTCGGCTCACTTGGCCATCCAAATCCTTGGCCCAAAATGGTCTGCGCTGGACCTTGCCTGCCCAACTTGGCAGCCCATAAGTGGCATGCGTGCGGCCCACCACTTAATGTTCGGCCCACCACAATGCAGCATGACGTGGTGGGCTGATTATCTGGCCCATCGGCTTCGCTGGGCATGATCCACAGAGCTTTGGAGTGAGGCCCATCCATTTTGAATGGGATGCGGCCCACCTATCGCTAGCGTGGCCCACGGCATTCCATGGTGAGGCCTGATGGATCTTATGGTGGGGTCCACCTGTTTGAACGTGGTGCAGTGCGGCCCACTCATTTGGAATGTGGTGCGGCCCACCTACCTTTTTGTAGGGTGCGGCCCACCTGCCTTTTTACAGGGGGCGGCCCACCCATTTGGGATGTGATGTGTCCCACCTGCCTTTTTGCAAGGTGCGGCCCACCAGCTTTTGAAGTGTGGTGCGGCCCACAGTCTGAGATGGTGTGGCCCACAGAGACTTGAATCTCTAGTGCGGCCCACCCATATGGATTTGCAACCTAATTGGACCGTGAAACCATGGAATTCATTGAATCTGCATTGCTGACTGAGACGGATCCATCATTTAAGGGAGGAAGAACGGGAAGTTGTGGTTTTGGCAAACAGAGGGTTTAAACTTTTATTTAGTGTAGCCCACCTTGAGCTGTTTTGGAGGCTAACAGAAGGTCAACAACTCAACCTTGTTCCTAGATTTTAGCACAGCTCTTTCACTAGCTGTTTCAGAATCGAACTAGAACCTGATGAAGGCCGAAATTCGACCCAATCTGGAGCCCTTTTTGGTTCATTACAGAGACTAGGTAATGGTTGGATCTCTATTGGTTTTAGGGCCCTTTTTAAGGACCTTTTTAAGTCCATTGCAGGGTCGGCTGCAGTCCAGATAACAGACCGATGGAAGCCTATTTTCTTCCCTGTTTTCAGGTTGTTCAACGGCCCAGCAAGAATCATGGTTTCAGTCCCAGTCTTAGCCCCGATTTCTGCTATTCTTACGTTGTAGATTCTAGTTATTTTTAAGCCTAAATGCGTAGTTGAGTCTAGATTTTTTAGAGGAGGAGAGAGAAGGAGTTACCTGCTCTGATAGCCCTGCTTGGATTGCACTCACCTACGGTTCTTCCCTCCTCTCTCTCTCTCTCTCTCTCTCTCTCTCTCTCTCTCTCTCTCTCTCTCTCTCTCTCTCTCTCTGGCTGGCGGGTGCACGTCGAGAATCGTCCGGGTAAACCGATGGTGTCTTGCCCATCACGCCTGCAAGCCGTTCATCTAGCCGTGCATGACAAAACGGACGGCTCAAAGTTACTTCCTTCGTCCCTTTACAGTGGTCTTCATCCCAATACGGTTTCGTTGGGATGGACCCCACTAACAAAACGGACGGTCTGGATTACCGGGAAAGTGGCCGGGGTGGCTCAGTTTCAGACCTTTGAAATGGCAGTAGTTATTTTCTTTCTTTTGCATTTATGCTCGGCCAAAGCCATTTCACTGAGCAAGCTTGGCCTCGTGCACCTCATGCACGGTGATACACGTTGCACATGTATAGTGTGTGGGGTCCACTGTGATGTTTGTGATAAATCTACACCATCCATTTGTTTAGGGGTCACTATATAGGGGCCCAGGTCTAGTTTGGGGCACACGTGAGGCCTAGGTGGGCCATAATTATCATGCCCCAAACTTAAAAACTGAGCTTACAAAATTTCCGATTGTTGGATCCGATGTTGACAGCCTCCGTAGTACCCCATTTTTAGCTCCTACCGTCCATACGCTAAATTCCGATCTTGGAATCTTATAAGAAAAATTTTTCAATGTATAATTAACTCGTAATAAGCATAACCACAAGTTTACCCAAATCACAAATGCAACATCATCATCACATATCCACTAATATAAACATTTAAATACAGTACTAAAAGGGAAATACATATGACAAAATCAAAGCTCCAGAAGATCGCTGCATGTTTTATGCTCAACTCTGTTGCAACTTAACGCCACCTGCACGCATCTATCATGCATAAGATTATAGAAAACTTAGAGGGTGGTGTAGGTGTGTACACAAGATAAGTGCCAAGTAAGTAATGTCAGAGTAATCAGAGCAAGCAAAAATACTAACAAGCCCATAAATCATACAATATCAGAAATACTAGCAAGATCATAAATCATACAATATCATAATAATGCGAAAACATGCTGATAGGCCCATAAATACCATCAGCCTTATCTAGGCTATGCGATGCAAAAATATAATAAAAACAATATCATATATTGATGAAGAAATGTAGATCAGCTAATGCGAAGACAGTAAGCCAAATATCAGATGCTGATGATGCAATGCAATATGTAAATTCTGATGAGTCCACGAATACTGTCAGCCATATCCTGGCCATATAAATGTAGAAACATGGCAACCAAAAATGGTAAATGTCGTGGATGTAATGCAATATGTAATGCGAATGAAATGACCAAGCTGGAGTGAAGTTGGGATGATAGTACTAGTATCGCAGGCTATGGGGTCCATCACAAGGGACTTCTATCCAAACTAGTCCCATACCTAAATTTAGAGAGCCAGACTCAATGTATTAGACTCCTAATCTCAGGTTAGTGTCACACACCAACCGAAATCTTGGCCATTGCAAAGGTACACATAACAATTAGTTACGCACCACCAGCTCGAGTGGATAACGAATGAATGAATGAATGAATATAATGTTGACTATGCCACTCATGCTCCATAAATCAGTACTGTACATCTTTGGGATCATCACCGGAGTCTAGTACACTCTATGCCTACTGCCGCCCCATCAAGTGCACAACTTCGTAAGTAGAAGAAACCTCACTATCCACTTGCCAATATTGAGCCCGACTCATTGATAGCGGACCCATTCCTCAAGCTGTTCAGACTCAGCCTAGCATTGTATACTCCCTCGAGTGGGTAAGGCCACACCCCTTCCCAACTAACCATGACATAGTGAAAGATGCGACCTACTGATATATAGCCCTCATGCACTCATATATATCCACTCAGTCTCGACGTTGGAGCATCCTCTGGTACCAAGAGGGTTTAGAAAGTTTCACTTAGGGCTATTTATGACAGCCTGATACTAATAACATATTTCTAGTGTCCCATCTGGCCATCCATGATATGCCTGTGGAGGCTATGACCCCTGATGTCGCTGGAGCGTATAGTAATCACAACATAAAATGCAAGATACATGAGTCAAACAATCTATACATGCATCAATCCTGCGCATACCATGCACTCATGCGAGATAACCCCCGCCTATCAGGGAGTCTTATAACAAACTGTCTAATGAAATATGTAATGGTCAACCACATCGCATAACAAACATGCAGATGATGTGTATGGGCATGTATCATGATGCTATGCTGTCACATACTTATAATCGGTATTAATAATCGGCACAGATAATCGGCATCAATAATCATCCTATACAATTTTTCTCGATAATCGGAATCAACCTCGACAATCGGAATCAGCCTCAACAATCGGAATCAGCCTCGACAATCAAAATTAGCCTCGACAATCGGAATCAGCCTCAACAATCGGAATGATCCTCGACAATCAGAATCAGTGAGAATGAGCCTAATAATGCTTAAGGGAAGTTCACAATTTGGACATTCAACCATCATTGTCCATCAATGTGGACATTTAACCGACATTGCTCCCAAGGAGTGGTCCACATAGGGCCAAACATATTGTGGGCCCATGGCCTCACACAAGGGCGTAATATATATCACCATGGGCCTCACTCAAGGGCTTAATACACATCATAATGGGCCTCATACTTAGGCCTCAAATACATCACAATGGGCTACGTCCCATGGACCTTAACGTATGGGCCTCAAACATGAGCCATAAATACAACTCATCGGCCTTTGCCCATTGGCCTCGAATACATCACAATGGGCCTCACCGATGGGCCTCAAGTACATCATAATGGGCCTCGCCCATGTGCCTCGAGTACATCAAAATGGGCCACAACCCAATGGCTTTAAATACACAATAGGTGAGCCCTACACATGGGCCTTATACACATCAAGTGGGCTACATCAATTGGTCGCACTAATGGGCCTCATACACATCAAGTGGGCTACATCAACGGGTTGCACTAATGGCCCTCATACACATCAAGTGGGTTACATTAATGGGCCACACTAATGGCCCTCATACACATCAAGTGGGCTACTTCAATGGGCCGCCCTAATGGGCCTCATACACATTAAGTGGGCTACATCAATGGGCCACACTAATGGGCCTCAACACATCAAGTGGGCTACTCCAATGGGTCGAAATAATGGGCCTCATACACATCAAGTGGGCTACTTCAATGGGCCGCACTAATGGGCCTCATACAAATCAAGTGGGCTACATCAATGGGCCGCACTAATGGGCCTCAACACATCAAGTGGGCTACTTCAATGGGCTGAAATAATGGGCCTCATACACATCAAATGGGCTGCATCAATGGGCCACACTAATGGGCCTCATACACATCAAGTGGGTTACTTTAATGGGCCACACTAATGGGCCTCATACACATCAAGTGGGTTACATCAATGGGCCGCACTAATGGGCCTCATACACATCAATGGGCCACATTAATGGGCCTTATACAAATCAAGTGGGCTACTTCAATGGGCCGCATTAATGGGCCTCATACACATCAAGTGGGTTACTTCAATGGGCCACACTAATGGGCCTCATACACATCAAGTAGGCCGCATCTACGAGCCGCATCACATGTAAAAAATAAATCATATTGAAAGATCATTTCGACCGCACTCCAAATAGCAATGGAGATGATGATTGGAAGATCGTCTGAACCATACCACAAATAGTAGTGGTGATAATGATCTCCACCATTAAAATCCTATATGGCCCACAAAAGAAAACCGTGTGTGTAGCCACACCCATTGTTCAACATTTATAGGACTCACTCTGATGCATTTTTTAGATCCAACTATTCATAAGTTAACAAAGAGATAGATGAAGTGAAAATAAAATATCAGCTTATTTGGAAACTACTGTGCCCTTAGGAGTTTGAACAGTGGATGTCACTGTGCCTCACTATTATTGTAAATGATGGGGTCCACTTGAACTTTGGATCTGACTCACTCATTTTCTCCATGCCATATAATGATCTCACAAATGGTTGGACGGTTTGGATACAACACATGCATCATGGTGGTGCTGTACCTGACGTGGCACGCCAATTGATGGACGATTGAGATGGAAAATAGTTGGACGGCATGGAAGGAAACTCATATATCAGGGGTGAGGTCCATCCATGTGGCCCACGTAAGACGACTCACCAGATGAATGGATGGACAGTGTGGTGCAAGACCCATACATCACAGGTGTCCCACGGAACTTCTTGACATGAATGCAGTTAGTGACGTACACCAGCCATTCCACCAGCAGGTGGGTCACACATTGGGCCTAACATACACACGTCCAGGTGGCCCACCATTAAAATGGATGGACGAAGTCTACCAACGTGGGGTCCACAGGGATGTCAAATGCATGGACGGTTTAGATGGATGAAATCCATAAGTGTCGGGGTAGTGAGGACGCCTGCCAGTCCGTTCATCGGGTGGGTCCCACATATGTGGCCCACCTCTAGAAGGTATATATATATATGGATATATTATAATACAATATACTATATATATAAAATATGAAGAGTCCACCATCCAAATCCCTGGATGTGTTGGACGATGAGGATCTAGCGCATGTATCCTGGTGGGTCCACACGTGTGGCCCACCTCATCACGTAATAAGTTGATATTTGTGCTCTCTCTTTATTTGGGCCTATCCAGACGGACGAACAGCAATCCCGTCCCCTGGACAGTCTAGTAACGTGTGCCCAACACATGGATGGCATGGATATGATACATACATCATGTGGGCCACACACATACATCAGGTGGGCCATACACTTTTACATCATCCATACAAGAGAGAAAGGTAGAGAGAGAAAAACGGAAGGTAGAGGGACCCCACCACTATGGGCCCCTTTCTCATATAATGCATATATTAAGTGGGTCCCATAGCAAGTGGGACCTAAAATTTGAAATCAACGGTGGATCACCCACTTATCGGCCTCCTTCTTCAGTTCCTTAGACTCTTATACTCCTCGCCTTCAATTTTGATGGAGGTAGATGATGAATGAATGGTTGAGATGGGAGATGAGTGAGTGGGAAAGTGGGCCACACTTGATTTTGGGAGAGAGAGCTTGGTCGTTTGGAATTTTGTTGTTTGGGAGATTGTTTTGAAAAATGAGGGAGAGAGAGAAGTGATGGGATGATATGAGATACAGTGATGGGTGATGGGTGGAGTGATGGAGTTGTAAGAAAGGGATGGGTGGAGAGAGAGAGAGAGAGAGAGTTGACTTTGGGAATGAGAAAGGGATGGGTTGCTTCTACTTGGAGATATGATAGAGTGATGGGTTGTACTTGACTTTGATTGATGGATTGATGTGATGTTTAGGATAGAGATTCTCTCGGGATTCGCAATGTGCAGTATTTTTTTTTAAAATGTGAGTGGACCCACAACTCCTAGCCTGGGTATCGCATCGACAACGAGATGTGACATTAGAATGGTGGCGACTGCATGGTCGCACTGTGTTTCGACAAAGAAACAAATGCATTTGATTTGGGAGATTGTCTTATTCAAACATAACAGAGAAAGAGTACTAGGAACATTCATCATATTTTATTGATACTGAGTTCATTTACATCCTCTTTGCATCCCTTGATTCTAAGATAGATCATTTAGAAATAAAGGACTTGTTCTTTAAGTATTAAAAGTTCATTTCGACAGCCTTTCGGCATCTGTTTCAACCATTTCCTAGGACTTATGAGGAATGTCAATTAAATCGATGAGTCTTTGATGAGACCGAGATTTCAGCAGCACAATGACGTTTGTTTCAGCCATCCCTAATACTTAGGGGAAATGTTGATTCGATCGACTAATCTTCTTCCTCTGCAATTGACAATAGGAGGAGAAAGGGTGCTGGAAGAACAAAATCCTTGCACAGACATTTCGACAGCATAGCGGCCCTTGAGCTTTACAGACTGCAGGGCAGTCTGGTTGTGCGAACCCACATAACCGACACTGGTTGCGCGGTCTTGCGTAACTTCCAGGAGACTTCCCTCCTACCTTCTGTCTTCTGCTCTGCTCCGCTCCTCTTGAAAATCTTCAATTATCCCTAATGAAGGAGGGGAAGGGGTATTTATAGACCCTCGCACGTGTGAAAATCATGATCTTAGCGATGTGGGACTATTTTCCAGTGCTTTAGATCATTTTGAACGAAGCCCTTTGTGTAGTACATTTTGAGGTCCCGCGCAACTGATATTTCCTTTTCTCGGACCTACGCAACTGGGATTGATTGCGCGGAACCACGCAAATGATAGTGGTTGCGCGGTCTTGCGCACTCTCTTGAAAGTTATCTCAATCTTCTTCTTTTCAAAATTTCTTTCTAACTCCTTATCTCTTCTTGCTTCAATCCTTTGTCATTTTTCGTGCCTCAACAGATGCCCCCTCGATCCTTCTTTGATTAGTTTACAAAATCAAAGAAGGATCGATCCTCCGTTGCCCGAAAAACTTGAATGAACTGCAACTGAAGGATGACCAAATAATTATGATTGCATGGCAGGCTGGATGATCATGTTTGACCAGAAGGTTTAAACAATCGCTTTCAAATGGAAGACCGGAATGCTCGTATCCAAACAGAAGACTGAGTGACTGCGCCTGAATAGAAGACTTGAATAATGACACTCGAACGGAAGACCGGGAGGCTCGTGCTTGAACGAAGGGCTCTCGCACTTGAATGAAGGGCTTAAATGATTGCATCCGACTGGAAGACTTGAATGAGGACACTCGAGCGGAAGACTAGAATGATGGTACTCGATCTAAAAAAAAACTTGAATACCCCCAATCAGAAGTGTTGAGCAGATGCTTCACTAGATAGGATATAATTCTCTTTTCATTGAAGCATGCTTCTTCAACAGTCGTGACGACTTCATCTTTGAGCGACTTGATCAGAGAGCTTTCTTCCAACACCGTTGATGTTATAACGGTCTCTTTGATCAACTCCAGCAATTCTTTCCTCTTGATCAACTCCAGCGATTCTTTCCTTTTGATCAATTCCAGCAATTCTTTTCTTCAACTTTGTATATGGAATTGCTCTTTAATGCTGCTCTTGCTGCAACATCCTTTTTCGATTGTTTCCTTTATTCACGATCTGCATAACTCAAGCTTTCAAGTGATGATCTTTCCTGCCAGATTAATCGGAATTAGTATTTTAATTCATTATAATTTTCAATGTAACTTGATAATTTTTTAAAATAGATTGAAAGTTTCTTCTCTTTTTAGACTGAGTGTGGTATTCGCAATATGATTTAAGCAATGTTTGAACTTGTCATCGTACTTCACGTTGTATTCTTTATATCGTACTCTTAGAGATTTGAGCTCTTGAATAGATAATAGCCAATATCTTGGGGGCATTTACTGTCGATGTAATTGGGAACCTGATTCCAAAGAAATGCATTCTTGCATATTGTCTAATCAATGTTTGGAATTTTGCACATTTGAATGCATCTAGAGTGAAACATGGATTTGCTATATTCTAAATATCGCACAGTTTATGCTTTGCATATTTGAACAAACATATATATATATATATATATATATATATAATAATAATAATAATAATAATAAGATATATGTCTATAACGTTGCACCTAGTTTATCATGATATTCAATAAAGCACTGATTATAAAAACATCAACATTTTATGCTTGTTGGTACGGAATTTCCTACATGACTTTATTCATTTATATTTTATTGGTGGTGCTAAGTTTCAATTCAGTCAGTTGCGCACACAATTTAAGCTCTTGAGTAGTGGAGCAAATTTACTTGGCGAATTTACTTGGACTCTAGTTAGAGTCGGGTCTTACGTGATGGTCTCTGTAACTCTCTAAAGTTCGCTGGACTTCTCACTACCTAGGGAGTTCACAAACCGCGATCCATCAGAGGGGCCCAGTGAAGCTACCGGGGCCGTGAACTCGGTTGGTTTTACGCACAGGGTTGGCCACGGTAACTCTCTAGAGTTCACAGAGCTCGCAAGGCTACCTTTGGAGTTACCAAATTCATGGTTGTCGATCCATCAATGAGTAGGTTTAAGCCCTTCCTCATGAGTTAGTACCGGAATCGAACCACAAATCTGGGGGGTCTTATACATGGTTGGCCTATCTAAAGCGCACACTGTAACCCTCATTTTCTTCGCCTACAAGGTCAGACCCATTTACGGGAGGGCATTGTCCTCTGTTCCCCTTGACGCTGCCAGAAAGCTATATAGACGGCATAGGAGTTACATTGACTTGTCATTTGAGGACTTTTAGCACTTTGGCTTTTAGTCGACTTTTTGACATTTTGGCTTTTAGTCGTTGAAGACTTTTAGCTCTTGGCTTTTGTGTCAACTTTTGGCCTTCTGGCTTTTGGTCATTGACTTTGTCAACTGCCCGCATGGGTATACGTACGATGGCCTTCACGGGCTTTTTAGGGTCACTGGCTTCTCGCCGCTGCCCGAATGACGATCTTCATAGGTCTCATGCACAGCAGGCCATTGGCTTGACTGAGCTGCCTTTTTTTATAATCATAGGTCTTATGCGTAGCCGGTCCCTTTCAAGATTTAATCCTTTTAGAAATTAACCTTTTTAGGTCTTGGAGACTTGGTCCTTTTAGGACTTGGCCCTTTTTTCTCTCTCTTTTTTTCGGGACTTGTGGGTAGACTGCGTTTTTATGATCAACAGTCATCACTGTCGCCAATTTTATATAGTTGGTTATATGATTCATCATATGGTTGAACAATAATTGACATTTCGCTGCTGTTGACAATGTCATAAGGACTTTTGTATCATGTTTAAAGCAATGTATCAGCTTAGCGATGATGGCAATTTTGATGAGCGATTGATCGGCAACAGCGATAGCTGTCCTCTTTTCTTTTTATGATCATCGATACCTGATGATTCTAATTTCGATGGAGATTTTCTATCGACGATGAGCGTCAATGCTTGATAGTGATCATCGGCACTTTTTTATTCGGTGACGATTTAATATGCTATCTTCAAATGTCTTGGAAGACTGAAGACTTTTGACAATGATCTAGCATGCTGTCTTGGAAGACGATGATAGGTATTTTTGCCTGAAATTGCTTATCTGTATCGTTTGTCTGTATTGTTTGTAATATACCAGCTTGATGGTGATATCAATTTCAGGCAAAATTTTGTAGAACTCTCTTGATGGCGCTCACCTTCTTCGTCTTTCTTTATTTGCTATCATATGATCTTGATATGTTTTGTCATATGATTTTGATATGCTTGCGAACTTCTTCCTTATTCATCCTATTCATCTTGCCCCCTTTTGATACAGAATTATTATCTTGATAATGTTCTGCATTAAAATCAGTAGCGCCTTCGAAAGCAATTTTCTTTTTGCCAATGCGACTATAGGCCAACATAGGCTTTCATTTACTTCTTTGAAGAATTTTTCTTTCATTGAGCACACTTTATCTCATTTGGCTTTGAACTTGCCCCCTGGATATGATTGTGACTGTTATTGGAGATATATTTTCGTTCTTGGAGATATTGAGGCAGTATATTTCTGTAGAAGACTGCACGATTTACGGTCATATTTATCGACTAAGTTGCCCCTTTTTGATACAGAATAATAACTCTGATAATTTTCTGGAGCAAAATCAACAAATATATTTACAGACGATATCTTTTAAGGAAGCGAGCGTTGACTGGTATACTGATTCCCTGTCCGTCTTGATCTACAACTCGATACGCTCCATTAGAATATACTTCTTTTATTACGTAAGGGCTATCCCATTTAGGCTCAAACTTGTCTCCTGTTCGACGGGTGACCACGATCGGTCTTTTCAACATTAGCACCATATCCCCCTTTTTAAAAGAGCGATATTTAACTCGCTTATCAAAGGCGGCTGATATTCTTGCTTGATATGCTTGTAAACGTTGTTGTGCAGCCAGGCGTCTCTCGTCAAGCAAATCCAATTCCTTCAATCTTATTTTTACATTATCATCATTAGTTATAGACTGATGCACTGCCACTCTTAGTGACGCTACTTGTATTTCAATTGGAATTACTGCTTCTACACCATAGACTAATGAATACGGTGTTGCCCTTGTGGCTGTTCAATGAGTAGTTCTGTATGCCCATAGCGCTTCCTGCAACCTTTCATCCCAATCACGTTTGTTTCCTGTCACTGTTTTCTTCAATGTTTTGACTATTGTTTTGTTGAATGCCTCTGCTAATCCGTTAGCCGGCGGATAGTAAGGCGTTGAGAACGAGTGATGAATATTGAACTTCTGACACAATTTTTTCATACCTTTATTTTTGAAAGGAGTGTCATTATCTGTAACAATTTTCTTTGGGATACCATGTCGGTATATTATAGCGTGACGGATGAAATTAACCACATCTTTTTCTTTAACATTTCGCAAAGCAACTGCTTCAGTCCATTTGGAGAAATAATCGGTTGCTGCCAGAATATACTGTTTTCCTTTTGATGAAGGCGGGTTTATAGGACCGATTACGGTAAGTCCCCAAGCAGAGAAGGGCCAAGAGGTAATAAACTGGTGCAAGTCTTTCGGAGGCATGTATATAACAACTCTATGAATCTGGCATTCATGGCACCGCTTCGCATAATCTATCCCGTCTTCAAACATAGTGGGCCAATAATATCCCATTCTATGTACTTGATGAAATAAATTTTGACCAGCTTGATGTGCCCCACACTCCTCGTGTAACACCCCGAATTTTTTGCCAACCTGGGGTTAGATGTCCTTAGGCAATGGGTCAACCATATCACTCTCAGAACTCAATTTCAAAGCCAAAGAAATCATTTAGAACCTAATTCTTTAGAAATTTAACGTGAATTAGCCAGTGCTACACTAAATTACCTGCAAAATTAGCACCAATCACTTTAAATACGATCTGTAAGACCCAAAACCTCTAGAATTGTTGACGCTACCTTACCTTGAAATCCAGGATCAAACTCTAAACCTGTTTGTTCTCAGGAACCCTTTGAAACTTTATATTGGATCTAGACTGCACGTCGAAAGTCTGATATCTACCATCTTAGACCATTATGACCGCTTAGTTGGACTTGACAATCGCTTCGAAAATCAAGCCCAACTGATGTTCTGAGGCTATTTCATTGAGCCTGGAGCAAGGAGTGTGAGGAGTGAAATTCATTAAAAATTAAATGTCATTTAAATAAATCTGGCACGTTTCTCTTGTGGGTTAAGTATAAGCATTCAGACCGTCGGAATCTGACCCAAATACACCCTTGGATCAGGAAATATTTCCCACTCATGTCAGTGTACTTAGAATCTCTGATTGAGTCTCGGTGACCGTTGAACTGAAACTGGTCCGCCACGTGCGATTTGGGAACACTGTCGGACTGAAAACTTAATGTGATCAGGATCCACTATCCATGAGCTTAAGTCCGACTGCATTCAGTCATGTGACCTCCAGAAACGTCCTTTTGGATCAGAAAAGACCCGATTTGGCTATAACCCAAGTATACCTTGACTTGGAGTCTGTTTTGGTTATGTTTGGACTTATAAAAGGGCCTTAAACCCTTAGCTTTCTAACCCATACGAATTTGGGGAAAACCCTAGGAGAGAGGAGAGAAAAGAGAGAGAAAGTGTGGGAGAAGTGGGAGAAGCTTCCTGGGATTCTTCCCTGCTGTTCCACGTGCCAAATCCTTCCACCTGCATCGCTATTCTAGCGATTCCAACGCCGTTCTAGGTAAGAAAACCCTAACCTTAACCTGTTTTAGGGATTCTATCGATCCAAGTAGCGAAGTAGCTGACTCACCTTGTGCATTAGGTTGCCAATCAGTCGTTGACGATGACGTAGAGTTTCTAATCGATTCATTACGCTCATACAGCGAAAGGTGCAGATTTTAGATGCTTAGATTACCTATTTTCAAAGCTTTCAATGTCGTTTAATGGTAGATTGCTGATCAGGATGCTATTTGACATGTAGAACATGCTGTCTGTTTTTCAATTCGAATATGTATGAAGAATATGAGATTTAGGATATTTTGGGTATTTGTAGGAAATACTGTATATGTATGGATTTTTTTGGTACGATTGCCATGAGTATTTACCGTGTACCTATACTAGTTATACGTGTATGATCTGTTTGGCGAAAAGATTCACCCTAATGCACATATTGGCCGACATATGCTATGTAGACTAATGTGTGTAGACTAAGTGTTTGTTGAAATGCCTAAATCAATATGATTTATGCCTGCCATATGTTTTGAATGTAAGAACATGATTATTGTGTATTAGACAACTCCTTGATATAAGGATATGCCATATTATATGTTGGAATCAACATACGTCAAGTACGTTGGAGTTGAGTAGTCTAAGTGTGTGTATAAATGTATATATTAGTAAGTATTGAGTAAATGGTGTTGTAGATTAGCGTTGAGACTGGATTCTCAACTACTTTGATGATGCACATGATTTCCTCTATGCTTGTTGTATTTGAATTGGTTACCTTATGTGTGAAATACTCGTGTATGGTTAACTGCTTATGTTGTATGTTACAACATGCCGATAACATGTTGAAATTACTTGTATTTCAAATTCTGTCTCTCTCATATGATTATTGATTTAGATTACATGTGCTTGGGGCTATACTCTAGTCCAGGCAGTCGGTAATAGTTTAGAATTCATGGTTGGATTCTATTCGCCACGAAGGATGTGTATGACGAACCCGAGTCGTACTAGAGTCGTCAACAGTAGTTAGGCCAAACGAAGTGCTTGTGCACTTCATGTCGGTCGATTCAACGTGCGCTCGTACTATTCACACTCATCAAGTAACCCGACTGACCATTGTATGTTCACCTTGTATTCGTCATAACTACTTGAACCTAGGGTATTGAACTTACCAGTGATAACCCCGATAACCATGGTACCTTGATCCACTAAGACTCATAAGCCGGGCATGGTGGTATGGGACACCGTAGTCGAGCTGTCGCCCTACACTGAGGCCACAAACCTCCCCGTAGTGATCAATGAGCACCCTATTCTGAGCAGATTATGGTGGTATGGGACACTATATTCTTGTTGTCGGCCTACATTGATAAGGTGATGGGGAAGTGGAGTAACGAATGCGAGCAACAGCCCTGACAGCCCTTTATAGTGAACTTGAGTTTATCCTGACACCGCATGGGGGCGATGAGTTCTGATGCAGTCTTAAGGATATAAACTAGGCTTGTATTGATAAGGTGATGGGGGAGTGGAGCAACGAGTGCGTGCAACAGCCCTGACAGCCCTTACAGCGACCTAAAAATATATCATCGTATGAGATTACTAGGAGTGACGACCATAGACAGGATCCTTGTTGGGAATGATATAAGGGAAGTACCCTAGTTTTCCAATCCTGCTGTATGAAAAGGACTAATAACAACTCAGTAATCATATTCATATCGCACTGCATGTGCTTGGAAGATGTGGAACACTAAGGGAAGAAAGCATACCGTGGACGTAAGATGGTGTCGTATGAGGGAGTATGTCGGTGAGGGCATCCATCATGTCATTTCATGCTTATATTAATCACAATATTTAGGAATGTTTGATTGCTTTTTTTACCATTATCACGTGATTGATTTGATAACATGCTAAGCTTTGCTCTATGATTCCACTGAGTTAGCTACTCACTCCCACCTTACGGGACGGTGTTGTACACACCAACCAGTTCCTATTTCAGTTTCAGATAATGGCCATGCTTGCGAAGTAGAGCCGGACTTGGTGATGATGAGGAGGATCCCTCCTATATGTAGGTTCTGATCGACGGGTTTACATGGTTACTGATTAGATGCAAATACACTTGGTATTTTACCTTTTATTTACACACTCATCTATATTCTTTTCTTTCTATTTTAGAGTATACATGTATTTAGTTAACCTGGTAACATGTTCACACTTTGGAGACCTACAACAGTTCATATATTCTATATATCTATCACATTCTTCCGCTTGCTAATTTAACTATCTCTAGAGTATGATATGCTGTTTTGGCTTAATCCACCTCATGTTTTATGTACTATTGCTGCTGACATTCATCCATCAATGAAAATGTTACATAAGTGATGTTCTGAAACTCGGGAGTGGAGTTTATGCTCGACCCCCGATTTTTGAGATGTTACACCCCAGAGTGTGCTTCCTGCAACACCTGGATCGCTTCTTGCTTATTTAAACAACGTAGCAACACTCCGTTGTAAGATTTTTTATGTAATACTTCACTACAGATAACGAATCTACTTGACCACTGTCTGATTTTCTGCCTTTGTGCGGACTCTTCTGGCAGGATGTTGAATTTGAGATAATCAATGAAAGGCTGACGCCAATCATCTATTGTAATTTCCAAGCATGATACAGAAAGGGCTTCAATAACTTCTTCAACAACTTCTGCTGATGGTAAAAATCTTCTTTCCTCTATAGTTATTGAAGAGGGCTTCGATTAGGGCAAGACAGAGCTGCCACCAAACTGGCTAAGGCATCAGCTTTTGTATTCTCTGACCGGAGAATATGCTTGATTTCAATATAGAAAAAATATTCTAACAATTGTTGTGCCTTCCGACAATATGACAAAAGTTCTTGCTTTCTTATTTCGAATTCAGTCGTCAATTGATTTATAATCAATTTAGAATCCCCAAAAATATGCAAAACTCTTATCTCCATTTCTTTAGCCATCTTGGGGAGTAATGAATATCACTCCTGCCTCCACTCCTGATGTTCGAGAAGCGCCATCAAAATACATCTTCCACGGATTCTGTGATTCAGTCAGCATGACTTGCTCATCCCTAAAATCATCATTGATGGCTTCAAATTCTGCCACGGGGTGCACTACTAAGAAATCTGCCACTGCCTGCCCTTTCACAGCTTTTGCCGGTTCATATGTAATAGCGTACTTTGAAAGTAACAACATCCATTTAGCCAACCTTCTAGACAACATTGGCCTTGTCATCAGAAACTTTATCGGGTCAGCCCTTGAAACTAATGTTATATCGTGCGATAGATAATAATGCCTCAACTTCTGTACTGTGAATATTAACGCTAAACATTCCTTCTCAATCGGGGAATAATTGTACTCTGCACCTATTAAAGTTCAACTTAAGTAATAGAGGGTTGTTTCTTTTCCAAATTCATTTTTTTGTGCCAACGGAGCTCCTAAGGAATGTTAGACCACAGAAGTGTACAAGATAAGCGGCTTCTTTATTGGAGCTGCCAGTACTGGTGGCTTTTTCAGCAACTCCTTTATCGAGTCGAATGCATTCTGACAGGCTTGACTCCACACAAATTCTGTATCCTTTTTCATCAAATGAGAAAATAGCTGACATCTTCTAGCCAGATTTGAAATGAATCGATGGATATATGCTAATTTTCCTTGCAAACTTTTTAGTTCCTTTAATGTCTTTGGTGGTGACATATCCTGAATAGCTTTGACTTTCCCAGGGTCAATCTCAATGCCCCTATGCCGAACAACAAAACCCAAAAACTTTCCGTAGGACACTCCGAACGCGCACGTAGCGGGGTTCATCTTTAACTATTTCTTTCTAAGTCGCTGGAAAATCGACACTAAGTGTTTGTGATGTTCCTGATGACTTCCTGACCTGACCACCAAGTCGTCAACATAACATTCAACGTGCTTATGCATCATATCTTGAAAAATATTTTGCATCACCCTCTGATATGTTGCCCCAGCATTTTTAAGCCCAAACGGCATCACCTTATAGCAGAAAATTCCTAGTGAAGTTCTAAACGCCGTCGCCTCTTCATCCTCATGAGCCATTCGAATTTGATTATATCCTGCATAACCGTCCATAAAGGACATAACAGCATACTGAGTCATACTATCAATTAGTAATTCAGTTATTGGGAGCAAAAAATCATCCTTCGGGCAGGCTTCATTTAGGTCTCTAAAATCGACGCACACTCTGACCTGTCCATTTTTCTTTCTTACCGGGACGATATTCGATATCCACTTAGGATACTTGACTTCCCTAATAAATCTGACCTTTATCAACTTATTAACTTCTTCCTCGATGAGGGGAACCAGATCTGGATGAAATCACCTTTGCGCCTGTTTAACCGGCCTCTTCTCCTTAGAGATATTTAGACGGTGTAACGCCACGGAAGGCTCCAATCCGGGCATTTCTGCATACGTTCAGGAGAATACATCTTTGTTTTCTCTAAGAAGCTGAACGTATTCTGCCGACTCTTGTTTAGAGAGGTTGGCGCTAATGAATGTGTTTTGTGGTTCCTCTTTCGTACCCAAGTTTATTTCTAACAGGCTATCCGTCGTTGGTTGCCCCCCGTCCTCCATTTTCTTCGGAGCTGCCTCAAGATGCTCCATTACTTTGGTATCTTCTTTCACTGGCTCCTTTGCTGTAACCATATTTGCTGACAACCTTGCTCCCATGACTTTAAATTTTCTTCGCCTTTCCTGGCCAATCCCAATTGAAATTCCTTTTTCATGATTTAGGCCACTGGAGTCTTCGCAATCGAGGCCCATACCTTTCATGACCTCCTTTCTTGTCCTATCCTCGATGATTATCTGATTCCTATCTATCATCCGCTGCATAATACACTTCAACGTGTAACAATTTTCCGTTAGATGTCCCAGTAAGCGGTGATAGCGACAAAAATTTTGCTCCCTGCGCCTTGTCGCCTCCTCGGGGCATTTAAGCTCTGGCAATTATATCGCGCCAATTCTCAATAACTGGTCCATCATTGGAATGACATCTTCCTTATCGAAAGAAAATTCCTCATGCGAATTAAGCGTTTTGACCTTTTTATTTCTTCTTGATTGAGCCAATTCTTCTTTTCGCCTCGTACTTTCTTCCTTTAAACCTTTTACACTTTTACGCTGCTGATAGCGATCACTGGTATTTGCTGTTATCCTGCTAGGATCCTTTTGAGCCGCATCATGGTGAAATATCGGCACCGTCTGATTTACTAATTCCAAAGCATGAGCCTTTACGGCCAAATCATGAAGAGTGTTGATGTTGGAATTGGCCAGTCCCATTACGAATTCCTTTTTCATAGAGTTTAGACATATCTCGACTTGCTCAGTTTCTTTTAGCAACGGTTTGCACAAAGTTTCCAATGCCTTCCATCTATCTACATAGCTCCTTGCCGACTCGTCTTTGCCTTGTCATACAGAAGCCAACTTAACAATATTAATGTCGCGACTTGGGGAGAAAAACTGAGATGTGAAAGCATCTTGCATCTGCTTCCAAGTGCGGATAGAACCAGGAGCCAAATTGAAATACCATCGGAATGCACTACCTGTCAGCGATGCCCCGAACAATTGCAAATAATATTACGGTACTGCAGAGAGATCTCCTATACTGGTAATGAAGCGCATCAAATGTTCTTCAGGGGATCCTTTCCCATCAAACTTTTAAAAATCTGGACACCTGAAACTGGCTGGGAAGGAAATATTATCCACTTCTCTTGGATACGGCACACGATCCCTAAATTTTTGAGTATTTCCTTGTTCCTTTTCCATTCAGCCATCCTTTTCAATAATTGTTATTTGAGCTGCATTATCCATGAAGGTCGTCAAGGCTTCTTTAAGATCTCTGCATTCTTTCATTAATATATTTTGGGCTTCTGCCATTACATTGAAACGATCCTTTGTAATTGCTCTATAATCTGGATTTGTTCCAGCCATGAACACTGCAACTTCTCCACTTGTTGATGAAGTAGTAATTGAAGGAGAGTAAGAGTACGCTGATGTAATAGCGCTTGCAGAAAAGGGAGGGGACAGAGTTTCATCGGGCCTTTTCGTGCTCCCTGTGGCATCAATTGACTGAGATGACGCCGATACTGCTGAATCTTTTCGGGATGGCATTGGCGATCTAATGAACAATGCTTTTCCCTTTTGTTCTCTTGTTCGTTCAGCCATTGAAGCATTTAAAGATGGGAAGACGCGTGCTGTCAACTGGGGAACTGTTTGCGCTGTTTGCACTATCCGCGCTGGATAAATTGTCGAAGGAGCAAGTTCAGGATTTCTTCTCGCGTTACGGGCCCTCTAATTCTTAATGAAGGCTGATTCATTCCCAAATTTCTGAAGTTTCATGTTCTTGCCTTACGAGAGGTCATGACGGTCCAGCCTGCATTGTCTTCCGATGACTGGGGCGAAGCAGAAATGACCCCAGCTGTTACTTGAGCCCTGCTACTTTTAAGCATATGACTCGGTGCGTATTCCATCATGAACCCTGTCAGGGTGAATCGGAAGTTCACTTTTCTTACGATGATCGCCATGGGTAATAAGTCGTAATCGGATTTTCAAAACCTTCAATCATGAAACATAGTTATAATTAGTAATTGAACGATTAGAGTGATCTATCTTAGAGATGAAGGGGAGGACTTCCCACTGAGAGTCACCATTTTGGCGTCCATAAGACGCCAAACCGTGACGAATGTTCGTAATAACTTCACTGTTAATATTTTAATTAAAACAATAAGATAGGATTCCCCAGTAGAGTCGCCATTTTGTTTCGACAAAGAAACAAATGCATTTGATTTGGGAGATTGTCTTATTCAAACATAACAGAGAAAGAGTACTAGGAACATTCATCACATTTTATTGATACTGAGTTCATTTACATCCTCTTTGCATCCCTTGATTCTAAGATAGATCATTTAGAAATAAAGGACTTGTGCTTTAAGTATCAAAAGTTCATTTCGACAGCCTTCCGGCGTCTGTTTCAACCATCTCCTAGGACTTAGGAGGAATGTCAATTAAATTGATGAGTCTTTGATGAGATAGAGATTTCAGCAGCACAACGACGTCTGTTTCAGCCATCCCTAATACTTAGGGGAAATGTCGATTCGATTGACTAATATTCTTCCTCTGCACTTGACAATAGGAGGAGAAAGGGTGCTGGAAGAACAAAAGCCTTGCACAATCATTTCGATAGCATAGCGGCCCTTGAGCCTTACAGACTGCAGGGCAGTCTGGTTGCGTGGATCCGCGCAACCGACAAGGGTTGTGCGGTCCTGCGTAACTACCAGGAGACTTCCCTCCTACCTTCTGTCTTCTGCTCTGTTCCGCTCCTCTTGAAAATCTTCAATTACCCCTAATGAAGGAGGGAAAGGGGTAATTATAGACCCTCGCACGTGTGAAAATCCTGATCTTAGCGATGTGAGACTATTTTTCAGTGCTTTAGATCATTCTGAACGAAGCCCTTTGTGCAGTACATTTTGAGGTCCCGCGTAACTGATATTTTCTTTACGCGAACCTGCGCAACTGGGATTGATTGCGCGGAACCGCGCAAATGATAGTGGTTGCGCGGTCCTGCGCACTCTCTTGAAATTTATCTCTATCTTCTTCTTTTCAAAATTTCTTTCTAACTCTTATCTCTTCTTGCTTCAATCCTTTGCCCTTTTTCATGTCTCAACACACTGGTACAAGTCTTAAGTCGAGTTGACTTAGATATATAGGACTCGGCTTAGGATCGTGCGCAAACACTGATTATAAATCGCAGGTTGCTGAAATTCGACCGAGAGGACCGCAGAAGCCTACTCAACAGTACAGACTATGACACGGGCCTTACAGCTCTCCCCTCCTAATAAAAATTTCATCCTCGAAATTTACACTATCATCACAATTAAGCATAACTCATAAAAGAGGAAAATCATTTCACTATGTAAAATAAAAAACACAACCCTCGAATGTGGTCAATAACAAGGAGACGAGGATAACACTCGCAAATCTCAGCTTCTCACTCCCAAGGTGCCTCATTAGCACTATGATGACCCCACTGATCCTCGGACCCTAGTTAGAAACGATTGAGATTAGAATACTATGCAGCCTCGAAATTTTATCAACAATTAGTCTAACAAGACGGTCTTAAGGCCTGGTTGCGTGAATCGTCGACGACTCCTTCTGATGATTGAGGGTTCTGTTGCGTTACATAAAGTCTACCCTGGGCCTGCTGGGGAGATGTGTGTCTTTTCTATGGTCATCGTTGTTGTGGCTGTTGCTGGGGTTCTGATGGTAGGAGCTGTTTTCGCTGTTGCTAGTGCTGAAGGCGGGGACACTCCCGCCAACGGTGTCTCGTATTGCCACACCCATGATAGACACCTGCAAACTGCCTCAGAGGTGGTACTGTCGATGCTCAGATGGCTGGCCTATTCAGGTGCCTCTGCGGTTGTCGACGCTGCTGCTGCTGGGAGTTACCAGTCACAATCCATCCGCGAATTGACCCACTCGGCCTCGTAAATTTGGGTCCCTTATACTACCTCCTCAAAAGTCGGAAGCTCATTTCCAACAACATGACCTCGAAGACCATAAAGTAAGCCGTTCTTGAAACAGCGAGCCTTCCACTCCTCATCATCAACCAAATATGTCGCGAATATGGACAATGCTACAAAATAAGCTGTATACTGCGCCACGGACATGTCCCCCTGCACCAAAGTCTAGAACTTTACTCCTCGCTGCCGACAAATATGGTTAGGAAAGTATTACTGGTCGAATCAGTCTATGAAATCCTCCCATGTCTAGACAAAAGTAGGCCCTGTAACACAGGTAACAGAGGTCCACCAGTGCTCGGCCTCACCTTAGAGAAGAAATATATTAACCGGACCCACTGTTGGGTCGTGCATGCCATCATATCAAAAATAGTCTCCACATCGAAGTGTCATCTCTCAGCTGTTGTCGGATCTGGATTGCTGTGGAAACGCGGGGGATTGAACTGTTGAAACTCCCAAAGAAGGGTGCTCACGTGCTCCTACTCTATCTGGGCTGGCAAAACAATGGGGGTGCCTGCCCTACCCCTGAAGGGCAGCCGTCACAGCTTACAACATCTACTATAACTGGGAGGCACTCATGGGTACGGTCAGATCTGCACCGATCTCAGGTGGAGGAACGACATCCTCAGGTTGTGGAGAAAGGAACTCTGGTGGTGGAGTGGGAGTCATAAGTGGTACAGCGGGAACCTCAGGTAGTGGAGCAGGAGTCGCTCGTGTCGCTCTCCTAAGTGTCATGTCCTATAGGGAAGAACAAAGGTGCCTGTTATCCTTAAACACGCTCGAATATACACACGATGGGGGGATCTATCAGATAGCCTCTAAGTTATTCGACCTCGGGGACCTAATCATTCTAAGTTCTCAAAAATCCTAAAGCATAGGATAGATATCAACAAATATGTGATGTTATCCTCAGTTATTCCCAAGTTATGCTCTGATACCAACTTTTGTCACACCCTAAACTTGGAAATCGGGCTCACAAAATTTCTTATTTCCAGATCCATTGTCGATAGCCTCCTTAGTACCCCATTCTCGGATCCTAGCGTCCATATGCCAGATTCCGATCCTGAGATCCTATAAGGAGGATTTTCCAATATACATTTAACTTGTAATAAGCATAATCACAAGTTTACCCAAATCACAAAGGCAACATCATCATCACATATCCACTGATATAAACATTTAAATACAGTGTTGAAAGGGAAATACATATGACAAAATCAAGCTCCAGAAGACAGCTGCATGCTTCATGCTGAACTCTGCTGCAACCTAACGCCACCTGCACGCATCTATCGTGCATAAGCTTATAGAAAGCTTAGAGGGTGGTGTAGGTGTGTACATAAGATAAGTGCCAAGTAAGTAATATCAGAGTAATCAGAGCAAGTAGAAATACTAACAAGCCCATAAATCATACAATATCAGAAATACTAGCAAGATCATAAATCATATAATATCAAAGTAATGCAAAAGCATGCTGATAGGCCCATAAATACCATCAGCCTTATCCAGGCTATGCGATGCAAAAATATAATAAAAATAATATCGTATACTGATGAAGCAATGTAGATCAGCTATGCAATGCGGAGATAGAAAGCTAAATATCAGATGCTGATGATGCAATGCAATATGTAAATCATGATGAGTCCATGAATACCGTTAGCCGTATCTAAGTTGGGATGATAGTACGTAGTATCGCAGGCTATGGGGTCCATCATAAGGAACTTCTATCCAAACCAGTCCTATACTTAAATTTGGATAGCCAGACTCAATATATTAGACTCCTGATCTAAGGGTAGTCGTGCACCCCAACTGAAATCCTGGTCATTGCGAAGGTACACATAACGATTAGTTACACACCACCAGCCCTAGTGGACAGTGAATGAATATAAAGCTGATATGCAACTCCCACTCCACAAATCAATATTATACATCTCTGAGATCATCACCAGGGTCTAGTACACTCTGCTCACCCCATCAACACACAATTATGTAAGTAGAAGAGACCTTACTATTCACCTGCTAATATCGGGTTCGACTCGTAGATAGCAGACTCATTCCTTAAGCTAGTCAGACTCAGCTTAGCATTGCCTATTCCCTCGGGCGGGTAAGGCCATACCCCCTCCTAACTGACCATAACACAGTGGGAGAGTGGCCTACTAGTATACGGCCCTCTTGCGCTCATAAATATTCACTCGGTCTCGTCATTGGGACGTTCTCTGGTACCGAGAAGGTTTAAGATTTTTCACCTATGGCCATTTATGGCAGCCCGATGCTAATAACATATTTTTGGTGTCCCATCTGGCCATCCACGATATGGCTGTGGAGGATACAGTCCTGATGTCGCTAGGGCGTACAGTAATCACAACACACAATGCAAGATACCTGAGTCATACAATTCAGAATGCATCAATCCTACGTATATCATGCGCTCGTGTGATAACCTCTGCCTATCAGGGAGTCTCATAACAACCTGTCCAATGACGTATGCAGTGGTCAACCACATCTCATAACAAACATGCAGATGATGTATATGGGCATCTATCATGATTCTATGCTGTCACATACTCATAATCAGAATCAATAATTGGCATAGCTAATCGGCATCGATAATTGGCTTATACAGTCAGTCTCAACAATCAGAATCGAGCTCAACAATCGAAATAAATCTCAACAATCAGAATCGGCCTCGACAATCAGCCTTGACAATCAGAATCGACCTTGACAATCAGAATCGGTGAGAATGAGCCTAACAGGGCCCAAGGGAAGGTCACATTGTGGACATTCAACCATCATTGTCCATCAATGTGGACATTTAACAGACATTGCTCCTAAGGAGTGGCCCACATAGGGCCAAATATATAGTGGGCCCATGACCTCACACAAGGGCGTAAAATATATCACCGTAGTCCTCATTCAAGGGCTTAATACACATCATATTGGGCCACATACCTGGGCCTCAAATAAATCACAATGGGCCATGTCATATGGGCCTCAAATACATTATATGGGCCTTAACATATGGGCCTCAAACATGGGCCATAATACATCTCATCAGACCTTTCTCATGGGCTTTGAATACATTACAATGGGCCTCGTCCATCGGCCTCAAGTACATCACAATGGACCATAACCCATGGGCTTCAAATACACAATAAGTGAGCCCTACACAAATGAGCTACATCAATGGGCCACACTAATGGGCCTCGTACACATCAAGTGGGCTACTTCAATGGGCCACACTAATGGGCCTCATACACATCAAGTGCGCTACATCAATGGGCCGCACTAATGGGCCTCTTACACATCAAGTGCACTACATCAATAAGCCGCACAAATGGGCCTCATACACATCAAGTGGGCTACATTAATGGGCCGCACTAATGGGCCTCATACACATTAAGTGGGCTACTTCAATGGGCCACACTATTAGGCCTCATACACATCAGTGGGTTACATCAATGGGCTACACTAATGGGCCTCATACACATCAAGTGGGCCGCATCCATGGGCTATACCACATGTCAAAAATAAATCATATCGAAAGGTCATCTGGACTGCACTCCAAATAGCTGTGGAGATGATGATTGGAAGTCTGAGCCATACCACAAATAGCAGTGGTGAAATGATCTCCACCGTTAAAATCCTATAGGCTCACAACAGAAAACCATTGGAGTAGCCACACCCATCGTTAAACATTATAGGATTCACCGTGATGCATTTTTGAGATCCAACTATTCATAAGTTAACATAGAGATAGATGAAGTGAAAATAAAATTTCATCTTGTTTGAAAACTACCGTGGCCCTTAGGAGTTGGAACGGTGGATGTCATTATGCCCCACTATTATTGCAAATGGTGGGGTCCACTTGAACTTTGGATCTGACTCACTCATTTTCTCCATGCCATATAATGATCTCATAAATGGTTGGACGGTTTGGATACAACACATGCATCATGGTGGGGGCATACCTGACGTGGCATGCCAGTTGATGAACAGTTGAGATGGAAAATAGTTGGACGACATGGAAGGAAACTCATACATCAGGGGTGGGGTCCACCCACGTGGCCCACCTAAGACGGCTCACCAGATGAATGGATGGACGGTGTGGTGCAAGACCCATACATCACAGGGGTCCCATGAAACTTCATGATGTGAATGAAGCTGGTGACGTTCACCATCCATTCCACCAGTAGGTGGGTCACACATGGGGCCCACCATACACACGTCCAAGTGAAACACCGTAAAAATGGATGGATGAAGTCCGCCAGCATGGGGTCCACAGGGATGTCAAATGCATGGACGGTCTAGATGGATGAAATCCACAAGTGTCGGGGTAGTGAGGATGCCTACCAGTCCATTCATCAGGTGGGTCTCACATACGTGGCCCACCTCCAGAAGGTGTATATATATTATATTATAATACAATATACTATATATATAAAATATGAAGAGTCCACCGTCCAGACCCCTGGATATGTTAGACGGTGAAGATCTGACGCATGTATCCTGGTGGGTCCACACGTGTGGCCCAACTCATCACGTAATAAGCTGATATTTTTGCTCTCTCTTCATATGGGCCTGTTGAAAGTGTACCTAACTAGTGCACTGGTTTGTCAATTATGGTGTAAGTTGAGTCAGTCGGATAACAACACCTAACAGGAAGATCAAGTTAAGTGTCTGCCTCAACTGGATGTGTGGAAGCTCGCCATAGGTAAATCATAGCCTCACATCCCAAAACACCAGGTGATTAAAACCCTTAAAAATAAGTAACACATCTTAGGGTTTTAAGTTAAGAAAAGTTTTTACCAAACAGGAAAATCCTTAAGTTTTTCTTACCCTGTCGATTATATCGATTTCCTTTTCAATATGATCGACCTGCTCTGTCGATGTCCTCGGCATATCAATCGATACAATTGAGTGAGGACATAAAACGTCCAGCAATCAAAACATTCATCTAGACGATTTATCGATATATCGACGGTTCAGTCGATATCATCGATATTCGAATATCGATCCTATCGGAAGAGGATCGATAATATCGACAGACAGTTTTTCGGCGCCCCTATTTTTCTAAAGAAAACTTCTGTGCTTCGATATATCGTTGACTGTTTGATTCAATCTGAACTTAAATACCAATCATATCGGAAGTCAGTTAATCATATCGATAGTGGGCGCATGTTTCTTCCAGCATTAATTTCAGGTTATTTTTAATGTTGATCGGGGGGCCAGTTGATAAATTGATATTCATATCTCGATCATATCGAGACCTGGTCGATTAGATCGAGACCGGACACAAATCATCCAGCAACCTTATAGGTAAATCGACACGATTTATCGATCCTATCGACAGTCTCCAATATCATCGATATACAAATTTCGATGACATCGACTGTTCCACGATCATATCTGTAGAACCTGAAATTCTTCAAGGCTTCTCTCTCTTGTTTTCACCTGTCAATAGATCGATCCATCTCTCGATGAAATCGGAGTTCAAAATCTGATAACATCGATGTGTGTATCGATCTCATCGACCAGTTGGCAAAAGGTTTTCAAAAGAAAAATGACATATGAGTTTGTATCATCGAGAGGTCAGTCGATACAATCGAGAGTATACGCTTGATCATATCGACCCGTTGTCGATGATATCGAACTCTGTCATAAATGTGACCATTTTATATCCATTGGAACCTTTTGCCTATATATAGAGAGGTTAGTCTTTATTACTGGTAGAGAAAGAAGAGAGTGCTTCTGAGTGTTTTAAACTTCATATCATTTATCTTAAGCCCTTTCTCTCAGGGAGTTCATCCTCCAATCCACCCTCATCATTGATATTCAATAAAGTGGATTGGGGAATGAACTTCCGCATTCAAGGATCCTTCAGCTACTACCTTAATGGAAAATTATTAAGCTGGGATGCCTTGAATGCATAGATGATTGGAACCACTCTATCTTCCTTATAGAAAAATCTTTAGAGAGTGAAATTCCATCATAACCTTGACCCAACCTAAAGCCTATAATATGTACATCTTTGTGTTACGGATCAAGGGAGCTGAAGACTCTTTATCAACAAGAAGGAGATCTTCATCACTGTGTTAAAAGGGACTCATCAACTTATCTGTAAGTACTTAGAGTCCAGAGGACTTTTATGATCATTCCTTTTTAGGATTGGGTCATAGGTGTTGCTCACCATTTAAAGTCCTCAAAGGAGGCCTCCGACGGGAGTTTACATGTGGGGTGCATTGTGTGGACCCTTTCTCTGTTGAGAGCATAAACATCTAGGTGCGTTGTGTGGACTCTTGTTCTGTGTGGGCATAAATATCCGGGTGCATTGTGTGGACCCTTGCTCTGTGTGGGCATACACATCTGGTTAGGAGTGTGCCAGAAAAACTCCAGGGTTTGAGGTGAACCGAGTAGAAACCTCTGTAAAGGTTGAAGGTGAACCTGATTTAAAACCTTAGGTTTGAGGTGAAGCATGGGAAACCTCCTTAGTGAAATTCGGTCACTCAAGGGTTGAGTGAGGAAGCCGGTAGTGGAGTAGACAAGTAGTCGAACCACTATAAAATGACTGTGTTTGAGATTATTTTTCATTTATGTGATTTCCTTACATGCCTTTATATCTGATCGTCTGAATTCACATCTTATACACACACATAGTCATATTCATCATAATCTTATCTATAAATTGCTTGTCTTTTAATAGTTTGTGATTGGATCCTCTACCAGGCTTGGAAGCCAATAGAGTTAATTTTAAGTAATCTTAATCTGAACTCTGTGATAGGGTTAGTGTAATAAGAATTTTTAAATAATTCATAAAAACTTTAAAAAATCCTATTCACCCCCCTCTAAGACATATTGGCATATTCCTACTTCAACTTAAGCGGTCTCCACCGCTATTTCATTTGGTATCAGAGCGGGTCTCTCTTTAAGGGCTTCACCGCCTAGAGAATGATCTTGACTGAAGTTGGAATCATGATCAAGAAAGCTTCAGAGAATGTGACAGATCAAAATAATTGCCTTGTAATCCACACCGCTCTTAAAGCTGGCAATAGTTTGAAGTGGTATCTTGATAGTGGATGTTCCAGACACATGACTGGTGATCGTAGTCACTTTTGTTCATACTCAAACTTTGATGGTGGATCCGTCACATTTAGAATGGTAGCTTAGCCAAAATCGTTGGACAAGGAACAATAGGAGTACTAGGTCTTCCAAAAATAAAAAATGTTCTCTGTGTCGAAGGTCTGAAACATAATCTCCTCAGTATCTCTCAAATCTGTGATAAGGAACATCTGGTCACATTCTCAAAAGATGTGTGTAGAATTGTAGATCATACAGGAAAATCTCTCATAAAAGGTTCACGAACTAGTGATAACTGTTATATTATTGAGAGTACCAACGAAAAGGGATTGTCCACAAAATGTCACATGACTATGAAGAATGAATCAAAATTATGGCATCAAAGGTTGGGACATGTTCATCACCGAAATTTAGCTAAACTTAGCTCAAAAAACCTGGTTAGAGGTCTTCCCAAAATTAGAAAAGAAGAAAAAGTAGTATGTGTGGAATTTTTAAAAGGAAAATAGATAAAAGTTGGACATAAAAAGACAACCACCATAGTTACAACAAAGCCCCTGGATCTACTGCATATGGATTTAGTAGGTCCTATTAAAGTGAAAAGTCATGGCAAGAAAAGATACTTTTGGGTGATAGTACATGACTATACTAGATTTACTTAGGTTGCATTCCTTCGAGAAAAATCGGATGCCTTTGGAAAATTCGTTGTCTTGGCAAAACGAATTCAAAATGAGAAAGGATATGACATAAAACGCATCAGAAGTGATCATGGTGGTGAATTTAAAAATGATGAATTTGAAAAATACTGCAATGATAAAGGAATTGATCATGAATTTTCAGCCCCAAAAACTCCCCAACAAAATGGAGTTGCTGAGAGGAAAAATCAAGTATTGCAGGAAATGGGGTCAGTTATGCTAAATGGAAAGGATATGGCAAAGAGCTTTTGGGCAGAAGCTGTCAATACCGCCTGTTACATCATAAACAGTGTATATCTTAGAGCAGGTCTGAACAAAACTCCATATGAACTATGGTATGGGAAGCTGCCAAATGTGAAATACTTTCGGGTCTTTGGTAGTAAATGCTACATTTTAAGGGACAGGGATCACCTAGGGAAGTTTGAATCTAAAAGTGATGAAGGCATTTTTCTAGGATACGCCATGAATAGTCGTGCTTACAGAGTATACAACTTAAGAACTCTTACTATTCAAGAATCTGCGAATGTGGTAATTGATGATCATCCTCGAGATATGAATTCTCTTGCAAATGAGATAGAAGATGACATAGATTCATGCATACCCAAAAAATCAGATGATAAATCTTCATTATTGAATGAACCTCAACAATCACTACGCCAAAATCGCTGTTTTGCGACAGACCAAATCCGTCGTAAAACTAAATAAACGACGGACTTCGTCCGTCGCTATTTACTAGGTCGTTTTTGGTTTTACGACGGATTTTATCCATCATTTAATCTTCGATGGATAAGGTCCGTCGCACCATAGCGACGGATAAAATTCATCGATAATATTAAAAAATGTAGTTATCACTAAAGACATTAGCGACGGATAAAGTCCGTCGCTAATATGGATAAGCGACAGACCTCGAATCCGCTGTTGATTATCAATGTTCAAAAATTAGCGACGGATTTGGTCCGTCGCTAAAATATCTGTAAAAAAAATAAAATGATAGAATA
Source organism: Magnolia kwangsiensis (assembly GCA_037074715.1). Lineage (NCBI taxonomy): Eukaryota > Viridiplantae > Streptophyta > Magnoliopsida > Magnoliales > Magnoliaceae > Magnolia > Magnolia kwangsiensis. The sequence continues at coordinate 80,133,387 of CM073572.1, forward strand.
TTATTATTATTTTTTTAATCTTGCACCTGATAGTCATTCAAAAAATAATTCAAACTATTGTTTGATAAGAATCCTATTCACAAAATTGGTAATAACTCAGTCACCAGAGAACATGTTAGCTTCAAAGAAATCTGAAAAAGAATAGTAGGAATCCATTGCAAATAGATCAAACAGCACAAAATACTGAGAGAAACACTCCACGTAACTAGTCTTGCAAAACCAAAGTTTAAGCAAATGGTATTTTAGCATGTTCTGCCTAGTACCAACCCTGTGGAATATTCAGAATAACATCTGTTGCATTTTTCACCAATGCCTGGCCAAAATATTTAGTAATTAACAATAGCAGTAACTGAGCATTGTAGCTTTAGACAAGAGTAACATGCTCTCCCTCCAACAAACCTCAGCTCCAGTGCATGAAAATTTTATAGAATTAACTATTAAAGGGGAAAACAAGGGGAAATAAAAACAATCAAGATCCATGAGTGCAAGCATTCGATAATTCCATACCAGCGGGAGATTCAGAGCTCGAGAGTGTCTCTTCTACATGGGCAACACCCTATGATAATGTGCCAGCCTCTGCTTAACCCTTTCTCTGCCAAGCACGAAACTCCAATTCTATCATAACAAAAATTATACAACAACAACAGAAGGCCCCAATCTATAACTTGCACATCAGCAAGCCAATAATTGAGGAAAAGTCCATGATGCCAAATGTTGGTTAATTGTCATCCTGAAACTTTTTATATAAGACCAAAAGTTTTTTTGTATAAGACCAAAAACTGCACAGAAAGCTAATTTAGCATGATATACCGTTGCCGGTGGGAATTGCACATGCATAGAACATCCAATTCTTTCTTGCAAAATGTGGATTCCACCATGAAAAATAAGTGTATTCACACATCAATTGGGCAACAGCTGTATGTTGGGTCAAATCATTGGTTGTCGCCCTACTTGCTAAGTCGACCTGTTCAATTTTCAGGCCAAGTGCGCATCCTGATTGGGCCCACCCTTTTGTACTACTTGGACATCCTACACACATGACACATTGAGGGGAAAGAAGAGTACAACATACTATGAGTTGAATGTGATGAGATTCATGTGATCATTACTCTTTAGAAAGACACGCACATCCACATGCATCAATAAAGATATGCATGCATTAGAAGACAGTGTTTCTTGGGTAGATGAGAAAGACCTACATGCCTACTTGTTGGTTTTGTATAAAATCTTGGCATAAGATAGTTGATAGCTCGAGGGTATAGTCTCTGAATACGAGAGTACTGGAATCTCTCAAGTTCTTTGATGCGTACTCCAAGGTTGCATTCTTTGCTTCCTCCACATCTCTCCATCTGCATTAAAAATCTCATATCCACGTAACACTTCCATGTATGAATGATACACTTCAGCCTACATCATCAAACACATATCTCCCAAAACAAATCTCAGAATATGGGTTGTTATTGCTCTTAAGAATAATTGTTAGGATCCTCCAATTTGGCAAATTTTTGGTGCATCTCCCATCTACAGGGAGTCCATCATATCAACAGATTGTACCGTAGAGAAAAATAGTGGCATGCTTTTAATAGAGTAACAAGTAGAGAAAAATGAATCTAACTTCTAGCATAAGATGTTTACCCTCGGCTTGCATTAAAATAATGTATGTGAAGTCTGATTTTGGCTCAATTAGTAAATAGGTTAGATTCTGGCTGACCTTGACATGGCCCAAACCTGGCCCATAACCACCCCTAAATGATTATCCAGTCAATTTACTTTCATTCAACATAAATATAGCAATAAGCCTGCTGGAAAAGAATTTTGAACACAATTCAAAAGCACTTAAGAAGTATGCAACAACAATACCTAAAACTATTCTTACCATAGGAACGACAATATCTTCCTTCCGAGTACTCCTAAAAAATGTGCTGGATAACATTCCAATGCTCTGTGTAGGTCTAAAGACCAAGGTACAAGAAATATTCAGTTACTTTCAATGGTAAAACAAAGCAAAACATAACAAAGAAAATGCAATAAATAAGAAGACGGATTAAAAATACAAGACCAATAACCATTTGGTTTTGTTAAAAAATATAAGCACTTCTCTAATCAATGCTAAAGATCTACATTTTTCAGCAACTCAGTTACTATTCACATAAAAAAATAGTCTAGAGATGGCCAAAATGGCAAAAAAAATAAAAAAACAAAGAAGAAGAAGAAATCCAGAATTTTGAAATTGATTCCACACGTGCACACATTTATGCTCCGGATAACCAAACTGCATCAAAATGTGACTAACCATTGCCTTGATAACCAAGTTGCATCAAAATGTGATCGACCAAAAAAGGAAGCTAATAATTAGAAAAGCTTCATTTTTTTAACTCAAATTATCAAGATTCAAGAGTCACATTTCATTGGTCATGGTTTTCAAAGGTATTGAATATAGTTTTTGTTTTCATTTTCTTTTGTGGGCTTTCATACATTTTCTTTTCTCATGAAAGGGATGATTTTTTTTTTTTTTTTTTTACTCTTTCAAGCAAAAGACAATGCTAGCCTAAAGACCATTCTTTCTTGAAATTTTCTCAAACCTTAGGACCCTTTGGTGACAATTCACAAAATGCAATATAAATGTCTTATCTGAATAAGCAAGGATTCTACTCAAAGCCAACACTGATGTTGCCAGTCCTCCATCCTATAGCCTCTTATACATTAAATACCTTATTTTGACCCTCTTGGTTGTATATGACATACATAACGAAAATGCTATTAACGATTTTAATGGGTAACTGACACAATTTACTAGAAAATCAATCTTCTTCACAATCAAATCTTCTTCAAAAAATGCAATAAAAAAATCATAGCCTTTTGGAGGGTATTGGGGAAAACAATCAAGTCCCACATCATGTGGATGATTCATGGAAACATCAGGTTACCCATGCTCCTTCCTACTGACAACCTAAACAGGAATTTTAAAAAAAGAAGAAGAAGTTAAATAGAATATAAAGCATGCACCTGCTCGACAGAACCCACTTGCAAAGGCTGAGAAATATCCCTGATTTCACTATTGGCCTTAGTACCCTGTATTTCAACGAGTGACTCTCCCATCTCACAAACTAGTATAATTCATGATAATATAATGAAGAGAAGTATATGGACATGAAGTTTTAAGAAAGAAAAGGTTGAATTGCAGGAACAAATGGAAAAGAAAGTTTTAAGAAAGAAAGAGTTGAACCCACTGCATAATGACATTTTTTTAAAATCTTAAGTTGTCAATGAAGCATAATGTATAAAGATGGCAAGTGTTGTTGGGTAAGATATTAGCAAGTGCCTAATTAAAATAGCAAATAGAATGAAAACAAGCAAATGTACCTATACAGGACATCGAAAGTTACGTAGAGTGAGCATGACCTAGATGGCTAAAATAGTAGGGGCTGATGCCACAAACATACATACCTACTTTTCCAGGGATTTTAGGCTTGAAAAGCTCCATTTGTTTGGTCAAAGAGTTGAAGATCTGGAAATTCCTCATCCCAAGCCCTCTCTTAAACCCAAATCCTTGCCCTAGTTTTTCTGTCAGAATGCATGTGAAGAGATAAGGACAAAAAAAGATATTGAGAATTAAAAAACTAATTACTCATGTTAAAGGAAAACCATCAAACTAATCCTACCTTTCCCAAAAAAATAAAAAAATAAAAAAATCAAAAATAGAAATAAAAATCTACTGAATCTTATTTTTTTATTCTTATTTCTTATAATGACTTTGCCATGAAAGCTTAGCTTTATTGTCTCATACCAGCAAAAGAAACTAGATGAGCTCTTCCAGAGGCATCAAACAATACTTATATAAGACTTTGTATTATATTATTGGGTTTAGACAAGTGGCCCCCGATCCATTCAATGACCCAAATGTTTGATATAATGGGCTCACCATGGATGAATCCACTAGAGTTGAAGGAACATAGCCATGGAATTTTTTGGTCATTTTTGGTTGAATGTGGAACTGTCCTTTTTTTTTCCCTTCTTAAACATTTATCTTCTAGCCACAAATTGAGGGTTTAGGATTCCCATCAAGGGGACTTTTTTTCATGGCCATATATAATAGTGTCCACAGCAAGATGCACAATTACACATATTTTCTAATGTAAAAATAGAAAAATTAGAATTCACTAATTTCCTCCATTTTTCACTCAAGTGTTAATTTTTGATCGATTTCAAAACATCTCGATATGCTCGGATAGAAACTGTGGCACCGATCAAGCATTTTCATCTCAACTAACAGATACACTACACTCTTAGGATTCATGTAGGAAATAAAAAGACTCAAAGTTCGTCTTATACCTGGGAACTATTTTTGTTGTTTCTTGATGAAATTGAGGGCTAGGATTAGTACCCAAGAGACCATCCAAACCGATTCAAATAACATGCATTCTGAGTTTCAAAGTAGAAATTAAAAAAATTTAAAAATAATAAAATAATAAAGTAAAATAAAAATAAAAATTGCAGAATGTCATTTGGAAGCCGTGAATACATCATAATTAAGCTCATTTGCATAAAAGTGGAACTGATCTACTAATTTATCTTTCTTTCAAAATCAGCAAAAGATCAGATATCTATAACAGATTTCATCACACAATATTTCAACAAAAATGAAAGAAAAAAAGGGAAATGAAACAACAAACTACTACTGCAATTTTCTAATCCGAAACAAGCAAAGATAGCAACTAATTCACAACATTTTTTAGACCAAAAAGTAGAGTACGATTTCGCTCTCCAAAGATAGACCACACCCCAAAAAATCTGGGTGTAAGATCCTAAACATCCAATTTGGGTAGTTTTCTCCATCGAATAAGGATATTGATGAATGATTTTTTACAACCACATTAGAAAAAAAAAAAAAAAAACTTAACATCGTGGGCTGGGCTAGATTTCAAATTCTTCCTTTTTCTATGCATGCAACATGGTCCCAAAGCCGTGTATCATGAATGCAGTTGTAATGGGCTAGATTTCCTGGCTTGGGCCTTATTCATGGGCCGGGCTTTTCTCTTGAATTGGGGTAGTGGAAGGTGCATCAGGCCATGCAAGTAAAATGGGAAAATTTGTAAGTAAATTTGTGCCTAATGCTAAACATCAAGGGCCCATTTAGGTGTTCCAGATTTATTGAGGCGGATGGAATGCAGCCCAAGCTGCAAGTGAGACAAAAATAGATCAAAGTTGTTTCTACCTCACTCTTGATTCAGTGCATTTTCTCAACTTTCTCATTATCCAATTCATAGACAACTGAACACGGAATCCATATTTTATTCAAATCAGACAGAAAAACCACCTCCGCACAGATTTAGTTGGTGATGGAAATTTCAAATAGACAAAAAGTGTAACAATTCATGTTCATTGAGGGAAAAAGAAGGATAATATCGCAACTACACTCGAATGGATGTTCCACCTCACTCAAACAATGAATGTTGCGAAAACAATCATGGTGATCATTAGTGACCTCAAATAAAATCTCCAGCGCTTCTGATTCAAAAATTGCAATAGTATGAAAATCATCCGTTGAGTCGTCTTGCAGTGGGAGGGAGAGAAACGAGACAGCTCCACTCCATCTAGCCTTCACCATGTCCACGATAAATGCATTTCAATGGCAATAAGGGAAACCTTGGACAAAAAACAAACCTGTCTAGATCACCTGCATGGATGGCATACGTCATTCATCAATATCCAAGTGCCACTCGATGGAAGAAGAAGCCGCACCACTCGAAGGAAGATGTCGCCTCGCCGCTCGAAGGAGTGAAAATGTGAAAAGAGAGAAGGCGCTCATAATTTTGCAGATCCTTTTCTGAATTTTATAAAATTTAAAAATATGAAACAGCGTGTGTTTACCACTGTTTATAACAAATACTTTGTTAATAATCGTACATGAAAGAAAGACCATTTTCTGGATGATTAAGATTGTATTATATAATAAAATTATAAATATTAAACAAATACAACTAGATGGATTGTTTTAATGGTCTGGATAACTTTATATCATTGCCACTATTTTTATGAACGAGTCACCACTATTTCACATTCTATACAAAACTCACAGGTTTTTTTAAAAAATAAAAGGTTAAACAAAGCTTTGGAAAGGGGACGACTCTATGGACCCCACCATGATGGATATGTTTCATCCAATCCGTCCATATATTTTTATATATCATTTTATGATATTATTAAAAAAATTAATTATATCTCAATCTCAAGTGGACCACATTACAGGAAACAGTTTTGAATAAATTTTAACCATTAAAAACTTTTTAGGGGCCATAAAAGTTTTGGATCAAGCTGATATTTATTTTTTCCCTTAATCTGGGTCTTTATGACCAAATCAACAGTTTGGATGTCAAATAAACAGTACATTGGGCCTTAGGAAGATCTTAATTGTGAATATCCATTCATTATTTTTGTCCTGTGGTGTGGCCCAACTAAGATTTATATCTCTATCATTTTTTGTATCAAGCACTAAAATGATCTATAAAAATGTATGAACGAAATGGATGAAGCACATACATCATGGTGGGGCCCATAGAGCACCGACGATCAGCCATGGGGCTAGTGTCAGGGGGAGTAGTCAATCCATTCCAGGGACGTGCATTTTGTGCTAAAGCCTTTAGTAGGAAGTTACTGCGCATGGATGCTGCGTGGGGCCCACCACCATGTTTGTGGGAAATCTACTCCGTTAGTCCGTTTATAGAAATCATTTTAGAAATAGATACCAAAAATGAAGTGTATCCAAAACTCAAGTGGGCCACATGAGATGAAATAGTGGGGATTCAGTGAGAACCGTTGAAACATTCTTACGGCCATAAAAAGCTTTTTTCAGGCTCTTTTTTTTTTTTGTATTTTCACTTATTCCCAGTGTTAATGACGTTATAAACTGTTTGGATGGCATATAAACATCGAGGTGGAGTCCAGAAGGTTTCAACTGTAGGCATTTGTTTCCCCATTCTTTCCTCTCGTGTGACCTACTTGATTTTTGGATCCAACTCATTCTTGGTCTCTTGTCTTAAAATGATCTCTAAAAATGGATTAACGGAGTAGATTTTTCAAAAACATAGTGTTGGGCCCCACCAGCATCCTTACGTAGGATGTCATGGGCTTTAGCAGGAAATCCATTTCCCGTAAAAAAGTGGCGACCAGCCAATGGCTGGTGGTCAATACTCTCTGGCCCCAACATGACATACGTGTTTCATTCATGCCATCCATCTATTTTTTCATAAAATTTTATGGTATAAGACCAAAAATGAGGTATATCTCAATCTCAAATGGACTACATTACGGGAAACAGTGTTGAATGAGCGTGGACCATTAAAAACCTTTTAGGGGCCATAAAATTTTTGGATCAAGCTGATCTTTGGTTTTTCCCTTCATCTGGTCCTGTATGACCTAATCAATAGATTGGATGTCAAATAAATAGTACAGTGGGCCTTAAGATGGATTTTAATGTTGGATATCCAATCACCATTGTTTTCATGTGGTGTGGTACACCTGAGATTTATGTCCTGCTAATTTTTGGTATAAAATTGTAAAATAATCTGAAAAAAATGATGAACGGAATAGATGAAAGACGTACATCATAGTGGCGCCCACCCATAGAAGAGGATTTTAATGGTGGATATCCAATCAATATTGTTTTCTATGATGTGGTCCACCTTAGGTTTATATCCCTATCATTTTTTTTTATCAAGCCCTAAAATGATCGGTAAAAATGGATGAACATAATGGATGAAATACTTACATCATGGTGGGGCCCATATAGCACCGAATACTAGCTAACAGGTTGGTGGTAGGGGAGTAGCCAATCCGTTCCCATCCATGCTGGTATTTATGGTGCGATCCATTTAATCTTTGAATATAATTCATTTTTTGAATAATTCTCTAAAATGATCTCGAAAAATGGATGAACAGTGTGGGTTGATCCCAAATTTTCAATAAATCCAAAACTCAAGTGGACCATGCCACACGAAACAATGTGGAATAATGATTTCACTATTGATACCTTCCTTGGGCCCACAATAACGTTTATTTCCATCCAATGTAACGCCCTGGAAAAATCCGTACTTGGACTCGAGTACCAACTCGACCGGAAATCGCGTAGGATTAATTCCTTTGGAAAATAAGTGTAAGTTAGCTAGCGCAATGCTAGAGTAGCTGGGAAATAGTCCCTGATCACTTTAAATACGTTCTACAAGACCTAAAGTGAGTAAAACCAATGACGCTATAATATTCTAAAACCTCGGATCAAACTCTAAACCGGTTTGTTTTCAGGACCTCTTTGAAACTTTGTATTGGATCTAGACCGCACGTCGAAAGTCCGATACCTACAATCTTAGACCGTTATAACCGCCTAGCTAGACTTGATAATCATTTCGAAAATCAAGTCCAACCGACATTCAGAGGCTATTTCATTGAGCCTGGAGGGAAGACAGTAAGAATAGGGTTAGATTTGAAAATTTTAATTCAAATCTGGCACACGACTTGGCACGTTATTATTAAGCGTTCTGACCGTCAGAATTTAGCCAAATTACACCCTTGGATCAGGAAAAATTTCTATTTCATATCATGAGACTTATAGACCTGATCTACGTGCGATGACCGCTGAACTAAAACTGGACCGCCACGTGCGATCTACGAACACTACTGGACTGAAAATGGGATGCGAGTGACATCTGACGTGCATGAACTTAAGTCTGATCGCGTTCGGCCAGGGAACCACCAGAAATATCTTTTTGGACCGAAACAGCCTCGATTTGGTTAGGCATCAAGTAAACATTGTTCCCAAGCCTGTTTTGGGCATGTTTTAGGTTATAAAAGGGGCTTAAACCCTCACTTCTCTCACCCATCCAAATTTGCTAGAAACCCTAGCTGGTGTGAGAGAAAAGGTGAGAGATTGTAAGAGAGAGTGGGAGAGAATTTCCTGCTGCTTGCACTACTTGTTGCACGTGCTTAAGCAACACGCTTCAATCACTTTCCCAGCGATTTCGCCACATTTCTAGGTAAGAAAATACCCCAAACACTTACTGATTTAAGGTTCCTTCATTTTCTTAGCATGGTAGCTTATAGATCTTGTGTATTAGGTTCCCGGTTTGCCGTAGATGAAGCGTATACGCTCCGTTCGAATCGGTTCACCTTTAAGGAAAAGGTGTGAATTTTAGACGCTTTGATTGACTGTTTTCAACGCTTTCAATGTCGTTTAATAGTAGATTATTGACGGCAACGCCGTTTGACATGTACAACATGCTGTCCGTTTCCTGTTTCGTAAGCAGACGAAAAATATGAGATTTAGGGCATTTTAGTCATTTGTAGGAAATACTATTTTCATCCATATTTTTTTGATGTGATTGACATATCTTCTTGTCGTATTAGGATATTAGGAATGCGTGCATAATTAGTTTGGAGAAGAGATTCGCCTAAATGCACACCTTGAGTCGACATACTATATGTAGACTTAAGTGTGTAGTTTAAGTATTTGTATAAATGTTTGTATTAGTATGTATTGAATTAACTGGTTTTATGAACTAGTTTGAGATTGAATTCTCAAACAATATGCTGATGTAAATAATTTCCTACATGTTGGCTATATGCATGATTTCATTATATGTATGAAATGCATGTGTTAGATGATTTACTTAAGTTGTATGTTATAACATGTGTTAACATTCTCACATTGTTGTATTTCATTTTCATTACTCTTATATGATTGCTGATGTGGATTCATAATTGTTTGGGACTATACCTAGTCTAGGCAGTCGGCAACCGAGTAAATTCGTGGTTGGCTTATCTTTGTCACGAACGACGCGTCGATGAACGCGAGTCATGTTTTGGAGTTGGCGGCAGTGGTTAGGCCACACGAGGTGTTTTATGCACTTCATGTCATTCGACTTGACATGCGCTCGTACTAGTCGAGCCCGTCAAGTAACCCGACTGGCCATTGTATGTTCACCTTGTATGAGTCATAACTGCTTGAACCTAGGGTACTGAACTTACCACTGTAAACCCTATTAACCATTGTACCTTGATCCATAAAGACTCATGAGCTGGGCATGGTGGTATGGGACACCGTGGTCAAGCTGTCGGCCTACGCTGGGGCCATAAACCTCCCCGTAGTGACCAGTGAGCAACCTAGACTCGTGAGCAGATTATGGTGGTATGGGACACTATATTCTTGTTGTCGGCCTGGATAGATAAGGTGATGGGGGAGCGGTGCAACAAGTGCGAACAACAGCCTTGGCAGCCCTTTGTAGTGACCTCGAGCGTATTCAGAGTCTACGGGAGGCGATGACCCTTCCGTAGTGACGAGAGTACAAGTAGGCCTGTATTGATAAGGTGATGGGGGAGCGATGCAACAAGTGCGAGCAACAGCTCTGGAAGCCCTTGCAATGACCTACAAAATATACATCGTATGAGATTACTAGGAGTGACGACCCTAGACAGGATCTGTGTTGGGATTGATATAAGGAAAGTACCTTAGTTTTCCAATATTGCTGTATGAAAAGGACTAATAAAAATGTGGTAATCATATCAACATCACATTGCATGTGCCTGGAAGATGTGGAGCACTGAGCGGTACGCAAGCATGCCGCGGACGCAGATGGTGCTGTATGAGGGAGAATGTCGGTGAGGGCATCCATCATGTCATGTCATATTGCATTAACAACATTATTAGGAATGTTTGATTTACTGCTTTACTATTATCGCATGATTGATTTGAGAACATGCTAATCTTTGCTCTATTATTCCACTGAGTTAGCTACTCACTCCCACGTTATGGGATAGTGTTTGCAACACCCACCAGACCCTGTCTTAGATGCAGGTGAGGCAGCGATTCAGGAGGCAGAGCCGGACTATGATGAGGACCAGGACGAGTTCTCATATATGCAGTACCACGACGGCTTTGCTTAGGGGGCCTGGATTGGCGGGACTTCTCAGTGGGACTCTTTTTGGACATTTGATTTCTGTTTATTTACATGTATATGAGACTCAGAGATGTATTCATACTTTGGAGACAGTTGAGATCTACTTTGTTTTCCATACAGTGATATGTGTATTCTTTAGTCTTCCACTTGCTTTTATCACTGAATCTGGAGTATGAATTGTAGTTTTGGTATACTTTTACTCATGTGAATGCTTTAACTCGGACAACATTGAATCATAATCAATTTTGTTGCATAAGTGACGGTCTGAAACTCGGGAGTTGGGTTTATACACGACCCCCGATTTTCACAGTGTTACATCTAACCTATTCATAATATTAAATATACATGAATGAAGAGAAAACACAAACATCAACTTGATCCAAAACTTCTATGGCCTCTAAGAAATTTTTAATGGTAGAGGTTCAATCACACTATTTCCTGTGGTGTGGTCCACTTGAGCTTTGGATATGCTTCCTTTTTGTTCTTTAGACCTCAAATTATCTGTTAACGTGGATAAACGGAATGGATAAAATAAATAAATAACGGTGGACCCCACAAAGTTTACTTTGGTAAGGGTAATGACTCACCTACCTAAATGTAGAGGGGTTTCCTTAAAATTTTCATAATCATATATTGGCTTGCCTTAATGTGATTCACATATCCAACCCACTCATCATGTGTGTCCCACTTGGATGAGGGGTTAGACTAATTTTTAGCCGCATCCAAAACTCATGTGGGCCCTACCAAGTGCTTTTATATTTTTAAAGATGTCTTGACATGGTTTTAGATGGTATGGCCCACCCGAGTTTTGTTTACGAATGATTTTTGAGATATCTCATAACCTAAAGGGGACACATTAAATGCATGGTGTTGATGTTCAACACATATCATGATGGGGCCCACAAAACTTATTAACATCAATTCTTAGGTTCTCGTGGGGTCAATAAGCTGGGTAACAATTTTGACAACAAGATTTAGCTCATTTTATATATTTAGCCCATTCACTCTATTTTACTGATCAATACCCTCAATTTAACTAGTTACTCGCCCCAATCAGGCTAGCTACATATGAGAAATATATTGAGCATACAAGATTGATCAACAATTTAAGTGAAATTTGATTTAAACATATGAAGTTATTTACTTTTCAATTTGGACTAATTCGATTATCCAAAATGTTCAATTAGTGGATGTGCCTAATAATTTATTTTTATTTTTTTTCACAAATAAATTTCAATTTCCATTTAAAAATAGCATTTTTTTCAAAATGTATATGTCTTTACTCTTAATTTTTCTTTAAAAACTTTTTTAAAAAATATCATTTTTATTATAAAATATTTCAAAAAATAAATTAAAATACAAATTCTGAATTTTTATTTTTAAAATATTTAAAATTTTCACTAATTTTAATTTTTCTTTCCAAAAATTCCAAAATGCCGATTTTTTTCTTCAAAAGCATCATGTTGTTTTCAACTTTTCAATTTTTTTTAAATTATATATATTTTTTCAAAATCTTAGTGTTTTTATAAATAATTTTTTCTTTTAATTTTGAATTTTGAACATTTTCAATTATTTTTCAAAATCACAAAATTATTCAACGTATTTATTTTTCGTTTCAAAATGTTTGTTTTTTGATAAAGTATCAATTTTTTAATATCATTTTATTTTAAGTGAAAATAAAATAAAATTTCACATTTTTTATGAGATTTTATTTTTTTTTTCAAATTTCAAACTCTCATTTTCTTTTTTAAAATATTTTCATTTTTCAACATTGTGAAAATTTTCACATTTTTAAAAATATTTTTAATTTTCTTTTTGAGGATATTATTTTTTTCTCAATATCAAATGTTTTTTTTTTTTTTTTTCAAATTTATCAACTTTATTCAAAATTCTTTTTTGTTCCCACAAAATAGATTTTTATTAAATTACGATTTTTATTTTTTCAAAATTTATTTTTTTTCTCTAACATTGTTAAATTTTTTTAACTTCTCAATATTCTTTTTCATGTGATATTACAATTCATTTAAATATTAATTTTAAATTAAAAAATAAAAATAAAAATTTCACCAATTTAATATAAAAACAGAATAAATTTTCTTTTTGCATTCAATCAATTATTAAAAAATAATCTTAGATTTAAATATGTATAATTAAACCACCGAAATTCTATTAAAAAACAACTATTAGACTAAAAAAAGACTTATTTTCCAGCATATTCTTTAAAAAAATGAAAAAAATTAACGTGTAGGCAAAGGACCTTTTACAACGGACCATGATCCGTCGCAAAAGTACTTTTATGACGGACCATGATCCATCGCAAAAGAAACTGAAAAGGGCACCATTTGGTGTTTTGGGCAAAAAGACTATCAAATTTTGCGACGGATTTCATCCGTCGCATATTAACGACGGACCAAAATCCGTAGTAAATAGGTCGTAAATCGGATTATAGCGACGGATTTGTGTCCATCGCTAAATTCAGTGACGTTAAGACTACGGATATCCGAGAAACACGGGATTAGCGACGGACTTTTTCCGTTAGCGACGGATTAAATCTGTCGTTAAACCAAAAGATTTTAGCGACGGATAAAGTCAGTCACAAAAATACGTCGCAAATTGCCAATTTTGACGTAGTGAATCATCTGACAAACCCGTTATCAAAGCTCATCCTCGACAACAAATTATTGGAGACCTTAATGACAGTGTAAGAACTAGACGACAGATAGACAATGTTTATAATCACTTCTGTTTTACCTCAAAAATTGAACCCAAGAATATTGTAAAAGCTCTTCAAGATGAATACTGGAAAAATGCCATGCAAGAAGAACTTCAGCAATTCTAGAGAAATGAGGTGTGGAAACTACTTCCTAGACCAACTGATACTAATGTCATTGGAACAAATTGGGTCTTCAAAAATGAAATCTGACGAATCAGGGAATGTAATTAGAAACAAAGAAAGATTGGTTGCTCAGGGATACTCACAGATTGAAGGAATTAATTTTGATGAAACATTTGCCCCTGTTGCACGTCTAGAGTCCATTAGAATTCTTATGTCCATTGCATGCACACTAAAATTCAAATTATTTCAAATGGATGTTAAGAGTGTCTTTCTTAATGGGGATCTTGCTGAAGAAGTATATGTGGAACAATCAAAAGGATTTTTGGATCCTAAGCATCCCCATCATGTTTATCGTTTGGACAAAGCTCTGTATGGTCTCAAACAAGCACCACGTGCTTGGTATGAACGGTTAACGAAGTTTCTTTTAGACCATGAATTCCGCAGAGGAAGTGTAGACAAGACACTGTTCACCCAGAGAACAAAGAACTCACTGCTTATTGCACAAATTTATGTGGATAACATTGTGTTTGGATCAACATGCGGAAATAAGGCATTCAAATTCGTCAACCTCATGAAATCAGAATTTGAAATGAGCATGATTGGTGAGTTAAATTTCTTCTTAGGGTTACAGGTCAAGCAACTGGATGATGGATTTTCATAAATCAAACCAAGTATGCAAAAGACCTAGTGAAAAGATTTGGACTTGAGTCTGGTCGCACTTATCACACGCCTATGAGTACTACTCTAAAACTTTCAAAAGATACTAATGACAAAAGTGTGGACCAGCATCTTTATCGAAGCATGATCGGAAGTCTGCTATATCTCACTGTCAGTCGTCCAGATATATCCTTTAGCGTTGGTGTGTGTGCTCGTTATCAGGCGGATCCTAAGGAATCTCACCTAACAACAGTTAAAAGGATTATCAAGTATGTTAGAGGGACAACCACCTTTGGACTATGGAATCCATATGAAACCTCCACCATTATTGCAGGATATTCAGATGCGGATTGGGCTGGAAATTTGGATTATCAAACATCAACAAGTGGTGGATGCTTTTATATTGGAAATTGTTTAGTTTCCTAGCAAAGGAAGAAACAAAACTCAATCTCATTATTCACTGCGGAGGCTGAATATATAGCTACAGGTAACTGTTGTGCTCAACTCCTCTGGATGAAACAGATGCTATTTGACTACGGGATTGCACAATCCACAATGAGTCTCTTCTGTGACAATACCAGTGCTATAAATATTTTAAAAAACTCAGTTCAGCACTCTCGGACCAAGCATATTAACATACGTCATCATTTTATCCGAGAAATAGTTGAAGAAAAGACCATTATGTTAGAATATGTTACTACTGAAAAGCAACTTGCTGATATCCTTACAAAGCCTCTTGACACAAACAGATTTTGTGACCTCCAAAAGTTAATTGGCATTTGTTCACATTAATAATATCTCTGGACTTATGGTACTCACTGAAAAATCTTAGGGTCTGAGTTGTTCATGGTTGTGCTAATGTTGAACAAATGTCAAAATTCTTACAGCCTCGATAATATCTGCGTAGTCTCGATCTTATAATCAATTCCATCAAAATTGTACATCGATTTAATCGACAGTTACTGCTTTTGTTGTTTTCAAACAACCGTCAGAGCAATTTTTGGTAAAAGTCCTGCGATGCAATCGACAACTGATCAATATAATTGATAAGTCTATTATATAAAGGGAAGGGCGCACTTGAACACATAATTTTTTCTTCCAGTTCTTATCAGCATCTCACTTCTTCAAAACATGATCAAAGGGAAAGGTAAGGCTTACTTTCAATCTTTAGAGGAGATAAGCATGCAATCAAATTCCCGTAGGTATCATCCTACTCCAAAGGAAGGTGGTCCGTCTGTCATCAATGAACGACTAATGCTCAATAGTGCTGTTGAGCCTTTTGGAGTTGACCTTCTTCTCGAAGTAATCGGTTGGCAAAATATTCTACATCTTGGAGGATCGTACCAATTGGGTGTGATCCATGAATTCTTCAAACAATACCATATCGTTTGTG
Organism: Magnolia kwangsiensis; assembly: GCA_037074715.1. Classification (NCBI taxonomy): domain Eukaryota; kingdom Viridiplantae; phylum Streptophyta; class Magnoliopsida; order Magnoliales; family Magnoliaceae; genus Magnolia; species Magnolia kwangsiensis. Next base: position 80,149,219 of record CM073572.1, read on the forward strand.
AAGATCCCCCCAGCATTCGGATTGTTCTTGTACACTACTCAAAGCTTATCACTCCAGTTACCTTGGCAAAACTCCTCAATCTTGAGGTCACTAAAATTCCGGTAACCAATTGAAATCTCAATGGGTTGGGAGTACGGGGAGAAATAACCCGTGCATTATGCCAAGGGACTACAGTTCCGCGAAATGATGAAAATTTGCTGCATATCAACCATCTTGGATCCACCTTCAAAATTCTTCACAGCATTTTCTACTCAAATGTGTACCCTTGCGATATCCTTGGTGATCATCTTTCTCCATCTGTGATCAATGTTCTCTATGATGTATATCAAGAAAATCGTGTGTGCTTGCCAACTCTCCTCCTTAAGCAAATCATTCGTGTCGTACAAGGACATCATACGGAGACACTACCCTTTCCCTTGCTCACGCAAACTCGCACACCGTGCTGGGCTTCCTGCCACATCTGATGAAATGCATCCTGAAGCCTGGTTTGATAGTGATGCATCACTGGCAGCACAACGATTGTCTTCCCTTATCTCCCTCTAGGCATAATCCTTCTATACCCAGGGCCGTCCAACATGCTCCACCAACAATTGGGCCTACACATGGAGGATCAAATCGTACACCATTGGTCAGTCCTGAGTCGATTACAAATTGCCCAGCTCATCACCTCGACCGTCACCTACTCAATGGGATTGTTGGTATAGAGGACCGTCTTAACAATTGTGAAAGGCGTCTCACTATCATCGAAGAAAAGCTTGATGTCCTCTAGGGAACTACTCAGAAAATGGTAGAATTTCTCACGAATGATCTTTCTCGAAAACATTAAGCGTCCGTTCAGTTGTCCTTTGACTATCCAACACATCTAATGTCATTTTATGTATTTTTTTTTGGACAAATCTCATTCTACTACTGTCTGGGGCAGTATATATTTTTTTTTTAGGGATAGATGTTTTTTGGACAATGAACCTTTTTGTTGATATGGCTGGATTCAATCCTTATTTTATTGTCATTCCTGCTACTTATCCACTGACTGTGTTGATTGCTTTATTCATTTCTCATCCCTGGTTTCATTCATGTATGCTTATCACTGATGAATTTCTACATACATTTATCTGTGTGTGGTTCTCCCATATGCTTAAATTCTTCAGTCAATATCACTTGTTGTATCTTTGTCAATGACTGACAAAAAGGGAGAGAAAAATTACAAACACCCCCTATGGAAAATTGGATATTTGTGCTCTTATATGTTGCAGGTGTTAGGGGGAGCAGCCGCAACAAGAAAGGGGAAGTCGTTGAAGTAAGGGGGAGAAATTACAGGGTGTATACATGGGTGATTAGAATTTATAAAATTGTGTTAATACATGTACACACAATTTAGAATGTATCTGTCAAGATATTTTCCTAGGGTGTTTTAGGTATTTTCTCACGTAATTAACAAAGGGGGAGATTGAAAGTGCACCTAACTAGTACCCTAGTTTGTCAATTACGGTGTAAGTGGAGTTAGTCGGATAACAGCACCTAACAGGAAGATCAAGTCAAGTGTCTGCCTCAACTGGATGTGTGGAAGCTCGCCATAGGTAAATCATAGTCTCACATCCCAAAACACCAGGTGATTAAAACCCTTAAAAATAAGTAAAACATCTTAGGGTTTTAGGTTAAGAAAACTTTTTACCAAACAGGAAAATCCTTAAGTTTTTCTTACCCTATTGATTATATTGATTCCCTTTTCGATATGATCAACCTGATCTGTTGATGTCCTCGACATATCAATCGATACAATCGAGTAAGGACATAAAACGTCTAGCAATCAAAACATTCATCTGGATGATTTATCGATATATCGACGGTTCAATCGATATCATTGATATTCGAATATCGATCCTATGGGAAGAGAATCGATAATATCGACAGACAGTTTTTCGGTGCCCCTATTTTTTTAAAGAAAACTTTTATGTGCATCGATATATCGTTGACTATCTAATTCAATCTGAACTCAAATACCGATCATATCGGAAGTCAGTCGATCATATTGATAGTGGGCGCATGTTTCTTCCATCATTAATTTCAGGTTATTTTTAATGTTGATCGGGGGGCCAGTTGATAAATCGATATTCATATCTCATTCATATCCAGACCTGGTCGATTGGATCGAGACCGGACAAAAATCATCCAGTAAGCTTATAGGTAAATCTATACAATTTATCGAACCTATCGACACGGTATCCGATATCATCGATATACAAATTTCGATGACATCGACTGTTCCCCGATCGTATCTATAGAACCTGAAATTCTTTAAGGCTTCTCTCTCTTGTTTTCACCTGTCGATAGATCGATCCATCTCTCGATGGAATCGGAGTTCGAAATCCGATAACATCGATGTGTGTATCATTCCCATCGACCAGTTGGGGAAAGGTTTCCAAAAGTGAAATGACATATGAGTTTGTATCATCGAGAGGTCAATCAATACAACCGAGAGTAAATGCTCGATCATATCGACCCTTCTCGATGATATCGAACTCTGTCATAAATGTGACCGTTTTATATCCGTTGGAACCTTTTGCCTATATATAGAGAGGTTAGTCTTTATTGCTGGTAGAGAAAGAAGAGAGTGCTTCTGAGTATTTTAAACTTCATATCATTTATCTTAAGCCTTTTCTCTCAAGGAGTTCATCCTCCAATCCACCCTCATCATTATATTTAACAGAGTGGATTGGGGAATGAACTTCCTCATTCAAGGATCTTTCAGCTACTACCTTAATGACAAATCATTAAGCTGGGATGTCTTGAATGCATTGATGATTGGAACCACTCTATCTTCCTTATAGGAAAATCTTTAGAGAGTGGAATTCCATCATAACCTTGACCCAACCAAAAGCCTAGCATAGGTACATCTTTGTGTTTAGGATCAAGGGAGCTGAAGACTCTTCATCAACAAGAAGGAGATCTTCATCACTGCGTTAAAAGGGACTCATCAACTTATCTGTAAGTACTTAGAGTCCAGAGGACATTTATGATCATTCCTTTTTAGGATTGGGTCGTAGGTGTTGCTCACCATTTGAAGTCCTCAAAGGAGGCCTCCAACGGGAGTGTACGTGTGGGAGCGTTGTGTGGACCCTTACTCTGTGGAGAGCATAAACATCTGGGTGCGTTGTGTGGACCCTTGATCTGTATGGGCATAAATATCCAGGTGCGTTGTGTGGACCCACGCTCTGTGTGGGCATAAACATCTGGTTAGGAGTGCGCCAGTAAAACTCCAAGGTTTGAGGTGAACTGTAACATCCCGAAAATCGGGGGGTCGAGCAAAAACCCAACTCCCGAGTTCCAAAATGTTATTTATGCAACATACATATGTATGATTGAATGTTGTCTGTGTTAATGTATTAAACATGAGTGAGATTAATCCAGAACAGCATATCATACTCCAGAGACAGTTAAATTTACAAGCGAAAGACTGTGATAGTATGTATAACATATATAAACTGTTGTATGTCTCCAGAGTGTGAACATGTTACCAGGTTATATACAAACATGTATACTTCAAAAGTAAACAAAAGAATATACATGAGTGCTCTAAAAATATAAAATGACAAGTGTCAAGGTATCTAATCAACCTCCTTGTAATCTCGTCGATCAGAACACGCATAAAGGAGGGATCCTCCTCATCATCAGCAAGTCCGGCTCCGCCTCAAAGGCCGCTCCATCATCTGTAATCACAAAAGGGTCTGGTGGGTGTCCAGGAACACCGTCCCGTAACGTAGGAGTGAGTAGCTAACTCAGTGGAATAATAGAGCAAGGATTAACATGTTCTCAAATCAATCATGCGATAATAGTAAAGCAATAAATCAGACAATCCTAATACTGTTGTTAATGCAATATGAGATGACGTGATGTATACCCTCACCGACGATCTCCCTCATACGGCACCATCTTACGACCGTGGCATGCCACACTCCCTTAAGTGCTCCACATCTTCCAGGCACATGCAATGTAATGGTGATATGATTTTCGAGTTGTTATTAGTCCATTCAAACAGTAAGATTGAGAAACTAAGGTACTTTCCTTATATCAATCCCAACACAGATCCTGTCTAGAGTCGTCAATCCTAGTAATCTCATACGAGGTATATTTTGTAGGTCGCTGCAAGGGCTGCCAGGGCTGTTGCACGCACTCATGGCTCCGCTCCCCCATCACCTTATCAATACAGGCCTACTGTACTCTACTGCTACTGAAGGGTCGTCGCCTCCCGTAGACTCAGAATACGCTCGCGGTCACTACAAAGGACTCGTCGCCTGATCAGTGTAGGCCGACAACAAGAATATAGTGTCCCATACCACCATAATCTGCTCACGAGACTAGGTGCTCACTGGTCAGTACGGGGAGGTTTATGGCCCCAGCGTAGGCCGACAGCTCGACCACGGTGTCCCATACCACCATGCCCGGCTCATGAGTCTTCGTGGATCAAGGTACCATGGTTAACAGGGTTTACAATGGTAAGTTCAGTACCCTAGGTTCAAGCAGTTATGACTCATGCAGGGTGAACATATAACGGCCAGTCGGGTTACTTGACGGGCTCGACTAGCACGATCGCATCTCAAGTCGAACGACATGAAGTGCGTAAAACACTTCGTGTGGCCTAACCACTGCCGCCAACTTCAGAACACGGCTCGCGTTCATCGACGCGTCGTTCGTGGCCAAGAAAAGCCAACCACGAATTCGCTCGGTTACCGACTGCCTGGACTAGGTATAGTCCCAAGCACATATGAAATCACATCAGCAATTCATGTAAGAGTATTGGAAATGAAATACAACCATGTGAGCATGTTAACACATGTTATAACATAGAACTTAAGTAAATCATCAAGCACATGCATTTCATACATATAATGAAATTATGCATATCGTCAACATATAGGAAGTCATCTCCCTCAGCATATTAATTGAGAATTCGATCTCAAATTAATTCATAACACCATTTAATTCAATACATACTAATACAAGCATTTATACAAACACTTAAACTACACACTTATGTCTACATATAGTATGTCGACTCGAAGTGCGCATTTAGGAGAATCTCTTCGCCAAACTAATTATGCACGCATTCCTAACATTCTAATGCAACAATAAACCGTGTCAATCATATCAGCAAAATATGAATGAAAACAGTGCTTCCTACAAATGACTAAAATGCCCTAAATCTCATATTCTCCGTCGGTTTATGAAACAGGAAACGGACAGCATGTTGTACATGTCAAACGGCGTTGCCGTCGATAATCTACTATTAAACTACATTGAAAGCGTTGGAAACAGTCAATCAAAGCGTCTAAAATCCGCACCTTATCTCTTATAGGTGTGTGAATTCGAACGGAGCGTATACGCTTCGTCTACGGCGAATAGAGGACCTAATTTACAAGATTTATGAGTTAACAAGCTATGAAACGAAAGGAACCTCAAATCAATGACTAAATGGGGTATTTTCTTACCAAAAAATGTGGAGAAATCACTGGCTGAGTGATGGAAGCATGTTGCTAAAGTACATGCAACAGGTCGTGGAACGGCAGAAAAATCCTCTCCTACTCTCTCTCACAAACTCTCACCTTTTCTCTCTCCCAATCTAGGGTTTTTCTCAAATTTATATGGGAGAGAGGAGTGAGGGTTTCAACCCCTTTTATAAGCCCAAAAATGCCCGGAATAGGCTCAGGAACAAAGTTCACTTGATGCTTATCCATAGCAGGGCTGTTTCGGTCCAAAAGATGATTTCTGGTGGTCCCCTGGCCGAACGCGATCAGACTTAAGTTCACACATGTCAGATGTCGCTCTCATACTGTTTTCAGACCATCAGTGTTCGTAGATCGCACGTGGCAGTCCAGTTTCAGTTCAGCGGTCACCGCACGTAGATCAGGGCTGCAAGTCTCATGATATGAAATAGAAATTTTTCCTGATCCGAGAGTGTAATTTGGCTGAATTCTGACGGTCAGAATGCTTAATACTGACACGTCAAGTCGTGTGCCAGATTTGAACTTGAAATTCCAATTCTGTCCCTATTCGCACTCTCTTCAGTCCGGGCTCAATGAAATAGCCTGTGATTATCGGTTGGACTTAATTTTTGAAATGATTGTCAAGTCCAGCTAGGAGGTTCTAACGGTCTAAGATAGCAGGTATCGAACTTTCGACGTGCGGTCTAGATCCAATACAGATTTTCAAAGTGGTCCAGAGAACAAACCTGCTTAGAGTTTGATCCGAGGTTTTGGAGTATTATAGCACCATTGATTCTACAAGTTTTGGGCCTTGTAGAACGCATTTAAAGTGATCAGGGACTATTTCCCAGCTACTCTAGCGTTGCGCTAGCTAACTTATGCTTAGTTTCTAAAGGAATTAATCCTAAGTGATTTCTTTAGCTATGGAATTGGGTTCTGAGCGATTTTCCAGGTGTTTTAGTTGACCCACTGCCTAAGGACGTCAAATCCCAGATTGGCCAAAATTTGGGGTGTTACATGAACCAATTAGAAACCTCTGTAAAGGTTGAAGGTGAACCTGATTTAAAATCTTAGGTTTGAGATGAACCATGGGTGAAATCCGGTCACTCAAGGGTTGAGTGTGGAAGCCGGTAGTGGAGTTGACAAGTAGTCGAACTACTATAAAATAACTATGTTTGAGATTGGTATTATTTTTCATTTATGTGATTTCCTTACATGCCTTTATATCTGATCATCTGAATTCACATCTTATACATACACACAGTCATATCCATCACAATCTTATCTATAAATTGCTTGTCTTTTAATAGTTTGTGATTGGATCCTCTACCAGGCTTGGAAGCCAGTAGAGTTAATTTTGAGTAATCCTAATCTGAACTCTGTGATACGATTAGTGTGATAAGGATTTTTAAATAATTCATAAAAACTTTAAAAAGTCCTATTCACCCTCCTCTAGGACATATTGGCATATTCCTACTTCAACTCAAGCAGTCTCCACTGCTATTTCACCCGTCCAGATAGACGGGCAACAATTTCGTCTACTGGACAATCCATCATGGTGTGCCCAATGCATGGATGGCACGGATATGATACATACATCATGTGGGCCACACACACACACACATCAGGTGGGTCATACACTTTTACATCATCCATACAAGAGAGAGAGAGGAAGAGAGAGAGAGAGAGAGAGAGAGAGAGAGAAAAATAGAAGGTAGAGGGATCGTGCCACTATGGGCCCATTTCTTATACAATGCATATATCAAGTCGGTCCCATAACAAGTGGGCCCTAAAATTTGAAATCAGAGGTGGATCACCCACCTATCGACCTCCTTCTTTAGCTCCTTGGACTCCTATACTCCTCGCCTTCAATTTTGATGGAGGTTGATGATGAATGAATGGTTGAGATGGGAGATGAGTGAGTGGAAAAGTGGGCCACACTTAATTTTGGGAGAGAGAGCTTGGACGTTTGGAATTTTATTGCTTGGGAGATTGTTTTGAGAAATGAGGGAGAGAGAGAAGTGAAGGAATAATAAGGGATGGAGTGATAGGCGATGGGTGATGGGCGAAGTGATGGAGTTGTAAGAAAGGGATGAGTGGAGAGAGAGTTGACTTTGGGAATGGGAAAGGGATGGGTTGCTTGTACTTGGAGATGGGATAGAGTAATGGGTTGTACTTGACTTTGATTGATGGATTGATGTGATGTTTAGGGTAAAGATTCTCTTGACATTTACAACGTGCTGTATTTTTTTCAAAATATGAGCAGCCCACAACTCCTAACTTGGATATCGTATCGGTGCACGAGACGCGGTGGTAGAACAATGGCGACGACGTGGTCCCACTGGTGTAATTCTTGAGTCGAGTCAACTCAGATATATAGGACTTGACTTAAGATCACGCGATAGTTATATTTATATCATACACAAGTAAATTTTATAGTAACACTCGAGAACTCTTAATACTCAGGTATTGAAAAGTTTGGGGTGTTACATATTGTAATAGTTAATACCCTCATCCTTAAACCGTTTTTCCTATAAGATTTCATTATTCAATTCATAAAAGACATTTATTTTCATCTTCTTTACTTGAATTGAATTATGAACTCTAGCATTCATTAAATTTCTAGTAGCACTCTTTAATGGTAAATCATTATGTTGGAACCCTTAAATGCTTAGCCCATAGGAATCTTCTCTAAACTCTAAAGACAAATCATTTATTAGAGAAGATCAAACTAAACCCTAAACCAACAACCTCAGAGCATTAATTGGAGCATTAAATGGACGGTTACGATTCAAGGGAGCTGAAGACTCTTCATCAACAGGAAGATCTTCTTCGACATGTGCTAACAAGGGGCCCACTTACTTACAAGTAAGTATAAGAGTCCAAAGAGTCTGAAGCCTCTTCCTTGTGTAGGATTTGGTTTTAGAGTTTGTTCTCAAACTCGCTAAGGCCTTTTGTAGGCCTCTGACTGGATAATACGTATGGTGTCTTTGTGTAGGACCAATTGTCTTGTGTAAGCATAGTGAGTTTCCTTGTGTAGGGACCTAAGGTTATCTTGCGTAGACTCCTTAGCTAACCTTGTGTACGTTGTAAAAGTTTGTGGTTAACTTGATTTAAAACTATTAGATAATGAAATCTAACACACTCTAGAGTGGAGTGCGTCAACTGGGAGTGGAGTAAGCAAGTAGCCAAACTACTATATATTGTTGCATTTGTGATGATTGATCTTGCCTATATGTATTGACAGTTTGAATGTTTACATTATACACAATACATGGTTGATATAATGCAGCACTTAGATTTTCACTATGCTATAAGTTGAATGTGAATAACTTCTTGATAATCCTACTTAACTCATGTTAAAAATTAGTAGAATTTTCAGTTAAGAAGGATTAAAGTTTTAAAAGTCCTATTCAACCCTTCCCCCCCCCCAATAGGACACTTAAACATATATCCATATTTTAATAGTAGCGGTCCTACTACAATTTCATTACCCATTTGCAATAGTCTTATTTAGCTCGATGTTGGAAGCCTTGAATCCAACTTGGAAACTTGTCCACCAATTCTGAGTCCTAGAGGAGCACATAAAGTTCTCCAACATGTAGATTTCATTTGCGGTCCTTAAATCTTGTCATGCTAACATGACCCGGATCGACCCGAAACTTATACCTTTGCGACCGCATCGACTCCGGGGTTCCCATGCCGTATCTCGTGCGTCCATTCGATGTGTACATCATAAGATGTAGCCCGCACCATTTTTGAGCCATTGATCATGCATGTGGGATCCACCTAGACCCTTGTACATTTTCCCATGTAGGCCCCACTCTAGTGCACCTTTTTCTATGCAAGCTACCCTCCATAATGACCTAGCATAGCTATGATTATTTTTTATCTTTTCTAGAAAATAATCATGAGATATTCTCTCTATCCCATGTGTTTCTCTTCCCAAGCTAGCTCTTTCTTCGCAACTCATCATTGCTCTTCTACAACCCTCCTCTATCCTCTCTTCTCTCTCATTTCCCTCTCCTTCCTTTCCTTGCTAGGTGGGACATCCACCATTTCTTCCCTATTCCAGCAACTTCTCCCCCTTCTCTCCCCCAATCCTACCATCTAAACCCCATCTCCACCACTAGAACCCTTCCATTGGAGTTTTGGAGCTTGTGGCTTGAAGTTGGAGGAAGATCTTGAAGGTGCATGATGCATTGAAGCTCTTTCTTTCCTTCTTCTTTTTGCATGTTCTTCTCCATGATGTGAAGCCAAAGACCCACATGACGCATGCATGTTTCCATGGTAGACCATTCTCCATGGACCCACTACGATGGATTTCTTTGATTTAATGGTTGTTTGGTCATGTAGACCATGACATGCATGGTGGAGATAGCATCCCTACCTCAGTAAATTCCTTGGATTGTAAGATCTCAAGCATGCATGTAAGATGTAAGGTGTGGATTGTGTTGGTAGACACTTCATAGTATCGGAATCCTCCTCAATATCCATTGATCTCTCTCTCTCTCTCTCTATTTTACTACTGATGATGGTGGCCCACTGATGTAACCAAAAACATCCAAAACCATCTAGGTTTTTGGAGTCGTCCAGGCCCACCTGCTGGATGTCCCGACCCACCCTATCTTGCATGGGTTGGATGACCCTTAAGGCTTGATTTTCTTGGAGATTTTTGGGAGGGATTTTGTCTGGAATTTTTGTGGTCCATCTATTGGACCCAACTTGTATTATCATAGCTTTAATCCCTTTAAATATTTTTCTGAGGGCTGAAAAGGGACAACAAATGTTGTTGTCCAAATTTCAGGCCCATTTGATGTATGGTTTTGAGTATTGTTTTAGGCCTGTTTACAAGGCTTTTCTCCCTGATTTCTTTTAGGATCCTTTGAGGTGTGGACCCCACCTTGATGTAGGATGGAGTACATACCCTCTACCCTTGTATTAAGACCCATGGAGTGGGCCCAAGAGGGCTGGACAGTTTAGAATTTTCTGAACTGTCCAACAATCCTACATGTTGGAAATGGGCTTGTATTGGCCAAGTTTTTGGGAAGGTGGGCCACCCTACTGGACCCCACTTGATGTCCACATATGGGTGCATGAAACCACACATTTACCCTTTGATTTGGCAGGCCTGGACCCACCCCATTAGGTACCAAAGTTGGGGACAACAACATTTTTACAGTAGAAGATTTTTTTTTATATGCCTTGCTGTCCATTTTTGTATAAATTATTTGGGCTTGTGTATGACTCCCGAATTCATCTCCATTATGGCCCACTTTGCAAGGACCCCTTCTATGTGATCAAGGGCATCTGGGGCCACCACATTTCGTTGGGAACATGGCTGGACGTCCTAGGTGTGGTTGGTGTCCAGCATGGGCTGGCCATCCCACCTCATATGAGCCCACTATGATGTAGTGTTTCATCCTTCCACTCATCCATTTTTTATGGTCAACTTAGACTTGGCCCGCCCCTAGTGGGACGTCCATTGTGGAGCCCACCTTAAGCTTTGTTATGTCCTGGACGGTCCAAGCCTTAGACCATCCACCCATGTGTTGGGACGCCCTTTGTTTGGGCTACTACTGGACTTCAGTCCAGCAGTAAGCCCACTTGATTTGTGTGATGTATAATCACTCTCCATCTGTTGGGGCCCCCTATGTATATTGTTGGCCACATTGAGATTTATTTTCACTTCATGTTTACTAATTTCTAGACCCCATCAGATCCAAGAAGTGGGTGAGGGACCCAGTAAAAAAATTGCTACACATAGTTGTTTGTTTTGGGTTTTAGAGGCCCACGAGGCTAGGGTGTTATGTGTTCATACCATGCTTGTAAACCTTTGGTTTTTGGACTTAAATAGTGCCTTGTGAGGCCCGCTTATGAGTTGATTTTGAGGGCCTTGGTAGGCCAGATTTTTGGGACATCCTGCAAGCCCAGATTGGCTGCGACTTCTAAGCTTAGCCCAGTTGTATATATGGGTTGCTTCCACCATTATGTTGGCCTAGTTGGACTGAAATATAGATGTGGTTGGGCCCTTGATTGCCCATTTAATTAACTAGTTTTTGGGTTGATGTTATAAGACCCATTTAGCCCAACTTGGATATGATACTTGCCTATGATTTCAAGCTTATGGGCTGACCACTAAATCCAACATAATGCATGGATTTGCTGGCATTATTTTGGGCCATAATCTCTCCTATGGTCCCATGTTGTTGCACGTTGTTGGGCCATGAATTTCCCTTTGGACCCATGATTATGTATATAGGCCTTGGGCCATTTTATTGAGGCCCACCATGTGATGCAATTGTATGTATAGCTGCCCATTTTATCTTTGTGGTTGTACTCAGACCACGAGCCTTGTATTGGCTAGATTTCCTTAATGGGTTGCCTTCTTAAGACAAATGGAGGTTGAACTTCTGCATTTATGTACCCCTCTAGGCCCTGTAGTTAGGTCCACTCTTATCTATGGGTGGTTAAATGTCCAGCATAGACCCTTGCTAGGCCAATTCACATCATTTAGGCCCATGGGGTTGTCTATCTAGTCTCGTGGGCTACCTCAGGCTTTTGGGCCCCCACTAGAGGTTGTGTTCCTAATCTCCATGGGAACCGTCTAAGTACCTAGACCCTACTTAGTTAGGAGGAGAGTACAACATCACCGCATGGCATACTTGGTTATCTTCATGACCCATTCCCATGTGCATCATATGTGTACATGGTTGAGATGTGATTGGTTATGGTTTATGCCATGGGACTCCCTGATGGATGGATTTGTCCCGCTTGAGCGCGTTGTATACGCGGGACTGATGCATGAGTGATTTGTGTGATTCATGCATCTAGCATTGCATAACACGGTTGATAATCGACCTGGCTTCATGAGGATTGTAGCCTCCACAGTTATATCGTGGATGGCCAGAATTGGACACTTAAAATGTTATTTGAGCATTTAAGACACTTTGGATGTCCTTGGATGAAAGCCCCTAAACCTTCATGGTACTAGGAGACGACCCAACGCTGAGACCGAGTGAAAAACATGAGTGCCCAAGTGCCTTTACATTTCAGCTGCGTCTCCCACTGTAGCATGGTCAGTTGGGATGGGGTGTGGCCTTATCCGCCTGAGTGAGAGGATAATAACTAGGCTGAGTTTGACCAGCTAGTGAATGGGTCCGCTACCATCGAGCCTTGTTGGTGATTGGCTATCCACAAGCGGGTAGTGAGGTCTCTTACACTCGCTAGGCTGTGCAGCTAGTAGAGTGGTGGTTGACATGTTGTCTATTTGACCCCCGTGGATTCCCTAGAGTAGAACTATATTGATATGTGTACTTGCGATGAGGACTGGCATGATTGCATTACACCTTGCATATAACATTGACTATATAGGCCTCTTGTTGCATCGCCTTGGTGTGGCACCCAACACTCATATGTCGCATTGCATGGCCTTGTGACGGCTTGTAGCATTCCTGCTTGGTATAGCATTGCCTTGGTATGATTGACAGCATTGATGGTATTCATGGTTCTTATCGCATTTCCACATACTCTGATATTGCATACTCGGCACTAGTATTACACACACTTACACCGCCCTCTAAGCTTTCTATAAGCTTATGCACGATTGGTGTGTGCAGGTAATTCTAGGCAGCAGTAGTAGCAGGGTAGGAGCATGGAGTGTGTCATGGACCTTTTGGAAATTGCTCTTATATAGTTCTTGTATTTCCCTTTTGAGCCATGTATCTTGTAATAGTTTAATTTTTTAGTGAATTTTGTAATTGTGTTCCTATAGTTGTTATCTATGGTTATGATGTTATTGAAAAGGACGAGCTAAGAATCCTAGAGGGAGGGGGGGTGAATAGGACTATGCCAAATTAAAAATTAAATGCAGAAATTAAACAAATATAAATAAAAATAGCAATTAAACAATCTCACAATGCAGAAATGTAAAACAACCTTAAGTGTACAATATTGATAGGTTGATACAGATGTTGTTCTAAGGACAACCTTACACCAAAAACCAATGGCATATAGTAGGATAACCTGATTCCGAGAACAATTTATGTATCAAAATCTCAAATCAATACAGAGGAATAAATAATAAAATAGCAAAGAAAGAAACTAAGCTATTACAACAGTCCCACACTTGCATAAAATGATTACAACATTCTCCACAAATGCATAAAGAGAAATTATAACATCCACGCAATGTAATAATCAATCAATCACCACAGGACCAGAAATTATAGTGCTTCGCTTGTGTGCACACCAATTATTTAAAAAAATAGCCACATAACTACTCCACTCCTAATATCCTCACAGTGGATATTAGCGTTCACTATGAAATAGGTTTTTCAAGGTTTACCTAAAACCCTCACAATTGTGTCTTTAAAGTAGGCTTACACAATTCAAAAACCCTGTTGAGGCATAAAAATGATGATGAAGGATTGAAGCAAGAAGAGGTAAGGAGGCAGAAAGAACACTTGAAAAGAAGAAGGAAGAGACAGCTTTAAAGGGAGGTTGGCGCAGGACCGCACAACCAATGTCAAGTTGAGCGGAACCACGCAACCAATATGCCTTGCACAGGTCCGCGTTAAGTAAATATCAGTTTCGCGGGATCCCAAAACGTACCGCAAAAATGTTCCTTTGCCAAGTGATCTAAAGCACTGAAAGATTTATCTCACATTGCTAAGATCAGGATTTTCACACGTGCGAGGGTCTATAAATACCCCTTCCACTCCTTCATTAAGGGTAATTGAATATTTTCAAGAGGAGCAGAAGACTGAAGGTAGGAGAAGAGTCTCCTGTTAGTTGTGCAGGACCGCGCAACAGATATTAGTTGCGGGGGTCTGCGCAACTAGGTTGCCCTGCAGTCTGTGAAGATAAGGGGCCGTTATGCTGCCGAAATCCATGGGTCAGGCTTCCATTCTGTGGCCTTTCTTCTATTCACGGGTTCAGAGGAGAAAGATCAGTCGATCGGGTCGACATTCCTCCAAAGTGCTACGGGATGGTTGAAACAGGAGCTGTAAGATCCGTATCTTAGACCGTACCGTTCCATAGACTTCCGCAGTCTTACCGATCGAATTCCGGCAACCTTCGACCCTTAACCGATATCGACGTGCGACCCTGATTCATATACTGACAACCCGAGTCGACTCAACCTGAAACCAATACCATAGTGACTGCACCATCGCCGCAGTTCCGAAGCCGCGACTCGCGCGCCGAGGCGATACCCTAGTCAAGAGATGTGGGCCAACGTTCGGTGCGAGGAAACGCCGCGCGTTACGAAACTCAAGAGAATCTCTACGATGTGTCACATCAATCCCATCAATCAATCAATCCGTCAATCAAGTACATGTCAAGTACACATCACTTTCACCCCTTTTTCGAAGCAACCACAAAAGTCTCCCAAACCCATACCTCCCTTACACAAAAAGCCACAAAAGTCTTCACCTCCTATACCTCTCTTACACAAAAGCCTCAAAAGTCAAGCTTTTCTTACACAACCATCAGTCACCACATCTATCCATCACTCTCTCTCTCCCTTTAGAACTCTCTCTCTTTCTCTCTTTCTCATTTCAAACCCCAAGCAAGCTCCATACGTATGAGGATTTCTCCAAAAATTTCCAAGCTCCAAGTGTGGTCCACTTTCCTACCCCATCATCTCCCATCTCAACTCTCCATTCCTCATCTTAACCATTGAAATCCAAGCTAAGGTGCCAAGGAACTCCTAGGAGCAAGAAGATCGGACGGTGGGTGCCTCTATAAGGTAGTTTCCTTCTTATTTTTATGATGGGCCAAGTGAGACCCACCGATCAATGGTGTAGATCTCACTTGGGACCCTAAGTTGTGGCCGATTGACCACTTGGATCATCATGATCATTCCATGATGGGGCCATTCTCCATGGACCCCATCATGATGTTTATTTCATTTAGAAAGGTCATCTAGACCATCCATATCGGTGGGGAAAGGATCCCTACCGTTGATTTTAAGTTTTGATGGTCCCTTATGCTAAATGACCCCCTTGATGTATGATTCATTGCAAGAGAGGACCCATAGTGTCGGGGTCCCTCCATTATAAGCGTGTCCCACTCTCCATGTCTCTTTCTCTCTTTTATTTCTTTTTATTTTATTTTATCTTATTTTTATGCAATAGGGTTATGTGGCCCACTTGTATGGACCCCACCTTGAGACATTATTTTGTTCAAGATTTATTCAGGTGGGGCCCACCATATACGTTGTACCCACGTCACCCCTCAGTGGTGGCCCACTTCATCAGGGCCCACCACAATGTATTTTTGGAAGGAACAAAACCGTCCAGCGTCTGGGACGCTGGACGTTTCAAAAAAAAAGAAAGAAGAAAAGGGAAAGAAGAAAAGGTGGCATTTGGGTGGTCCACCTTCTTAGGCCCCACCGTGATGTATGTAATCAATCCACGCCGTCTATCCCATCCTCCACCTAATTTCATACGTTGGGCCAAGATTTGGAGCCGATCCAATCATCTGGTGGGCCTTAGCGTCAGAAATTGCATCCTCACCATCCAAATATTATTTTCTTATTTTATTTCACTTCCTAAGCATATAAAAATTTGAGCTCTGGACTCATTTGCACGGCCTCGAGCCACTAAACGCAATGGCCGGGACGGATTTTGGTGAAGCGGGCCCCACGTGCAAAAAAACCCCAAAAAAAAATGGGTTTTTCTTTTTTTTTAAAAAAACATAATGGCAGAGGCTTTGCCTCTGCCTCTGTCAGCGGGCAGCGCCTGCACGCGCCTGCGTGCAGCCATTATAGCGGACGGACGCAAGGGCCCACGGCCCTGCATGTGGGCCCCACCATAATGTTTATTTATTATCCAACCTGCTCACGAGGTGGGTCACCCCAGTAGTGGGCCCCCCTCCAAAAATGAGACAGATCCAAAACTCAGGTGGCCCACACCACATGAAATAGTGAAATTGGATATCTACCGTTGAAATCTTTTTGAGGCCCACAGAAGTGTTGGATCAAGCTGAAATTTATGTTTTCCCTTCATCCAGGTCCGAGTGACCTTATGAACGGGTTGGATGACATATGGGCATTACAGTGGGCCCCACATGGGACCCACAATGATGTATATATTTAAGTCCACCGTCCAGTGGACGGTGGCGCCCACCTTGATGCAGCATTTCCTCCACCGTCCAACGAACGGTGAAGCCCTCCTTGATGCGTGTGCCACCCCCCTGTCCAGCGGTAGTGGGACCCGCCATGATGCATGTGATGCATCCAGGCCGTCCATCCGCTTGGTGGAATCATTTTAAGGCATAAGTGGCTGATTAGGTGGGCCACTCATGTATGGGCTAGGCCATTTGAATTACAAAAAAAGGGCCTATGGGTTAGGCTCAATTGATTTATGAAAGGCTTATGGGTTAGGCCTATTTGATTCATATAAGGTCTATGGACTTGGGCCCACTTGATATGTAAAGCCTATGGGCTTAGGCTCACTTGATATCTAAGGCCTATGGGTTTAGGCCCACTTGATATGTTCCAAGTCCATAGGACTAGGCCCTTTTGATGTATTCCAAGGCCCATGAAATTGGACCCATTTGATGAAATTTTAAAGCCCATGGAAGTAGACCCATTTGATATATGAAAGGCCTAGGGGTTGAGGCCCACTTTGATATGCATGCAAGGCCTAAGGGTTAGGGCCCATTTGGCGTACATATGGGGTTCAATTGGTGTGGCCCATTCGTTACCTTTAAGACCCATGAGTTAAGCTCATTTGATGCAGTCCAAGGCCCACGGGTTTTAACCCATTGTAATGCACATAAGACCCATTGGTGTGACCCATTTATGTGGCCCATCTGATGAATAAAAAGCCCATAAGATATGGCCCATTTGATATATATGTAAGGCCAAATTGGATGAACCTACGGTCCATTGCAATCTGTAATTCCCATACAGACTAATTAGCGATGTTTACAAGAATGTGCCTTGGGAGCAATGTTGGTTTGACATCCACATTGTGAGTGTAATGTTGGTTAGATGTCCACATTACAACTCTCTTTATGGCCCATTACTGGGCCGTACTTGCTGTGTATAGGCCGTCCAGGCCCATCTGCGTTGTAAGAATGGTTCATCACTTATTTACATGTTTAGTATAGTTTCATGACCCATGATCATGCGCATCATATGTATGCTTGATATGAGGATTGACTGATCATAGAATATGCCTTCGGGCAGGTTGCTTATGGGCTCCTGATTAGGCAGTGTTGCCCTACATGAACGCACGATACGCGCAGGATTTGTTGCATGACTGGAGAGCGTGAATCATGCATTTCGCATTTGTGTGACGTGGGTATTGTACACCCTAGCGACATCAGGGCCGTAGCCTCCACAGACGCATCGTGGTTGGCAGGATTGGATACCGAAAATCATGTTTTACATGGGATGCTATTGATATCCCTAGGTGAAAGTCCCTAAACCCTTATGGTACCAAGAGGTTACTCCAACGTCTAGAACGAGTGGGTAGATGAGCGTTGAGTGCCGATTACCAGACGATTATGCTCTCCACTGTGTCGTGGTCAGTTGGAAGGGGGTATGGCCTTACCCGCCCGAGAGTAGGGGGCAATGCTAGGCTGAGTTTGACCAGCTCGAGGAATGGGTCCGCTATCGAAGAGTCGCGTCCGATATTGGTAGACAGATAGTGAGGTCTCTTTCACTTACCTTATTGTGTCCGATGTGGAGGCAATCTGGTTTAGAGTGTACTAGACCCCGGTGATATCCCATATTTGAGTTGTATTGATGTGTGGATATAGATGAGGATCTGTATGCTTGAGTTGCATTGCACATCGCATGGCCTTGGGATGGCCGATACCATTCATGTCTTACATTGCATAGCCTTGGTACGGCTCATGATATTATGGTTCCATCTGCATATTCCGCATTACTCTGACATTGCATGTTCATATTACTACCTTACGCACACACTTTCACCACCCTCTAAGCTTTTTATAAGCTTATGCATGACCGTTGCGTGCAGTTGACGTTGGTTCGCAGCAGCGCTGAGGCAAGAGCACGTTGCAGATCATTTTAGAGTTTTTGTTCTTTACCATTGTATTTCCTTTTATGCTAATTGTACTTGAAAGGTTTTTTATCATAGTGGAAATGTAATGGAGTTCTTGGTTGTTGTTTGTGGGTTATACCTTTGGTTATGCTTATTACGAATCAAACTGACATTGAAAATCCTCCTCGTAGCATTCCAGGATCGGAACCTGGCAAATGGGAGCTTGGAGCCGAGAATGGGGTTCTACGGAGGCTGTCGGCGCCAGATTCGGCGATCGGGAATTTTGTGAGCCCGGTTTCTGAGTTTGGGGCGTGACAGGAGCTGTAATGCTGCTGAAATCTCTATTTCATTGAAGATTCATCAATCAGATTGACATTCCTCCTAAGTCCTAGGAGATGATCGAAACAGGCGCCGAAAGGCTG
This sequence comes from Magnolia kwangsiensis, assembly GCA_037074715.1. NCBI lineage: Eukaryota > Viridiplantae > Streptophyta > Magnoliopsida > Magnoliales > Magnoliaceae > Magnolia > Magnolia kwangsiensis. Next base: position 80,168,143 of record CM073572.1, read on the forward strand.
TCGAAATGAACTCTTGATATTTAAAGCATAAGTCATTTATTTTCAAATGACCTATCTTAGAATCAAGGGATGTAAAGAGGATATAAATGAACTCTGTATCAATGAAATGTGATGAATTTTCTCAATACCCTTTCTCTGTTATATTTGAGTAAGACAATTTCTCAAATCAAATGCATTTGTTTCTTCTTCGAAACAAAATGGCGACTCTGCTGGGGACTATCTTTATTGTCTTATTTAAATATTAATAGTGAAATTGTTATGAACTTTCATCACAGTTTGGCATCCTACGAACGCCAAAATGGCAACTCTCAGTGGGAAAATCCTCCCCTTCATCTCTAAGATAGATCACTTTAATTATTCATCTACTAATTATAATTATGTTTTGTGTTTGAAGGTTTTAAAACACGACTAGGACTTACTACTCATGGTAACTCCTGTAAGAAAAGTGAACTTTTGATTCACTCCAACAGGATTCGTGATAGAATACATGCCAAATAGAATTCCGAAGTACCTGACTCGAACTCGTGCAAGTGGAAGTGGCATGGCTCAGGTAACAGTTGGGGTCATTTATGCTTCGCCCCAATCATTAGAAGACAATGCAGGTTAGACTGTTGTAACATCTCGTAAGACAAGAGCACGAAATGTTAGAAGTTATAGAATGGATCAATCTTCATTGGGAATCAGAGGGCCAAAAACACGTAATACAGTTAAAAGGAATCCCGAACTTGCTCCTCCAAGCGATCTATCCTGAGCAAATAGCTCCATAATTGACAGCGTGTGATTTCCCTATTTTGAATGCCCCGGTAGCTAAATGGACGAGAGAACAAAAAGGAAAAGCGCTGGTGATCAAATCACCAATGCCATCTCAGACAAATTCACCAGTATTAACATCACCTCAGTCAATTGATGCTACATGGGGCATAGAAAAGACCAATGAAACTCCATTCCCTCCCTTTTCCATGAGTCCTGTTACGTCAGCCTATTCTTGCTCGACTCCAGTTACTATTCCATCTAGGAATATAAAGGCTATAGTGCATATGGCAGGGATGAACTAAAGACGAGAAATGACTATAGAGGATCGCATCAATGAAATGACGGAATCCCAAAATGTATTAATGGAAGAATGCGGAAACCTTAAAGAGGCCTTGGCGGCCTTCATGCATAGTGTGTCCTGAATGACAGTGGTTAAAAAAGTTGTCCGAATGGAAAGGGAACGTGGAACTACCAGTCCTTACAGGTATCGAACGTCGTATCCGAGAGAGGTGGATGCTATTCCCTTCCCAACCAGTTTCAAGTGTCTAGACTTTCAAAAGTTTAATGAGAAAGGATTCCCAGAGGAACATTTAATGTACTTCATCACCAGTATGGGAGATCCCTCTACAGTACCACAGTATTGCTTACGACTGTTCGGGACATCGCTGACGGGTAGGGCATTCAGATGGTATTCCAGTTTGGCTCCAGGGTCAAGCCGTACTTGGGAACAGATGCGATATGTTTTTGCATCTCACTTTTTCTCCCCAAGCCATGACGTTAGTATTGTTAAGTTGGCTTTTGTACGAAAAGGCGAAGGCGAGTCGGTAAGGAGTTATATAGATAAATGGAAGACGTTAGGAACTTTGTGCAAACCGTTGCTAGAAGAAAGTGATCAAGTCAAGATGTGTCTAAACTCTATGAAAAGGGAATTCGTAATTGGACTGACCAGTGACGACATAAAAACTTTTCATGATTTGGCCGCTAAGGCTCATGCTTTGGAATTGGTGAATCAAAAAGTGTCGACATTTCACCATGATGCAGCTCAGGGGGCTCCTAGCAGGATAACAGTAAATACTATTGATCGTTATCAGCAGCATGATAGTGTAAGAAGTTTAAAGGAAGAAAATATAAGGCGAAAAGAAGAGTTGACCCAATTAAGAAGAAATAAAAATGTCAGGATGCTTAATTCGCATTAGGGGCTTGCATTCGATAAGGAAGATGTCATTCCAATGATGGACTGGTTATTGGAAGTTGGCACGATAAAATTACCAGAACCTAAATGCCCCGAGGAGGCGACAAGACGCGGGGAGCAAAATTTTTATCGCTACCACTGCTTATTGGGACATCTAACAAAGAATTGTCATACATTAAAATATATTATACAGTGAATAGTAGACAGGGATGAGATAATTATCGAAAACAGAACAAGTAAGGAGGTCATGAAAAGTGCGAGTTTCGACTGCGAAGACTACATCGGCTTAAATTACGAGAAAGGAATTTCGATTGGAATCGGCCAGGAAAGGCGAAAAACATTTAAAGACATGGAGGCAAGGTCGTTAGTAAATATGGTTACGACAAAAGAGCCAGCGAAAGAAAGTGCTGAGGTAGATGAACGTCCTGAGGTAGCTTCGAAGCAAATGGAGGATGGGAAACTGACGATGGACACTCTGTCAGAAATAAACTTGGGTACGAAAGAGGAACCACAGAACATGTTTATTAGTGCCAATCTTTCTGAATAAGAGTCTGCAGAATACGTTCGACTTCTTAGAGAAAATAAAGACGTGTTCACTTGGACGTATGCAGAGATGGCCGCATTTTTCAAGACATAATGCACAAGCACATTGAGTGTTATGTTGACGACTTGGTGGTTAGGTCGGGAAGCCATCAGGAACATCGTGAACACTTGACGTCAGTTTTTCAGTGACTAAGAAAGAAATAATTGAAGATGAATCCCGCTAAATGCGCATTCGGAGTGTCCTCCAGAAAAGTTTTAGGTTTTTTTGTCCGACATAGGGGTATAGAGATTGACCTCGGGAATGTCAAGGCTATTCAGGATATGCTACCACTAAAAACATTAAAGGAATTAAAGAGTTTGTAAGGAAAATTAGCATACATCCGTCGGTTCATTTCGAATCTGGCAGGAAGATGTCAGCCATTTTCTCATTTGACGAAAAAGGATACAGAATTTGTATGGAATCAAGCTTGTCAAAATGCATTTGACTCAATAAAGGAATTGTTGAAAAAGCCACCAATACTGGTAGCTCCAGTGAAAGGGAAACCACTTATTTTGTACACATCTACAACCGAATATTCCTTAGGAGCTCTGTTGGCACAAAAGAATGAGTTTAAAAAGGAAACAACTCTTTATTACTTAAGTTGGACCTTAATGGGTGTCAAATGCAATTATTCCCCGATTGAGAGGAAATGCTTAGCGTTAATATTCATAGTACAGAGGTTGAGGCATTATTGTCTTTCGTACAATATAACATTGGTTTCAAGGGCTGACCCGATAAAATTTTTGATCACAAGGCCGATGTTTTCTAGAAGGTTAGCTAAATGGATGTTGTTACTTTCAGAGTACGCTATTACATACGAACCGACAAAAGTAGTAAAGGGGCAGGCAGTGACAGATTTACTACTAGCACACCCTGTAGTAGAGTCTGAAGCCATCAGTAATGACTTTCCGGATGAGCAAGTCATGCGGACTGAATCACAAAATCCATGGCAGATGTATTTTGATGGCGCTTCTCGAATATCAGGAGTGGGGGTAGGAGTGATATTCATTACTCCCCAAGGTAATTTACTACCTTACTCCTTTACATTAGATATTGCATGTACGAATAATGAGGCTGAGTATAGGGACGAAATGGAGATAAGAGTATTGCATATTTTTGGAGATTCTAAATTGATTATAAATAAATTGACAATTAAATTCAAAATAAGAAAGTAGGAACTTTTTTCGTACTATTGGAAGGCACAACAGTTGTTGGAACAGTTTTTCTATGTTGAAATCAAACATATCCCCCGGTCAGAAAATGTAAAAGATGATGCTTTGGCTAGTTTGGTAGCAGCTCTGTCTTGCCCTAATCGAAGCCCTCTTCAAGTAACTATAGAGAAAAGATGTAACACCCTGAAATTCGGGGGTCGAGCATAACTCAGCTCCCGAGTTTCAAAACATCACTTATGCAACATAAGTAATGATGGATGTATTCTATCTATATTAGTGGATAAAACATGAAGTAAATTAAGTCAAATCAGCAGACATAATTCAGGGATAGTGAGAAAGTATAAGTGAAAGTCTTAAATACATATATAAACTAAAAACAATTCCTAAAATATGCGTGCTCTGCCTAGGCAATAAGTACAATTTGTGTCTCAAAATACATGTATCAAACTGTATATACTCAACACAATCATAACCCAGAATCCCCACCAGTCAGGACGAGGCTCACATGAACCCGCCTGAGAACTGTATAAATGAGAGCGCCTCCTCATTCTCGTCGAACTCCGGCTCCACTTCGCAAGCATCACCGTCACCTGCAACTAAGTCAGAGTCTGGTTGGTGTTTGAGCACCGTCCAAGAACGTGGGAGTGAGTGATCAACTTAGTGGAACTATACAGCAAAGGTTAACATGTTATCAATTTAATCAAGCAGTAATGATAAAGTAGTACAATCAAACATAACCTAGATACTATTGTTAATGCAAGAATGATATGAGGGGATGATGCATGCCCTCACCATAATCTCCCTCTGCAATCTTCATCTTACGGTCGCGCATGACAGTCACTTCCTCAGTGCTCTACACCAACGCCAATAGCACATGCAATGCAATGTTATGAGCATGATTACCAAGTTCTTATTAGTCCTTTTCATATAGCTAGATTAGGAAGCTAAGTCACCTCCTTTATATCAATTGTAAAAAAAGGATCCATTCTAGGGTCGTTAGTACTAAGAAATCTCATATGATAGTACTGTTCTAGATCGCTGTAAAGGGCTCGTCACCAATCAATACAGGTCTAGTTATATCCTAGATACTACAATAAGGCTCGTCGCCCATATGCAGTGTTAGGATATACTCGAGGTCACTACAGAAGGCTCGTCACCAATCAATGCAGGCCGACAACACGAATATAGTGTCTTATACCACAATAATCAGCTCACGAGAGTAGGGTGCTCACTGGTCACTACGGGGAGGCTCGTCGCCCCAGGGTAGGTCGACAGCTCGACCACGGTGTCCCATACCACCATGTCTGACTCATGAGTCTTAAGGGATCACGGTACCAAGGTTAACGGGATCTTGAAAAGGCCTAGCTATATGCCCTAGAGGGGGGCTGAATAGGGCAATGCCAAATAAAACTAATAACAGTGGAATAATAAAAGAAATAAAGCACAATGCTGAATTTAAAGAAATCTCAATAGCCTAAAATAAAGTGAATGATACTTTATCAGTTCTAAGGACAACCTTACACCAAAAACCAAAGGTTTAAGGTAGGACAACCTTATTTCTAGAACGTCCTTTGTATCACAAACAATGAGGAATAAAAAGCAAGGAAATCAAAATAACTTGCAGAAATAAATCCCAAGTTATTACAACATTCCCCACACTTGCTTGGAATAAAAAGATTACAACATTCATCCATGAATACAAACCACAAAGCTGAATGAATAAAAGAATGAAAGAATAATGCACATCCACAACACAACGATATATAGTGGTTAGCCTGTGTGTACACCAACTGTTATCCAACAGCCATACAGAATGCTACTCCACTCCTAATATCCTCACACAGGGGATATTAGCATGCACTATCAAAATAGGTTTCACAGGTTCACCTCAAAACTTCACAATTGTGTCTTTGATCTCGCGCTTACACAATCCAAAAACCCCCACAATCTGAGTTTTCTGACTCTCCTTAGATAACCAATACAATGAGATTTTTCTGGCAAATCTCAAACAAAACCAAAGAAAGTAAATTATAAAAATGTAAAATACCTGAATCACCTTTTGAAGAAGACCGGTAGAACCAATCAGAGTAGAAGTTCAATTTAACGTTCAAAGTCCAATACTCACTTTAAGAATGGTTCTATGTCTAATTAATTTTAAATCAAAAGGGCTAGTTCTATTTTATTTTGAATCCAAGAAGAAGAAATATCAAAAATTTTCCTTTTCTAATAAGATTGGAATGTAGATCAAAATCAAATAATAAACAAGCTAGCAAAAGGAATATTAAATAAGCCCAAAGTAGCTTAAAACAAACACAAACTTATCTCAGAGAATAGCCTAAATATTGCTTGAATAGAATTGAATTGAATTGTTAAAACTCTGAAGTCCGTGCTCTATTTATAGCTTGAAAAATCTCGTCTACGACTGGTCTTAGGATCCTAAGACTGGTCGTAGCTTCAAAGATTTTTAAAGATTTTCACGGGATAAGATTTTTCGGTTCCACGACCGGTCCTAAGTGGTCTACGACCGGTCGTGGGCCACCTACGACTGGTCGTGGGACACCTACGACCGGTCGTAGGACCCTCAATTTAGTTGCTGGAGTTTGAGTCGTAGGGCTACAACCGGTTGAAGGACGAGTCATAGAACTCACAGGACTGGTCGTAGGATATCCAGGACTGATCGTAGGATGTCCAGGACTGGTCGTAGGACAGCCAGAAAGATCTAAAAATCTTCAACAACCTAGGACTGATCCTGAAAAACTTAAGACTGGTCGTAGCAGAGCTAGGACTGGTCTTGAAGTCCCTACGACTGGTCTTAGAACAGTCCAAACAATCATATTAAAATATATGAATTATGTATCCAGAATGGCCTACACTAAAGCCCATCCTAAGGTCAATCTAAGGTTAAACAAACCTTAAAAGTGAGATGGACATTGAAAGTCTGTACACTCAGATGACCCTTAAGAGAAGCTTGAGAATATACAAATCTTGTAGTAGGCCTTCTTGAGCTTGATCTTGACTTGACAAAATCTTCTAACATACTTGAACTTGATTGAATCTTGAACATGCAAACTTGAAGACTTGAACTTGATTGAATCTTGAACATGCAAATCTTGAAGACTTCAATACTTAAATTCTTCATCCATGACTTGAAAACTTCTTCAATTAAGTTTTTGTCTTGAAATGTGATGTCTTGATTGTAATGAATAGTCTCAAACATGAAACACAAGATATACAAGACATAGATATAGGTTTTGGCACCACAAAATTTGACAACCAAAGGGATATGAAATCATAGCACTTACAATCTCCACATATCCTTCTCAATCAATCAATCAAATAAATAAATTACTTCCCCTTTCCATACTACTCCCTTTTACCTTACTACTCCCCCTTTTTGTCATAAAATTACAAGGAAAAGTCACAAAAGGAAAGAGAACATAGAGAGTAATAAGAAGATAATGAGAAAGAGATATGAAAGGACAAAGCATATTTTAAAATATAAACCTGAAGCATCATGCCATCATCAATCCATAATACAATATCCAAAAGACAATGTTATCAAACCATAATCCATAATGCATATCCAAAATAAAAGATAATGTTATACTATCCAGAAGATAATTCACCTAATCTGATCCAGAGGAAGGAGCAGGGATAGTCGGATCAATCTGGTGTAAGCCCTTATTGATGCGACGAAGATATTTTCGCATATACTTAAATCGCATATCGTGGGTTATATTCATATTATCAACTTTCTCCTCCAATGCATGAAGGCGTGCATCATAACCAGATGGATCATAATCTGGATCATTTGGTGAATCAGATTCTATCTCATCAAAAATCTCATCCATATTAACATCTTGTTGTGGAAGATCACCAGCTTCCCCTTCATTTCTGGCTTCAGCACCAACATCACCTTCATCTACTTGGCCAGGAAGCAAGTCCAACTTCATCTTATTAAGATTGGAATTATTGAAAATAAGATGAATTGGTGCCTTATTAATAGGTTTATCGACAAGCATGTGAGTGGCTAAAACAGTCATAAGATAACCGAACGGAATATCACTATGACCCGGATGGAGACGAAACTGAATAATGAAATAACAAATCAAAGAAGGAAGACAGACATTGGTACCAGAAGCAATAGAATGCAACACACGAACCATGTAAGAAGTCAACTCGATTTTATTACCGGACCGAGGATACACATTGAAAATGAAGAAATGATGTAATACTCTGTATCTAGGTAACAAATACTTTGAAGGGAGCGCATTCCCTTTGTGTGTCCATTGCGCATCAATTTTGCATAAATCTTTTTTTAACATGCATTTTTTCGATTCAGATGGTTTGTCGTATAAAGTATGAATCAGTATACCTTCATCATTAACAGGTATATCCATAATACCTAATATCAAATGACGGTCTACTTCAAATTTTCCTTCTCTAGTATCAATTGAAAATGTTAAATTATCAAGAGAAAATTCTGATGGACTGGTATGCAGGCCCACCCTAAAGAAAAATGTTAGTCCAGCCAATAAATTCAAGGAGAGGGACTATAGCAAATGGAGCAATGTGATTGAGATCAGCGGTATGCTCAACGATAATATTACGGACACGTAAATCTCGTACATCTTGAGAATCAACTTCGGGTGACCGAAGGTGCCGTTTTGTTATCGGTGCAGATCTAGATGAAGATGGACCACGGGATGTTTTCTTTTTTCCTCTAGCATCCATACTCAAGAAGATATACAAAGAGCAAGTGAAATGCACAAAATAAGGGATGGGTTTTCTCTAGATCAGTAAATTGAAAAGAAACCCTTGAAAAACCCAACAAGAGATGAAATCTAGCTATACAATGATCAAATAAAAGCATAGAGAGCATGAATCTTCAAGAAAAATGATGAAATAGGACTCACCTTAGAGAAACACAAGAAATCCTATGACTGGTCGAGCCACGACTCATCGTAGGTCGGAGTGAAAATGAAGAAGAAGGGGATTTTCTCTAAATATATCATGTTGACGAGTACCACGACCGGTCGTACCACGACTGGTCGTGTACAATCACGACCGGTCGAGTATCGACCAAAAATACATTATTTATGTAAAAAATTGAAATATAAATAAATATAATATGAAATATAATACACTATAATACATGCAAGCAAGAATATTCAATGTAAAATGCACATACCAAGATCAAATTTCAGTTTATTAAACCTTCTTTTATCGAGCGATTTAGTAAATATATCAGCAAGTTGTTTTTTGGTTGATATATATTCTAAAGAAATAACTTTTTCTTCAACCAACTCACGAATGTAATGATACCTAATGTCAATGTGCTTAGTACGTGAATGCTGGATTGGATTTTTGAAAATATTTATAGCACTAGAATTATCACAATGTAAGATCATTGAATCTTGATTAATTCCATAATCGCTTAGCATGCGTTTCATCTAAACTAGTTGAGTACATGCATATCCAGCTGCATTATACTCAGCCTCAACAGTGGAGAGCGATATTGAACTTTGCTTCTTGCTGAACTAAGAAACTAAGCAATTTCCAATGTAAAAACAACCACCACTGGTTGATTTTCTATCATCGATATTACCGGCCTAATCAGCATCTAAGTACCTGGCTAATTGAGCACTAGTATCAAAAGGATACCATAGACCCAGATTTATAGTACTTGCGACATATCTAATAATCCATTTAACAGCAGTAAGATGTGATTCCTTAGGATTAGACTGATATCTCGCACAAATTCCAACACTTAATGCAATATCAGGTCTACTTGCAGTAAAATACAACAAATATCAATCATACTATGATATAGTTTAGGATCTATATCCTTGCCTGTAGAGTCTTTTAAGAGTCTTAACGACGTACTCATAGGAGTATCAAAGTTCTTACCATTCTCAAATCCAAACCTTTTAACCAAGTTTGAAGCATATTTGGTCCGGGAAATGAAAATTCCATCAGGTTGTTGTTTCACTTGCAACCCTAGGAAATAGTTAAGTTCACCAACCATGCTCATTTCGAACCTTGATTTCATTAGCTCTGTAAACTCAATAGACATGTTAGAGCAATTTGATCCATAAATAATATCATCAACATATATTTGAACCATTAAAATATCATTGTTGTTCTTCTTAACAAAGAGCGTCTTATCGACACTTCCTACTTGAAAGCTATGACTAAGTAAGAATTTAGTCAATTTTTTATACCATGCCCTGGGCTCTTGTTTTAGACCATAGGGAGCCTTTTTGAGACGAAATACATGGTCAGATAACTTAGGGTCTTCAAACCCTGAAGGTTGTTCAATATACACTTCTTCATGTAAATCGCCATTCAAGAAAGCACTCTTTACATCCATCTGATAAATTTTAAATTTTTTAAAGCATGCGATGGAAATAAAAAATCTGATTTATTCAAGGCGATCGACTGGAGCAAAGGTTTCATCGTAATCGATGCCTTCAATTTGAGTGTACCCTTGTACAATCAGTCTAGCCTTGTTTTGTATAATATTTCCAAGCTCATTAGACTTATTTTTAAAGATCCATTTTATTTCATTAATGTGTTTATCTTTAGGTCTAGGAACAAGATACCAGACATCATTACGAACAAATTGATTAAGTTCATCCTGCATAGCAACAAGCCAATTTTCGTCAGAAAGTGCTTCTTTTATGTTGACCGGTTCTATTTGGGATGTAAAACAAACATAATTACATATGTTCTCAAGTTGTTTGTCAGTATGAACTCCAGTGAGAGGGTTTCCAAGTATTTGATTGGTTGAATGATCTTTAACAGTCCTTGGTTCAGATTCTTTTTTACTTGATGAGATATCTTGATTGTCAATAATAAGAGCTTCATCATCATCTGAACTCGGAGCTGGTGTATTCAAATGATCATCAATGACCACATTGATGGACTCTTGAATCACACCAGTTCTCTTATTTAGAACCCTATAAGCTCGACTGTTCAAAGAATAACCAAGAAAAATACCTTCATCACTCTTCGTATCAAACTTTTTCAAATTTTCACGATCTCGTAAAATATAACACTTGCTGCCAAAAACCTGAAAGTATTTGACAGTAGGTTTCTTTTCAAACCATAAATCATAAGCATTTTTATTATCATATTTACTGGTATAAACCCGATTAATAATATAACATGCGGTATTAACTGCTTCAGCCCAAAGATTTCTAGAGAGCTTCATGCTATTCAACATAACATTACCCATATCCTGAAGCACTATATTTTTTCTTTCAACTATACCATTTTATTGTGGTGTTTTGGGCACAGAGAATTCATGTGATATTCCCTGTTCGCTACAGAATTTCTAAAAACTACTATTTTTGAATTCAGATCCATGATCACTACGGATCTTACTAACATGAGAACCTTTCTCATTTTTTATTCGTTTGATGACCTTTTTCACTTCATCCAGGGTTTTAGTTTTATCTTTCAAGAATGATACCCAAGTGAATCTGGTATAGTCATCTACGATAACCAAGATGTATTTTTTGCCTCCTCAACTCTCCGATCTAGTTGGTCTAATAAGATCCATGTGGAGAAGCTCGAGTGGTCTAGATGTGGTATTGGAGTTCACTTTCTTGTGAGAGCTCCTAATCTATTTGCCCAACTGGCATTCACTACATATTTTGTCTACTCTTTGCAATTTGGGTAGACCTCTAATTAGTTCTCTTTTGCTCAATCTAAATAAGTTCCGATAGTGTACATGTCCAAGGCGTTTATACCATAATTCAGTCTCATCGGTATGGACCATGTAACATGATTGAGTAGATGAGCTAGCATCACTAACGATGTAGCAGTTTTCAGAAGTTCTGCGACCAGTTAATATAACAGAACCCCTTTTATCAAGTATCTCACAACCTTGATTAGAAAACTTCACATTATGGTTGTTATCGCATATATGAGAAATGCTTAATAGGTTGTGTTTTAAGCCCTCAACATATAAAACATTCTTAAATAAGGGAAGGTTATAAAGTTGAACCGTACCTTGACCAATGATCTTGCAAGTGCTTTCATCACCAAATGTGACTGACCAGTCAGTCATATCTTTTAAATCAGTGAATAAATATTTGTCACCTGTCATATGCCTGGAGCAACCACTATCTAGGTACCACTTTGAATGGCTTGTAGCTTTGAAAGCAATGTGGACAACCAAGCTGGTAACTTTAGGAACCCATTTCAGAACTGTTTTGGGTTTAGGAGTATAGATGGTCTTTTTCTGTCTGTTGTTATAGGAGAGACCTATAGAGTTAGACTTTAATAGCTCCTTGAGAAGATCAATTATTTTTTCAGCCAATGGATTTCGATTTTAAAAATTAAAGTTGACATGGCTGCTTTTAGGTTTTTGAAAAGTCCTTGAATTTTTAGAAAAACCTTGATAAGTATTTTTTTCTTTTGAGATTGAAGACTCTCCTTTTACAAATTTAGGAGCAATGTTCTTTTGTTTAGGAGATGTATTCTTTTCATAGCCCAACCCGGATCGATCGCCACATTTTCTTGATCTGGAAAATAATTTTTTCAATTTAGGATCACCATGGGCATATCTCCATGTTTCTTTCAAACTCTGAAGAGAAGCTACCTCATTTTTGAGTTTCTCATTTTCGGATCTCAAATCTTCAATTTTGGAGGTTTTGAAATCTAAATTACTTTTGGTTTTTTCAAAAGAATCGGAAATATGAGACTTTTCTAACACAAGAGACTCATAATCTTCCTTAAACTTAGAAAATTTTTCTTTATGTAATTTAAGCTTGACAGCAATTTTACAACTCTCCTTATAAAGGGAATTATAAGCATCATGAAGATCATCTTCATTATCGCAATCATTATTCAGATTTTCTTCACTAGATATATCATCATTATCTGAAAAGGTGATCTTGGCTAGAGTCATAAGGGCTTTAACATCTTCGCCCGACTCGGTTTCCGAATCTTCTGATTTAGAAGAGGATTCAGAGTCAGACGATTCATCCCAAGTAGCCATCATGCTTTTCTTTTTTGATTTGTCCTTTTTAGGACATTTGTTAGCCAAGTGCCATACTCTTGGCAGTTGTAACATTGACTATCTTCCAAGGATTTTCGAGTTCTAGGTTTAGATTGTCTCTTATCTTTTGACTTTTGAAAATCAACTTTTTTCTTGTTTTTGAAAATTTTGTAAAAATTTTTTGCTAAAAGTGCCATATCATCTTCAGAATTTTCTAAATCCGAAGTGTTCTCTTGTAAGCATTTTTAGATGATTTGAGAGGAATTGATTTTTCTTTAGGAGCCTTAAAGGACAACTCATAGGTTTGAAGTGAACCAACTAGTTCCTCAACCCTCATGGTATCCGTATCACGAAGTTCCTGAATCGCGGTCACTTTAGAATTGAATCGTTCAGGAAGTGAGCGTAGTATCTTTGCGCACACTTTACTTTCTGAGATTCTATCACCAAGACCCCACATAGAGTTCACAATGTCATTCAATCTAGTATAGAAGTCCATAAACATCTCATTCTCCTCCATATGAATTTCTTCAACTTTAGTTGTGAGGAGTTGGACTTTAGATTTCTTGACAATAGATGTACCCTCTTGTGTCATTTCTAATACATCCCATACTTGTTTTGCATTTTCACAAGAGATGATTCTTTTAAATTCATCTGGTGATAATGCACAAGTAATTGCATTTAGTGCTTTTGCATTGGCACTACTTTCACTTTTTTGAAGTGTGGTCCAAAAAGAATAAGTCGTTACTTTCATTGATTTTGAACCATCACTATTAGTTACTTCAGTGATAGGAGGGTTCCATTCATTCACTGTGGCCAGCCACACACTTTCATCTAAGGATTTAAGGAAGATCCTCATCCTGGCTTTCCAATAAGCATAGTTTGTGCCATTAAAGGATGGTGGCCTAGTGACTGATAGGGTATCAAAATTTGACATCTTAATATAGCTTAGATCGTTAGCTTAGGAAATAAATCCGATAAATAAACAATAAGTACGAGCTATTAGGCTCTGATACCACTTGAAAGGGCCTAGCTATATGCCCTAAAGGGGGGGTGAATAGGGCAATGCTAAATAAAACTAATAACAGCAGAATAATAAAAGAAATAAAGCACAATGCTAAATTTAAAGAAATCTCAATAGCCTAAAATAAAGAGAATGATACTTTATCAGTTCTAAGGACAACCTTACACCAAAAACCAAAGGTTTAAGGTAGGACAACCTTATTTCTAGAATGTCCTTTGTATCACAAACCAATGAGGAATAAAAAGCCTGAAAATCAAAATAACTTGCAGAAATAAATCCTAAGTTATTACAACATTCCCCACAATTTCTTGGAATAAAAAGATTACAACATTCATCCACGAATACAAACCACAAAACTGAATGAATAAAAGAATGAAAGAATAATGCACATCCACAACACAACGATATATAGTGGTTCGCCTGTCTGTACACCAACTGTTATCCAACAGCTACACAGAATGCTACTCCACTCCTAATATCCTCACACAGGGGATATTAGCATGCACTATCAAAATAGGTTTCACGGGTTCACTTAAAACCTTCACAATTGTGTCTTTGATCTCGGGCTTACACAATCCAAAAATCCCCACAATATGAGTTTTCTGGCTCTCCTCAGATAACCAATACAATGAGACTTTTCTGGAAAATCTCAAACAAAACCAAAGAAAGTAAATTACAAAAATGTAAAATACCTGAATCACCTTTTGAAGAAGCTCGGTAGAACCAATCGGAGTAGAAGTTCGATTCAACGTTCAAAGTCCAATACTCACTTTAAGAATGGTTCTATGTCTAATTGATTTTAAATCAAAAGGGCTAGTTCTATTTGATTTTGAATCCAAGAAGAAGGAATATCAGAAATTCCCATTTTCTAATAAGATTAGAATATAGATCAAAATGAAATAATAAACAAGCTAACAAAAGAAATATTAAATAAGCACAAAGTAACTTAAAACAAACACAAACTTATCTCAGAGAATAGCCTAAAGATTGCTTGAATTGAATTGAATTGAATTGCTAAAACTCTGAAGTTCGTGCTCTATTTATATCCTGAAAAATCCTGTCTACAACTGGTCTTAGGATCCTAGGACTGGTCGTAGCTTCAAATATTTTCAAAAAATTTCACGGAATAAGATTTTGCGGTTCCACGACCGGTCCTGAGTGGTCTACGACCGGTCGTGGGCCACCTACGACTAGTCGTGGGACACCTACGATCGGTCGTATGACCCTTAATTTGGTTACTGGAATTTAAGTCATAGGTCTACGACCGGTCAAAGGATGAGTCGTAGAACTCACAGGACTGGTCGTAGGATGTCCAGGACTGGTCGTAGGACAGCCAGAAAGATCCGAACATCTTCAACAACCTAGGACTGGTCCTGAAAAACTTAAGACTGGTAGTAGCAGAGCTAGGACTGGTCGTGAAGTCCCTAGGACTGGTCGTGAACAGCCCAAACAATCATATTAAAATATATGAATTATGTATCCAGAATGACCTACACTAAAGCCCATCCTAAGGTCAATCTAAGGTCAAACAAACCTTAAAAGTGAGATGGACATTGAAAGTCTGTACACTCAGATGACCCTTAAGAGAAGCTTGAGAATATACAAATCTTGTGGTAGGCCTTCTTGAGCTTGATCTTGACTTGACAAAATCTTCTAACATACTTGAACTTGATTGAATCTTAAACATGCAAACTTGAAGACTTGAACTTGATTGAAACTTGAACATGCAAATCTTGAAGACTTCAATACTTGAATTCTTCATCCATGACTTGAAAACTTCTTCAATTAAGTTCTTGTCTTGAAATGCGATGTCTTGATTACAATGAATAGTCTCAAACATGAAACACAAGATATACAAGACATAGATATAGGTTTTGACACCACAAAATTTGACAACCAAAGGGATATGAAATCATAGCACTTACAAATCTTCAGTAGTGAGTTCGGTGCCTTAGATTCAAACAGTACCGACCAAACATGGTGAACATACATCGGTCAATCGAGTTAGTTGATAAGCTCAACTAGGTCAAGCGCACGTTGAGTTTATTGACATGGAATGCATAAGCACTCCATGTGGCCTAACCACTGTCGAACATCCCAAGCACGACTCGGATTCATTGAACACATCCTGCGTGGCGAAAACAACCTCAACCACCAGTTTATGGACGGTTATCGATTACCTGGACTCTAGTATAGTCTCAATCACGTACAAGCTCAATAACAAGTATTTGATTCATACCCTACATTCATATAAATAAATTTATGAAATATAACTTGAACATAAATACAGTATAGGAGGAAATCATACACATAGTTAACATGAATAAGTTAAGCTAAACGGTTCATGGAGAAAATCATACACACAGGTAAGGTGATTGAGATTCATATCTCAATACCCTTTAAAATCACACTTTACTAAATGCTAACTCATTCAGACATTTATACAAACACTTAGACTACACTATTCAACATACATCACGTATGTCGATTCCATTACATATTAGGGCAAATCCTTTCATCAAGAAGTTATCACATACATAACAAGCGTATATCTATGACAAATATCATGGCAATCATAACACCAAATTCCATACGTATACGGGTATTCTAACAAATACATGAAATCCTCTATTTGTAACATAGGTTATATGTATACGTAAATCAAAACGGATAACACATTTAGCATGTGTAATAGCATCCTAGGCAAGAATAAATCATTATCTATCATTGAAAGCCTTGAAAACCATAACCTAAACGTATATAGTCCGCACCTTAAATTAGAAAACGTGAAATGAATTTGATTCAAACGATAAGTCTTCGTCAACAGTGGATACCCTACCTAAGGCATGAAACAGGTTAGCTATAACTTCACTTCAACTATTTTAAGCTTCAAAATAGGTCAGGGTTTGACTAACTTACCCAAGAATGGAATCAGAATTGCCAGAATAACGATTCAGATATGCAGGATCAATGTGTAGAAGAATTGGGAAGAATCCCACGGAGAAACAATAGGTTCTCTCTTACTTTCTCTCTCTTTTCTCTCTCTTGAATAAGCTAGGGTTGAAAATTCGTATGGGATTTGGGAATGAGGGTTTAAGGCCTTTTTATAAGCCTAAAATTGACAGAAATAGCCCTAAGGCTAAGGTATACTTAGGTTATAACCAAATTGGGCTCTTTCTGATCCAACGGAACACTTCTGGAGGTCCTCTTATCAAATGCGGTCAGACTTAAGCTCACTAGTATTGGATCTTAAGAAAGTTAAGTTTTCAGTCCAATCGGGTTTCTATATCATCCGTGGTGGACTAGTTTCAATTCAACAGCCACCGTAACTCGATCAGGACCACAAGTGATTTGACATGGATGAGTCACCTTCCCTGATCCGAGTGTGAATTTGGGATAAAAACCAACGGTCAGAATGCTTAGAAATAACACGCAAGCGATACGTCTCAGATTACTTAAAATCATATTTAATTTCTTTAAAAACTTCATTTTCTCACACTCTTCACTCCGGACTCAAGGAAATGGTCTCAGGACATCGTTTGAGCTTGATTTTTGAGGTGATAGTCAAGTCCAACTAGGTGGTCATAATGGTCTAAATTCATCGCTATCAGACTTTCAACGTGTGGTCCAAGTTTGATATAAAGTTTCAAAGTACTCCCGGGAGAAACTAGGTTTAGAGTTGGATCCTAGATTTCAGGATAATATATCATTAGCAATTCTATAGGTTTTGGGTCTTACAAATCACATTAAAAGTGATTGGTGTTAATTTTACAGGTAATCAAGTTTAGTACTAGTTAATACACGTTAAGTTTCTAAAGGATTTGGTTCTAAATGATTTCTGCTAGAGGTGGTACTCGGGTTTAAGTACGAATTTTTTCAAGATGTTATAATCTACCCCCCTAAAGAAAAAATTTCATCCTCAAAATTCATACCTTCTTATACTCCTCAAGGATCTGGGAGTATTTCTTCCTGACCTCAGCTTCAGTCTCCCGAGTAGCTTCTTCTTTGCTATGATGCGTCCACATCACCTTCACAAGTGGGATAACCTTGCTACGCAATACCTGTTCCTTCCTATCCAAA
Organism: Magnolia kwangsiensis; assembly: GCA_037074715.1. Taxonomy (NCBI): domain Eukaryota; kingdom Viridiplantae; phylum Streptophyta; class Magnoliopsida; order Magnoliales; family Magnoliaceae; genus Magnolia; species Magnolia kwangsiensis. The sequence continues at coordinate 80,185,954 of CM073572.1, forward strand.
ATACACGTCGATCGCAGTTCATAAGTAGCGTCCTCGCTCAACTGCACCTGCTTCCATCTGATAATATGCGAAGGATCAGGAACGTACTTCTTCAACATGGACACATGGAAAATATTATGCACGCCTGCGAGTGGTGCGGGTAAAGCCAGGCGATATGCTACTGCCCCCACTCGATCAAGTATCTAGAATGGGCCAATAAATCTCGGCATGAGCTTCCCTGTCTTACCAAACCGAAGAACTCCTCGTATAGGGGAAATCTTAAGGAATACATGGTCCCCAACATCAAACTCAAGTGGTTATCGTCTCGTATAGGCGTAGCACTTCTGCCTGCTCTGTGCTGAGAGCATTCGACGTCTAATAATGTCGATCTTCTCTGAAGTTGCCTGAACTAACTCTGGGTCAATCAGAGTCTTCTCGCCCACTTCTGCCCAACAATGCGGCGCTCTACACGGGCGACCATACAGTGCCTCATAGGGAGCCATACCAATACTCGCCTAAAAACTGTTGTTATACGCGAACTCTGCATAAGGAAGACAGTCATCCCAACTGTCCTTGAAATCCAATACACAAGCTCGCAACATATTCTCTAAAATCTGATTCACACGCTCTGTCTGCCCGTCTGTCTACGGATGGAACGGGGTACTGAACTTCAACTTCACACCCATCGCTTCCTGAATACGAGTCTAGAAGATAGATGTGAATCGCGTGTCTCGATCGGACACGATCTCTAAGGAACTCCATGCAGGCGTACAATCTCCTTGATATACAATCTAGCCAACTCGTCTGCAGAATTCGTAACTCTGATCAGTAGAAAATGAGATGACTTCATCAACCTATCAACAATCACCCAAATAGAGTCATGTCCCTTCCTCGTCTTCGGTAGTCCAGAAATAAAATCCATAGAAATAAAGTCCCACTTCCATTCAACTATGGGCATGGGTTGTAGCAATCCAAGAGGTTGGCGATGCTCTGCCTTAACCTGCTGACACGTGAGACAACGAGATACGAACTCAGTAATGTGAACCTTCATATTATCCCACCAGTATGATCTTTTCATGTTTTGATACATCTTTGTGCTACCTAGATGCATCGTAAGCCTCGAACTGTGGGCTGACTTGAGAACCTCTCATCTCAAGTCAGGAATGTCTGGAACGCATAGGTGGCCTCGATAACGCAATCCTCCATCCGTACCAATAGTCCACTCAGAGTCCTCACCAGTACCAACCTACTCCTTCATCTTCACCAGAAGCTCATCACCTTCCTGAGCCTCGATAATTTGGCCATCTACGGGGGTTGTACATGAACATGTGCGACGACTTTATATGGCTCTTCTACCGTGAGTTTCTGCTCAAAGTCTCACATGAACTACACCATATCCCATTTTGTAATCATAAGCGGAGCCAAAAATTCTATATTCTTGCAGCTCAACGCATCTGCTACAAGGTTTGCCTTGCCCAGATGGTAGGAAACCTCGAATTAAAGTCTTTTAAAGTTTTCATTTATCGGCGCTGCCTTATATTTAAGTCTCGCTGTGAGAATATATATCTAAGGCTCTTGTGGTCGCAAAAGAGCTCGAACTCCTCTCTATAGAGGTAATGTCTCCAGAGCTTTAATGCGAAAATGACAGCTGCCAACTCTAGGTCGTGCGCAGGGTAATTCTCCTCGTGCTTCCTTAATTGTCTCGAGGCATACGCAATCACCCTGTCCTTCTGCATCAGGACATAACCCAGACCAACACGAGATGTGTCAGTATATATCGTATACATAACCCTTTGCTCTAACAATACTAGCACAGGGGCGGACGTCAACTTGTCCTTCAGCTCCTGAAAAGCTGCTTCGGCCTTCCCATTCTAGGTAAACTTCAAGTCCTTCTGTGTCAACTGAGATAATGGCCTAGCGATCTTGGAAAAGTGTCAAATGAATCGTCGATAGTAACCTACCAGACCCAGAAAACTCCTCACCTCAGTAACTAAACAGGGCTGCTTCCAATCCTGAACTGCTTTAACCTTAGCGAGGTCTATAGAAATACCTTCCTTGGACACCACATGTCCCAGAACTTAACTTCTTCCTTACAGAAGTCGCATTTCTTATACTGCGCAAACAACTAGTTCTCCCTGAGAGTATTCAATACCGCTCTCAGGTGCTCCTCGTGCTCTTCCCGAGTCGTGGAGTATATCAAAATGTCGATAAAGACAATGACGAATAGAAACAGAAATGGTCGAAACACCCTGTTCATCAGATCCATGAACACGGCCGGAGCATTCGTGAGTTCAAAAGATATCACAAGGAACTCATAATGACCAAAACTGGTCCTGAACGCAGTCTTCTGTACGTCTTCATCTCTGAGGTGCAACTGATGATACCCCGACTATAAATCTATCTTCAAGAAATAATGTGCCCCCTTCAGCTGATCAAAAAAATCATCAATCCTAGGCAAGGGATACTTATTCTTCACTATCACCTGATTCAGCCTGCGATAATCAATACATGACCGCAGGGAACTGTCTTTCTTCTTCACAAACAAGACAGGCGCTCCCCAAGGTGACACACTCAGTCGAATAAAACCTGCCTTTAACAATACATCAATCTGATTCCTCAATTCCTCCATCTCACATGGAGGCATACGATACGTCGACAGGGAAATAGGTGTCGCACCGGGCACAAGATTTATAGTAAAATCAATCTCGCGTCGAGGAGGAAGCCCTGGAATCTTCTCAAACACATTAGGAAAATCACGAACCACTAGCATAACTTCTAACGCTGGAACATCAGAACTCTCTAATAAGGAAGCGTAGCTGCAAATACGACAGGACCAACTGACTTAAATTGGAAATGAAAAGATCGTGCCCTCGGGTCCATAGGCTAGAACAACTTTGGCCTCGCAATCAATCTCTGCCCTCATCTTTGTAAGCCAATCCATCCCAAATATAACATCATAGTGATACAGTGGGGCGACAATCAGGTCGACAACCACTGTCCTGCTACCCAAATCTATTGAGCAAGACTCACAGGTTCGTGTAATATCCGAAGTAGTCCCTGTAGCTGTCGTGAGTCTCACTTCCTTCGCAGGAGCCGTAACCAAACCTAGCCACTTGACCGTAGCACAAGAGATGATTGAAATAGTGGACCCAGTGTCCACCAATAAGAAGATAGGCGTACCTACGATGTGAGCAGGAACCTCAAAAGACGTCGGTGCTGACTCTGCCTTGGGCGCCTCAGCTGTGAGCGCATGAACCCGAGCCTACTGTGGGCGATGCGGTGGAGGAGCCATGAGCCATTATGGCGGCCTGAAACGATGTGCTAGAGGTCTGAAGGAAGGATGAGCTGGTGCTAATCGAAGGGGTGGTGCAGAAATAGCCTGAAGCATCAGACGGCCGAACCTCTAAGGCGACAAGAAACCACTATCTCGCATCCAGGAAAAACAAGACACCTCAGCATGGCCTGGCTTCTTACAATAGCTGCACCACACATTAGGACACCTCACATGGGTAGGAGGTGCCACAAACCCTGATGATGACTCAATACGAGGCCTCTTACCGAGGAAAGGCCTACTGGGGAAATCAGGTTGCGGCCTGTGAGCCATACGTGCACGCATGCTGGACAACCTATCCCCATCCTGCTCTACTCGCAAGGACATGCTCACCAACTCAGCATAGGAAGAGATGCTCGCACAGCACATCTTCGATCGAATCTCAGGCCACAAACCCTCATAAAAATGCCACATCCTTAACGGCTGATCACCCAGAATCAAAGGAGCATACCTGCCCAGCTCCGTAAACCGGTTCTCGTACTCAGTCACAGACACTCCTCCCTGGCGAAGGTGAAGGAACTCACTCTCCTTCTCATGTTGGTAAGTGACCGAAAAATACTTCTTGTGGAAGCGTGCCTCAAATGCCGTCCATGTCCAAACAAATTCCTCCACAACTGTGTGACAAGAGTCACCACAGAAGGTGTCACAGGAGGCAGCCCAGCAACAGGACCAGAAGCCAGTTGAGAACTCGGTGTGGGATCAGAACGGGAGGGGTCTGAATGGGGGTCCATATGACTATCGCTCAGGACAAGGGCCCTGTTAAGCGAATCACCCAGAGAGAGACGAGCCGAAGATCTCGAGCCCTTAGGTGGCATACCCTACACACAACAGAGGATAACAACCAATGAGATTAGGCATTCACACAGTCCATCCACAACATTAACTTCACAAGCTAAATAAACAGCATACATTTCATTAATAAAATTGTCACAATACATGAAGTGTAACATTACATGAATCGCGATGGAGAAAGCATGTGAACAGAACAACTAAGCTTCAAACACTAAACAACTACCAAACCACTAAACAACTACCAAATCACACACAAGAACAATCATCAAACAGATAAAAAATAACTATATAAAAGACTATTCTTCAAAATCTAGCAATGGAGGAGGGGCACCCTTATCCTGCAGATAACACAGGATCGTCTTCAAAGTGCGGGTTACTTTCCTGAATTTGTGCTTCACATAGCCACACAAATCCATAATATCCTGTTGAAGAGTGGCCTGACCCTCCTAAAGCCTAAATAAACGGGCTTCTCTATCAGCCCTATCAGGATCATGCTCCTGAGTCGCAGGAGGACTCTCATCGGTATCCTGAGCCTCCTCTTCTTCTTCATCCTGCTCTCCTTCCTCTTCTATTTCTGGTCCACCTTCTTCATTACTTTCCTCTTCTTCACTCTCAGACTTATCCTCGTTCTCCTCGAGAAGGGATTGTCGCTACCGAGGCCCGATCTTCATCCGATTGAGAGTAGTCTCAGAAATGTAATGGACTGGCACCGGCATCTCCGCCCCAAGCCTGTAGCCAAACTCAAGTGTAATCCTGCATATGAGTCGGCCGAATGGGAGAGATTCAGTCCTTCTATTTGAACACGATAAGGACTATCTGTCGCAAGACATAAGTAGGCACATAAAGCTTCTCTCCCTGCCCCACCTGATACAAGAAATCCACCATTAGGCATGTGCACTCACTGTGGTTACTCCACCTTGGATAAACATTGAATGTACAAATGTGGTGAAGCAAACGGAAGTCGTCTGCCATATTCGACGCTAAGAGGCTTCTGTTAGGCTGTCATTCAACCAGACAACCATAAAAGAACCATGTGCGGCGATCCCTCTCATGTGCACTATTCAGATTCTTCTCACTGGCATGAACCTCTCCAAGAGACATTCAGAATATGAGATATCAAAGTAGCATTGATTGTACCCACCCGATCTCTACCAACTGGGATTCTAAATTATAAGGGGTCCAGCGTCGGCTCTCAGATGTGGGCATAAAAAGCTCGAACAGTACTCACCTTCAAATAATGGACCCCAACCGGCTTCAACTAGGCGCTCGAACAACAGAAATTCTCCAAACAGCCGCTCATCAACATGAGCTTCAAACAGGACTCTGCGGCCTTCGAAGACACCATAGGACAACTTCGCCAACAGGGATCTTCCTAGTGGAGCATGGGGATCTAGATCCTACTTCATCTACAATTCATGAGTGGCGCTTGAACTAGCGGCGGCACCCCTCGGTCTTCTAGAACGGGTTGGGCGACTAGGCCCGACTTCATCAACGGGGGCTCGCTTCTTCCCCATGAAAGAAAGGACGGAGGATATGGAGAATAAGGCCACAACAAACTCCATGAAAGCCATGGAAAAGTGAAGAAAAAGAAAGAAAGGGATGAGCTAACTGGGTCTTCACGAATCTGAGCCTCAAAGAGGTTGTAAAGGCTCAAATGAAGGGAATAATGAAGAAGAAAAATGATAAAATAGGATGGGTAGTGGGTTTGCATGAATTTAAGACTTCAATGGGGGATTTAGGAGCTCAAAATAAAGGAAATGAGAGGGTTAGGTGATGGATATGGCTGAGCACGATGGAAGGATGTAAAGCTTGAAGGAAAATGAAAGAAAGAAGGATTGGAAGGGTGATTTGAGAGAGATATGGGCTATTTTGAAGAAAAGGGAGAGCTTGGGGGTGGATTTTGTAAAGGAAGTATACGTTTGGGGGTGTTTTAATCGACGAACAATGGACCAGTGGGGTCCACAAGACCCCCAACACGATCGGTCCGACGGCCCTTGTCAGCTGAGCCCGCCGGTCGGCGAGGCCTCGCCACTCTCTGGACCTCCTGGTGAGGGCTCACCCCACCGGCGAGGTCCTCCCCCCTGGGACCAAATTGATATGGGTCCCACCCTGGGTCCCTCTAAAACAAACCTGATTGGGTCCTTACCTCTGTTTGACTCGTTTCGGGTCGATTCAAAACAAAACTGATACAAACTGATATTTACCAATTTTTGACAGCCGAAATGAATTGGAACACAATCTAAACCCATCAATTGACAGTCTAGAAGTGATTTGAGGTCATTGTGTGTGATCAGGAGTGTGTACAAACTCGATCTCGGTGATCGTTTTCAATAAACTTTCGCCAATAACAACACTGAGAGTCCTAAACCTGTTTCTAAATTGTTCTCTCACCCTCCTACGCTATAGTGGCGTTAACATGCGTCGTGTGACCATAACCCAGGTCTAATTTAATCTAGATCATGCTCTGATACTAACTTATAACACCCTAAAATTTGGGGGTCGAGCATAACTCAGCTCCTGAGTTCCAAAACATCACTTATGCAACATAAGTAATGATGGATGTATGTTGTCTGTATTAGTGGATAAAACATGAAGTAGATTAAACCAAATCAGCAAACATAATTCAGGGATAGTGAGAAAATGCAAGAGGAAGTCTTAAATACATATATAAACTAAAAATAATCCCCAAAATATGTGTGCTCTGCCTGGGCAATAAGTACAATCTGTCTCAAAATATATGTATCAAACTGTGTATACTCAATATAATCATAACTCAGAATCCCCGCCAGTCAGGATGAGGCTCACATAAACCCGCTTGAGAACTGCATAATTAGAACACCTCTCGTTCTCATCGAACTCCGGCTCCACCTTGCAGGCATCACCGTCACCTGCAGCTAAGTCTGAGTCTGGTTGGTGTTTAAGCACCGTCACAGAATGTGCGAGTGAGTGATCAACTCAGTGGAACTGTACAGTAAAGGTTAACATGTTATCAATTCAATCAAGCAGTAATGATAAAGCAGTACAATCAAACATAACCTAGATGAAAGTACATCTATTATGTGCCCTGGTTTGTCAATTACATTGTAAGTTGAGTCAGTCGGACGACAACACCTAACAAGAAGATCAAGTCAAGCGTCTGCCTCATCTGGATGTGTGGAAGCTCGCCAAAAGGTAAATCATAGCCTCACATCCCATGTCCTAAAACACCAGGTGATTAAACCCTTAAAAAGAACCAGAACATCTTAAGGTTTTTGTGTAAGAAAGCTTTTTATCAAAAAGGAAAATCAGTAAAGTTTTTCTTACACTGTCGATTATATCGATTACCCCTTTGATATGATCGGCCAGCTCTGTCGATGTCCTCGGCATCTCAATCAATACAATCGAGTAAGGACAGAATGCGTCCAGCAATCAAAATAATTTTCTGGACGATTAATCGATATATCGACTTAAGTGTCGATATCATTGATATTCGAATATTGATCATATCTGAAGTGGATCGATATAATCGACAAACTGCTTTCCGGCGTCCCTATTTTTCTAAAGAAAACTAACATATGCTTCGATATATCAATGATTGTCCGATTCAATCTAAACTCAAATATCGATCATATCGGGAGTCAGTCGATCATATCGACTATGGGGCGCATGTTCTTACTAGCATGAACTTTAGATTACTTTTAATATTGATCGGGGTGCCTATCAATAAATCGATATTCATATATAGATCATATTGAGACCAAGTCGATTGGATCGAGTCAGGACATAAATCGTCCAGCAAGCTTACGTGTAAATCTATACGATTTATCGATCCCATCGACAAGGTCTTGATATGATCGATGTACAAATTCCGATGGCATCGACTGTTTCTCCGATCATATCTGTGATCCTAAAATTCTTTAAGGCTTCTCTCTTATTTTTCACTTGTCGATAGATCGAACCATCACTCGATGGAATCGGAGTTCGAAATCTGATAACATCGATATGTGTCTCGATCCCATCGACCAGTTGGCGGAAGGTTTTCAAAAGTGAAATGACAATTGAGTTCTTATCATCGGGAGGTCGTCCGATACAATCGAGAGTATACACTCAATCATATTGACGACTGCTCGATGATATCGAACTCTATCATAAATAGGACCGTTTATATCCGTTGGAACCTTTTGCCTATAAATAGAGAGAGTTGTCTTCATTGCTGGTAGAGAAAGTAGAGAGTGCTTATGAGAGTTTTAACCTTCCTATCATTTACCTTAAGACCTTTTTCTCGGGAAGTTCATCCTCCAATCCACCCTCATCATTGATATCTCATAGAGTGGATTGGGGAATGAACTTCCGTATTCAAGGATCCTTCAGTTACTGCCGTAATGACACATCATTAAGCTGGGATGCCTTGAATGCATGAATGATGGGAACCACTCTATTTTCCTTATAGGAAAATCCTTAGAATGGTATTCTATCATAACCTTGACCCAACCTAAGCCTATCATATATACATCTTTGTGTTGCGGATCAAGGGAGCGGAAGACTCTTCATCAACAAGTAGAAGGTCTTCATCACTGTGCTGAAAGGGACTCATCGACTTATCTGTAAGTACTAAGAGTCCAGAGGACACTTGCGATCATTCCTTTTTAGGATTGGGTTTTAAGTGTTGCTCACCATTTGAAGTCCTCGAAGGAGGCCTCCGACGGGAGTGTACGTGTGGGGTGCGTTGTGTGGACCCTTACTCTGTGGAGAGCATAAACATCTGGTTAGGAGTACGCCAGCAAAACTCCAGGGTTTGAGGTGAACTGAGTAGAAACCTCAGGGTGCGTTGTGTGGACCCTTGTCCTGTGTGGACATAAACATCTGGTTAGGAGTACGCCAGTAAAACTCTAGGGTTTGAGGTGAACCGAGTAGAAACCTCTATAAAGGTTGAAGGTGAACCTGATTTAAAACCTTAGGTTTAAGGTGAACCATGGGAAACCTCCTTAGTGAAATCCAGTCACTCAAGGGTTGAGTATGGAAGCTGGGAGTAGAGTAGACAAGTCGTCGAACCACTATAAAATGACTGTGTTTGAGTTTGATATTATCTTTCATTTATGTGATTGCCTTGCCTGTCTTTATATATGATCACATCCTATGCACACACAGTCATATCCATCACAATCTCATCTATACATTGTTTGTCTTTTAAATAGTTTGTGATTGGATCCTCTATCAGGCTTGGAAGCTAGTAGAATTAAGGTTGAGTAATCCTAATTAATACTCTGTGATAGGATTAGTGTGATAAGGATTTTTAATAATTTATATAAACTTTAAAAAGTCCTATTCACCTCCCTCTAGGATATACTGACCTATTCCTGCTTCAACTGAAGCGGTCTTCACCGCAATTTCAATTGGTATCAGAGCGGGTCTCTCTTTAAGGGCTTCACCGCCTAGAGAGTGATCTTGACTGAAGTAGGAATCATGGTCAAGAAAGTTCCAGAGGATGTGACAGATCAAAATTGCCTTGTAATCCACACCGCTTTGAAAGCTGGTAATTGTTCAAAGTGGTATCTTGATAGTGGGTGTTCCAGACACATGACCGGTGATCGTACTCATTTTTGTTCATACTCAAACTTCGATGGTGGATCAGTCACATTTGGAGATGGTAGCTCGGCTAGAATTGTCGGACAAGGAACATGAGGAGTACCAGGTCTTCTAAAAATTAAAAATGTTCTCTGTGTTGAAGTTCTGAAACATTATCTCCTTAGTATCTCTCAAATCTGTGACAAGGAACATCTGGTCACCTTCTCAAAAGATGTGTGTAAAATAATAGATCACACAAGAAAATCCCTCATAAAAGGTACACGCACTAGTGATAACTATTATATTATTGAAAGTACCAACGATAAGGGTTTGTCCACAAAATGTAATATGGCTGTGAAGGATGAATCAAGATTATGGCATCAAAGGTTGGGACATGTCCATTACCGAAATTTAGCTAGACTTAGCTCAAAAAACTTGGTTAGAGGCCTTCCCAGAATTAGAAAAGAAGAAAAAGTAGTATGTGTGGAATGTCTAAAAGAAAAACAGATAAAAGTTGGACATAAAAAGATAACCACCATAGCTACAACAAAGCCCTTGGATCTACTACATATGGATCTGGTGGGTCATACTAAAGTGGAAAGTCATGGTAAGAAAAGATACTTTTTGGTGATAGTAGATGACTACACTAGATTTACTTGGGTTGCATTTCTTCGAGAAAAATCAGATGCTCTTGGAAAATTTGTTGTCTTGGCAAAATAAATTCAAAATGAGAAAGGATATGATATAAAATGTATCAGAAGTGATGATAGTGGTGAATTTGCAAAATATTTTAATGATAAAGGAATTCATCATGAATTTTCAGCTCTAAAAACCCCTCAACAAAATAGGGTTGCTGAAAGGAAAAATTGAGTATTGCAAGAAATGAGGTCTGTCATGCTAAATGGAAAGGACATGGCAAAGAGTTTTTGGGCAGAAGATGTCAATACCGCCTGCTACATCATAAATAGAGTATATCTTAGAGCAGGTCTGAACAAAACTCCATATGAACTATGGTATGGGAAGCTGCCAAATATGAAATATTTTTGAGTCTTTGGTAGTAAATGCTACATTCTAAAGGATAGGGATCATCTAGGGAAGTTTGAATTTAAAAGTGATGAAGGCATTTTTCTTGGATATGCCAGGAATAATTGTGCTTATAGAGTGTACAACTTAAGAACCCTTACTATTCAAGAATCGACGAATGTGGTAATTGATGATCATCCTCAGCATATGAATTCTCCTGTAAATGATATAGACGATGATGTAGATTCATGCATACCCAAAAAATAAGATAACAAATCTTCATTATTGGATGAACCTCAACAATCATCAGACAAACCTGTCATCAAAGATCATCCTCAAGAGTAAATTATTGGAGACCCTAATGTCGGTGTAAGAAGTAGATGACAAATAGACAATGTCTATAGTCACTTCTGTTTTACCTCAAAAATTGAACCTAAAACTATTGTTGAACCTCTTCAAGATGAATACTGGATAAATGCCATGCAAGAAGAACTTCAACAATTTCAGAGAAATGAGGTATGGAAACTAGTTCCTAGACCAACAGATACTAATGTCATTGGAACAAAATGGGTCTTTAAAAATAAATCTGACGAATCAGAGAATGTAATTAGAAACAAAGCTAGATTGGTTGCTCAGGGATACTCACAGATTGAAGGAATTGATTTTGATGAAACATTTGCCCTTGTTGCACATCTAGAATCCATTAGGATTCTAATGTCTGTTGCTTGTGCTCTAAAATTCAAATTATTTCAAATGGATGTTAAGAGTGCCTTTCGTAATGGGGATCATGCTGAAGAAGTATATGTGGAACAACCAAAAGGATTTTCGGACCCTAAGCATCCCCATTATCTTTACCGTTTGGACAAAGCTCTGTATGGTCTCAAACAAACACCACGTGCTTGGAATGAACGACTAACGAAGTTTCTCCTAGACCATGAATTTCACAGAGAAAGTGTAGACAAAACACTATTCACCCATACAACAAAGGACTCATTACTTATTGCGCAAATTTATGTGGATGATATTGTGTTTGGATCAACATGCGGAGATGAGGCATTCAAATTCGCCAACCTCATGAAATCAGAATTTGAAATGAGCATGGTTGGTGAATTGAATTTCTTCCTAGGGTTACAGGTCAAATAGCTGGATGATGGAGTTTTTATAAATCAAAACAAGTATGCTAAAGACCTAGTGAAAAAATTTGGGCTTGAATCTGGTCGGACTTATCACACGCCTATGAGTACTACTCTAAAACTGTCAAAAGATACTAATGACAAAAGTGTGGACCAACATCTTTATCAAAGAATGATCAAAATTCTGCTATACCTAACTTCCAGCCGTCCAGATATATCCTTTAGTGTTGGGATATGTGCTCGTTATCAAACAGATCCTAAGGAATCTCACCTAACAGCAGTTAAAAGGGTTATCAAGTATATTGGAGGGACAACCACCTTTGGACTATGGTATCCACATGAAACCTCTACCATTATTGCAGGATATTCAGATGCGGATTGGGCTGAAAATTTGGATGATTGAAAATCAACAAGTGGTGGATGCTTTTATGTTAAAAATTGTTTAGTTTCCTGGCAAAGCAAGAAACAAAACTCAATCTCATTATCCACTGCGGAAGCTGAATATATAGATGTAGGAAACTATTGTGCTCAACTTCTCTGGATGAAATAGATGTTGTTCGACTGTGGGATTGCTCAATCCACAATGAGTCTCTTTTGTGACAATACCAGTGCTATAAACATCTCTAAGAACCCAGTTCAGCACTCTCGAACCAAGCATATAGACATCCGTCATCATTTTATCCGAGAACTTGTCGAAGAAAAGACCATTGTATTAGAATATGCTACCACTGAAAAGCAACTTTTCGATATCCTTACAAAGCCTCTTGACACAAATAGGTTCTGTGACCTCCAAAAGTCAATTGGTGTTTGTTCGCATTGATAAGGTGTCTGAACTCATGGTACTCATTGAAAATCTTAAGGGCTGAGTTGCTCATGGTTAATATAAGTTAAAATCTTTTTAGTCTTGATGTTGCCTGCACAGTATCGACTTTATATTCGATTCCATCGAAAATGTTCATCGAGCTTGTTTTTAGAATGACAGTCCAATGATGCAATCGATAAACTACTCGATATGATCGATATACAATCGATAAATCTGCTATATAAAGAGAAAGGCGCACTCGAACTCATTTCTTCTCTTGCTCCTTTAGTCTTTATCAGCATTTTATCTCTTCGAACATGACCTCAAGGAAAGGTAAAGGTCACTTCCAATCTTTAGACGAGACAAGCATCCAATCAAATTTCCATCGGTATCATCTGAAAAATCGTCCATCTATCATCAGTGAACAACTAGTGCTCCATAGTGCAGTTGAGCCTTTTGGTGTTGATCTCCTTCTTGAAGTAATTGGGTGGCAAAATATTCTACATCTTGGGGGATCATACCAACTGGGAGTGATACATGAATTCCTCAAACACAGCCATATCATTTGTGAAGATCCTCCCAGCATTCAGATTGTTCTTGCACACCACTCAAAGCTTATCACTCCAGTGACTGTGGCAAAACTTCTCGATCTTGAGGTCACTAAAATTCCAGTAACCAATCTAAATCTCAATGGATTGGGAGTATGGGGAGAAATTTCTCGCGCATTATGCCAAGGAACTACCGTTCTGTGAACTGGTGGAAATTTACTGCATATCAATCATCTTGGACCCACCTTCAAGATTCTTCACAGCATTTTTTGCTCAAATGTGTATCCATGCGATATCCTTGGTGAACATCTTTATCCATTTGTGATCAATATTCTTTATGATATATATCAGGAAAATCGTGTGTGCTTGCCAACTCTTCTCCTTACACAGATCATTCGTGTCCTCCAAGGATCTCATACGGAGACACTACCCTTTCCCATGCTCATATGTAAGCTCGTCCACCATGCTGGAATTCCTGCCACATGTGATGAAGTGCTCCCAGAAGCCTGGTTTGATAATGATGCATCACTAACATCACAATGATTTTGTCTTCCTTTGTCTCCCTCAAGGCACAATCCTTCTAAATCCCGATCCGATCATCCACCCACAATGAGGCCCACACAGAGAGGATCAAATCGCCCACCAATTGTCAGTCCTGAGTCAATTACTAATCTCCCAGCTCATCATCTCGAACGTCACCTACTTAATGGGTTGGTTGGCATAGAGGACAAGCTGAACAATTGTGAAAGGCGTCTCACTCTTATTGAAGAAAAGCTCGATGTCCTACAGGGAACTACTCAGTACCTGGTCAACTTGCTCACAAATGATTTTTCCCAACACCATTAAAAGTTCGTGCAATTGGCCTTTGACTATCCTATACCTCTGTTGTCCTTATGTAATTCTTCTTGGACAACTAGCGGCACTGCTGTTTGTGGTAGTGTATATATATATATATATATATATACACATTGATACTGGTTAATATGGATGATTCTAATTCATATTTCATTGCCATTCTTACTGCTGTTAAAGTGACTAAGTTGCTTGTTTTTCTCTAAATTCCTTCTGTCTTCATTGATGTATGCTTTACAGTGTTCTCATCTATATACATCTATTTCTATGGTTCTCCTATATGCTTCAATCTTCAGTCAATATCACGTCTTATACCTTTACCAATGACTGACAAAAAGGGGGAGAACAATTCAAAACACCCCGATCGAAAATTGTATATCTTTGTTGCAGGTGTTAGGGGGAGCAGCTGCAACAAGCAAGGGAGTTTTTGAATTAAGGAGGAGAATTTGTTTGTTGTGTACATGGGTGTTTAGAATTTATAAAATTATGTTAATACATGTACACACAATTTAGGATATATCTGTCTAGATATGTTCCTAAGGTTTTTTGGGGATTTTGTCACGTAATTGACAAAGGGGGAGATTGAAAGTGCACCTATTATGTGCCCTGGTTTGTCAATTACGTTGTAAGTTGAGTCAGTCGGACGACAACACCTAATAAGAAGATCAAGTCAATGTTATATCTTAGATACTACAATAAGACTCGTCGCCTATATGCAGTGTTAGAATATACTCGAGGTAACTACAGAGGGCTCGCCACCAATCAATGCAGGCCGATGTAACGTCCGTGAAAAATTCATACTTGGACTCGAGTACCAACTCGACCCGAAATTGCGTAGAATTAATTCCTTTAAAAAATATGAGTAAGTTAGCTAGCGCAATGCTAGAGTAGCTGGGAAATAGTCCCTGATCACTTTAAATACGTTCTACAAGACCCAAATCGAGTAGAACTAATGACTCTATAATACTCTATAACCTTGGATCAAACTCTAAGCAGGTTTGTTCTCTGGACCACTTTGAAACTTTGTATTGGATCTAGACCGCGCGTCGAAAGTCCGATACCTCCTATCTTAGACCGTTAGAACCGCCTAGCTGGACTTGACAATCATTTCAAAAATCAAGTCCAACCGATAATCACAGGCTATTTCATTGAGCCCGGACTGAAGAGAGTGCGAATAGGGACAGATTTGAAATTTAAAATTTAAATCTGGCACATGACTTGACGTGTCAGTATTAAGCGTTTTGACCGTCAGAATTCAGCCAGATTACACCCTCGGATCAGGAAAAATTTCTATTTCATATCATGAGACTTGCAGCCCTGATCTACGTGCGGTGACCGCTGAACTGAAACTGGTCCGCCATGCGCGATCTGCGAACCCTGTCGGACTGAAAACTTGATGCGTGCTAGATCCTGTACGCATGAGCTTAAGTCCGATCGCATTCGGCCAGGGGACCACCAAAAATCATCTTTTGGACCGAAACAGCCCCGATTTGGATATGCCCTAAGTAAACCTTGTACCTGAGCCTATTTTGGACATTTTTAAGCTTATAAAAGGGGTTGAAACCCTCACTCCTCTCTCCCATCCGAATTTGTGAGAAACCCTAGATTGGGAGAGAGAAAAGGTGAGAGTTTGTGAGAGAGATTGGAGGAGAATTTTCCCGCCTTTGCACCACCTGTTGCAAGTGCCTAAGCAACACGATTCCATCACTCAGCCGGTGATTCCTCCGCATTTTCAGGTAAGAAATAACCCTAGAAGTTACTGATTTGAGGTTTACTAGGATTCCTAGCATGTTAGCTACCGTAACTCGTAACTTAGGTTCTCTTATCGCCGTAGACGAAGCGTATACGCTCCGTTCGAAACGACACGTTTATAAGAGATAAGGTGAGGATTTTAGACGCTTTGATTGACGGTTTTCAACGCTTTCAATGTCGTTTAATAGTAGATTATTGACGGCATCACCGTTTGACACGTACAACATGCTATCCATTTCCTGTTTCGTAAATCAACGAAGAATATGAGATTTAGGGCATTTTAGTCATTTGAAGGAAGTGATGATTTCATTCATATTTTGCTGATGTGATTGACATGGTTTGTTGTCGCATTAGAAAGTTAGGAATACGTGCATAATTAGTTTGGCGAAAAGATTCGCCTAATTGCGCACTTCGGGTCGACATACTATATGTAGACTTAAGTGTGTAGTGTATGTGTTTGTATAAATGCTTGTATTAGTATGTATTGAATTAAATGATGTTATGAATTAGTTTGTGACTAATTTCTCAATTAATATGCTAACGTAAATGATTTCCTACGTGTTGACTATATGCATGATTCCATTATATGCATAAAATGTATGTGCTTGAAGATTTGCCTAAGTTGTATGTTATAACATGTGTTAACATGCTCACATGGTTGTATTTCAATTCCAATACTCTCATATGATTTGCTGATGTGATTCCATAATTGTTTGGGACTACACTTAGTTCAGGCAGTCGGTAACCGAGCGAATTCATAGTTGGCTGGTCTTGGCCACGAAACGACGCGTCAATGAACGCGAGCCGTGTTTGGAGTTGGCGGCAGTGGTTAGGCCACACGAAGTGTTTTACGCACTTCATGTCGTTCGACTTGACATGCGATCGCGCTAGTTGAGCTCGTCAAGTAAACCGACTGGCCGATGTATGTTCACCCTGCATGAGTCATAACTGCTTGAACCTAGGGTACTGAACTTACCATTATAAACCCTGTTAACCATGGTACCTTGATCCACGAAGACTCATGAGCCGGGCATGGTGGTATGGGACACCGTGGTCGAGCTGTCGGCCTACGCTGGGGCCACAAACCTCCCCGTAGTGACCAGTGAGCACCTAGTCTCGTGAGCAGATTATGGTGGTATGGGACACTATATTCTTGCTGTCGGCCTACACTGATCAGGCGACGAGTCCGTTGTAGTGACCGCGAGCGTATTCTGAGTCTACGGGAGGCGACGACCCTTCAGTACCAGTAGAATACAGTAGGCCTGTATTGATAAAGTGATGGGGGAGCGGTGCAACGAGTGCGAGCAACAGCCCTGGCAGCCCTTGCAGTGACCTACAAAATATACCTCGTATGAGATTACTAGGAGTGACGACCCTAGACAGGATCTGTGTTGGGATTGATATAAGGGAAGTACCTTAGTTTCCCAATCCTGCTGTTTGAATGGACTAATAATAACTTAGAAATCATATCACCATACCATTGCATGTGCCTGGAAGATGTGGAGCACTTGAGGGTCGATTGCATGCCGCGGTCGTAAGATGGTGTTGTATGAGGGAGATCATCGGTGAGGGCATACATCACGTCAGCTCATATTGCATTAACAACAGTATTAGGATTGTCTGATTTACTGCTTTACTATTATCGCATGATTGAATTGTGAACATGCTAATCTTTGCTCTATGATTCCACTGAGTTGATCACTCATTCCCACGTTACGGGATGGTTTTTAAAACACCCACCAGACCCTATTGTAGATGCAGGTGATGCTGAGATCCAGGAGGCAGAGCCAGACTTTGACGAGGACCAGGACAAGTTCTCGTACATGCAGTATCATGATGGCTTTGTATTGGTGACCTGGGTTGACGGGACTTCATAGTGGGACTCTTTTGGACATTTATTTCTATCATTTACATGTATATGAGACTCAGTGATGTATTCATACTTTAGTGATAGTCGAGATCTACTTTGTTTTTCCATACAGTGATATATATATTATTTAGTTTTCTGCTTACTTTTATCACTGGATCTGGAGTATGAATTGCAGTTTTGGTATACTTTTACTCATGTGAATGCTTTAACTCAGACAACATTGAATCATAATCATTTTGTTGCATAAGTGACAGTCTGGAACTCGGGAGTTGAGTTTATACACGACCCCCGATTTTCAGGGTGTTACAAGTTGGTATCAGAGCGTGAATAAAAGTATACTGGGCCTGGGTTATGGTCACGCGACGTACGCTGTCGCTTCCTTTGACTTAGGTGGGTGAGAGAAGGGTCTAGAAACACTTCTAGGATCCCAGATTCGCTAATAGGCAAAGACTATTCGAATCGATCGCGTGATCGAGTCCGTAGTGCGTATAGGGTCGCGTGAAGCAACTCGAATAGCTCCTAGGTTGTAGGTGAGTGGGTTGAGACATTATTTGAATGATTCTAAATCCGTAAATGTGAATCCTTGGGCCGTGGGACAACCACGACTCCTGTATTCAATCGTCAGGGCTTAAAAACCCCGTTTCACCAAAAATCTTCAAAATTCTTCCTCTTACCATTCTAATCTTCAATTATTTCTTATCTTTTTCATGTTAGGCATCAATACTAATATAAAAATAACATAAAATCATACTTTCATAAAATTTTACAGTGAATAGTAAAATTTCATGAAAAATGGCCATAAGGCCATTCTAACTTCGCTTTATTTAGCAAATAATGGGCTAGATGGATGTACTAGCTTCTTCTACCCCAAAATCATATGTTTCATGATAGGAGTTTGTATTTGGGATTGCAGATTGGCCCTGGAAAGCCCCGAACTTATGTTTGGGCCTATATAGGTCAAAATACAATGAACCAAGGTGGGGCCCATAGTTATTTGGGGTCCTTAGACCATGGGGGACCAGACCAATGTGGTCCCACTGACCGAATAGGAGGTCGGTCGGCGATGCATCACCGACCACCCTTGCCCGTTGGATGCGTGCTTTGGTTCTTGAGGGTATTTTGGGTACTACACACCCCCCATGTATGTTTCATGTGTAGAAAACTCCTAAATCATGCACTTCCTTCACAAACAGCCCTTCCCCTAGCCCCATTTGCATTTTTCAGCTGCCATCTCCAAAAATCATGGTTCCAAACCACCCCTAAATCCATCCTTGGCCAAAAATGACTACACTCCATCATCCTATGGAAGATTGCAGCCCTCCCTCTTGAAGATTTCATCTTTTAGAGGTCTAAAAACTCTCAAATTGAGCTGAAATCGTGAGGTGCTTCATTCCCCTTTTTCATTCTCATTTCTCCTTGAAAATACATCCTAGGGAAGCTTGAAGCATCCCTCTACAATGCCTAGATCTCCTTTTTCTAGTTTAGACAGCCACTTCTTCGTATTTTCTCCATTTTCCATGGCTTTTATGGAAGCCATTTTAGGCCTTTTATCACTCTCCACCATCCTATCTTTGATGGGTAAAAGAAAAACTACAGCAGATGAGGTCAGGCCAAGTCGTCCTGCTCAATCGAGAAGACCGCGGGGTGGTGCCGTAAGTTCAAGCGCCGCCGCAGGTCCAGCCACAGCCCGAGAGTTCCATACAAAGTGAGATTTAGATCCTCATCCTCAACTTGGGCGAGTGATTCTAGCTGAGATGCCTCACGGCCAATATACTGATCGCAAAGTGTTGTTTGAGGCGGATGTGGAAGGATGACTATTTGGCGAATTTCTGTTGTTCGAGCGCATTGAAGCTGCGCATTAGGGTCCGATCTTTGAAGCTCGCGCTCATGTTAATGTGAGCACCGTTCGTACCTTCTACGCTCGTATCCAGAATCCTACCTTGGAGCCATTGCAGTTCAAAATTCCTTTTGGTAGGGACAGGATGGCTACGATCGATGTACGGTTGATTGAGCGGCTTCTGAACGTGCCTCTTGGTGATGTTCATCCTAGTGAGAAGAATCTGAGGAGTAGGCGTGAGCAAGATCGCCTTACCAGGTTCCTATGTAGTAAGCTGGTTCCATGGCAGCCTAATAATAGCCTCAAGGTGACTTATATGTCTGATAATTTATGCCTGCTGTACCATATCTGCACGTTCAATGTGTATCCCAGGTCGACAAATCGCATTGAGTGTACGCGCCTTATGGTTGATTTCTTGTATCTGGTGGCCCAGGGAGAGAATGTGTATGGCCACTTTCATCTTGCGACAGATAATCCTCATAACAAAATCAAGAAGAATGTCCGAATCGCTTCCTTTTGGCCGACTGATATGCAAGATCGCGCTTGAGTTTGCTTACAGACTTGGGCCGGAATTGCCAGTTCTGATTCATAACATTGATGAGTCAACTATGGTCAAGATGAAGATCGGGTCTCAGTACCGTGAGAATCAGCTTGAGGAGGATAGCGAGGATGACTTTGATGATGAGGAGGATCCAAGTGAGGGAGAACCTGGAGCAGAAGTTCAGGAAGAAGTCCAGGAAGAGGTAGAAGAGGAGGATCAGGATACAGATGAGAGTCCTCCTCCTTCTGCTCAGGCTACTGGCGATGATCGCATTGCCCGGATCGAGGAGAGTCAGATCACCTTGCGAAGGGAAGTTTAGAAACTTCACGCTGAAGTCGAGGATGCCAAGGCTGTGACGAAGAGGAAATTCGGCAAGGTGACTCGGACCTTGAAGGCAATCCTGTGCTGCTTGCAGGATAAGGGTGCTCCTCCTCCGTCACCCCACTCAGACTAGCGAGGATCTTTGATGTTGTTGTTAGTAGTTAGTCGTTTCCTGCTTTATGTTTTGTAAGCCTGTTAAGGCTAGTGCTTTACTTATGTTACTGTTGTAATTTTAATTGTCTTAATTCCCATGTATTTCTCGTCATGATGCTTGTAAGGACATATCCCTTGTATTGTGAGAATTTTGATTAAATGAAATGCATGGAATGCCTTTGACTCCTTGTATGAATGATTGCGGTGTATTTGTGCTATTGAGACTGACAAGGTTGCGCCCTGTTTTGAATATAGCGAATGCCGCCTAAGGCTACGCGGAGCACGGCTCGGCTTGCATTGAGTGAGCCTATGGATCAAGCTCCTTCGTAGCCTGAACCCATGTGGACCCTGCTGTGGGCCCGATTCCTGAGATAGTGCGTGCGTCTCAGCCTACTGCTGGTCCTACAGTTGAACCACCGCCGTTCACACCGCCAGTTAGAGAGCCTTATCGTGCATCTACTTCGACGCAGTACACGCCACAGCCTGTTCCACCTCCTGACAGATTTGAGCAGATGATGGCTATGATGCAGCAGCAGCAGCAGCTCCTGACTACCATTGTGGGGACACTAGCCCAGGGTGGGGGTGTGACTCCACCTGCACCACCTGCGCATCCAGCTGAGGATACTGATACTTATGCCCAGGATGAGGGCATGGCTCATCCTGTACCACCTGCTTATCCTGCGAGAAATGTCGTAGATACACGGGGCTTGTTAGAGCGATTCCAGCGCTTACGGCCTCCCACTTTTACTGGTTCTCATAGACCCGAGGAGGCCGAGTATTGGCTTGACCGTGTGTCGAAGATACTGCGGATGTTACACTGTACAGAGGCTGAGCAGGTAGAGTTAGCTACATTTCTGTTTGAGAGAGAGGCCAGCTTGTGGTGGGATAGCGTATTGCGGACTGTTGCCGCCGACATTATATGGACATGGGCAGCGTTTGAGTTTCGCTTCCACGAGAAGTATTATCCCCAGACGTACAGGCATGACTGGGAGAATGAGTTTCTCTGCCTCAGACAGGGAGCCATGACAGTCACGGAGTATGAGCATCGGTTCACGGAGTTGGGCAGATACGTCCCGACTATTTTAGCTGATGAGCAGATGCGCATACGGTGATTTTCGAAGGGTTTGCGACCGGATATTTGGTCGAAGATGTGCTGCGTGAGCATTCCCTCCTATGCGGAGTTGATTCACATGTCTATGCGGGCAGAGCAGGATGTGGATCGACTTGCGTGATCTCGTGGCCCTGTTGCTCCTAGGCCACGACTAGAGATGCAGGACAGGCCCTTTGCGGGCAAGAGGTCTCGCGTCGACCCTCCTTCTCGGGCTATAGCACCAGCACCATCGTTTTAACGCCCCAAGTTATCATGTACATATTGTGGGAGGACGGGCCACCTGGTGCAGAGTTGTTTTGCCCGGATGCGGGATAGTGGGTTCTCGCCGCCGCAGAAGATCGACCGTGCGCGTCCACAGGCGATATCAGCACCGCCTATACGGTTGGCTCCTGCGTACCCTTCTTTCAGACCTCCGGTATCGGAGATCAGACAGCCTCCACGGCTCATGACACAGCGGCCGAACCGACCACAGTAGGCACGGGTTCATGCCTTAACAGCTGAGGCAGCTGCGACACCGACTTCTCAGCATTCGGCCTTCGAGGTCACTGCCCATATTGGAGGTATTCCTATACTCGTGATGGTGGACACTGGTTCCACGATTTCTTTGATATCACGTGTCACAGTCAGACGCATTGGGTTACAGACTATTACTATGGATAGGGTGCGAGTCCTTGCAGCTCATGGGGATTATTCAGATGTCACCCAGATGTGTGAGGGTTGTTTGGTGAATCTGGGAGGCAAGACGATGGCTATTAATCTTGTCGTCGACCCCTCTCTTGTTTATCTCGACGTCATTCTTGGCATGGATTGGTTAACTGCAGCGAGGGCCGAGATTGACTGCGAGATTCATATAGTGACTGTGTACGAGCCAGAGGGTGCATCCTTCACATTTCAGTGCGGGTGAATCTCCCTTTCCGTATACTTAGTTACACTACTTTGCTACGAGACGCTGGTGCCCAGATACTTGAGTATACGCCAGTCGTTTGCGAGTTTAGGGATCTGTTCAAGAAGATTCCTGGTTTGCCACCCCGACGAGAGATCGATTTCACTATCGATCTGGTTCCTAGTTCCTCGCCCGTCTCACTGCCGACGTATCGCATGGCACCGTGTGAGATGGAGGAGTTGAGGACACAGATTGATGGTCTATTGGAGCTTGGCCTAATACGGCCTAGTGTGTCTCCTTAGGGAGCACCAGTTCTGTTCGTAAGGAAGAAGGATGGTTCGATGCGATTATGTATTGATTATCGCAGGCTGAACCAGATCACGGTGAAGAACAAGTACCCTTTACCTAGGATCGATGACTTGTTTGATCAGTTGAGAGGAGCGCAGTACTTCTCGAAGATTGTTCTTCAGTCAGGATATCATCAGTTGCGCGTCAGGGATGAGGACGTGTAGAAGACAGCATTCAGGACCAATTTTGGCCACTACGAGTTCCTCGTGATGTCATTCGGTCTCACGAACGCACCAGCCGTGTTCATGGATCTGATGAACCGGGTATTTCGGCCTTTCCTCTATCGATTCGTCGTTGTATTCATTGACGACATTTTGGTGTACTCCAGGAGTCGAGAGGAGCATGAGGTGCACTTGCGTTTGGTCCTGGATACTCTCAGACAGCATCAGTTGTTCGCACAGTACAAGAAGTGCGACTTCTAGAAGCAGGAAGTGAAGTTCTTGGGACACGTAGTGTCCAAGGATGGCATGGCAGTTGACCTGTCTAAGGTAGCTACGGTGCAGGATTGGGAGCAGCCTGGTTCTGTCACTGAGGTGAGGAGTTTATTGGGTCTCACTGGTTACTATCGGCGCTTCATACAGGACTTCTCGAAGATCGCGAGACCTTTATCTTAGTTGACACGGAAGGACGTGAAGTTCGCTTGGAACGATTAGGCAGAGTCAGCTTTTCAGGAGCTGAAGGACAGACTTACGTCCGCCCCTGTACTAGTATTACCAGAGCAAGGGGTTAGATACACTATATATACTGACGCGTCTAGCATTGGTTTGGGTTGTGTCCTTATGCCGAGGGACAGGGTAATTTCTTATGCCTCGAGACAATTAAGGAAGCACGAGGAGAATTACCCTACACACGACCTAGAGTTGGCAGCCGTCATATTCGCACTGAGACTCCGGAGACATTATCTCTACGGAGAGGAGTTCGATCTCTTTTACGACCACAAGAGCCTCAAGTACATATTCACACAGCGAGACTTGAATATGTGGCAGCGACGATGGATGGAGACGTTGAAGGACTTCAAGTTTGAAGTCTCTTACCATCCTGGGAAGGCGAACCTTGTGGCTGACGCGTTGAGCCGCAAGAAGGCGATAGAGTTTGCGGCTCCGCTGATGGTTGCTGAGTGGGATATGGTTGAGTTTTTGCGAGACTTTGAGCAGAAATTTACCGTAGAGGAGCCGTATGAGTTCATCGCACATGTACAGGTGCGATCTCATATCGATGACCTGGTCATCGAGGTGCAGAGGGACGACGCGCATCTGACTGAGCTTCGAGAGCAGGTCAGTGATGATGCTGACGCCGAGTGGCGAGTTGGTATGGATGAGGGCTTATGATATCGTGGCCGCCTATGCGTCTCAGATATCCCTGACTTGAGACGAGAGATTCTCGAGGCTGCGCATTGTACCAGACTCGCGATGCATCCAGGCAGTACGAAGATGTATCGCGACTTGAAGAGGACATATTGGTGGGAAGGTATAAAGACCCATATAGCTGAGTTCGTGTCCCGTTGTCTCACTTGTCAGCAGGTGAAGGCAGAGCATCGCCGACCACCTGGACTTTTGCAGCTTATGCCGATCGCAGAGTGGAAGTGGGATTTCATTTCCATGGACTTCATTTCAGGGCTGCCGAAGACGAGGAAGGGACATGATTCCATTTGGGTGATCGTCGACCGTCTGACGAAGTCGGTGCACTTCCTACCGATCAGAGTTACGAACTCTGCAGACGAGCTGCCTAGACTGTACATTAGAGAGATTGTGCGTCTGCATGGAGTTCCGTTGGAGATCGTGTCGGACAGAGACACGCGATTCACTTCTATTTTCTGGACTCCCATTCAGGAGGCTATGGGTGTGAAGTTGAAGTTCAGTACTGCTTTTCACCCACAGACAGACGGACAGACAGAGCGGGTGAACCAGATCTTAGAGGACATGTTGCGAGCTTGCGCATTGGACTTCAAGGACAGTTGGAATGATTGTCTTGCATATACGGAGTTTGCGTACAACAACAGCTTTCAGGCGAGTATCGGTATGACACCTTACGAGGCGCTGTATGGTCGACCTTGTCGCGCACCGCATTGCTGGGCTGAGGTCTGTGAGCGTAGCTTGATTGGCCCAGAGTTAGTGCAGGCGACGTCAGAGAAGATTGATATCATTAGACATCGGCTTCTCACAGCGCAGAGCAGACAGAAGAGTTATGCCGATACGAGGGGGAGGCCACTAGAGTTCACAGTTGGGGATCATGTATTCTTGCGAGTTTTCCCTATGAAGGGAGTCCTTCGATTCGGGAAGAAGGGGAAGCTGGCACCGCGATTCATTGGTCCATTCCAGATCCTCGATCGTGTTGGAGCAGTGGCTTACCGATTGGCCTTACCCACGCCTCTCGCAAGCGTTCACAACGTATTTCATGTTTCTATGCTGAAGAAGTACGTTGCTGATCCTTCCCATATCATCAGATGGGAGCAGGTCCAGTTAGGAGAGGATGTTACATATATCCTGCGACCGACACGTATCCTAGACAGGAAGGAGCAGGTACTGTGTAGCAAGGTGATTCCTCTTGTGAAGGTATTGTGGACGCATCACTCTGAGGAAGAGGCTACCTGGGAGACAGAAGCTGAGATCAGAAAGAACTACCCACAGCTTCTCGAGGAGTACGAAAAGGTACAAATTTCGAGGACGAAATTATTTGTTAAGGGGGGTAGATTGTAACGCCCGTGAAAAATCCATACTTGGACTCGAGTACCAACTCGACCCGAAATTGCGTAGAATTAATTCCTTTAGAAAATATGAGTAAGTTAGCTAACGCAATGCTAGAGTAGCTGGGAAATAGTCCCTGATCACTTTAAATACGTTCTACAAGACCTAAATCGAGTAGAACTAATGACTCTATAATACTCTATAACCTCGGATCAAACTCTAAGCAGGTTTGTTCTCTGGACCACTTTGAAACTTTGTATTGAATCTATACCGCGCGTCGAAAGTCCGATACCTCTTATCTTAAACCGTTAGAATCGCCTAGCTGGACTTGACAATCATTTCGAAAATCAAGTCCAACCGATAATCACAGGCTATTTCATTGAGCCCGGATTGAAGAGAGTGCGAATAGGGACAGATTTGGAATTTGAAATTCAAATCTAGCACACGACTTGACGTGTCAGTATTAAGCGTTCTGACCGTCAGAATTCAACCAGATTAAACCCTCGGATCAGAAAAAATTTCTATTTCATATCATGAGACTTGCAGCCCTGATCTACGTGCGGTGACCGCTGAACTGAAACTGGTCCGCCACGCACGATCTGCGAACCCTGCCGGACTGAAAACTTGATGCGTGCTAGATCCTGTATGCATGAGCTTAAGTCCGATCGTATTCGGCCAGGGGACCACCAGAAATCATCTTTTAGACCGAAACAGCCCCGATTTGGATATGCCCTAAGTAAACCTTGTACCTAAGCCTATTTTGGGCATTTGAAGCTTATAAAAGGGGTTGAAACCCTCACTCCTCTCTCCCATCCGAATTTGTGAGAAACCCTAGATTGGGAGAGAGAAAAGGTGAGAGTTTGTGAGAGAGATTGGAGGAGAATTTTCCCGCCTTTGCACCACCTGTTGCAAGTGCCTAAGCAACACGATTCCATCACTCAGCCGGCGATTCCTCCGCATTTTCAGGTAAGAAATAACCATAGAAGTTACTGATTTGAGGTTTACTAGGATTCCTAGCATGTTAGCTGTCGTAACTCGTAACTTAGGTTCTCTTATCGCCGTAGACGAAGCATATACGCTCCGTTCGAAACGACACGTTTATAAGAGATAAGGTGAGGATTTTAGATGCTTTGATTGACGGTTTCCAACGCTTTCAATGTTGTTTAATAGTAGATTATTGACGGCATTGTCGTTTGACATGTACAACATGCTATCCATTTCCTGTTTCGTAAATCAACGAAGAATATGAGATTTAGGGCATTTTAGTCATTTGTAGGAAGTGCTGATTTCATTCATATTTTGCTGATATGATTAACATGGTTTGTTGTCACATTAGAAAGTTAGGAATACGTGCATAATTAGTTTGGCGAAAAGATTCGCCTAATTACGCACTTCGGGTCGACATACTATATGTAGACTTAAGTGTGTAGTGTATGTGTTTGTATAAATGCTTGTATTAGTATGTATTGAATTAAATGATGTTATGAATTAGTTTGTGACTGATTTCTCAATTAATATGCTGACGTAAATGATTTCCTACATGTTAACTATATGCATGATTCCATTATATGCATAAAATGTATGTGCTTGAAGATTTGCCTAAGTTGTATGTTATAACATGTGTTAACATGCTCACATGGTTGTATTTCAATTCCAATACTCTCATATGATTTGCTGATGTGATTCCATAATTGTTTGGGACTATACTTAGTCCACGCAGTCGGTAATCGAGCGAATTCGTGGTTGGCTGGTCTTGGCCACGAACGACGCATCGATGAACGCTAGCCGTGTTTGGAGTTGGCGGCAGTGGTTAGACCACACGAAGTGTTTTGCGCACTTCATGTCGTTCGACTTGAGATTCGATCGCGCTAGTCGAGCTCGTCAAGTAACCCGACTGGCCGATGTATGTTCACTCTGCATGAGTCATAAATGCTTGAACCTAGGGTACTGAACTTACCATTGTAAACCCTGTTAACCATGGTACCTTGATCCACGAAGACTCATGAGCCGGGCATGGTGGTATGGGACACCGTGGTCGAGCTGTCGGCCTACGCTAGGGCCACAAACCTCCCCGTAGTGACCAGTGAGCACCTAGTCTCGTGAGCAGATTATGGTGGTATGGGACACTATATTCTTGCTGTCGGCCTACACTGATCAGGCCACGAGTCCTTTGTAGTGACCGCGAGCGTATTCTGAGTCTACGGGAGGCGACGACCCTTCAGTAGCAGTAGAGTACAGTAGGCCTGTATTGATAAGGTGATGGGGGAGCAGTGCAACGAGTGCGAGCAACAGCCCTGGCAGCCCTTGCAGCGACCTACAAAATATACCTCATATGAGATTACTAGGAGTGACGACCCTAGACAGGATCTGTGTTGGGATTGATATAAGGGAAGTACCTTAGTTTCCCAATCCTGCTGTTTGAATGGACTAAGAATAACTTAGAAATCATATCACCATACCATTGCATGTGCCTGGAAGATGTGGAGCACTTGAGGGTCGATTGCATGCCGCGGTCGTAAGATGGTGCCGTATGAGGGAGATCGTCGGTGAGGGCATACATCATGTCATGTTATATTTCATTAACAACAGTATTAGGATTGTCTGATTTACTGCTTTACTATTATCGCATGATTGAATTGTGAACATGCTAATCTTTGCTCTATGATTCCACTGAGTTGATCACTCATTCCCACGTTACGGGATGGTGTTTGCAACACCCACCAGACCCTGTTGTAGATGCAGGTGATGCTGAGATCCAGGAGGCAGAGCCAGACTTTGATGAGGACCAGGTTGAGTTCTCGTACATGCAGTATCATGATGGCTTTGCATAGGTGACCTAGGTTGACGGGACTTCATAGTGGGACTCTTTTGGACATTTATTTCTGTCATTTACATGTATATGAGACTCAGTGATGTATTCATACTTTAGTGACAGTCGAGATCTACTTTGTTTTTCCATACAGTGATATATATATTGTTTAGTCTTCCTCTTGCTTTTATCACTGGATCTGGAGTATGAATTGCAGTTTTGGTACACTTTTACTCATGTGAATGCTTCAACTCAGACAACATTGAATCATAATCATTTTGTTACATAAGTGACGGTCTGGAACTCGGGAGTTGAGTTTATACACGACCCTTGATTTTCAGGGTGTTACAGCTGACAACATGAATATAGTGTCCCATACCACCATAATCGGCTCATGAGAGTAGGGTGCTCACTGGTCACTATGGAGAGGCTCGTTGCCCCAGCGTAGACCGACAGCTCGACCACGATGTCCCATACCACCATGTCCAGCTCATGAATCCTAAGGGATCACGGTACCAAGGTTAATGGGATCTTTAGGAGTGAGTTCGGTGCCTTAGATTCAAACAGTACCGGCCAAACATGGTGAACATACATCGATCGATCGAGTTAGTTGATAAGCTCAACTAGGCCAAGCGCACGTTGAGTTGATTGATATGGAATGCATAAGCACTTCATGTGGCCTAATCACTGTCGAACATCCTAAGCACAACTCGAATTCATTGAACACATCCTGCGTGGTGAAAATAACTTCAACCACCAGTTTAGGGACGGTTACCGATTACCTGGACTCTAGTATAGTCCTAATCACGTACAAGCTCAATAACAAGTATTTGATTCATACTGTACATTCATATGAACATTTATGAAATATAACTTGAACATAAATACAGTACATGGAGGAAATCATACACACAAGTAAGGTAATTGAGATTCATATCTCAATACCCTTTAAAATTACACTTTACTAAATGCTAACTCATTCAGACATTTATACAAACACTTAGACTACACTATTCAACATACATCACGTATGTCGACTCCATTACATATTAGGGTAAATCCTTTCATCAAGGAGTTATCACATGCATAACAAGTGTATATCTATGACAAATAATCATGGCAATCATAACACCAAATTTTATACGTATACGGGTATTCTAACATATACATGAAATCGTCTATTTATAACATAGGTTATACGTATATGTAAATCAAAATGGATAACACGTTTAGCATGTGTAATAGCATCCTAGGCAAGAATAAATCATTATCTATTATTGAAATCCTTGAAAACCATAACCTAAACGTATATAGTCCGCACCTTAAACCAGAAAACGTGTAATGAATATAATTTAGACGATAAGTCTTTGTCAATGGCGAATACGCTACCTAAGGCATGAAACAAGTTATCTGTAACTTCACTTCAACTATTCTGAGCTTCAAAAAAGGTTAGGGTTTGAATAACTTACCCAAGAATAGAATCAGAATTGCCAGAATAACGATTCAGATACGCAGGATCGATGCTTAGAAGAATTGGGAAGAATCCCACGGAGAAACAACAGGTTCTCTCTTACTTTCTTTAACGCCCTGGAAAAATCCATACTTGGACTCGAGTACCAACTCGACCAGAAATTGCATAGGATTAATTCCTTTAGAAAATAAGTGTAAGTTAGCTAGCGCGACGCTAGAGTAGCTGGGAAATAGTCCCTGATCACTTTAAATACGTTCTACAAGACCCAAATCGAGTAGAACCAATGACTCTATAATACTCTAAAACCTTGGATCAAACTCTAAGCAAGTTTGTTCTCTAGACCACTTTGAAACTTTATATTGGATCTAGACCGCGCGTCGAAAGTCCGATACCTACTATCTTAGACCGTTAGAACTGCCTAGCTGGACTTGACAATAATTTCGAAAATTAAATCCAACCGACATTCACGGGCTATTTCATTGAGCCTGGACTGAAGAGAGTAAGAATAGGGACAGATTTGGAATTTTAAATTCAAATCTGGCACACGACTTGACGTGTCAGTATTAAGCGTTCTGACCGTCAGAATTCAGCCAAATTACACCCTCGGATCAGGAAAAATTTCTATTTCAAATAATGAGACTTGCAGGCCTGATCTACGTGCGGTGACCGCTGAACTGAAACCGGACCGCCACGGGCGATCTACGAACTCTGCTGGACTGAAAACTTGATGTGTGCTAGATCCAGTATGCATGAGCTTAAGTCCGATCACGTTCGGCCAGGGGACCACCAGAAATGATCTTTTAGACCGAAACAGCCCCGCTTTGGATAAACACCAAGTAAACTTTGTTCCCGAGCCTATTTCGGGTATTTTTATGCTTATAAAAGGGGTTGAAACCCTCACTCCTCTCTCCCATCCGAATTTGAGAAAAACCCTAGATTGGGAGAGATAAAAGGTGAGAGTTTGTGAGAGAGAGTAGGAGTGGATTTTTCTGCCGTTGCCCCACCTGTTGCACGTGCTTTAGCAACACGCTTCGATCACTTGGCCAGTGATTTCTCTACGTTTTCAGGTAAGAAAATACCCTAGAAAGTTGCTGATTCGAGGTTCCCTTGGATTCATAGCATGTTAGCGGATAGAACTTGTGTATTAGGTTCTCTATTCGCTGTAGACGAAGCATATACGCTCCGTTCGAATTCACACACCTATAAGAGATAAGGTGCGGATTTTAGACGCTTTGATTAACTGTTTCCAACACTTTCAATATCGTTTAATAGTAGATTATCGACGGCAACACCGTTTGACATGTACAACATGCTGTCCGTTTCCTGTTTCGTAAACCAACGAAGAATATGAGATTTAGGGCATTTTAGTCATTTGTAGGAAGTACTGTTTTCATGCATATTTTTCTGATGTGATTGACATGGTTTATTGTCGCATTAGAACGTTAGGAATACGTGCATAATTAGTTTGGCAAAGAGATTCGCCTAAATGCTCACTTCGGGTCGACATACTATATGTAGACTTAAGTGTGTAGTGTAAGTGTTTGTATAAATGCTTGTATTAGTATGTATTGAATTAAATGGTGTTATGAATTAGTTGAGATTGATTTCTCAATTAATATGCTGATGTAAATGATTTCCTACATGTTAGCTATATGCAAGATTTCATTGTATGTATGAAATGCATGTGCTTGAAGATTTGCTTAAGTTGTATGTTATAACATGTGTTAACATGCTCACATGGTTGTATTTCATTTCCAATACTCTTACATGATTGCTGATGTGATTTCATAATTATTTGGGACGACACCTAGTCCAGGCAGTCGGTAACCGAGAAATTTCGTGGTTGGCATATATTTGCCACGAACGACGCGTCGATGAACGCGAGCCGTGTTTTGGAGTTGGCGGCAATGGTTAGGCCACACGAAGTGTTTTACGTACTTCATGTCGTTCGACTTGAGATGCAATCGTGCTAGTCGAGCCCGTCAAGTAACCCGACTAGCCGTTGTATGTTCACCTTGTATGAGTCATAACTGCTTGAACCTAGGGTACTGAACTTACCATTATAAACCCTGTTAACTATGGTACTTGATCTACGAAGACTCATGAGTCGGGCATGGTGGTATGGGACACCGCGGTTGAGCTGTCGGCCTACGCTGGGGCCACAAACCTCCCCGTAATGACCAGTGAGCACCTATGTCTCGTGAGCAGATTATGGTGGTATGGGACACTATATTCTTGCTGTCGGCCTACACTGATTAGGCGACGAGTCCTTTGTAGTGACCGCGAGCGTATTCTGAGTCTACGGGAGGGGACGACCCTTCAGTAGCAGTGAGAGTACAGTAGGCCTGTATTGATAAGGTGATGGGGGAGCGGTGCAACGAGTGCGAGCAAAAGCCCTGACAGCCCTTGCAGCGACCTACAAAATATACATCGTATGAGATTACTAGGAGTGACGACCCTAGACAGGATTTGTGTTGGGATTGATATAAGGGAAGTACCTTAGTTTCTCAATCCTGCTGTTTGAATGGACTAATAACAACTCGGCAATCATATCACCATTACATTGTATGTGCCTGGAAGATGTGGAGCACTGAGCGGGATGCACGCATGCCGCGGGCGTTAGATGGTGCCGTATGAGGGAGAACGTCGGTGAGGGCATCCATCATGTCATGCCATATTGCATTAACAACAGTATTAGGATTGTTTGATTTACTGCTTTACTATTATCACATGATTGATTTGAGAACATGCTAATCCTTGCTCTATGATTTCACTGAGTTGATCACTCACTCCCACATTACGGGATGGTGTTTGCAATACCCACCAGACCCTGTCTTAGATGCAGGTGATGCAGAGATCCAGGAGGCAGAGCCGGACTATGATGAGGACCAGGACGAGTTCTCATACATGCAGTATCACGACGGCTTTGCTTAGGTGACCTAGGTTGACGAGACTTCATAGTGGGACTCTTTTGAACATTTAATTTTGTTTCTATACATGTATATGAGACTCAGTGATGTATTCATACTTTAGTGACAGTTGAGATCTACCTTATTTTTTCCATACAGTGATATATATATTGTTTAGTCTTCCGCTTGCTTTTATCACTGGATCTGGAGTATGAATTGCAGTTTTGGTATATTTTTACTCATGTGAATGCTTTAACTCAGACAACATTGAATCATAATCATTTTTTTTGCATAAGTGACGGTCTGGAACTCGGGAGTTGAGTTTATACACGACCCCCGATTTTCAGGGTGTTATAAGTTGGTATCAGAGCATGAATAAGATTATACCGGGCCTGGGTTATGGTCATGCGACGTACGCTGTCACATCCTTTGACTTAGGTGGGTGCGAGAAGGGTCTACAAACACTTATAGGATCGCAGATTCACCAATAGGCGAAGTCAATTCATATCGATCGCGCGAACGAGTCCGTAGCGCATCTAGGGTCGCGTGAAGCGACCTAAGTAGCTCCTAGGATGTAGGTAAGTGAGTTGAGATGTTCTTTGAATGATTCTAAACCTGTAAATATAAATATTTGGGCTGTGGGACAACCACAACCCTTGCATTCAATCGTCAGGGCTTAAAAACCTCGTTTCACATAAAATCTTCAAAATTCTTCCTCTCACAACTCCAATATTCAATCCTTTCTTATATTTTTCATGTTAGGCATCAATCCTAATGTGAAAATGATATAAAATCATACTTCGACAAAATTTTATGGTGAATAGTAAAATTTCATGAAAACTGGCCTTTAGGACATTCTAAGTTTGTTTTCTTTAGCAACTAATGGGCTAGATGGATGTACTAGCTCCTTCTACCCTAAAATCATATGCTACATGATAGGAGATTGTATTCAGGCTTGTAGATTGGCCCCGAAAAGCCCCGAACGCATGTTTGGACCTATATAGGGTAATCTAGAATGAACCAAGGTGGGTACCATACATTTTTGGGGTCCCTGGACCATGGGGGATCAGACCTATGTGGTCCCACTGATCAAATCATCGAACGGTCGGCGATGCATCGCCGCCCGGGGTGGCCCACTCAAGCTGAAAGTTGGCACGTGGGGTCTTTTAGGGTAGTACACCCCCTCCATGTAGTGTCCGACCGTAGAAAATCCCAAAAAGGGGTACTTCCTTCACAAACAGCCCCTTTTCAAGCCCCATTTTCATTTTTCAGCAGCCCTAACCCAAATTCGCGGTTCCAAACCACCCCCAAATCCATTCTTGGCTAAAAATGACCACACTCCTTCACTCCATTGCTGTTTGTAGCCTTCGCTCTTGCAGATCTCGTCGTTTGGAGCTCTTAAAACCCCCAAATCGAGCTGAAATCGTGAGGTGCTCCATTCTCCTTTTTCATTCTCTTTTCTTTCTGAAAATATATCCTAGGGGAGCTTGAAGCATCCCTCTACAACGCCTAGATCTCCCTTTTTCAGTTTGGATAGCCATTTCTTGGCATTTCCTCCATTTTTTATGCCTTTTGTTGAAGCCATTTTGGGTCTTTTGTCACTCTCCACCATCCTCTCTTTGATGGGTAAGAGAAATACCGCAACAGATGAGGCTGGGCCTAGTCACCCTGCTCAATCAAGAAGACCGCGGGGTGGCGCCGCTAGCTCAAGCGCCGCCGCAAGTCCAAACACAGCCTGAGAGTTCCATACAAAGCGAGATTTGGATCCCCATACTCAACTTGGGCGAGTGATTTTAGCAGAGATGCCTCACGGCCAATACACTGACCGTAAGGTGTTGTTTGAGGTGGACGTGGAAGGATGACTATTCGGTGAATTTCTGTTGTTCGAGTGCATTGAAACTGCACATTGGGGTCCGCTGTTTGAAGCTCATGCTCGTGCCAATGTGAGCACCGTTCGTGCCTTCTACGCTCGTATCCAGAATGCTACACTGGAGCCATTGCAGTTCAAGATCCCTTTTGGTAGAGACCGGATGGCTACGATCAATGTTCGGTTGATAGCGCGACTTCTCAACGTGTCCCTTGGTGATGTTCATCCCAGCGCAAAGAATTTGAGGAGTAGGCGTGAGCGAGATCTCCGTACCAGGTTTCTATGTGGTAAATTGGTTCCATGGCAGCCTAACAATAGCCTCAAGGCGTCTCACATGTCTGATGATTTGCGCCTGCTGCACCACATTTGCACGTTTAACGTGTATCCTAGGTCGACAAATCGCATTGAATGTACGCACCTCATGGTTGATTTCTTGTATCTGGTGGCCCAGGAAGAGAATGTGTGTATGGCCACTTTTATCTTGCGACAGATTATCCTCATAGCAAAATCAAGAAGAACGTCTGAATCGCTTCCTTTTGGCCGACTGATATGCAAGATCGCGCTTGAGTTTGCTTACAGACTTGGGCCGAAATTGCCAGTTCCGATTCACAGCATTGATAAGTCTACCATGGTCAAGATGAAGATCGGGTCTCAGTACCATGAGACTCAGCTTGAGGAAGATAGCGAGGACGACTTTGATGATGAAGAGGATCCAAGTGAAGGAGAACCTGGAGCAGAAGTTGAGGAAGAAGTCCAAGAAGAGGTAGAAGAGGAGACTCAGGATACAGATGAGAGCCCTCCTTCTGCTCAGGCTATTGGCGATGATTGCATTACCCAAATTTAGGAGAGCCAGGTCGCCTTGCGAAGGGAAGTTCAGGAGCTTCGAGCTGAGGTCGAGGATGCCAAGGCCGTTACGAAGAGAAAATTCAGCAAGGTGACTCGCACCTTGAAGGCGATCCTGTGCTGCTTGCAGGATAAGGGTGCTCCTCCTCCGTCACCTGACTCAGACTAGCTATGATCTTTGATGTTGTTGTTAGTAGTTAGTCGTTTCCTACTTTATGTTGTGTAAGCTTGTTAAGGCTAGTGCTTTGCTTATGTTGCTGTTGTAAATTTTAACTGTCTTAGTTCCCATGTACTTCTTGTCATGATGCTTGTAAGGATATATCCCTTGTATTGTGACAATTTTGAATAAATGAAATACATGGAATGCCTTTGACTCCTTGTGTGAATGATTGCGGTGTATTTGTGCTATTGAAACTGACAAGGTTGCGCCCTATTTTGAATATAGGGAATGCCGCCGAAGGCTACACGGAGCACCGCTCGGCTTACATTGAGTGAGCCTATGGATCAGGCTCCTTCACAGTCTGATGCACATGCGGACCCTGCTGTGGGCTCGATTCCTGAGACAGTACGTGCGTCTCAGCCTACTTCTGGTCCTACAGTTGGACCACCGCCGTTCACATAGCCTGTCAGAGAGCCATACCGCGCGTCTTCTTCGACGCAGTACATGCCACAGCCTGCTCCACCGCCTGATAAATTTGAGCAGATGATGGCCATGATGCAGCAGCAGCAGCAGCTCTTGACTGCTATTGTGGGGACACTAGCCTAGGGTGGGAGTGTGCCTCCACCCGCACCACCTGCGCATCCAGCTGAGGATGCTGATACATATGCCCAGGATGAGGGCATGGCTCATCCTGTACCACCTAAGTACCCTGTGGGCAATGCTGTAGACACACGGGGCTTGTTAGAGCGATTCAAGCGCTTACGGCCTCTCACTTTTACAGGTTCTCATAGACCCGAGGAGGCCGAGTATTGGCTCAACCGTGTGTCGAAGATACTGCGGATGTTACATTGTACAGAGGCTGAGCAGGTAGAGTTGGCTATGTTCCTATTCGAGCGAGAGGCCAGCTTGTGGTGGGACAGTGTATTACGGACCGTTGCCGCCAATTATATATGGACATGGGCAGCGTTCGAGTTTCGCTTCCATGAGAAATATTATCCCCAGACGTACAGGCATGATCGGGAGAATGAGTTTCTCCGCCTCAGACAGGGAGGCATGACAGTCACAGAGTATGAGCATCGGTTCACGAAATTGGGCAGATACGTCCCGACTATTTTGGCAGATGAGCAAATGCGCATACGACGCTTTTCAGAGGGTTTGCGACCAGATATTCGGTCGAAGATGTGCTGCGTGAGCATTCCCTCCTATGCGGAGTTGATTCACATGTCCATGCGGGCAGAGTAGGATGTGGATCGACTTACCTGATCTCATGGCCCTGTTGGTCTTAGGCCACGACCAGAGTTGCCGGACAGGCCCTTTACGGGCAAGAGGCCTCGCGCCGACCCTCCTACTCGGGCTACAGCGCCAGTACCACCATTTCGGTGGCCCGAGTTATCATGTACATACTGTGGGAGGTCGGGCCATTCGGCACAGAGTAATTTTTCTCGGATGCGGGACAGTGGGTTCTCACCGCCGCAGAAGATAGACCGTACACGTCCACAGGCGATATCAGCACCGCCTATACGGTTGGCTCCTGCACACCCTTCCTTTAGACATTCGGTATCGCAGATCAGGCAGCCTCTATGGCCCACGGCGCAGTGGCTGAACCGGCCACAACAGGCACAGGTTCATGCATTGACAGTTGAGGCAGCTGCGACGGAGACTTCTCAGCATTCGGCCTCTGAGGTCACTGCCCATATTGGAGGTATTCCTATTCTCGTGATGGTGGACATTGGATCCACGATTTCTTTGATATCACGTGCCATAGTCAGACACATTGGGTTACAGACTATTACTATGGATGGGGTGCGAGTTTATACAGCTCACGAGTCCTTTACAGATGCCACCCAGATGTGTGAGGGATGTTTGGTAGATCTGGGGGGCAAGACGATGGCTCTCGATCTCGTCGTCGACCCTTCTGTTGTTTATCTCGACGTCATTCTTGGCATGGATTGGTTGACTGCAGCGAGGGCCGAGATTGACTGCGAGACTCATATAGTGACTGCGTACGAGCCAGAGGGTGCATCCTTCATGTTCCCTGTGCGGGTAAATCTCCCCTTCCACATACTTAGTTACGCTACTTTACTGCGAGACGCTGGTGCCCACATACTTGAGCATACGCCAGTCATTTGCGAGTTTGGGGATCTGTTCAGGAAGATCCCTGGTTTGCCGCCCCGACGAGAGATGGATTTCACTATCGATCTGGTGCCTGGTTCCTCGCCCGTCTCACTGTCGACGTATCGCATGGCACCGTGTGAGATGGAGGAGTAGAGGACGCAGATTGATGGTCTGTTGGAGCTTGGCCTTATACGGCCTAGTGTGTCTCCTTGGGAAGCACCAGTTCTATTCATGAGGAAGAAGGACGGTTCGATGCGATTGTGTATTGATTATCGCAGGCTGAACCAGATCACGGTGAAGAACAAGTACCCTTTACCAAGGATCGATGACTTGTTTGATCAGTTGAGAGGAGCGCAGTACTTCTCGAAGATTGATCTTTAGTCAGGATATCATCAATTACGCGTCAGGGATGAGGACGTACAGAAGATAGCATTCAGGACCAGTTTTGGTCACTACGAGTTCCTTGTGATGTCGTTCGGTCTTACGAAGCACCAGCCGTGTTCATGGATCTGATAAACCGGGTATTTCGGCCTTTC
The DNA here is from genome assembly GCA_037074715.1 of Magnolia kwangsiensis. NCBI lineage: Eukaryota > Viridiplantae > Streptophyta > Magnoliopsida > Magnoliales > Magnoliaceae > Magnolia > Magnolia kwangsiensis. The sequence continues at coordinate 80,224,168 of CM073572.1, forward strand.
CTCTATCGATTCGTCGTTGTGTTCATTGATGACATTTTGGTGTACTCCAGGAGTCGAAAGGAGCATGAGGAGCACTTGCGTTTGGTCTTGGATACGCTCAGACAGCATCAGTTGTTCGCACAGTACAAGAAGTGCGACTTCTGGAAGCAGGAAGTGAAGTTCCTAGGACACGTGGTGTCCAAGGATGGCATGGCAGTAGACCTGTCTAAGGTGGTTGCGGTGCAGGACTGGGAGCAGCCTGGTTCTGTCACTGAGGTGAGAAGTTTCTTGGGTCTCGCTGGCTACTATCGGCGCTTCATTCAGAATTTCTCGAAGATCACGAGACCTTTATCTCAGTTGACATGGAAGGACGTGAAGTTCGCCTGGAATGACAAGGCGGAGTCAGTTTTTCAGGAGCTGAAGGACAGACTTACGTCCGCCTCTGTGCTAGTATTGCCAGAGCAAGGGGTTAGGTACACTATATACACTGACGTGTCTAGCGTTGGTCTGGGTTGTGTCCTTATGCATAGGGACAGGATAATTTCATATGCCTCAAGACAATTAAGGAAGCACGAGGAGAATTACCCTACACACGACCTAGAGTTGGCAGCCGTCATATTTGCACTGAGACTCTGGAGACATTACCTCTATGGAGAGGAGGTCGAGCTCTTTTGCGACCACAAGAGCCTCAAGTACATATTCACGCAGCGAGATTTGAATATAAGGCAGCGGCGATGGATGGAGACGTTGAAGGACTTCAAGTTCGAAGTCTCTTACCATCTTGGGAAGGCGAACCTTGTGGCTGACGCGTTGAGCTGCAAGAAGGCGATAGAGTTTGCGACTCCGCTGATGGTTGCTGAGTGGGATATGGTTGAGTTTTTACGAGACTTTGAGCAGAAACTCACAATAGAGGAGTCGTATAAGTTCATCGCACATGTACAGGTGCGATCTCAGATCGATGACCGGGTCATCGAGGCGCAGAGGGACGATGCGCATCTAGCTGAGTTTCGAGAGTAGGCCAGTGATGATGCTGACGCCGAGTGGCGAGTTGGCATGGATGGGGGCTTACGTTATCGTGGCCGCCTATGCGTCCCTGATGTCCCTGACTTGAGACAAGAGATTCTCGAGGCTGCGCATTGTACCAGACTCGCGATGTATCCAGGCAGTATGAAGATGTATCGCGACGTGAAGAGGACATATTAGTGGGAAGGTATGAAGACCCATATAGCTGAGTTCGTGTCCCGTTGTCTCACTTGTCAGCAGGTGAAGGCAGAGCATCGCCGACCACCTGGACTTTTGCAGCCTATGCCCATCGCAGAGTGGAAGTGGGATTTCATTTCCATGGACTTCATTTCAGGGCTGCCGAAGACGAGGAAGGGACATGATTCCATTTGGGTGATCGTCGACCGTCTGACAAAGTCGGCGCACTTCCTACCGATCAGAGTTATGAACTCTATAGACGAGCTGGCTAGACTGTACATCAGAGAGATTGTGCGTCTACATGGAGTTCTGTTGGAGATCGTGTCAGACAGAGACACCCGATTCACTTTTATTTTCTGGACTCGCATTCAGGAGGCTATGGGTGTGAAGTTGAAGTTCAGTACTGCCTTCCACCCACAGACAGACAGAGCGGGTGAACCAGATCTTAGAGGATATGTTACGATCTTGCGCATTGGACTTCAAGGATAGTTGGGATGATTGTCTTGCCTATGCGGAGTTTGCGTACAACAACAGCTTTCAGGCGAGTATCGGTATGGCACTTTACGAGGTGCTGTATGGGCGACCTTGTCGCGCACCGCATTGCTGGGCAGAGGTCGGTGAGCGTAGCTTGATTGGCCCAGAGTTAGTGCAGGCGACGTCAGAGAAGATTGATATCATTAGACGTCGTCTTCTCACAGTGCAGAGCAGACAGAAGATTTATGCCGATACGAGACGGCGGCCGCTGGAGTTCACAGTTAGGGATCATGTGTTTTTACGAGTTTCCCCTATGATGGGAGTCCTTCGGTTCGGGAAGAAGGGGAAGCTGGCACCGCAATTCATTGGTCCATTCCAGATCCTCGATCGTGTGGGAACAGTGGCTTACCGTTTGGCTTTACCCATGCCTCTCGTGAGCGTTCACAACGTATTTCATGTTTCCATGCTGAAGAAGTACGTTTCTGATCCTTCCCATATCATCAGATGGGAGCAGGTGCAGTTAGGAGAGGATGTTACATATATCCTGCGACCGACAAGTATTCTAGACAGGAAGGAGCAGGTACTGCGTAGCAAGGTGATTCCCCTTGTGAAGGTATTGTGGACGCATCACTCTGAGGAAGAGGCTACCTGGGAGACAGAAGCAGAGATTAGAAAGAACTACCCACAGCTTCTCGAGGAGTACGAAAAGGTACAAATTTCGAGGATAAAATTATTTGTTAAGGGGGGTAGATTGTAACGCCCTGGAAAAATCTGTACTTAGACACGAGTACCAACTCGACCAGAAATCGCATAGGATTAATTCCTTTAGAAAATAAGTGTAAGTTAGCTAGCGCGACGCTAGAGTAGCTGGGAAATAGTCCCTGATCACTTTAAATACATTCTACAAGACCCAAATCGAGTTGAACCAATGACTCTATAATATTCTAAACCTCGGATCAAACTCTAAGCAAGTTTGTTCTCTGGACCACATTGAAACTTTGTATTGGATCTAGACCGCGCTTCGAAAGTCCGATACCTACTATCTTAGACCGTTAGAACCGCCTAGCTGGACTTGACAATCATTTCGAAAATCAAGTCCAACCGACATTCACGGGCTATTTCATTGAGCCTGGACTGAAGAGAGTAAGAATAGGGACAGATTTGGAATTTTAAATTTAAATCTGGCACACGACTTGACGTGTCAGTATTAAGCGTTCTGACCGTCAGAATTCAGCCAAATTACACCCTCGGATCAGGAAAAATTTCTATTTCATATCATGAGACTTGCAGGCCTGATCTACGTGCGGTGACCGCTGAACTGAAACTGGACTGCCACGGACGATCTACGAACCCTGCTGGACTGAAAACTTGATGTGTGCTAGATCCAGTATGCATGAGCTTAAGTCCGATCGCGTTCGGCCAGGGGACCATCAGAAATGATCTTTTGGACCGAAACAACCCCGCTTTGGATAAACATCAAGTAAACTTTGTTCCCGAGCCTATTTCGGGCATTTTTGTGCTTATAAAAGGGGTTGAAACCCTCACTCCTCTCTTCCATCCAAATTTGAGAAAACCCTAGATTGGGAGAGAGAAAAGGTGAGAGTTTATGAGAGAGAGTAGGAGTGGATTTTCCTGCCGTTGCCCCACCTATTGCACGTGCTTTAGCAACACGCTCCGATCACTTGGCCGGTGATTTCTCCACGTACACTAGAAAGTTGCTGATTTGAGTTTCCCTTGGATTCATAGCATGTTAGCTGATAGAACTTGTGTATTAGGTTCTCTATTCGTCGTAGACGAAGTGTATACACTCCGTTCGAATTCACACACCTATAAGAGATAAGGTGCGGATTTTAGACGCTTTGATTGACTGTTTTCAACACTTTCAATGTCGTTTAATAGTATATTATCGACGGTAACGCCGTTTGACATGTACAACATGCTGTCCGTTTCCTGTTTCGTAAACCAACGAAGAATATGAGATTTAGGGCATTTTAGTCATTTGTAGGAAGTACTGTTTTCATGCATATTTTGCTGATGTGATTGACATGGTTTATTGCCACATTAGAATGTTAGGAATACGTGCATAATTATTTTAGCGAAGAGATTCGCCTAAATGTGCACTTCGGGTCGACATACTATATATAGACTTAAGTGTGTAGTGTAAGTGTTTGTATAAATTCTTGTATTAGTATATATTGAATTAAATGGTGTTATGAATTAGTTGAGATTGATTTCTCAATTAATATACTGATGTAAATGATTTCCTACATGTTAGCTATATGCAAGATTTCATTGTATGTATGAAATGCATGTGCTTGAAGATTTTCTTAAGTTGTATGTTATAACATGTGTTAACATGCTCACATGGTTGTATTTCATTTCCAATACTCTTACATGATTGCTGATGTGATTTCATAATTATTTGGGACGACACCTAGTCCAGGCAGTCGGTAACCGAGAAATTTCGTGGTTGGCATATATTTGCCACGAACGACGCGTCGATGAACGCGAGCCGTGTTTTGGAGTTGGCGGCAGTGGTTAGGCCACACGAAGTGTTTTACGTACTTCATGTCGTTCGACTTGAGATGCGATCGTGCTAGTTGAGCCCGTCAAGTAACCCGACTGGCCGTTGTATGTTCACCCTGTATGAGTCATAACTGCTTGAACCTAGGGTACTGAACTTACCATTGTAAACCCTATTGTAAACCCTGTTAACTATGGTACTTGATCCACGAAGACTCATGAGCCGAGCATGGTGGTATGGGACACCGTGGTCGAGCTGTCGGCCTACGCTGGGGCCATAAACCTCCCCGTAATGACCAGTGAGCACCTATGTCTCGTGAACAGATTATGGTGGTATGGGACACTATATTCTTGCTGTCGGCCTACACTGATCAGGCGACGAGTCCTTTGTAGTGACCACGAGCGTATTCTGAGTCTACGGGATGCGATGACCCTTCAGTAGCAGTGACAGTACAGTAGGCCTGTATTGACAAGGTAATAGGGGAGCGGTGCAATGAGTGCGAGAAACAGCCCTGACAACCCTTGCAGCGACCTACAAAATATACATCGTATGAGATTACTAGGAGTGACGACCCTAGACAGGATTTGTGTTGGGATTGATATAAGGGAAGTACCTTAGTTTCCCAATCCTGCTATTTGAATGGACTAATAACAACTCGGCAATCATATCACCATTACATTGCATGTGCCTGGAAGATGTGGAGCACTGAGCGGGATGCACGCATGCCGCGGGCGTTAGATGGTGCCGTATGAGGGAGAACGTCGGTGAGGGCATCCATCATGTCATGTCATATTGCATTAACAACAGTATTAGGATTGTTTGATTTACTGCTTTACTATTATCGCATGATTGATTTGAGAACATGCTAATCCTTGCTCTATGATTCCACTAAGTTGATCACTCACTCTCACGTTACGGGATGGTGTTTGCAACACCCACCAGACCCTGTCTTAGATGCAGGTGATGTAGAGATCCAAGAGGCAGAGACGGACTATGATGAGGACCAGGACGAGTTCTCATACATGTAGTATCACGACGGCTTTGCTTTGGTGACCTGGGTTGACGGGACTTCATAGTAGGACTCTTTTGAACATTTAATTTTTTTTCTATACATGTATATGAGACTCAGTGATATATTCATACTTTAGTGACAGTTGAGATCTACTTTATTTTTTCCATACAGTGATATATATATTGTTTAGTCTTCCGTTTGCTTTTATCACTGGATCTGGAGTATGAATTGCAGTTTTGGTATACTTTTACTCATGTGAATGCTTTAACTCAGACAACATTGAATCATAATAATTTTTGTTGCATAAGTGACGGTCAGGAACTCGGGAGTTGAGTTTATACACGACCCCCGATTTTCAAGGTGTTACACTTTCTCTCTCTTTTCTCTCTCTTGAATAAGCTAGGGTTCGAAATTCGTATGGGATTTGGGAATGAGGGTTTAAGGCCTTTTTATAAGCCTAAAATCGATGAAAATAGCCCTAGGGCTAAGGTATACTTAGGTTATAACCAAATCGGGCTCTTTCTGATCCAACTTCTGGAGGTCCTCTTATCGAATGCAGTCAGACTTAAGCTCACTAGTATTGGATCTTAAGAAAGTTAAGTTTTCAGTCCGATCAGGTTTCTAGATCGTCCGTGGCGGACTAGTTTCAATTCAACAGCCACCGAAACTCGATCAGGGCCACAAGTGCTTTGACATGGATGGGCCACCTTCCCTGATCTGAGGGTGAATTTGGGATAAAAACCAACGGTCAGAATGCTTAGAAATAATGCGTAAGCGACACATCTCAGATTACTTAAAATCATATTTAATTTCTTTAAAAATTTCATTTTCTCACACTCTTCACTCCGGACTCAAGGAAATGGTCTCAGGACATCGTTTGGGCTTAACTTTTGAGGTGATAGTCAAGTACAACTTTGCGGTCATAATGGTCTAAATCATCGCTATCAGACTTTCGACGTGCAGTCCAAGTCCGATACGAAGTTTCAAAGTACTCCCGAGAGTAACTGGGTTTAGAGTTGGATCCTAGATTTCAGGGTAATATAGCGTTAGCAATTCTATAGGTTTTGGGTCTTACAGATCGCATTAAAAGTGATTGGTGCTAATTTCACAGGTAATCAAGTTTAGCGCTAGTTAATACACATTAAATTTCTAAAGGATTTGGTTCTAAATGATTTCTGCTAGAGGTGGTACTCAGGTCTAAGTACGGATTTTACTAAGACGTTACAAAAGAAGATTTTTACCATCAATAGAAGTTGTTGAAGAAATTACTGAAGCCCTTCCTATATCATGCCTAGATATTACAATAGATGATTGGCGTCAGTCTTTCATAGATTATCTCAAATTTAACATCCTACCAGAAGAATCTGCGCAGAGACAGCAAATCATACAATGGTCAAATAGATTCATCATATGCAGTTAGGTATTATAAAAAAATCTTACAACGAAGTGTTGTTACGTTGCTTAGGTGAGCAAGAAGCAGATCAGGTGTTGCGAGAAGCACACTCTGGAGAATGCGGGGCACATCAAGCTAGTTGAAATTTATTTCATCGAGTACATAGAATGAGATATTATTGGCCCACCATGTTCAAAGACACGATAGATTATGCGAAGCGGTGCCATGAATGTCAGATTCATGGAGATGTTATACACATTCCCCCAGAGACTTGCATCAGTCTATTGCCTCTTAGCCCTTCTCTGCTTGGGGACTTGATGTAATTGATCCTATAAACCCACCTTCATCTAAAGGAAAGCAGTATATTCTTACAGCAAATGATTATTTCTCTAAGTGGACTGAAGCAGTTGCTTTGCGTAATGTTAAAGAAAAAGATGTGATTAATTTCATCCGCCACATTATAATATATTGACACGGTATTCCAAAGAAAATCGTTATAGATAATGGCACTCCCTTCAAAAATAGTGGCATGGAAAAGTTATGTCAAAAGTTCAGCATTCAGCATTCATTTTCAACTCCTTACTATCCACCGGCTAATGGACTAGCAGAGGTGTTTAATAAAATGATAATTAAAATACTGAAAAAGACAGTGACGGGGAACAAGCGTGATTGGGACAACAGAATGCAAGAAGCATTATGGGCATACAGAACTACTCATCGCACAGCAACAAGAGCAACAAGAGCAACACCGTATTCAGTGGTCTATGACATTGAGGTAGTCATCCCTATTGAAATACCAGTAGCATCGCTTAGGGTGGTGATACATCAGTCTATAACGGAGGATGAGAATGCGAAGATAAGGTTGAAAGAATTGGATTTGCTCGATAAGAAATGCCTGGCTGCATAGAAGCGATTGCAGTCATATCAGGCAAGGATATCATCCACCTTTGAAAAACTAGTCAAATATCGTTCTTTCAAAAGGAGGGACATGGTGCTGATGTTGAAAAGACCAATTGTAGTCACCCGTCGAACAAGAGGCAAGTTTGAACCCAAATGTGGTGGCCCTTACATAATAAAAGAAGTATATTCCAATGGAGCATATCGAGTTGTGGATTAAGATGGGCAAGGAATCAACATATCAGTTAATGCTCGCTTCCTTAAGAGATATTGTCCGTGAATATATTTGTTGATTTTGCTCCAGAAAATTATTCGAATAATAATTCTGTATCAAAAGGGGGCAAGATGAATAGAATGAATAAGGAAGAAGTTCGCAAGCATATCAAGATCATATGATAACAAATATTATCATTGAAAAAAAAAGATGAGGAAGATGAGCGCCATCAAGTGAGCTCTATAAATTTTTGTCTGAAATTGATATCACCATCAAGATGGTATATTGTGAACAATAAAGACAAACGATACGGATAAATAGGTGGGTATAATTAAAGATATTGGCAGAAGCGATGATGTGTCAATTTCAGTCAGAAATACCTATCATCATCTTCCAAGGCATTTTAAGACAGCATATTAAGTTATCGCCAAACGAAAAGTGTTGATGATCGTTGTCAAGCAATAACGATTGCTATCAAGCATTGATGATCATCGCCGATGCCAAAGATTTCCATCAGAATCACCAAGTATTAATGACTATAAAAAAAAGAGAGCAATTATCACTGTCACTGATCAATCGCTTTTCAAAATTACCATCATCGCTAAGCTGATATATTATTTTAAACATGATACAAAAGTCCTTATGACATTATCAGTAGCAGAGAACTGTCAATTATTGATCAACCATCTGTTGGCAGTAGAATAAACTATATGCCAACTGCATAAAAAATTGATGACAGCAACAGTTGCTTATCATAAAAAGGCAGTCTAGCCAAGTCCCAAAAAAAAAAAAAAAAAAAGGACCAAGTCTCCAAGACTTAAAAAGGCTAAGTCCTAAAAGGACCGAATCTTAAAAGGGACCAGCTATGTATAAGACCTATAATCATTTATGGCAGCCCAGTCAAGCCAATGGCTCGCTGCGCATGAGACCTGTCAAGATCGTCATTCGGGCAACTGTGAGAAGCCAGTAGCCCTAAAAAGCCCGTGAAGGCCATCGTATGCATACCCATGCTGACAGCTGATGGAGCCAATGACCAAAAGCCTGAGGGCCAAAAGTCAGCCAAAAGCTTAAGGCCCAAAAGTCCTCAAATGGCCAGTCAACATAACCCCTATGCCGTCTGTATAGCTTTCTGTTAGCATCACGGGGAATGGAGGACAATGCCCTCCCGTGAATGGGTCCGACCTTGCAGACGAAGAAAATGAGGGCTGCAGTGCGAGCTTTAGATAGTCCAACCATGCATAAGATCTCCTAGATTTGTTGTTCGATTCCGGTACTAACTCATGAGGAAGGGCTTAAACCTACTCATCGATGGACTGGAAACCATGGATTTGGTACCCCAAAGGTAGCCTTGTGAGCTCTGTGAACTCTAGAGAGTTACTGTGGATAACCCTGTACGTAAAACTAACCGAGTTCACCGCCCTGGTAGCTTCACTGGGACCCTCTGATGGATCGCAGTTTGTGAACTCCCTAGGCAGTGAGAAGTCCAGCGAACTCTTCAGAGTTATAGAGATAACCACATGAGACCCGGCTCTAGTACTCAAGAGCTTAAATTGTGTGTGCAACTGACTGAATTGAAACTTAGCTCCGCCAATAAAATATAAATGAATGAAGTTATATAGGAAATCTCATACTAACAAGCATAAAATGTTGGTGTTTTATAAATGGTTTTTTATTGAATATCATGTTAAATTGTGTGCAACATTCAAAATGTAGCAAATTCATATTTCACTCTAGATATGCTCAAATGTATAATTATCTGATGAACATTTTAAATATTAAATAAGACCAAATGAAAATTTTATTTCTATTGAATCAAGTTCAAATCAACAAAGAATATTCATCTTGCAGGGGTATTAGCAAGATTTATTTTGGAAGTATTACCTTCTAAAGAAGTTTTTATGCAACATTGATTGGGGAAAGGGGGAAGGTCTATGCCTTTAAATAATGACATCACATGACTCCAAGTACCAGACCTGATGAAGACCAGAATCATTGAGGATCAAAGGAAAAGTCCATAAAGAAATGAAGTTAGAGACGACATATCCAGGAGTGCAATTTAATGAGCAAAGAATACAACGCAAAGCACGATGACAGAGCGAATAATCACAATCAATCTAAATAGAGAAGAATCAATTAATTTCTTTAAATAATTATCAATGCTTCATAAAGAGAAATTGAAAATTGTGATGCCTTGAGTTACTAATTTCGATAAAATTGGCAGGAAAGATTGTCGTTCGAAAGCTTGAATTATGCAAATCATGAATAAAGGAGGCAATTGAAAAGTTGTTGCGAATTCAAAGAAAGAATCGCTGGAGTTGATCAAAGAAGTCATTGTAGCCGTAGGGGTGTTGGAAGTAAGTTCTCTGATCAAATCGCTCAGGGACGAAGTCGTCACAGCCATTGCAGAGACATGCTTTAATGAAAAGAGAATTTTATCCTCTCTAGTGAAACATCTGCTCAACACTACTGGCTGGGGGCGTTCCAATCTTCGTTCAAGCTCCCTCCTTCAAGTCTTATGTTCAAGTGCCATTAATTCAGGACTTTTGATCAGATGCAATCATGCAAACCTTCTATTTAAATGCGAGCATTCCAGTCTTCTGGTCAAACGCGATCATTCAATCTTCTAGTCAAGTATGATCATCTAGTCTGTCATGCGAGTTTGATCATCCAGTTATCCTTCAGTTGCAATTCAATCAAGTTCTTCAGGAGGAAGAAGATCGATCCTCCATTTAATTTCGTAATCTAATCAAAGAAGGATCGAGGGGGCATCTATTGAGGCATAAAAAATGATGATCAAGGATTGAAGCAAGAAGAGGTAAGGAGGCAGAAAAAATACTTGAAAAGAAGAAGGAAGAGACAGCTTTAAAGGGGGGTTGGCACATGACCGCTAAACCAACGTCAAGTTGCGCGGAACTGCACAACCAATATGCCTTGCGTGGGTTCGTGCAAAGTAAATATCAGTTCCACCGGATCTCGAAACGTGCTGCAGAAATAGTCCTTTTCAGAGTGATCTAAAGCACTGAAAGATTTTTCCCACATCGCTAAGATTAGAATTTTCACACGTGTGAGGGTCTATAAATACCCCTTCCCCTCCTTCATTAAGGGTAATTAAAGATTTTTAAGGGGAGCAAAAGACTGAAGGTAGGAGAAGAGTCTCCTGTCAGTTGTGCAAGACCGCGCAATCGATATCAGTTGCATGGGTCCGCGCAACCAGGCTGCCCTGCAGTCTGTAAAGATAAGGGGCCGTTATGCTCCCAAAATCCATGGACCAGGCTTCCTTTCTACGGGCTTTCTTCTATTCACGGGTTCAGAGGAGAAAGATCAGTCGATCGGGTCGACATTCCTTCTAAGTCCTAGAGGATGGTTGAAACAAGCGCTGTTATGCTGCTGAATTCTCTATTTCATTGAAGATTCGTCAATCAGATCAACATTCCTCCTAAGTCTTAGGAGATGATCAAAACAGATGCCGAAAGGCTGTCAAAATGAACTCTTGATATTTAAAGCATAAGTCATTTATTTTCAAATGACCTATCTTAGAATCAAGGGATGTAAAGAGGATGTAAATGAACTCAGTATTAATGAAATGTGATGAATGTTCTCAATTCCCTTTCTCTGTTATGTTTGAATAAGATAATTTTCTAAGTCAAATGCATTTATTTCTTGTTTGAAACAAACCCCACACTCTGAGTTTTCTAGATCAACTTAGACAAACCAAAAGAAAGAGATTTTTCTAGCATAATCTCAAAGAAACCAAAAGAATAATTGATTTACAAAACTGTAAAATACTTATCTGGATATTCTCCTTTTGATGCAGCCTGGAAGAACCAATTCAGAGTAGAAGTTCAATGTAGATGTTCAATGTTCACACTCAATTATGAAAAGGTTGTAAGTTCTAAATTGATTTTAGATTTAAATCACCTTAGGCTAGCTTAATTTGATTTTGATTCTAAGAAATGGGAAAACTTCAATTCCTCTTTCATATAAAATTAGAATGTAGAATACAAAATCAAATACAAAAAACTAATTAAAGAGAATATAAAATGAGCACTAAATAGCTTAAGAATATCACTAACTTATCTCTTAGAGTGGTATCTTGATTTTTCTTGAATTGGATATTAAACTCTGAAAATCGTGATCTATTTATAAGTGTAAAAATCACTCCTTCGACTGGCCTTGAGCTCGGCTCGACTGGTCAAAGGACCAACAAACATTTGAAAATTTGAGCGCGATAAGATTAGGTCGTTCCATGGCTGGTCGAAGGAGTAGCTCGACCAGTCGAGTGGCCTTCACGACCGGTCGAGTGCTACCCATAATTGGTCGTGTGAGACCCAATTTAGTTGTTGGACTTTGAGTCGAGCTTATAGGACTGGTAGAGCACTGTTCACTCGACTGGTCAAGAAGTCTCTAGGACTGGTTGAGGCAATAACAAAAAATCTAAAAAATTAGTAACAAACTTAGGACTGGTCGAGCCAGTGCTAGGACTAGTCGAACATAGACTAAGACTAGTCGAAAAACAGACTATGCACTTATAAACTGAACCAATTAAATTATGTATTCAAAATGACCTAACCTATGGTCAATCTAGGGTCATTCATACCTTATAAGCGACATATGAACATTGAACCTTTTTTTTCTTCAGTTGATAGTTGTTCTTTGAAGTTCACGAAGCTTGAGCTCTTGACATATGATGAAGCTTATACTTGAGATATTTTGAAGATTGAATTTGAAATACAATGTGTAAGTGCTATGATTTCATATCCCTTTGGTTGTCAAATTTTGTAGTGCCAAAACCTATATCTATGTCTTGTATATCTTGCGTTTCATGACTATTCATTACTTCAAGACATCGTATTTCAAGACAAGAACTTGAATGAAGAAAGTTTCAAGTCATGGATGAAGAATTCAAGAATAGAAGTCTCCAAGTATGCATATTCAAGATTCAAACAAGTATAAGTATAGAAGAAGACTTTGTCAACTCAAGAAAGGATCAAGCTCGAGAAGGCCTACAACAAGATTCATAAATTCTCAAGCTTCTCTTAAGGGTCATCTGAGTGTACAGACTTTCAATGTCCATCTCACTTTTAAGGTTTGTTTGACCTTAGATTGACCTTAGCATGGGCTTTACTGTAGGTCATTCTGGATACATAATTCGTATATTTTAATATGCTTGTTTGGGCTGTTCTAAGACTAGTCCTAGGGACTACAAGACCAGTCCTAGGTTGTTGAAGATTTTTAAATTTTTCTGGTTGTCCTACGACCAGTCCTGTGAGATGTACGACTCATCCTTCGACCAGTCTTAGCCCTACGACTCGAACTCCAGCAACTACATTTGGGGTCCTACGATTGTTCGTAGGTGACCCACGACCAGTCATAGGTGGCCCACGACCGGTCGTAGGCTACCCAGGACCAGTCGTGGAACAGCTAATCCTTATCCCGCCGAAATTCTTAAAAATCTTTGAAGCTACGACCAGTCCTAGGATCCTAAGAATAATCATAGATGAGATTTTTCAGGCTATAAATAGAGTACGAACTTCAGAGTTTTTCAATTCAATTCAAGCAATCTTTTGGCTATACTCTGAGATAAGTTTGTGTTTATTTTTAAGCTACTTTGTGCTCATTTAATATTCCTTTTACTAGCTTGTTTATTATTTGATTTTGATCTACATTCCAATCTTATTTGAAAAGGGGAATTTCTGATATTCCTTCTTCTTGGATTCAAAATCAAATAGAACTAGCCCTTTTGATTTAAAATCAATTAGACTTAGAACCATTCTTAAAGTGAGTATTGGACTTTGAACGTTGAATCGAACTTCTACTCCGATTGGTTCTACCAGGCTACTTCAAAAGGAGACTCATGTATTTTACATTTGTGTAATTTACTTTCTTTGATTTTGTTTAAGATTTGCTAGAAAAATCTCATTGTTTTGGTTATCTGAGGAGACCCAAAAAACTTAGATTGTGTGGGTTTTTGAATTGTGTAAGCCTGAGATAAAAAGACACAATTGTGAAGGTTTTAGGTAAACCTGTGAAACCTATTTTGATAGTGCATGCTAATATCCCCTGTGTGAGGATAATAGGAGTGGAGTAGCATTCTGTGTGGCTGTTGGATAACAGTTGGTGTACACACAGGCGAACCACTATGTATCGTTGTGTTGTGGATGTGCTTTATTCTTTCATTCCTTTATTCAGTTTTGTGGATTGTATTTTTGGATGAATGTTGTAATCATTTTATTTCAAGAAAGTGTGGGGAATGTTGTAATAACTTAGGATTTATTTCTGCAAGCTATTTTGGTTGCTTTGCTTTTTATTCCTCATTGGTTTGTGATACAAAGGACATTCTAGAAATAAGGTTGTCTTACTTAAACCTTTGATTTTTGGTGTAAGGTTGTCCTTAGAACTGATATAGTATCATTCTCTTAATTCTAGGCTATTGAGATTTCTTTTAATTCAGTATTGTGCTTTATTTCTTTTATTATTCCGCTGTTTTAGGTTTTATTTGGCATTGCCCTATTCACCCCCCCTCTAGGGCATATAGCTTGGCCCTTTCAAGTGGTATCAGAGCCTAATAGCTCATGCTTATTGTTTATTTATTGGATTTATTTCCTGAGCTAACGATCTAAGCTATATTAAGATGTCAAATTTTGATAGCCTATCAATCACTAGGCCACCACCCTTTAATGGCAAAAACTATGCCTATTGGAAAGCCAGGATGAGGATCTTCCTCAAATCCTTGGATGAAAGTGTGTGACTGGCCACAGTGAATGAATGAAACCCTCCTATCACTGAAGTAACTAATGATGATGGTTCAAAATCAATGAAAGTAACAGCTTATTCACTTTGGACCACACTTCAGAAAAGCGAGAACAGTGCCAATGCAAAAGCACTAAATGTAATTACTTATGCATTATCACCAGATGAATTCAAAAGAATCATCTCTTGTGAAAATGCAAAACAAGCATGAGATGTATTAGAAATGACACACGAGGGTACATCAATTGTCAAGAAATCTAAAGTCCAACTCCTCACAACTAAATTTGAAGAAATTCATATGAAGGAGAATGAGATGTTTATGGACTTCTACACTAGATTGAATGACATTGTGAAATCTATGTGGGGTCTTGGTGATAGAATCCCAGAAAGTAAAGTGTGCGCAAAGATACTACACTCACTTCCAGAACAGTTCAATTCTAAAGTGACCGCGATTCAGGAACTTCGTGATACGGATATCATGAGGGTTGAGGAACTAGTTGGTTCACTTCAAACCTATGAGGTATCCTTTAAAGCCCCTAAAGGAAAATCAATTTCTCTCAAATCATCTAAAAATGTTTCACAAGATAGCACGTCGGATTTAGAAAATTCTGAAGATGATATGGCGCTTTTAGCAAAAAAGTTTTACAAAATTTTTAAAAATAAGAAAAAAGTTGATTTTCGAAAGACAAATGATAAGAGACGATCTAAACCTAGAGCTCGAAAATCTTTAGAAGATAGTCAATGTTACAACTGTCAATAGTATGGGCACTTAGCTAACAAATGTCCTAAAAAGGACAAATCAAAAAGGAAAAGCATGATGGCTACTTGGGATGAATCGTCTGATTCTGAATCCTCTTCTAAATCAGAAGATTCTGAAACCAAGTCGGGCGATGATGTTAAAGCCCTTATGACTCTAGCCAAGATCACTTTTTCAGATAATGATGATATATCTAGTGAAGAAAATCTGAATAGTGATTGTGATAATGAAGATGATCTTCAGGATGCTTATAATGCCCTTTATAAGGAGAGTTGTAAAATTACCGTCAAGCTTAAATTACAAAAAGAAAAATTTTCTAAGCTTAAGGAAGATTATGAGTCTCTCGTTTTAGAAAAGTCTCATATTTTTTATTCTTTTGAAAAGACCAAATGTGATTTAGATTTCAAAACCTCCAAAATTGAAGATTTGAGATCCGAAAATGAGAAACTTAAAAATGAGGTAGCTTCTCTTTTGAGTTTGAAAGACACATGCAGATATGCCCAAGGTAATCCTAAATTAGAAAAATTATTGTCTGGATCAAGAAAATGTGGTGATCGATCCAGGTTGGGCTATGATAAGAATATATCTCCTAAACAAAAGAATATTGCTCCTAAATTTATAAAAGGAGAGTCTTCAATCTCAAAAGAAAAGAATACTTATCAAGGTTTTTTCAAAAATTCAAGGACTTTTCAAAAACCTAAAGGTAACCATGTCAACTTTGATTTTCAAAATCGAAATTCATTGGCTGAAAAAATAATTGATCTACTCAAGGAGCTATTAAAGTCTAACTCTATAGGTCTCTCCTATAACAATAGACAAAAAAAGACCATCTATACTCCTAAACCCAAAACAGTTCTGAAATGGGTTCTTAAAGCTGCCTGCTTGGTTGCCCACACTGCTTTCAAAGCTACAAGCCATTTAAAGTGGTACCTAGATAGTGGTTGCTCTAGGCATATGACAGGTGACAAAGCTTTATTCACCGATCTAAAAGATATGACTGACGGGTCAGTCACATTTGGTGATGGAAGCAATTGCAAGATCATTGGCCAAGGTATGGTTCAGCTTTATAACCTTCCCATATTTAAGAATATTTTATACGTTGAGGGCTTCAAACACAACCTACTAAGCATTTCTTAGATATACAATAACAACCATAGTGTGAAGTTTTCTAATCAAGATTGTGAGATACTTAATAAAAAAGGTTCTAATGTTTTAATTTAAACCAATTTGATTTAAATGATTTTTACTCGTAAGTATACGAATCAGATGTAAATATGGTACGTATTACGAGATCATTCCCACGAGGACTGGTTGTCACAATTTGAAATTAAAGACTCTTCTTAACTAATCCAACAAAGAGTTTAGGTAATGATTAAGAAAACTTAAACAAAAATCAATGAAAAAGTAACTGAGAGTAGTGAGTAAAATCCAATTGATGAAAAGACTAGGACTTTCGAATCCACCCCTAACTATCCTAACCCTTATTTTACCTGTTGATTTATCCTAATTCATATTGATATAAATTTAATAAACAAATCACATCCTATGTCTTGGTCGGGCACACAAAATGTATAATCCTTTAAAGCATATGGATCACATCTTTCCATCCATGGTCAGGCATGGAGAGATGTAAATCCTTTTTCTTCCTCTATAGGAAACCTGTTCATAGTCAGACACAAGCACCTAGAGTAATATTCCAAACAACATCCATATCTAGACTTTGGTCGAGCTCATAGAATGGAGAAGTATGGAAATCTCAGGAAAACACACTAGAAAAAGAAACAAATCAATCCAATTAAAATAAATTCAACATAAATAAGAGTCAATCAAATTAGGGGCTTCATCTCAGCCCTAGCTAAGAAAAATTAGCTATCCATAAAATTAATTAGGAAAAAGAAAATATAAAATAAAAACATTAAAAACATCTCCCTTATCTCTCTTTTTCCTTCTTCTCTCTCTCCTCTCTTTCTTCTCCTTAGCTCTGGATCTTCCTCCCTGGCTCCCTTTACTCCCCACGTCTAAAACATCCTTATATAGCTGTTGGAGTGGTGAAAATCGGATTTGAATCGGATTTAGAAAGCTATGCATGCCCAACTAAAGCTTTTTCACAGCCAAGTTCGGTGCCTCAAAAATCGTAACTTTTCTCGCTTAATTTCCAAAGAAACACCATCTCTCAGGATGTAACATCTCGAAAATCGGAGGGTCGAGCAAAAACCCAACTCCCGAATTCTAAAATGTTATTTATGCAACATAGATATGTATGATTGAATGTTGTCTGTGATAATGTATTAAACATGAGTGAGATTAAGCCAGAACAGCATATCATACTCCAGAGACAGTTAAATTTGCAAGCGGAAGACTGTAATAGTATGTATAACATATATAAACTGTTGTATGTCTCCAGAGTGTGAATATATTACCAGGTTATACACATACATGTATACTTCAAAAGTAAACAAAATGAATATACATGAGGGCGCTAAAAATATAAAATGACAAGTGTCAATGTATCTAATCCACCTCCCTGTAATCCCGTCAATCAGATCACGCATAAAGGAGAGATCCTCCTCATCATCATCAAATCCAGCTCCGCCTCGCAGGCCCGCCATCATCTGCAATCACAATAGGGACTGGTGGGTGTCCGGAAACACCATCCCATAACGTGGGAGTGAGTGATCAACTCAGTGGGATGAGAGAACAGAGATTAGCATGTTATCAAATCAATCATGCGATAATAGTAAAGCAGTAAATCAAACAATCCTAATACTGTTGTTAATGCAATATGACATGACGTGATGTATGCCCTCACTGACGATCTCCCTCATATGGCAACATCTTACGACCGCGGCATGCCACACTCCCTAGAGTGCTCCACATCTTCCAGGCACATGCAATGCTATGGTGATATGATTTCCGAGTTGTTATTAGTCCATTCAAACAGCAGGATTGGGAAACTAAGGTACCTCCCTTATATCAATCCCAACAGAGATCCTGTCTAGGGTCGTCACTCCTAGTAATCTCATACGATGTATATTTTGTAGGTCGCTGCAAGGGCTGCCAGGGCTGTTGCACGCACTCGTTGCACCGCTCCCCCATCACTTTATCAATACAGGCCTACTGTGCTCTACTGCTACTGAAGGGTCGTCGCCTCCCGTAGACTCAGAATACGCTCGCAGTCACTACAAAGGGATCGTCGCCTGATCAGTGTAGGCCGACAGCTAGAATATAGTGTCCCATACCACCATAATCTGCTCACGAGTCTAGGTGCTCACTGGTCACTACGGGGAGGTTTGTGGCCCCAGCGTAGGCCGACAGCTAGACCACGGTGTCCCATACCACCATGCCCGGCTCATGAGTCTTCGTGGATCAAGGTACCATGGTTAACAGGGTTTACAATGGTAAGTTCAGTACCCTAGGTTCAAGCAGTTATGACTCATGCAGGGTGAACATACAACGGCTAGTCGGGTTACTTGACGGGCTCGACTAGCACGAGCGCATCGCAAGTCGAACGACATGAAGTGCGTAAAACACTTCGCGTGGCCTAACCACTGCAGTCAACTCCAAACACGACTCGCGTTCATCGACGCGTCGTTCGTGGTGAAGATAAACTAACCATGAATTCGCTCGGTTACCGACTGCCTGGACTAGGCATAGTCCCAAACAATCATAGAATCACATCAGCAGTTGTGTAAGGGTAATGGAAATGAAATACAACCATGTGAGCATGTTAACACATGTTATTACATACAACTTAAGCAAATCATCTTACACATGTCTTTCACACATATGATGAAATTACGCATGTCGCCAACATATAGGAAATCCTCTCCATCAACATATTAATTGAGAATTCAATCTCAAACTAAATCATAAGGAAATCATCAAGTACATGTTATAGCATACCACTTGAGTACTACATCAAGCATATGCATTTCATACATATAATGAAATCGTACATATGGCTAGCATGTAGGAAATCATTTTCATCAGCATATTAATCGAGAAATCAATCTCAAACTAATTCATAACACCATTTAACTCAATACATACTAATACAAACATTTATACAAACACTTACACTACACACTTAAGTCTACATATAGCATGTCCACCCAAAGTGCGCATTTAGGCGAATCTCTTCGCCAAACTAATTATGCACGTATTCCTAACATTCTAATGCGACAATAAACCATGTCAATCACATCAGCAAAATATGAATAAAACAGTACTTCCTACAAATGACTAAAATGCCCTAAATCTCATATTCTTCGTTGGTTTACGAAACAGGAAACGGACAGCATGTTGTACATGTCAAACGGCGTTGCCGTCAAGAATCTACTATTAAACGACATTGAAAGCTTTGGAAACAGTCAATCAAAGCGTCTAAAATCCGCACCTTGTCTCTTATGGATGTGCAAATTCGAACGGAGCGTATACGCTTCGTCTACGGCGAATAGGGAACCTAATACACAAGCTACATAAGCTACATCGCTAATGGAATTGAAGGAAGCTTAAATCAGCAAGTGTTGAAGGTTTTCCTCATCTAGAAGTGCGTTGGAATCACCGGAAAAGTGATTGGAGTACGTTGCTTAGGCACTTGCAGCAAGTGGCACGAGCAGTAAGAAATTCTCTCCTACTCTCTCTCACAAACTCTCACCTTTTCTCTCTCCCAATCTATGGATTTTTGCAATTTCGGATGGGAGAGAGGAATGAGGGTTTCAACCCCTTTTATAAGCTTAAAAACGTCGAAAACAGGCTTCGGAACGAAGTTTACTTAGTGCATATCCAATTCGGGGCTGTTTCGGTTCAAAAGATATTTTCTGGTGGTCCCCTGGTCGAATGCGATCAGACTTAAGCTCATGCGTACCAGATCTACCACGTATTAAGTTTTTAGTCCGGCAGGGTTCGCAGATCGCACGTGGCGGGCCAGTTTTAGTTCAGTGGTCACCGCACGTAGATCAGGGCTGAAAGTCTCATGATATAAAATAGAAATTTCTCTTGATCCGAGGGTGTAATCTGGATGAATTCTGATGGTCAGAACGCTCAATACTGACGCGTCAAGTTGTGTGCCAGATTTGAATTTGAAATTCCAACTATGTCCCTATTCGCACTCTCTTCGGTCTGGGCTCAATGAAATAGCCTGTGATTATCGGTTTGACTTGATTTTCGGAATGAGTGTCAAGTCCAGCTAGGCGGTTCTAACGGTCTAAGATAGGAGGTATCAGACTTTCAACGAGCGGTCTAGATCCAATACAAAGATTCAAAGTGGTCCAGAGAACAAACATGCTTAGAGTTTGGTCCGAGGTTATAGAGTATTATAGAGTCGTTGGTTCTACTCGATTTGGGTCTTGTATAACGTATTTAAAGTGATCAGGGACTATTTTCCAGCTACTCCAGCGTCGCGCTAGCTAACTTACACTTATTTTTCAAAGGAATTAATCCTACGTGATTTCTTTGGCTATGGAATTGGGTTCTGAGCGATTTCTCAGGTGTTTTAGTTAACCCATTGCCTAAGGACGTCTAATCCCAGATTAGCCAAAATCCGGGGTGTTAAAATCTACCCCCCTTAAAACACAATGTCGTCCCTGACATTGACGAAGGGCAAGGAATACTTTTCTAAGGGAGGTTCAATCCTACTTAATAACCTAATCGTGTGTATATCCTAACTCAAAGGTTTCGATCTTGGGCCAGTGGGGAAGAGGCCGACTACGCTTCCGCTGCGCCACTCTGATCGAACGGGAGCGTTGACTAACCTAACCGGATTGGACTCCATACGTTCTACCCCCCTTAAAACTTGGTTTTACTTAAGTTCAAGAATCTATGCGTCGCTCCGTACATCAGAACGAGGTGCAACTTAAGACCTATCCTTGACATAAATTGGGAAACAACTTCTCTACATGGTTTTCCTTGCTAATGATGCGTTCTATGGCATTGGTACCTATGATCATAGAGATGAGCCTAATCTCTATTGTGGTTAAGGTCAGGGGCAGGTATGTGTTGGTGGCAAGATGTCTAATTCTCTATTGGCTTTAAGTCCTCGCCATTTCCCAAAGACAATGCAATAACTTTTGGTTGTATGTGGTCGAGCCAACACGGAAGAAAAGTTGTATAGTGGGTCTGAGCCGGATACATAGACTTTCTGTCTAGCTAGGACAGAAGATTTATTGTATCAATTCTTAATCCGAGTCGATGCCGATCTTCTGCTTGATCAAAGCATTGGATTTATTGGTAACCACTAGGATTAGGAAGTCGATTCAAACCGCGAATACATCGCTTACATGTAATTCCTTTATTCCGCATTCCCGAATGCAATAAGCCCTTGGGGAAGGCAATTCTAAGGGGTGTGTTGGTTTATTCTAAGTTCGATCTGAGGGATTTATAAGTCTTCCTTGAGAGTGAATGGTTCTAAGTTACATAAGCTTCCTGTGAGTTAGTAAAGGAATCTATGGATGTTATGAGGATCTATACAAGGAAGGGAGTCTCATTCCAACCAGATCTAACCTACAATTCCTTAGCATATACAGGCTTTACGCTACTTAAGGTAACTAGTAGGCTATAATCCCAAGCCTAAGATTATACGGTAAATGGTTCCATACCATTACTAATACAGGGAATTGCTCTATCGCTTAGGGTCAAGATTATCGAAATAAGACTGGCTTTCCTATGTCGTCAGATCCTTCAAATCGAGGAGTGCTAACACTAAGTCCAAAACGCCAAGGGCCTATGTGGCTAGTAGCATTAAGTTGTATTTAATGGACCGCATTCCTAGTCCCATGACGGGATTGGAAGTGGTATGCTTGGTAGGAGGGTGGGGTGGGATAAAAACTAATTTGTAGGCTGAATCCCAGGAGTTACAATACTCCCGATCCAGGGACAATACCTTACAGCGAAATGAGACGGCATGCATTCCATTCAACAAATTTCGGCTACATTAAGCCCAAACCACAGCACAAACACATTTTCTACCGGTGACATCACTAGACCCAATAACAACAAAACACGAAAATCCTTAAAACAGTAATCAAACAAGCTACAGGGCAAAGGCATAGATGCCTAACTCTACCAAAGGACTTTACCACAGTCCCGACTTACCTTCTTTATCCCTGTCGAGTCTAATACTGTCTGTTGCTCACTAGAGCTCTCTCGGCCATATATTTTCAGTATCCCTTAAGCAAAGAAAATGGAGAAATAGGATTGAGAGGGAGGATGGTGAAAAGAGAGAAAAAGGCTAAAATAGCTTAACAATAGCCATGAAAAATGGGGGAAATGTAAGGAAATGGCTAACCAAACTAGAAAAGGGAGATCTAGGCGTTGTAGAGGGATGCTTCAAGCTCCCCTAGGATGTATTTCCAGAAAGAAAAGAGAATGAAAAAGGGGAATGGAGCACCTCACGATTTCAGATCGATTTGGGCGTTGTAAGAGCTCCAAACGATGAAATCCTCAAGAGGAAGGGCTGCAAACTGAAATAGAATGGTGGAGAGTGGTCGTTTTCAACCAAGGATGGATTTGGGAGTGATTTAAAATCACGATTTTTGGAATAGGGCAGCAAAAATGAAAATGGAGCTTGGAATGGGGGCCGTTTGTGAAGGAAGTACATCTTTTAGGGGGTTTCAAGGTACGGACCGCATACCAGGGGGCTACCCTAGCCTCCAAACTCCTCCAGCCCAAAGGTCAGACCCATCTGACAAGTTTGACCGGCGATGCATCGCCGAATCGGCAATGGCATCACCGGTGAACTTTCAAATTGGCCAATGAGGCCATATGGGATGGGTTCCCCTTGCCCTAGGGATTCCAAAAAGGTATGGTTCCCAACTTGGTTCATTGTAGATTGCCCTAGGGAGGCCCAAACATCCATCCGAGGCTTTTCAGGGACAATCTGTAATCCTGAATACAAAACTCTATCATGCAGCATATGATTTTGGGGTAGAAGGAGCTAGTACATCCATCTAAGAAAGCGAAGTTAGAATGGCCTTATGGCCATTTTTCATGAAATTTTACTATTCACTGTAAAATTTTATGAAAGTATGATTTTATGTTATTTTCACATTAGTATTGATGCCTAACATGAAAAAGATAAGAGAAAATTGAAGATTGGAGTGGTGAGAGGAAGAATTTTGAAGATTTTCGGTGAAACGAGGTTTTTAAGCCCTGGCGATTGAATACAGGAGTCGTGGTCATCCCACGGCCCAAGGATTCACTTTCACGGGTTTAAAATAGTTCAAAGAACGTCTCAACCCGACTTCCTACGACCTAAGAGCTATTCGGGTTGCTTTACGCGACCCTAGATGCGATACAGACTCGATCACGCGATCGAAATGAATAGACTTTGTCTATTGGCGAATCTGGGATCCTAGAAGTGTTCCTAGACCCTTCTCGCACCCACCTAAGTCAAAGGAAGTGACAGCGTATGTCGCGTGACCATAACCCAGACCCGGTTTAATCCAAATCATGCGCTGATACCATCTGTAACATCCCAAAAATCGGAGGGTCGAGCAAAAACCCAACTCTCGAGTTCCAAAATGTTATTTATGCAACATAGATATGTATGATTGAATGTTGTCTGTGATAATGTATTAAACATGAGTGAGATTAAGCCAGAACAGCATATCATACTCCAGAGACAGTTAAATTTGTAAGCGGAAGACTGTAATAGTATGTATAACATATATAAACTGTTGTATGTCTCCAGAGTGTGAATATATTACCAGGTTATACACATACATGTACACTTCAAAAGTAAACAAAATGAATATACATGAGGGCGCTAAAAATATAAAATGACAAGTGTCAATGTATCTAATCCACCTCCCTGTAATCCCGTCAATCAGATCACGCATAAAGGAGAGATCCTCCTCATTATCATCAAATCCAGCTCCGCCTCGCAGGCCGCGCCATCATCTGTAATCACAATAGGGACTGGTGGGTGTCCGAAAACACCATCCCGTAACGTGAGAGTGAGTGATCAACTCAGTGGGATGAGAGAGCAGAGATTAGCATGTTATCAAATCAATCATGAGATAATAGTAAAGCAGTAAATCAAACAATCCTAATACTGTTGTTAATGCAATATGACATGACGTGATGTATGCCCTCACCGACGATCTCCCTCATACGGCAACATCTTACGACCGCGGCATGCCACACTCCCTAGAGTGCTCCACATCTTCCAGGCACATGCAATGCTATGGTGATATGATTTCCGAGTTGTTATTAGTCCATTCAAACAGCAGGATTGGGAAACTAAGGCACCTCCCTTATATCAATCCCAACAGAGATCCTGTCTAGGGTCGTCACTCCTAGTAATCTCATACGATGTATATTTTGTAGGTCGCTGCAAGGGCTGCCAGGGCTGTTGCACGCACTCGTTGCACCGCTCCCCCATCACCTTATCAATACAAGCCTACTGTGCTCTACTGCTACTGAAGGGTCGTCGCCTCCCGTAGACTCATAATACGCTCGCAGTCACTACAAAGGGCTCGTCGCCTGATCAGTGTAGGCCGACAGCTAGAATATAGTGTCCCATACCACCATAATCTGCTCACGAGTCTAGGTGCTCACTGGTCACTACGGGGAGGTTTTTGGCCCCAGCGTAGGCCGACAGCTCGACCACGGTGTCCCATACCACCATGCCCGGCTCATGAGTCTTCGTGGATTAAGGTACCATGGTTAACAGGGTTTACAATGGTAAGTTCAGTACCCTAGGTTCAAGCAGTTATGACTCATGCAGGGTGAATATACAATGGCTAGTCGGGTTACTTGACGGGCTCGACTAGCACGAGCGCATCGCAAGTCGAACGACATGAAGTGCGTAAAACACTTCGCGTGGCCTAACCACTGCCGTCAACTCCAAACACGACTCGCGTTCATCGACGCGTCGTTCGTGGCGAAGATAAAATAACCACGAATTCGCTCGGTTACCGACTGCCTGGACTAGGCATAGTCCCAACCAATCATAGAATCACATCAGCAGTTGTGTATGGGTAATGGAAATGAAATACAACCATGTGAGCATGTTAACACATGTTATTACATACAACTTAAGCAAATCATCTTACACATGTCTTTCACACATATGATGAAATTACGCATGTCGCCAACATATAGGAAATCCTCTCCATCAACATATTAATTGAGAATTCAATCTCAAACTAAATCATAAGGAAATCATCAAGTACATGTTATAGCATACCACTTGAGTACAACATCAAGCATATGCATTTCATACATATAATGAAATCGTACATATGGCTAGCATGTAGGAAATCATTTTCATCAGCATATTAATCGAGAAATCAATCTCAAACTAATTCATAACACCATTTAACTCAATACATACTAATACAAACATTTATACAAACACTTACACTACACACTTAAGTCTACATATAGCATGTCCACCCAAAGTACGCATTTAGGCGAATCTCTTCGCCAAACTAATTATGCACGTATTCCTAACATTCTAATGCGACAATAAACCATGTCAATCACATCAGCAAAATATGAATAAAAACAGTACTTCCTATAAATGACTAAAATGCCCTAAATCTCATATTCTTCGTTGGTTTACGAAACAGGAAACGGACAGCATGTTGTACATGTCAAACGGCGTTGCCGTCAAGAATCTACTATTAAACGACATTGAAAGCTTTGGAAACAGTCAATCAAAGAGTCTAAAATCCGCACCTTGTCTCTTATGGATGTGCAAATTCGAACGGAGCGTATACGCTTCGTCTACGGCGAATAGGGAACCTACTACACAAGCTACATAAGCTACATCGCTAATGGAATTGACGGAAGCTTAAATCAGCAAGTGTTGAAGGTTTTCCTCACCTAGAAGTGCATTGGAATCACCGGGAAAGTGATTGGAGTGCATTGCTTAGGCACTTGCAGCAGGTGGCACGAGCAGTAAGAAATTCTCTCCTACTCTCTCTAACAAACTCTCACCTTTTCTCTCTCCCAATCTAGGGATTTTTGTAATTTCGGATGGGAGAGAGGAATGAGGGTTTTAACCCCTTTTATAAGCTTAAAAATGCCGAAAACAGGCTCCGGAACGAAGTTTACTTAGTGCATATCCAATTCGGGGCTGTTTCGGTTCAAAAGATGTTTTCTGGTGGTCCCCTGATCGAATGCGATCAGACTTAAGCTCATGCGTACCAGATCTACCACGTATTAAGTTTTCAGTCCGGCAGGATTCGCAGATCGCACGTGGCGGGCCAGTTTTAGTTCAGCGGTCACCGCACGTAGATCAGGGCTGAAAGTCTCATGATATAAAATAGAAATTTCTCCTGATCCGAGGGTGTAATCTGGATGAATTCTGACGGTCAGAACGCTCAATACTGACGTGTCAAGTTGTGTGCCAGATTTAAATTTAAAATTCCAACTATGTCCCTATTCGCACTCTCTTCGGTCCGGGCTCAATGAAATAGCCTGTGATTATCGGTTTGACTTGATTTTCGGAATGAGTGTCAAGTCCAGCTAGGCGGTTCTAACGGTCTAAGATAGGAGGTATCGGACTTTCGACGAGCGGTCTAGATCCAATACAAAGATTCAAAGTGGTCCACAGAACAAACTTGCTTAGAGTTTGGTCCGAGGTTATAGAGTATTATAGAGTCGTTGGTTCTACTCGATTTGGGTCCTATATAACGTATTTAAAGTGATCAGGGACTATTTCCCAGCTACTCCAGCGTCGCGCTAGCTAACTTACACTTATTTTTCAAAGGAATTAATCCTACGTGATTTCTTTGGCTATGGAATTGGGTTTTGAGCGATTTCTCAGGTGTTTTAGTTAACCCATTGCCTAAGGATGTCTAATCCCAGATTAGCCAAAATCCGGGGTGTTACACAGGATGTTTTTGGGTCCTCTACATGATAGATGGTTCAGATCTGCCATATGATCAAAGATGGTGGGTCAAAATAGCTTGAAAAAGTCGATTTTCACGGATGTGCGAAACCTTTCGCACCATTTCGCTGTTGTGATTGGTGAGCCCCACAGAAGCATTTTCTGGTAAATCCACTCCGTCCATTGCATTCAGGATGAAATTTCAGTAAAGAATAAGTGGTTTAGAACATTTATTGGCGCGACTCAAAGAAGAAATCACAAAAGGATCAGTTTTGAACGTTGCAAGGCAATCCTTTTGTGGCCCCTATATCGTACACGTGTGCTTGCATAGGTCAAACGTGTAAACATGGTTTTGTAGTTCTCGCAGCTGTCTACACGATGGATGACTTGGATCATCCATACGTATCATGAATGGGGCCCACAACCGTTCGTAAAATCGGCCGCCGGTCGGTTATGTAGCCAGCAAAAAAAAAGGAAAATAAAAGTCGGTCGCGCAGGCACTGGTTAGCACTACTAACCAATTTGGTGCTCGTCGCCACTGTATATAGTGTGTACGCACACGTACACTTGTGGGACCAACTGCAATGTTTTTACAAAATCGGCACCGTCCATTCTTTTTCTCATATTATTTCAACCGTCAAGAACAATTTTGTGGTAGTTCCAGATATCAGGTGGGCCCCACTTAATGAATTAAGGGGCTGATCTGACTTTTGGGCCACTTCTCGAGGTATCCAATGGCTGAAATTTTACGTGTACGGATAATTTATGGCCTTCAGCCCATGTACGAAGTTTCGAGCCAATCGGATGGCGGGAACCATGTGATCTTGCATACTGCACCAATTTCGGGCCCGTTTACTGCGAATTGCTTGATTTTCTCGGATCCCTGGTGTGTAAATCCGTTGATCTTGGTCGTATGGAGTGCATCCCGTACTTTGGTTACTTCAGAGCATCAAATCCGCGCTTGTAATGCTCTTTTTCAATCAACGCTCCTGATACATCCTGTAATAAAAATACATTTAAAATACAACTTTAGGCTTTATCATGTACATAAAATTAGGCAATAAGCGGGGTCTGATATGTAATATTTGACCCTCATCACAACCCCCAACCAGCATTTTGCTAGTCCCGAGCAAAACATGCAAAAATAATTTTAGAAATAAAAGACAATTCCTGTAAACCCGAGCGACTTGTGAACAGATAGTTGAGATGTGAAAATTCTAAGATTCAAGAATGGTAAGTAAAATTTTCTCTTGGAGTTAAACTGATGGTAAACTTCATAATCAAGTTCACAATATTAATCCATCAATTAGAACATTCTAAACATCGAGTTCCATGAGTGTATAGGGTAATCTCAGCTCACAATCATTAAGAGATCCAATCGTCCATTGCATGATATCATTGGTAATTAACAACAGAATTTATGACAACTAAAACCAACATTTGCCTTACAGATTAACTCTTCATTCTATCAGCCTTTGATTTTTTTCATGAACAGTAACGTCAAGGAGAGGAATCAAATCCTCACCCATAGGGAGCAAACCTATGATGAAAACTTGTCACCTAATTTTTTATAAATGTCAACCATGGGGGATCGAATATACACCTATAGGGAACAAACCTATGGTGAAGATTATGTGACTTACCCTTTCAATTTTTCTACTGAACATGAATTTTATTTTGGCTGGTTCCTTTCATGCTTTGTGATTACCAAGTTAATCATTTAATATCGAACCGGAACCTTAATGTGGCGAGATATGATATGTGAAATCATGACTCAGTAAATGTTTACAACGTCTAATCATGGATTAATAACTCAAACTTAACTGTGAAATCTAATATATACTGAATCCAGAGTCATAAATTACCACATTCTATGTCTTTTAATTGTAAAATCATAACTATCCTTCAAAATCACTTCAAATTCACAAGAAATTTTAAAAAAAAATTTAAAAAAATTTTCACAATTTTTGTGAAAATTTGGTCAAGACTAAGAAAATACTGATTATTTTACCTAATCACTCACCCCCAACTTAAAATCTACATTGTCCTCAATGTAAAAGAAATAAGCATGTAATGCATATAGGACAACGAAAGTAAAAGAGGAGTGATGAAAAGAGTGTACCTGGATGAAGAATTAATAGGCTTTTCCAAAAATATTAACGTAAAAGCGAGTCAGCACAAGAGAGAAATCAACAAAAATAAAATAATAAAAAGAAAATCATACCTATACCACTTTCGCAGGTGCTCTCGATTGCATTTATCGTATGCAATAAGCCTTTAAACCCCTAGGTTGCCCCTAGTGGACGAGTTGTAATCTCGTGAGGGTTTGCAGCAATGTTACCCACAAACATTGAACTAACTATCTAGGAAAAAGAAATAAAAAGAAAAGTTGGGTTGCCTCCCAGGAGCGCTAAGTTTAATGTCTTCAGCTAGACAAGCAACAAAAGTAATCATGGTCCATCGGCCAGTATCTTGGTAAATTTCTCAGAAGGTGTTTCAACAAGATCATCCAAAAGCCCATTTTGCAGTAGGCTTGGATGTCCTGGAGTGTTAATAACCAGAAAAATTGAGGGACTTCAGCATAAAGTGTTCTTTGTATCGTCTGAAGTGTCCAAAGTATATATGATTCACCTATGGCAGAAAATTTTTTGAAGTTAGTACACCATGATGAATCAAAGACTACAAGTAGATGAAATTCAGAAAAATTTGTAGTAGGTGGTGTAGTCTCAACAAGCGCTGATGCTTCACTCTGTAGTTCAATTTTTAACTCATCCTCATTTAATGGTAAACATTCAGGATCCGAGGAAGGAAGTACTTCAGAATACGGGTTTTCTTGATTCATGACAACTGCCGAGGTATTATTTTGCAAGGCATTCACTATTTCTTGTAACAGGGGATCATTTGAATCTACAAAATGCGCTAAGCAAGTCTCAAGAGTATCTTCAGAAGATTCAAGGAAAGTGTCAAGCACTAGACTCTCAATCATGTTCACTTCAAATATATCATCCGAGTCCGACGGTTGTTGTCCGGCATTGAAAAAATTGAGTTTAAGCTTCATATTACCGAAAGATAACTTCATAACTCCATTCCTGCAATCTTTGATAGCATTGGATGTGGCTAAGAATGGGCGTCCTACGATAACCGGGATTTGACTAGTAGGATTCTAGACAGGCTGAGTATTTAGGACGATGAAATCCACTGAAAAATAAAACTTATCAACTTGAATTAACACATCCTCAATAACACCACGGGGCACCTTGATAGATCTATCAGCTAGTTGTAGTGTTATTTTAGTTAGTTTCAGCTCTCCAAGTCCTAGCTGGTCATATACAGAATATGGTAACAAATTAACGCTTGCCCCTAAGTCAAGCAATGCCTTCTCAATCTTATGCTCTCTAATGACGTAAGAAATGGTAGGAGCTCTTGGATCCCTAAATTTAGGAGGAGTGTTGTGTTGAATCATAGAGCTAAGTTTCTCTGTAAGGAAGACCTTCTTATGAACATGTATCTTACGCTTCTGAGTGTATAAATCTTTAAGAAACTTAGCGTAAGCAGGGACTTGCTTGATAGCATCAAGTAATGAAATGTTAATTTACACTTACGTAAACATCTCCAATATCTCATTAAAGTTGTTTCCTTTCTTAACTGGTGCCAGACGTTGAGAAAAAAGTGCTTTAGGCACATAGGATGGCACAGGAGTGGTTTCTGGAGGGTCAGAGTACTTTTGGACTTTGGATGTACTAGTATGTCTCTCCGCTTCATTTTGATCTTCTAATTTGGAATTTGATTCTCCCCTAGGCATCTCTACTCTGTTTCAATCTGTTTATCGGACCTAAGGGTAATGATTGATTTGGCTTATTCATGATATTGTTCTTGGTTTGAATTAGAGCCAATCTCATACTGTCCCTTTGGATTTGCCACAGGTTGATTAGGAAACTTACCTTTCTCTCTCTCACTCAATGTGGCAGCAAGTTGACCTAATTGAACTTCCAACTTGGTAATAGATTGTGCATTCGCATGTACGCTTTGCTGATTAGCTAGTAAAGTTTGTTGGGAGTCTTTTTGAAATTGAAGAGAACTCTACATAAAAAGATTGAGTGTATCCTCAAGAGATGGTTTCCTAAATTGTGCAGGAGCTTGTTGATATTGCAGAAACTGTTGAGGTTGTTGACTACCAACTTGTGGGTAAGGTTGTATAGGAGGATTTCCAGATGGTCCTCCTTGTTGTGGTCCTTTTGCCCAAGAAAAATTTGGATGTCGAGCCCACCCTGGATTGTACGTGTTTGCGTAAGGATCATTCCCAGGTCTTTGAAGTGATATCGTGTAACGCCCGTGAAAAAATCCGTACTTGGGCTCGAGTACCAACTCAACCCGAAATCGCGTAGAATTAATTTCCATGGAAATTAAGCGTAAGTTAGCTAGCGCAACGCTAGAGTAGCTGGGAAATAGTCCCTGATCACTTTAAATACGTTCTACAAGACCCAAATTGAGTAGAACAAATGACTTTATAATACTCTATAACCTCGGATCAAACTCTAAGCGGGTTTGTTCTCTGGACCACTTTGAATTCTTATATTGGATTTAGACCGCACGTCGTAAGTCCGATACCTCCTATCTTAGACCGTTAGAACTGCCCAGCTGGACTTGACAATCATTTCGAAAATCAAGTCAAACCGATAATCACAGACTGTTTCATTGAGCTCGGACTGAAGAGACCGCGAATAGGGACAGAATTGGTATTTCAAATTCAAATCTGGCACACGACTTGACACGTCAGTATTAAGTGTTCTGACCGTCAGAATTCATCCAGATTATACCCTCGGATCAGGAAAAATTTCTATTTCATATCATGGGACTTTCAGCCCTGATCTACGTGCGGTGACCGCTGAACTGAAACTGGTCCGCCACGTGCGATCTGCGAACCCTGCCGGACTGAAAACTTAATACGTGCTATATCTAGTACGCATGAGCTTAAGTCCTATCGCAATTGACCAGGGGACCACCAGAAAGTAACTTTTGGATCGAAACAGCCCCGAAATGGATAGACACCAAGTAAACTTCGTTCCGGAGCCTGTTTCTGGCATTTTTAAGCTTATAAAAGGGGTTGAAACCCTCATTCCTCTCTCCCATCCGAAAATTGCAAACCCTAAGAAAAGGAAAGAGAGTTTGAGAGAGAGAGTGGAAGGGATTTTTCCCGTCTCCGAGCCACCTACAGCTGGTGCTTCAGCAACTCTTCCCAATCACCTGACTAGTGATTTCTCCACTTTTTCAGGTATAAAATAACCCTAGAACTTGTTGATTTAGGGTTTATCTAGATTTAGGGCGTGTTAGCTAACGTACTTCATAAATCAGGTCCTCTTACTGCCGTAGACGAAGCGTACACGCTCCGTTCAAAATCACGCTTCCGTAAGAAACTAGGTGAGGATTTTAGACGCTTTGATTGACGGTTTACAACGCTTTCAATGTCGTTTAATAGTATATTATCGAAGGCATCGCCGTTTGACATGTACAACATGCTCTCCGTTTCCTGTTTCGTAAATTAACGAAGAATATGAGATTTAGGGCATTTTAGTCATTTGTAGGAAGTACGGTCTACATTCATATTTTGCTGATGTGATTGACATGGTTTGTTGCCGCATTAGGGAGTTACGAATGCGTGCACAATTAGTTTGGTGAAGAGATTCGCCTAGTTGCGCACTTTGGGTCGACATACTATATGTAGACTTAAGTGTGTAGTGTATGTGTTTGTATAAATGCTTGTATTAGTATGTATTGAATTGAATGATGTTATGAGATAGTTTGAGATTGATTTCTCAATTAATATGCTGACCTAAATGATTTCCTACATGTTGACTGTATGCATGATTTCATTACATGCATGGAATATATGTGTTAGAAGAT
Organism: Magnolia kwangsiensis; assembly: GCA_037074715.1. Taxonomy (NCBI): domain Eukaryota; kingdom Viridiplantae; phylum Streptophyta; class Magnoliopsida; order Magnoliales; family Magnoliaceae; genus Magnolia; species Magnolia kwangsiensis. The sequence goes on from CM073572.1 coordinate 80,257,108, forward strand.
TTGTTTAAGTTGAATGTTATAACATGTGTTAATATGCTCACATGATTGTATTTCAATTTCAATACTCTCACTTAAATTGCTGATGTGATTCCATAAATGTTTGGGACTACACTTAGTCCAGGCAGTCGGTAACCGAGCGAATTCGTGGCTGACTGGTCATAGCCACGAACGACGCGTCGATGAACGTGATTCGTGTTTGGAGTTGGCGGCAGTGGTTAGGCCACGCGAAGTGTTTTACGCACTTCATGTCGTTCGACTTGAGATGCGATAGCGCTAGTCGAGCCCGTCAAGCAACCCGACTGGCCGATGTATGTTCACCTTATATGAGTCATGACTGCTTGAACCTAGGGTACTGAACTTACCATTGTAAACCCTGTTAACCATGGTACCTTGATCCATAAAGACTCATGAGCCGGGCATGGTGGTATAGGACACCGTGGTCGAGCTGTCGGCCTATGCTGGGGCCACAAACCTCCCCGTAGTGACCTGTGAGCACCTAGACTCGTGAGCAGATTATGGTGGTATGGGACACTATATTCTATCTGTCGGCCTACACTGATCAGGCGACGAGCCCTTTGTAGTGACCGCGAGCGTATTCTGAGTCCACAGGAGGCAACGACCCTTCCATTGCAGTAGAGTACGGTAGGCCTGTATTGATAAGGTGATGGGGGAGCGGTGCAACGAGTGCGAGCAACAGCCCTGGCAGCCCTTGCAGCGACCTACATAAATATACCTCGTATGAGATTACTAGGAGTGACGACCCTAGACAGGATCTGTGTTGGGATTGATACAAGGGAAGTACCTTAGTTTCCCAATCCTGCTATTTGAATGGACTAATAACAACTTGGAAATCATATCATCATAGCATTGCATGTGCCTGGAAGATGTGGAGCACTCTAGGGAGTGTGGCATGCTACGGTCGTAAGATGTTGCCGTATGAGGGAGATCGTCGGTGAGGGCATACATCACGTCAGGTCATCTTGTATTAACAACAGTATTAGGACTGTCTGATTTACTGCTTTACTATTATCGCATGATTGAATTGTGAACATGCTAATCCTTGCTCTATGATTCCACTGAGTTGATCACTCACTCCCACGTTACGGGATGGTGTTTGCAACACCCACCAGACCCTGTTGTAGATGCAGGTGAGGCTGAGATCCAGGAGGTGGAGCCGGACATCGACGAGGACCAGGATGAGTTCTCGTACATGCAGTGTCACGATGGCTTCCCGTAGGCGACCTGGATCGATGGGACTTCAGTGAGACTATTTTGAACATTACATTTTTGTTCATGTATATGTATATGAGACTCAGAGATGTAGTCATACTTTGGAGACAGATGAGATTTACTTTGTTTTTCCATACAGTGATATATATATTGTTTAGTCTTTCGCTTGCTTTTATCACTGGATCTGAAGTATGAATTGCAGTTTTGGTATACTTTTTCTCATGTGAATGCTTTAAATCAGACAACATTGAATCATAACCATTTTTGTTGCATAAGTGACGGTCTGGAACTCGGGAGTTGAGTTTGTACACGACCCCCGATTTTCAGGGTGTTACATATCGTAGATGACTATACCAGATTCACTTGGGTATCGTTCTTAAAAGATAAAACTGAAACCCTGGATGAAGTGAAAAAGGTCATTAAACGAATCCAAAATGAGAAAGGTTCTCATGTTAGTAAGATCCGTAGTGATCATGGATCCGAATTTGAAAACAGTAGTTTTGAGAAATTCTGTAGCGATCAGGGAATATCTCATGAGTTCTCTGCGCCCAAAACACCGTAACAAAATGATATAGTTGAAAGAAAAAATAGAGTGCTTCAGGATATGGCTAATGTTATGTTGAATAGCATGAAGCTCTCTAAAAATCTTTGGGCTGAAGCAGTTAATACCGCATGTTATATTATTAATCGGGTTTATACCAGTAAATCTGATAATAAGACTGCTTATGAATTATGGTTTGAAAAGAAACCTACTATCAAATACTTTCAAATTTTTGGCAGCAAGTGTTATATTTTATGTGATCGTGAAAATTTAGGAAAGTTTGATACGAAGAGTGATGAAGGTATTTTTCTTAGTTATTCTTTGAACAGTCAAGCTTTTAGGGTTCTAAATAAGAGAACTGGTGTGATTCAAGAGTCCATCAATGTGGTCATTGATGATCATTTGAATACACCAGCTCCGAGTTCAGATGATGATGAAGTTCTTATTATCGACAATCAAGATACCTCATCAAATCAAAAAGAGTCTGAACAAAGGACTGTCAAAGATCATCCAACCAATCAAATTCTTGAAAACCCTCTCACTGGAGTTCGTACTCGCAAAAAACTTGAGAATATATGTAATTATGTTTGTTTTACATCCCAAATAGAACCGGTCAATGTAAAATAAGCTCTTTCTGACGAAAATTGAATAAGTGCTATGCAGGATGAACTTAATCAATTTGTTCGTAGTGATGTCTGGTATCTTGTTCCTAGACCTAAAGATAAACACATTATTGGAACAAAATGGATCTTTAAAAATAAGTCTGATGAACTTGAAAATATAATGCGAAACATGGCTAGACTGGTTGTACAAGGGTACACTTAGATTGAAGGCATCGATTACAATGAAACCTTTGCTCCAGTCGCTCACCTTGAATCAATCAGACTTTTTATTTCCATCGCATGCTTTAGAAAATTTAAAATTTATCAGATGGATGTAAAGAGTGCCTTCTTGAATGGCGATTTACATGAATAGGTGTATGTTGAACAACTTTCAGGGTTTGAAGACCCCAAGTTATCTGACCATGTATTTCATCTCAAAAAGGCTCTTTATGGTCTAAAACAAGCACTCAGGGCATGGTATGAGAAATTGACTAAATTCTTACTTAGTCATAGTTTTCAAGTAGGAAGTGTTGATAAGACGCTCTTTGTTAAGAAACATAACAATGATATTTTGATGGTTCAAATTTATGTTGATGATATTATTTATGGATCAACTTGTTCTAACATGTCCATTGAGTTTGCAAAGTTAATGAAATCAAGGTTCAAAATGAGCATGGTTGGAGAACTAAACTATTTCCTAGGGTTGCAAGTAAAATAACAACCTGATGGAAATTTTATTTTCCAGACCAAATATGCTTCAAATTTGGTTAAAAGGTTTGGATTTGAGAATGGTAAGAACTTTGATACTCCTATGAGTACAACGTTAAGACTTTCAAAGGACTCTGCAGGTAAAGATATAGATCATAAACTATATCGTATTATGATTGGTAGTTTGTTGTATCTAACTGCTAGTAGACCTGATATTGCGTTAAGTATTAGTATTTGTGCAAGATATCAGTCTAATCCTAAGGAATCACATCTTACTGCTGTTAAACGGATTATTAGATATATCGTAAGTAGTATAAATCTAGGTCTTTGGTATCCTTTTGATACTAGTGTTCAATTAGCTGGGTACTCAGATGCTGATTGGGCCGGTAATATCGATGATAGAAAATCAACCAGTGGTGGTTATTTTTACATTGAAAATTGCTTAGTTTCTTAGTTCAGCAAAAAGCAAAGCTCAATATCGCTCTCCACTACTGAGGCTGAGTATGTTGCAGCTGGATATGCATGTACTCAACTATTTTGGATGAAACACATGCTAAGAGATTATGGAATTAATCAAGATTCAATGATCTTACATTGTGATAATTCCAGTGCTATAAATATTTTCAAAAATCTAATCCCGCATTCACGTACTAAGCACATTAACATTAGGTATCATTACATTCGTGAGTTGGTTGAAGAAAAAAAGTTATTTCCTTGGAATATATATCAACCGAAAATCAACTTGCTGATATATTTACTAAATCGTTCGACAAAAACAGGTTTAATAAATTGAAATTTGATCTTGGTATGTGCATTTTACATTGAGTATTCTTACTTGCATGTATCATAGTGTATTATATTTAGTATTATTTATGTTTAAATTTTATTTTTTTATATTAAAAATATATTTTTTGGTCGATACTCGACCAGTCGTGGAACTCGTGAACATGATATAATTTGGGAAAAATCTTCTTCTTCTACATTTTCACTTCGACCTACGACGATTCGTGGCTCAACCAGTCATAAGATTTCTTGTATTTCTTCAAGGTTAGTTCTATTTCATCATTTTTCTTGAAATTTGATGTTCTTTATGCTTTGATTTGATCATTGTGTAGCTATATTTCATCTTTTGTTGGGTTTTTCAAGGGTTTCTTCTCATATTGCTGATCTAGAGAAAACTCATCCTTCTTTTTGTGTATTTCTCTTGCTCTTTGTATATCTTGTTGAAGATAGATGCTAGAGGGAAGAAAAAAATATCCCGTGATCCATCCTCATCTAGATCTACACCGATAATAAAATGGCACCTTCGGTCACCTGAAGATGATCCTCAAGATGTACGGGATTTGCGTGTCTGTAATGTTATCATTAAGCATACTGATGATCTCAATCACATTGCTCCATTTGGTATTGTCCCTCTCCTTGAATCTGTTCACTAGGCTAACATTTTGCTTTGGGGTGGGCCTGCATACTAGTCAATTGCACAATCAATGGTTGCATGTATCTCAGAATTCTCCCTTGACAATTTAACTTTTTCAATTGATCCTAGAGAAGAGAAATTTGAAGTAGACCGTCATTTGATATCGGGTATTATAAATATACCCGTTAATGATGAAGGTATATCGATTCATACTCTATACGACAAACCATCTTACTCAGAAAAATGCATGTTAACTAGAGACTTATGCAAAATTGATGCGCAATGGACACACAAAGGTAATGCGCTCCCTTCAAAGTATATGTTACCTAAATACAGAGTGTTATATCATTTTTTCATTTCAAATTTGTATCCTCGGTCTGGTAATAAAACTGAGTTGACTTCTTTCATGGTTCGTGTACCGCATTCTATTGCTTCTGGTACTATGGTTTGCCTTCCTTCATTGATTTGTCATTTTATCATCCAGTTTCGTCTCCATCCGGGTTATAGTGATATTCCGTTTGGTTATCTTATGACTGTGTTAGCTACTCACATGCTTGTCTATAAACCTATTAATGAGGCACCAATTCATCATCTTATTTTCAACAATACCAATCTTAATAAGATGAAGCTGGATTTGCTTCCTGGCCAAGTAGATGAAGGTAGTGTTGGTGGTGATGGTGGTGAAGCCGAAAATAAAGGGGTAGCTAGCGATCTTCCTCAATAGGATGTTAATATGGATGAGATATTTGATGAGATAGAATCTGATTCGACAAATGATCCTGATTACAATCCATCTAGTTATGATGCATGCCTTCGTGCATTGGAGGAGAAGGTTGATAACATGAGTATAGCCCACGATATGCAGTTTAAATATATGAGAAAATATCTTCGTCGCATTAATAGGGGCTTACACCAGATTGATCCTACTATCCCTGCTCCCTCCTCTGGATCTGATTAGGAGAATTATCTTTTAGATTGTATAACATTATCTTTTCTTTTATTCTGGATATTGTATTAACTTGGTTATGTCTTAATGATTCTGGATTTATATTTTGAAATATATTATGTCTTTGCATATTTCTTTCTTATTATCTGCTTGTTATTACTCTCTATGTTGTTGTTCTCTTTCCTATTGTGTCTTTCCCTTGTCATTTTGTGACAAAAAGGGGGAGTAGTATGGTAAAGGGGAATAGTATGGAAAGGGGGAGTAAGTGTAATTTGTTTAGATTGATTGATTGAGAAGGATATGTGGATTGAGAATGTGAAGTCTTGATGTTTACATGTTGTTTATTATTTACATGAGCAGTACTCGTATCTCTCAGGGGGAGTTGAGTAATTTGTATGATGTTGCTCTTATCTGTATGATATGTTTTTTTTTACAAATTTGACAAAGGGGGAGATTGTAAGTGCTATGATTTCATATCCCTTTGGTTATTAAATTTTGTAGTGCTAAAACCTATATGTATGCCTTGTATATCTTGTGTTTCATGACTATTCATTGCTTCAAGACATTGTATTTCAAGACAGGAACTTAAATGAAGAAAGTTTCAAGTCATGGATGAAGAATTCAAGAATAGAAGTCTTTAAGTATACATGTTCAAGATTCAAACAAGTACAAGTATAGAAGAAGACTTTGTCAACTCAAGAAAGGATCAAGCTTGAGAAGGCCTACAACAAGATTCGTAAATTCTCAAGCTTCTCTTAAGGGTCATCTGAGTGTACAAACTTTCAATGTCCTTCTCACTTTTAAGGTTTGTTTAACCTTAGATTGACCTTAGAATGGGCTTTACTGTAGGTCATTCTGGATACATAATTCGTATATTTTAATATGATTGTTTGGACTGTTCTAAGACCAGTCCTAGGGACTTCAAGACCAGTCCTAGCTCTGCTACGACCAGTCTTGAGTTTTTTAGGACCAGTCCTAGATTGATTTTTAGATTTTTCTGGTTTTCCTACGACCAGTCCTGGACATCCTTCGACCAGTCCTGTGAGCTGTACGACTCATCCTTCGACCAGTCTTAGCCCTACGACTCGAACTCCAGTAACTACATTTGGGGTCCTACGACCGGTCGTAGCTGACCCACGATCAGTCGTAGGTGGCCCACGACCGGTCGTAGGCTACTTAGAACCAGTCGTGGAACAGCTAATCCTTATCTTACAAAAATCTTTAAAAATATTTGAAGCTACGACCAGTCCTAGGATCCTAAGACCAGTCGTAGATGGAATTTTTAAGACTATAAATAGAGCACGAACTTCAGAGTTTTTCAATTTAATTCAGATCAATTCAAGCAATCTTTTGGTTATACTCTAAGATAAGTTTGTGTTTATTTTTAAGCTACTTTGTGCTCATTTAATATTCCTTTTGCTAGCTTGTTTATTATTTAATTTTGATCTACATTCCAATCTTATTTGAAAAGGGAAATTTCTGAAATTCCTTCTTCTTGGATTCAAAATCAAATAGAACTAGCCCTTTTGATTTAAAATCAATTAGACTTAGAACCATTCTTAAAGTGAGTATTGGACTTTGAACGTTGAATCGAACTTTTACTCCGATTGGTTCTACCAGACTACTTCAAAAGGATATTTAAGTATTTTACATCTGTGTAATTTACTTTCTTTGATTTTGTTTGAGATTTTCCAGAAAAATCTTATTATTTTGGTTATCTGAGGAGAGCCAGAAAACTTAGATTATGTGGGTTTTTGGATTGTGTAAGCCCGAGATAAAAAGGCACAATTGTGAAGGTGTTAGGTAAATCTGTGAAACCTATTTTGATAGTGCATGCTAATATCCTCGGTGTGAGGATATTAGGAGTGGAGTAGCATTCTGTGTGGCTGTTGGATAAGAGTTGATGTACACACAGGCAAACCACTATATATCGTTGTGTTGTGGATGTGCTTTATTCTTTCATTCTTTTATTCAGTTTTGTGGATTGCATTTGTGGACGAATGTTGTAATCATTTTATTTCAAGCAAGTGTGGGGAATGTTGTAATAACTTAGGATTTATTTCTGCAAGTTATTTTGGTTGCTTTGCTTTTTATTCCTCATTAGTTTGTGATATAAAGGACGTTCTAGAAATAAGGTTTTCCTACGTTAAACCTTTGGTTTTTGGTGTAAGGTTGTCCTTAGAACTGATATAGTATCATTCTCTTAATTCTAGGCTATTGAAATTTCTTTTAATTCAGCATTGTGCTTTATTTCTTTTATTATTCCGCTGTTTTAAGTTTTATTTGGTATTGTCCTATTCACCCCCCCTCTAGGCCATATAGCTTGGCCCTTTCACATTAAATCTTGAGCTTAAGGTAATTGAGATGTTCTTCACCTTAATTTTGAGTACCAAAGTAAAGACTATTGTCTTGCCTTAGATAAAGCTTTGAAACCTTGACCTTTGAAGCTTGAAGGAGTAAACTATCACATGGTGTTGTACTTGAACTTTTATGTCTCTTGATCTTACATTTGAAGTTCTTGAGGTAAAGACCTTTGATCTTGTACATGAGATGCACAGTCTTGAATATGTATATGAGCTACACAAGACACAGATTCCAAGAGGTTTTGGCACTATAAAATTTGACAATCATAGGAGCTAGAAAACACAGCACTTACAATCTCCCCCTTTGTTAATTTTGTGACAAAACACACTTCGTTAAAAATAAGCATAACATGCACAATAAAGAATCATGCACTAGTTATCAATATAAACCAGTTATAACCTAGTTAAATAATCATGTGCCAGTTATACACAAGTCAAAACAATTCACATCTACTCCCTCAACAATAATCCCTCTTACTCTCCCTTACAAAAAATAAAATAAAAATAATAATGGCTACCTATCCACAATCCACATATCACAAGCATGATAAAATTCTCTCCCTTTTTGTCACGATATGACAAAAGAAGGAACTAATAAATGACAAAGGGAGTAGATAAATAAGGAAGAATAAGAAGAGTAATGAGGAAGAAGAAGATTACCAAATTCATAACCAAGCATGTTCAAGCATGTTCAACCATATAAAATAAAAGAAATTCAAGTATCTTAAAATTTATTACAAACCACATGTTCAAATACTACTCTGAACCCGATGAAGGAGTATGTATGGTAGGATCAATATGATGAAGTCCCTTGTTAATGCACTTTAGATACTTGCACATATATTTAAATTGCAAGTCATGGGACACATTCATGTTTTCAACCTTCTCCTCAAGTGAGCGCAAATACGCATCAAAGTTAGATGGTTGATAATCAGGATCATCTGCTGAATCAGATTTGATTTCATCAAAAAATCATCAATATTGATGTCATCTGGAGGAAAATCACCCTCTTCTTCATTTTTCGCATCAGCTCCACTAGCACCTACATTGACTTGGCTTGAGGCCAACTTCTAATTCATCTTATTAATATTAGAGTTTTTGAAGGGTAGGTGATGAATGGGAGCTTCTCCAACAGGCATAGCCACTAAACTATGAGTGGCTATGTAACGCCCTGGAAAAATCCGTACTTAGACTCGAGTACCAACTCGACCAGAAATTACGTAGGATTAATTCCTTTAGAAAATAAGTGTAAGTTAGCTAGCGCAATGCTAGAGTAGCTGGGAAATAGTCCCTGATCACTTTAAATACGTTCTACAACACCCAAAGCGAGTAGAACCAATGACGCTATAATACTTTAAAACCTCAGATCAAACTCTAAACTGGTTTGTTCTCTGGACCTCTTTGAAACTTTATATTGGATCTAGACCGCGTGTCGAAAGTCCGCTACCTACAATCTTAGACCGTTATAACGGCCTAGCTGGAATTGACAATCATTTCGAAAATCAAGTCCAACCGACATTCACCGGCTATTTCATTGAGCCTGGAGTGAAGAGAGTGAGAATAGGGTTAGATTTGGAATTTGAAATTCAAATCTGGCACACGACTTGACACGTTATTGTAAAGCATTCTGGCCATTAGAATTCAGCCAAATTACACCCTCGGATCAGGAAAAATTTCTATTTCATATCATGAGACTTGTAGACCTGATCTACGTGCGATGACCGCTGAACTGAAATTGGACCGCCACGTGCGATCTACGAACACTACTGGTCTGAAAACGGAATGTGAGCGACATCCGACGAGCATGAACTTAAGTTCGATCGCGTTCGGCCAGGGGACCACCAGAAATGCCTTTTTGGATCGAAACAGCCCCGATTTGGTTAGGTATCAAGTAAACATTGTTCCCACTGTTTCGGGCAAGTTTTAGGTTATAAAAGGAGCTTAAACCCTCACTCCTCTCACCCATCCGAATTTGCTAGAAACCCTAGCAAGAGTGAGAGAGAAAGTGAGAGATTGTGAGAGAGTGGAAGAGAATTTCCTGCTTCTTGTGCCACGTGTTGCATATGCCTAAGCAACGCGCCTCAATCACTTTCTCGCCGATTTCGCCGCGATTCTAGGTAAGCAAATACCCTAAATACTTGCTAATTTGTTGTTCCCTCGTTTCCTTAGTATGTTAACTTATGAATCTTGTGTATTAGGTTTCCAGTTCGCCGTAGACGAAGCGTATACGCTCCGTTCGAATTAATACACCTATAGGAGAAAAGGTGCAGATTTTAGACGCTTTGATTGACTGTGTCCAATGCTTTCAATGTCATTTAATAGTAGATTATCGACGGCAATGTCATTTGACATGTACAACATGTCGTCCGTTTTCTGTTTCGTAAGCAGACGAAGAATATGAGATTTAGGGCATTTTAGTCATTTGTAGGAAATACTGTTTTCATCCATAATTTTTTGATGTGATTGACATGGCTTCTTGTCGCATTAGGATACTAGGAATGCGTGCATAATTAGTTTGGCGAAGAGATTCGCCTAAATGCGCACTTTGAGTCGACATACTATATGTAGACTTAAGTGTGTAGTTTAAGTGTTTGTCTAAATGCATGTATTAGTATGTATTGAATTAAATGGTGTTATGAATTAGTTTGAGATTGAATTCTCAATTAATATGTTGATGTAAATGATTCCTGCATGTTAGCTATATGCATGATTTCATTATATGTATGAAATGCATGTGCTTGATGATTTACTTAAGTTGTATGTTATAACATGTGTTAACATGCTCACAATATTGTATTTCATTTCCATTAATCTTACATGATTGCTGATGTGAATTCATAAATGTTTGGGACTATACTTAGTCCAGGTAGTCGGTAACTGAGTAAATTCGTGGTTGGCTTATCTTTGGCACGAACGACGCGTCTATGAACGCGACCCGTGTTTTGGAGTTGGCAGCAGTGGTTAGGCCACATGAAGTGTTTTACGCACTTCATGTCGTTCGACTTGAGATGCGCTCGTGCTAGCCGAGCCCGTCAAGTAACCCGACTGGCCTTTGTATGTTCACCTTGTATGAGTCATAACTGCTTGAACCTAGGGTACTGAACTTACCATTGTAAACCCTGTCAACCATGGTACCTTGATCCACAAAGACTCATGAGCCGGGCATGGTGATATGGGACACCGTGGTCGAGCTGTCGGCCTACGCTGGGGCCACAAACCTCCTCGTAGTGACTAGTGAGCACCTATGACTTGTGAGCAGATTATGGTGGTATAGGACACTATATTCTTACTGTCGGCATACACTGATCAGGCGACGAGTCCTTTGTAGTGATCACGAGCGTATTCTGAGTCTACAGGAGGCAACGACCCTTCCGTAGCAGTGAGAGTACAGTAGGCCTGTATTGATAAGGTGATGGGGGAGCGGTGCAACGAGTGCGAGCAACAGCCCTAGAAGCCCTTGCAGCGACCTACAAAATATACATCGTATGAGATTACTAGGAGTGAGGACCCTAGACAGGATCTGTGTTGGGATTGATATAAGGGAAGTACCTTAGTTTCCCAATATTGTTGTATGAAAAGGACTAATAATAACTCGGTAATCATATCACCATCACATTGCATGTGCCTAGAAGATGTGGAGCACTGTGGGATGAAAGCATGCCGTGGGCGTAAGATGGTGCCGTATGAGGGAGATCATCGGTGAGGGCATCCATCATGTCATGTCATATTGCATTAACAACAGTATTAGGATTGTTTGATTTACTGCTTTACTATTATCGCATGATGGATTTGAGAACATGCTAATCCTTTCTCTATTATTCCACTGAGTTAGCTACTCACTCCCACGTTACGGGATGGTGTTTGCAACACCCACCAGACCCTGTCTTAGATGCAGGTGAGGTGGCGATTCAGGAGGCAGAGCCTGACTATGATGAGGACCAGGACGAGTTATCATATATGCAGTACCACGACGGCTTTTCTTAGGTAGCCTGAATTGGCGGGACTTCTCAGTGGGACTATTTTTGGACATTTGAATTCTGTTTATTTTCATGTATATGAGACTCAGAGATGTATTCATACTTTGGAGACAGTTGAGATCTATTTTTTTTTCCATACAGTGATATATATATTCTTTAGTCTTCTGCTTGCTTTTATCACTGGATCTGGAGTATGAATTGCAGTTTGGGTATATTTTTACTCATGTGAATGCTTTAACTCAGACAACATTGAATCATAATCATTTTTGTTGCATAAGTGACGGTCTGGAACTCGGGAGTTGAGTTTATACACGACCCCCGATTTTCAGGGTGTTACATGCTAACATAGTCATAAGATAAGCGAAAGGAATGTCATTGTTTCCTGGATGGAGATGAAATTGAATAACACAATGACAAATCAAGGAAAAAAGACTTACAGAGGTTCCAGAAATAATGGAATGAAGAATACAAACTACGAATGTAGTGAGTTAAGTTTTGTTACCAGAATGAGGATAGACATTCGAAATGAATATCCTATGAAGGACTTTGTAACTGGGCAACAAAAACTTTAAGGAAAGCACATTTCCAGAAGTATTCCATTCCGCATCTATATTGTATAAATCTCTAGTAAGCATTCACTTCTCAGTTTTAGATGGTTTTTTCACTAGAGTGTTAATTGGAATACATTCATCATTGACAAGTAAATCAATTAATATAGAGATAAGATGACGGTCCACATCAATTGGACCTTCTCTGGTTAAGATAGTGAATGTCAGATTTTCAGTAGAAAAATCACTAATTGAAGCATACATAGCTTGCACAATGGAGCGGTATGTCGGCCCACCCCAATGTAGTATATTATCCCATCCTATAGACTGAAGGAGAGGAATGATATCAAACAGAGCTAAATGATCAACATTAACGGGCTGTTCTACTATAACATTACGCAACCGAATATCCCGCACATAAGTGGGATCATCTTTGGGTGACCAAAGGTGGCACATTGTTATAAGAGTCAACCAAGAAGTAAAAGGACCATGAGATTCTTTCTCTTAGTCCTACCTTCCATTTGTAACAAAGATATCAAGGAAAATGGAGATTGCAAAAGAGGTAAAGTGGGTTTCTAGTAGATCAGATTTTTTAGTAGAAAACCCCAAAAATCACCATAAAACATGAAATAAATCACATAAATGATGAAAAGGAAGTACAAAGGACAAGAAAATAAAAAACAACGCACTAACCACGCAGGAATTGAAGATGGGTTCTACCGGTCGACCTATGAGCCGTTGGAGAAGACAACCTAAATGAGGAAAAAGTGATTTTTTTCCAAAATAAAGCACCAAACCCGCGATTCACGGCTGGTCAAGTACATGCTCGACTGGTTGTGCCACTACTGGTCGAGTATGTACTTGACTGGTCATGCACAGTCCAAAATGTGCAATTTCCATAAACTTTAAAATCTAATCATTTTAAAATAACAAATATATACATTATGATATAGAAATAAATGAATTAACAATTCATATTGCACATACTAATATCAAATTTCAATTTAGCAAACCTTCTTTTATTGATTGGTTTTGTGAATATGTCAGCAAGTTAAGTCTCGGTCGGAATATATTCCAAAGAAATTGTCTTGTCTTCCACTAATTCACGAATATAGTGATATTTAATGTGAATATGCTTGGTTTGTGAATGCTGGATTGGATTTTTGGAGATATTAATTATGCTTGAATTATCACAATATAAAACCATAGTATCTTGCACAATTCCGTAATCGCTTAACATTCTTTTTATCCACACAAGTTGAGTACATGCATTCCCCGTTACAATGTATTCAGCCTCAATAGTTGAGAGCGATACAAAACTTTATTTCTTACTTAGCTAAGAAACTAAACGGTTACAAAAAAACAACCACCACTGGTTGATTTTCAAACAACAATGTTATCAGACCAATCAACATCTGCGTAACCAGCTAGTTGTACACTAGTATCATGTGGATATGGAAGACCAAGATCAGCTGAACTAACGACATATTGTAAAATACGCTTAACAACAATTAGATGTAAATCTTTAGGATTAGATTGATATCTAGCGCAAATTACTATGCTAAATACAATACCAGGTTGGTTCGTAGTTAAATAAAGTAAACTACCTATCATACTACGATACAATTTAGGATCGATACTCTTACTTGTAGAGTCTTTTGAGAGTTTTAAAGTAGAACTCATTAGAGTATCAAAATTTTTTTCATTCTCAAATCCAAACTTTTTAACTAAGTTTAGAGTATATTTGGTTTGAGAGATAAAAAAAACCATTAGGCTGCTATTTAACTTGCAACTCTAGAAAATAATTTAATTCTCCAACCATGCTCATTTCAAATTTAGACTTCATAAGATCTGCAAACTCAATAGTCATTTTAGCATAGGTAAATCCATAAATAATATCATCAACATAAATTTACACTATTAAAATGTGATCATTATGTTTCTTTACAAATAATGTCTTATCAACACTTCCCATTATAAAGTTATGGATTAAAAAAAACTTAGTTAACTATTCGTACCATGCTGTGAGAGCTTATTTCAAACCGTAGAGTGTCTTTTTCAGGCTGTAGATATGATTAGCATTCTTAGGGTCTTCAAGACCTATTGGTTGTTCAACATACACTTCTTTATGCAAAATGCCATTTAAAAAAGCACTCTTTACATCCATTTGATATATTTTGAACTTTCTAAAGTACGCAATGGATATAAATAGTCTGATTTATTCAAGACGAGTTACTGGAGCAAATGTCTCATCATAATCGATGCCTTCAATTTGAGTGTACCCTTGTACAACTAGCCTAGACTTGTTTTTAATAATATTACCAAGTTCATCGGACTTATTTTTAAAAATTCATTTTTTTCTGATAATGTGTTTATCTTTCAGTCTAGGAACTAAGTACCAAACAACATTTCTGACAAATTGATTGAGCTCTTCCTACATCGCTACAATCTAGTTTTCATCAGTAAGAGCTTCTTTTACGTTAGTTGTTCTATCTGAGATGTAAAGCATACGTAATTACACATATTTTCTAGTTGTTTACGAGTGTACACACCAGTGAGAGGGTTTTCAAGAATCTGATTAGTTGGGTGGTCTTTAACAGTTTTCAGTTCAGAGTTATTTTGACTTGATGAAGTATCTGGTTTATTAATTAGAAGAACTTCATCATTTTCTGAACTTGAGACAGGTGTATTCAAGTGATTGTCAATAACCACATAAATGGACTCTTGAATTACACCATTCCTCTTATTAGGAACCCGATACGCTCGCTTATTCAGAGCATACCCTAAAAATATCCCTTCATCACTTTTGGTGTCAAACTTACCAAGATTTTCTCGGTCATGTAAAATGTAGCACTTGTTGTAAAAAACCCGAAAGTATTTGAAGTAAGCTTCTTATCAAACTATATTTCATAAGCCATTTTACCATTTGATTTTTTAGTATTAACACAGTTAATTATTTAACAAACAGTATTTACAGCTTCGACCAAAGATTTTAAGGGAGCTTCATACTATTTAGCATTACATTTACCATTTCTTGAAGAAATCTATTTTTCTTTCTACTATACCATTTTGTTGTGGTGTTTTGTGCATAGAGAATTCATGTGATATTCCCTGATCACTGTAAAACTTCTCAAAACTGTTATTCTCAAATTCTGATCCATGATCACTACAGATCTTACAGACTTAAGATTCTTTTTCAGTTTAGATACGTCTAAGTACCCTTTTTACTTCATCGAGAGTTTCTGATTTATCTTTTAAGAAAACTACCCAAGTGAACTTGGTAAAGTCATAAACAATTACCAGTATATACTTCTTGCCACCTCGACTCTCCACTCCGGTTGTTCCAATAATATCCATGTGGAGAAGTTTGAGTGGTTTAGATGTGGCATTGGAGTTCACCTTTTTGTGAGTACTCCTAGTTTATTTGTCAATATGGCATTCGTCACATATTTTATTTACTTTCTGTATTTTGGGTAAACCTCTTACTAACTCCTTTTTGCCCAATTTATACAAGTTACGGTAGTGTACATGTTTAAGGCGCTTATGCCATATTTCAGTCTCATCAGTAAGACCATGTAGCATGATAGATTAGATGAGATTGAATCACTCACAATGTAGCAGTTTTCAAATATTTTGTGACCAGTTAATATTATAGAACCATATTTATTTAGAATTTCACATCCTTGGTTAGTAAATTTTACACTATGATTATTATCGCATATTTGAGAGATGCTTAATAAGTTATGTTTTAACCCTTCTACATACAAAACATTCTCAAATAAAGGGATGTTAAAGAATTAAACCGTACCTTGGCCAATAATTCTACAGTTTCTACCATCACCGAATGTGACTGAACCATCAGTCATGTCTTTAAGATTGGTGAACAGACCCTTGTCGCCTGTCATACGTCTGGATCAACCACTGTTTAGGTACCACTTTGAATGGCTCGAAGCTTTAAAAGCGGTGTAGGCAACTAAGCAAGTAACCTTAGGAACCCATTTCATTACAGTCTTGAGTTTATGAGTATAATTGGTCTTCATATGTTTATAGTTGTTATAAGACCGACCCACTGAGTTATATTTTAAGAGATCCTTAAGTAAATTAATAATTTTCTCAGCTAAAGGACTATGATTCTTACTTTTATAATTGATATGGTTGTTTTAAGGTTTTAAGGTTTGAAAAGTCTTAGCATTTTTAGAATATTTTTGATTCAGACTTTTTCCTTTTGAGTTTGAAGACCCCCCTTTCACAAATTTAGGAGTATTCTTATGTTTGGGAGGAATACTTTTGTTGTAGCCCAATCCAGATCGATCGCCACATTTTTTAGATCCAGATAAGAGTTTTTCTAACTTAGGATCACCTTGGGCATACCTCCTAGTGTCTTTTAAACTCAAAAGTGAAGAGACTCTTAGTTTTAGCTTTTCATTTTTAAATTTTAGATTTTCAACAAGGGAGATTTTAAAATCTAAGTCGCACTTAATTTTTTCAAAATAATCTGAACTGTGTGAATTTTCTAAAACAAGATTATCAAAATTTTCTTTAAGTTTTAAAAACTTTTCTTTCTGAAGTTTTAGTTTTACAGCAATTTTATAACTTTTCATGAATAAGGCATTATAAGCATCTTGAAAATTTTCTTCAATTTCATGATCACTATTCAGATTTTCTTCACTAGTTGAATCATCATTATCTAAAAATGTGAACTTGGCTAGAGTCATAAGTGCTTTAACTTCATTACTCGACTCGATTTCAGAATCTTCTAACTCAGAAGAGGCTTCAAAGCAGGAAGATTCATCCCAAGTAGCCAACATTCCTTTCTTTTTAAATTTGTCCTTTTTAGGACATTTGTTTGCTAGATACCCATATTCATGGTAGTTGTAACATTGACTGTCTTTTAAAGATTTCCAAGTTTTAGATCTAAATCTTTTCTCTTCATTAGGCTTTTGCAAATCAACTCTCTTTTTACTTTTGAAAATCTTATAAAAATTTTTAGCTAAAAGGGTCATATCATCTTCAGAATTTTCTAAATCAGAATTACTATTTTCTTGAGAAATACTTTTAGAAGATTTAAGGGCAATGGATTTACCTTTAGGAGCTTTAAAGTTTAACTCATAGGTCTGTAATGACCCAACTAATTCTTCTACCCTCATATTATCCATATCACGAAGTTCCTGGATCGCAGTCACCTTTGAATTGAACCGTTCAGGTAGTGAGTGTAGTATCTTTACACAGATTTTACTTTCTGAGATTCTATCACCGAGACCTCACATAGAGTTGATAATGTCATTTAATCTTGTATAGAATTTCATGAAAGTTTCACTTTCTTACATACGCATTTCCTCAAATTTGGTTATGAGGATTTGGACTTTAGATTTCTTGATAATTATTGTTCCCTCGTGTGCCATTTTCAAAACATCTTAGGCTTGCTTTATAGTATCACATGATATAATTCTCTTAAATTCATCTGGTGATAGTGCCTGAGTAATAGCATTTAGAACCTTTGCATTGGCACTACACTCACTTTTCCGAATATTGGTCTAAGTAAAATAATGTGTTACTTTTACAGTGACAGATCTACCGGTACCAATCACTTCAGTGGTAGAAGGGGTCCAATTGGTCATTGTGCCTTGCAACATGCTCTCATCAATGGATTTTAAGAATATTCTCATCCTGGCTTTCCAATAAGAATAATTGGAGCTATCAAAATTTGACATCTTAAAAAGCTCAGATGGTTTAGCTCAGGAAATTAATCCAAAAAATAAAGTAAGCTATTAGGCTTTAAAACTACTTGAAAGGGCTGAGCTAAGAGTTTTAGATGGGGGGTGGGAGGGAGGGTGAATAGGACTATGCCAAATTAAAAATTAAATGTGAAATTTAAATAAATATAAATAAAGAAAGCAATTAAACAATCCCACAGTGCAGAAATGTAAAACAACCTCAAGTGTATAAGTATTAAGAGGTTGATACAGATGTTGTTCTAAGGATAACCTTATAAAAAAACTAATGGCTTATGGTAGGACAACCTGATTCCTAGAACGATTTGTATATCAAAATCTCAATCCGATACAGAGGAATAAATAATAAAATAGCAAGGAAAGAAATTAAGTTATTACAACATTTTCACACTTGCATAAAAAGATTATAACATTCTCCACAAACCATAAAGGAAAATTACAAAATCCAGACAATGTAATAATCAATCAATCACCACCAGACCAGAAATTATAGTGGTTCACTTTTGTGTACATCCAACTATTTAGAAAAACAGCCACACAACTACTCCACTCCTAATATCCTTACACAGTGGATATTAGTGTTCACTATGAAATAGGTTTTTCAAGGTCCACCTAAAACCCACAAAATTGTGTCTTTCAAGTGGGCTTACACAATTAAAAACCCCACACTCTGAGTTTTCTAGTTCACCTCAGACAAACTAAAAGAAAGATATTTTTCTAGCACAATCTTAAAGAAACCAAAAGAATAATTGATTTACAAAACTGTAAAATACTTATCTGGATATTCTCCATTTGATGCAGCCCGGAAGAACTAATTCGGAGTAGAAGTTTACCATAGATGTTCAATGTTCACACTCACTTATGAAAAGCTTCTAAGCTCTAAATTGATTTTAAATTTAAATCGCCTTGGGCTAGCTTGATTTGATTTTGATTCCAAGAAATGAGAAAACTTCAATCCCTCTTTCAAATAAAATTAGAATGTAGAATATAAAATCAAATAAAAAAGCTAATTAAAGAGAATATAAAATGAGCACTAAATAACTTAAGAATATAACTAACTTATCTCTCAGAGTGGTGTCTTGATTTTGCTTGAACTGGATATCAAACTCTAAAAATTTTGTTCTATTTATAAGTGCAAAAATTACTTATTCGACTGGCCAAGAGGTCGTTGACTGGTCGAAGGACCAACAAACATTTAAAAATTTAGGCACGAAAAGATCAGGCCGTTCCACGACTGGTCAAAGGACTTGCTCGACCGGTCAAGTGGCCTCCACGACCGGTCGAGTCTTGTTCACGATTAGTCGTGTGGGACCCAATTTAGTTGTTGGATTTTGATTCGAGTCTGCAAGACTGGTCGAGCACTATTCACTTAACTAGTCGAGTAGTCTCTAGAACTAGTCGAGGTAATAAAAAAAATCCAAAAACTTAGTAACAAACTTAGGACTGGTCGAGGATTTCTTAGACTGGTCAAGCCAGTGCTGGGACTAGTCGAACATAGTCTAAGACTAGTCAAAAAATAGGCATGCACTTATAAAGTGACCCAATTAAATTATGTATTCAAAACGACGTAACCTATGGTCAATCTAGGGTCATTCATACCTTATAAGCGATATATGAATATTGAATCTTCTTTTACTTTAGTTGATAGTTGTTCTTTAAAGTTCACAAAGCTTGAGCTCTTGACATATGATGAAGCTTGTACTGGAGACATTTTGGAGCTTGAATTTGAAATACATTGAAGCTTGAGCTTGAGGTACTTGAGATGTACTTCACCTTGAGCTTTGAGTACCAAAGTAAAGACTATTCTTTTGCCTTAGATAAAGCTTTGAAACCTTGAACTTTGAAGCTTAAAGGAGTGAACTATCACATGGTGTTGTACTTGAACTTGTATATCTCTTGATCTTGCATTTAAAGTTCTTGAGGTAAAGACCTTTGAGCTTGTACATGAGATACATAGTCTTGAATATGTAGATGAGCTACACAAGATATCGATTCCAAGAGGTTTTGGCACTACAAATTTTGACAATCATAAGAGCTAAAAAACATAGCACTTACATTTATGATCTTGGGTATGCTCTTTATGGATAAAATTTATGTTATGGAAATCCTCCTTGTAAGATTTCAGGATCGGAACCTGGTGAAATGATGCCAGGAACCGAGAGTGGGGTACTACGGAGGCTGTTGGCACCGAAATCGGCAATCGGGATTCTTATGAGCCCAGTCACCGAGTCTGGGGCGTGACAATTGTTGGTATTAGAGCATAAAAAAATAACCCAAAAGTAACTGAGGATAATATTACATATCTGCTTCAAGCGCGTTCTCTCTTTGATTCCATTTCCCTAATATCCAAGTCCCTTGAGGATTCTAATCTTAAGGTGTCCATCACCTTTGTTCTTGTGTAGACGATGTCACCTAAATGAGGCACCCGAGGTCGACGCACGAGAGGTAGATGCACTCGTGATACTCGAGCAACCTGATTGACCCGAACACATCCAGCTCCATCCGTTGCGGACCTTAGTCCCGATCCTATACCAGAGGTTGTCATTCTACCTCCAGTTGATCCTATTCCTCAGTCGAGGCCTTCCATGCCTATGCAAGAGGCACACACAGTTCATCTTCCTCTGCATGAGGACAGTTCAGCCCCTACCATTCCAGTTGGAGCCGAGCAGTTACAGTAGATGCTCTAGGCCATCACCGCCACCCTCCAAGGACAGGGCAGGCATCTTGTAGAGACTCCTAACAGGCTAAGAAATTCCGAGCGAGCCCTCTCTTTCAAGATTTCAGACAGTATGATCTCCCACGATTCAGGGGCAAGCCAAACCCTTCCGCAACCGAGTTGTGGAACTTCGAGGTGGAGAAGATCTTTGATACTATGTGGTGCACAACCTAGCAGAGGGTTCCCTTGGTCATTTTCCTCCTCCAGGAAGAGGCACAACACTGGTGGACTTCTATTTTTAGGTCAGCTAGACCAGGTTCTTTTTAGACATGGGTGGACTTCGTGGATCACTTCGACCAGAAGTTCTTTGCAAAGCACATTCGGGAGCAGAGAGCACTAAAGTTCAAGACCCTTGTTCAGGGTGATATGACCATGTCCCAGTATGAGGCACACTTTGTTGTATTGTCCAGATTAATGACCTACCTAGAGAGTGACGAGAGGTGGAAGGCCCACCGTTTTGTGAGCGACTTGCGTCCCACCCTCCGTAGCCGTGTAGTTGGGCATTTGCTGACTACTTTTAACCAGGTCATTCATAGGGCCCTGGTGTATGAGGAGGATTGGGCCATTTCACAGAGGGCTAAAGATCAGAGTGGGGACTGGAAGAGGAAGGCGGCTTCCGATAGCTCCCGTTAGCATCAGCACCATCGGTATAAGGGTCGTCCAGGTTTCAGAGTGCCAGCAGCACAGCCAGCATCATCTTCAGCAACATAGCTAGCTTCTTCTTATGTACCATTCACTGGCATTTGTTATGGTTATAAACAGAAGGGACACCGTAGGCACGAGTGTCCCCATCCCCAACAACAGCAGAGGGTAGCGCAGTAGCCCCCACACCGTCCACTACCTCAGTGACCCCAGCATCAGCCTCCTAGGCCTCCTCTGCAGTAGTAGAGGTAGCAGGGTAAACCGTCGAAACAATCGCAGTAGCAGCAAAGATCGCCGCATAGGGGACAAGCACCTCCCCCACTGGCACAGGGCAGGTTTTATGCCACTCAGCAGGTTGTGGACCCTTAGTTGCTAGGATTTCTTCCTTTTCTTACCTAGGGTGGATTCTATGCCGCGCAGCAGGCACAGGTTCAGGACCCTCGGTCATCTTTAGGAGGAATAGTCGAGGGTATTCTTCTTGTCTCCACTTCTATTGCCCGTATATTGTTTGATTTCGCAACATACCATTCGTTTGTGGCCGACGAGTTCTGTTGATCGACCGGTCTTCCATTAGAGTCTGCTCATGAGGCCCTATTAGTTTCAACTCCATTGGGGAAGTCTGTTATTTCAGGCTGTATTTGTTTGTCTTATCCCATGCTAGTTGGAGAGATGTTCCTGCTCACGGATTTGTTCGTGTTGCCAATGACCGAGTATGATGCCATCATGGGTATGGATTGGCTTGCTGAGTACCATGTTGTTTTGAACTATTCTACCTGGACGGTCACGTTCTGTATACCCAGCTTGCTTATGTTTCAGTTCATTGTCGAGCCTAGAGAAGAGCCGTTATCCAGCTTATTGGCATATGTTGTTAAGGAATCAGTGGTTGGGTGTTTCGAGCATTTGTCGATAGTTTTTGAGTTCTCGGATGTGTTTCAAGAGATCTCGAATTTGCCACCATATCGGCAGATAGAGTTTCAGATAAATCTGGTGCCCGGTATTACACCTATCTCAAAGGCCCCCTATAGGATGACATCGATGGAGTTACAAGAACTGCAGGAGTAGTTGGTTATGTTGTGAGAGTTGGGATTTATTCGTCCTAGCAGTTCGCCATGGGGAGCCCAAGTATTGTTTGTGAAGAAGAAGGATGGCTCGTTGAAGCTCTACATGGATTATCGCGAGATTAACAAGGTCACTTTTAAGAATAGATACCCACTCCCAAGAATTGATGATTTGTTCGACTAGGTGCAGGGTGCTTAGTTCTTCTCCAAGATTGACTTGCGCTTCGATTATCATCAAATTCAGGTCCGAGAAGAGGACATTCCCAAGATAGCTTTCCGAACGGCTACGGTCGCTTCGAGTTTTTTATCATGTTTTTTAGGTTGACTAATGTGCCTGTCATCTTTATGCAGGTGATGAATGAGGTCTTCCGACCCTACCTTGACCAGTTTTTTATAGTCTTCATCGATTATATTCTGATATATTCGAGGACTCGGGAGGACCATTAGATGCATTTGCAGATAGTGTTGGAGACCCTTCATGCCCACCAGAGCTGTATACAAAGTTGGAGAAATGTGAGTTCCGCTAGAATGAGGTGAAGTTCCTCGGTCAAGTGGTGACGAGGAAGGGTGTCACTGTGGACCCCTCAAAGATTGATGTAGTGTGTCAGTGGGGCCAGCCCACAAACACGTCCGAGATCCGTAGCTTCCTTGGTCTAGTGAGACATTATCAGCGATTTATCAAGGGTTTTTCCCACATTGTACCACCGTTGACCCGATTGACATGGAAGGGTGTCAAGTTCATCTAGAGTGATGCCTGTGAGGAGGCATTTATGGAGCTGAAGGACCGCCTCACATTTGCTCTTGTCTTCACTCTTCCTGATGGGAGTGATGGTTTTATTATTTTCACCGATGCCTCTAGAGTTGGTTTGGGTGTTGTTCTGATGCAGCACAGGAACCCAGTGGCATATGCCTCATGCAAACTCAAGGTCCATGAGTTGAATTACCCTATGCATGATCTAGAGTTAGCAGTTGTTGTCTTCGCACTAAGGGTGTGGAGGCATTATCTCTATAAGTTTGAGATCTTTTCGTACCATAAGAGCCTGAGGTATTTATTTTCATAGTCGGAGCTAAATATGCGACAAAGGTGATGGATGGAGCTTGTGAAAGATTATGATTTTGACCTTCGGTACCACCCGGGCAAGGCAAACATGGTGGCGGACGCACTCAGCCATCAGCCATGAGGCCTGATAGCATAGATAATGCTTCATGAATGGAAGATGCTCGAGGATGTATCGTTGTTCGACTTTAAGTTTGGCCTACAGTCCACTATTGCTTAGCTTTTGAGCCCGTCGATTCAACCCTCTCTTATCGCAAGGGCGATCGAAGCTCAATAGATAGACGAGTCATTACGAGGATACCGAGCAAAGGCAGCATCCATGGAGTAGTTAGACCGACAAATTAGCTCCGATGGTGGACTTCGCTACAGAGGCCAATTGTGTGTTTCGGATGTACTAGAGTTGCGTAGAGATCTGATGATTGAGGTACATCGATCGAGACTTATGATCCACCCGGGCTCCATGAAGATGAACATAGATATGAGGAGGCAGTATTTATGGTCAGGGATGAAGTGCTAGATTGCTAGTTTTGTGATCGAGTGTGACACTTGCCAGTGTGTTAAGGCCAACCATCAGAGGCCCCCTGGTCCCTTGCAGCAGTTGAGTGTTCCACTGTAGAAGTGGGAGCACGTGTCGACTGATTTCATCATGGGCTTGTCGAAGACTCAGTACGGTCATGACGGCATCTGTGTTGTTGTCGATCATCTGACGAAGTCGGCATATTTTATTTCAATGCGTGCGACCTGGACACTAGATCAGCTTATGAAGATATTCATTGAGGAGATAGTGAGACTACACGGCATTCCCGTTTTGATCATCTCTGACTGAGACCCCAGATTCATGTCTCAGTTTTATAGAAGCTTTCAGCAGGTGATGGGGTCTACTTTATAACTCAACACCGCTTATCATTCGTAGACAGATGAGCAGACCGAAAGGGTCAACCAGATACTGGAGGATATGATTAGAGCTTGCGTGATCGACTTCACGGGTATATGGGATGAGCATTTAGGCCCGAGTTCGCGTACAACAACAGTTGATTAGTGACCATTGGTATGGCTACTTTTGAGGCAATATATGGCAAACCGTGTAAATCCCTTAGTTGTTGGACCGAGGTTGGACAACATCGTCTCCTAGCTCTCGAGCTTATGCAGCAGACGTCAGAGATTGTTGATATTATCAAGCAAAGGATGCACACAACTTACAGCCGGCAGAAGAGTTTTTCTTATCGTCGGCGTGGACCCCTCGAGTTTGTAGTCAGGGACATGGTGTATCTCAAGGTCTTGCCCATGAAGGGCATGGTGTGATTTAGAGTGAAGTCAAGCTTACCCAAAGATTCATTGGACCTTTCGAGATCACCGAGCTTATAGGCACAGTGGCCTACAGGCTTGCCTTACCTTCTGAGCTATCCGGTATCCATGATGTGTTGCATGTATCTATGTTGCTGAAGTGTGGGGTAAACATTATTCAGGTGATTGATTGACAACCTCTTGAGGTCCATGAGGATTCTTCTTACATTGAGCAGTTGATTCGCATCCTTAATCGAAAGGAGCAGGTTCTCAGGACCAAGATCATTCTCAGGGTGAAGGTTCAGTGGGGTAATCATTCGGAGACAGATGCATCTTGGGAGTGTGAAGCAGAGATTCGAGAGTGATATCCCCATCTGTTTGTTGATTGATTACTCGTGTTGTGTTATGTATTACCTTCTCTTATAATGCTAATTGATATTTATATGATAATATGTTTTTGCATTGCATTTTGTCCTGGTTATGGCAAATTTCGAGGTTAAAATTTTTTTGTATGTGGGGAGAGATGTAAGACCCTAGCCTGAGTATCCGTTTTGTTTTGCTAGGTCCTGTGGACCTACTGGTCAAATTTCGGCGACCCATGACCTGTAGATTTTGTTTGCGGTCATCCTTAAATTCCATCATGCTAACCTGACCCGGATCGACCCGAAACCTATACCATTACGACCGCATTAACGTCGCGGTTCCAACACCACATCTCATGCATCCATATTTTTTGTACATCATAAGATATAGCCCACACCATTTTTGGGCCATTGATCATGCATGTGGGACCCACCTAAACCCTTGTATATTTTCCCATGTGGGCCCCACCCTAGTGCACCTTTTTCTATGTAAGCTACCCTCCATAATGACCTAGCCTAACTATGATTATTTTTTTACTTTTCTAGAAAATAATCATGAGATATTCTCTTTATCCATGCATTTCTCTTCCTAGGCTAGCTCTTTCTTCCAAACTCATCATTGCTCTTCTACAACCCTCCTCTCTCCCCTCCTCTCTCATTTCCCTCTCCTTCCTTTCCTTGCTAGGTGGGACGTCCACCATTTCTCCCCTATTCTAGCAACTTCTCCCCCTTCTCTCTCCCAATCCCACCATCTAAACCCCATCTCCACCATTAGAACCCTTCCATTGGAGCTTCTGGCTTGAAGTTGGAGGAAGATGTTGAAGGTGGGTGATGCATTGAAGCCTTTCTTTCCTTCTTCTGTTTGCATGTTCTTCTCTTCATGTTTGGGAGTATGTAGGACCCACCAATTAATGGTGGAGATTCTACATAGCTCTATGATGTGAGGCTAAAGACCCACATGACACATGAACGTTTCCATGGTGGACCATTCTCCATGGACCCACAATGATGGATTTCTTTGATTTAAAAGTTGTTTGGTCATCTAGACCATGACATGCATGGTGGGGATAGAATCCCTACCTTAGCAAATTCCTTTGATTGTAATATCTTAAGCATGCATGTAAGATGTAAGGTGTGGATTGTGTTGGAGGAGGATTCATAGTATTGGAATCCTCCCCTATGGACGTTGATCTCTCTCTCTCTCTCTTTCTCTCTCTCTATCTTCTTCCTTCTTTTTGCTACTGATGATGGTGGCCCACTGATGTGGCCAAAAACATCCCAGACCATCTAGATTTTTGGTGACGTTCAAGCCCACCTGCTAGATGTCCAGGACACCCTGTCTTGCATGGGTTGGATTGCCCTTAAGGCTTGATTTTCTTGGAGATATTTTGGGAGGGAGTGCATCTAAAATTTTTATGGTCCATCTAGGTGGACCCCACTTGTATTATCATAGCTTTAAATCCTTTAAATATTTTTTTGTGGGGTGGAAATGGATAACATATGTTGCTGTCCAAATTTCAGGCCCATTTGATGTATGGTTTTGCACACAAATCAAGTGGGCCTATTGCTGGATTGTAAGTCTAGAAGTAGCCCAAACAATGGGCGTCCCAACACATGGGTGAACAGTCTAAGGCTTGTACCATCCAGGCTATAACAAACCTCGAGGTGGGCCACACCATGGATGTCCCACTAGAGGTGGGCCTCGTCCAAGTGGGCCACACAAAATGGATGAATGGAAGGATGAAACACTACATCATAGTGGGCTCATATGAGGTGGGACGACCAGTCCATGCTGGATGTCAACCACACTTGGGACGTCCAGCATGGCTGGTATCCATCCATGTTGCCAAAGAAATGTGGTGGCCTTGGATGCCCTTAATCACATAGAAGGGGTCCCAGCAAAGTTGGCCATAATGGAGATGATTTTGGGAGTCATACACAAGCCTAAACTGTACAAATGCTACTATCCCCAAATTTGGCACCTAATGGGGTGGGTTCATCCTTGTCAAGTCAAAGGGTAAATGGGTAGTTTTCATACACCCATATGTGGACAACAAGTGGGGCCCACTACGGTGTCCCACCTTCCCAAAAACTTGGCTAATATAAGCCCATTTCCAACATGCAGGACTGCAAGACAGTCTAAAAAATTCTAGACCATCCAACCATCTTGGGCCCACTCCATAGGTCTTAATACATGGGTAGAGGGTATGGGCTCCGTCCTAAATCAAGGTGGAGTCCACACCTCAAAGAATCTCAAAAGAAATCATGGAGAAAAGCCTTGCAAACAGGCCTAAAATAATACCATCTGGTGGGTTCCCTTGTGTATATTTGTAACACCCTGTATTTTTTCCAACCTGGGATTAGACGTCCTTAGGCCATGGGTCAACTAAAACACCTGGAAAATCGCTCAGAACCCAATTCCATAGCTAAAGAAATCACTTAGGATTAATTCCTTTAGAAACTAAGCATAAGTTAGCTAGCGCTACGCTGGAGTAGCTGTGAAATTGTCCCTGACCGCTTTAAATACGTTCTACAAGACCCAAACCTTGTAGAATCAATGGTGCTATAATACCCTGAAATCTCGGATCAAACTCTAAACCGGTTTGTTCTCTAGACCTCTTTGAAACTTTGTATTGGATCTAGAACGCGCGTCGAAAGTCCGATACCTACAATCTTAGACTGTTAGAACCACCTAGCTGGACTTGACAATCATTTCAAAAATCAAGTCCAACCGACATTCGCAGGCTATTTCATTGAGCCTGGACTGAAGAGAGTGAGAATAGGGTTAGATTTGGAATTTGAAAATCAAATCTGGTACACGAATTGACGCGTCAGTATTAAGCATTCTGACCGTTAGAATTCAGCCAAATTACACCCTCGGATCAGGAAAAATTTCCATTTCATATCATGAGACTTGTAGACCTGATCTACGTGCGGTGACCGCTGAACTGAAACTGGACCGCCACGTGCGATCTACGAACACTGTTGGTCTGAAAATGGGATGCGAGCGACATCCGACACGTACGAACTTAAGTCCGATCGCGTTCGGCCAGGGGACCACCAGAAATGTCCTTTTGGACCAAAACAGCCCCAATTTGGATATACCTTAAGTATACATTGTTCCCGAGCCTATTTCGGACATGTTTGGGCTTATAAAAGGGGTTGAAACCCTCTCATATCTCTCTCATCCGAATTTGGAAAAAGTCCTAGGTTGAGAGAGAGAAAAGGTGAGACATTGTGAGAGAGAGTGGGAGAGAATTTCCTACTGCTGGTGTTACCTGCTACATGTGATTAATCAACACGCTCCAATCACTTTGCCGGTGATTTCTCCACTTTTCTAGGTAAGAAAATACCCTAATTAGTTGTTGATTTGCTGATCCTTAGTTTTCATAGCCTGGTAGCTGATGGATCTTGTAAATCGGGTTGCCTAGTCGCTGTAGACGAAGCGTATATGCTCCGTTCGAATTAACACACCTATAGGAGAAAAGGTGCGGATTTTAGACGCTTTGATTAACTGTTTCCAATGCTTTCAATGTCGTTTAATAGTAGATTATCGATGGCAACGCCGTTTGACATGTACAACATGCTGTCTGTTTCCTGTTTCGTAAGCAGACGAAGAATATGAGATTTAGGGCATTTTAGTCATTTGTAGGGAATACTGTTTTCATCCATAATTTGCTGATGTGATTGACATGGTTTCTTCTCGCATTAGGATATTAGGAATCGTGCATAATTAGTTTGGCGAAGAGATTCGCCAAAATGCGCACTTTGAGTCGACATACTATATGTAGACTTAAGTGTGTAGTTTAAGTGTTTGTATAAATGCTTGTATTAGTATGTATTGCATTAAATGGTGTTATGAATTAGTTTGAGATTGATTTCTCAATTAATATGCTGATGTAAATGATTTTTTACATGTTAGCTATATGCATGATTTCATTATATGTATGAAATGCATGTGCTTGATGATTCACTTAAGTTGTATGTTATAACATGTGTTAACATGCTCACATGGTTGTATTTCAATTCCAATACTCTTACATGATTGCTGATGTGTATTTATAAATATTTGGGACTATACCTAGTCTAGGCAGTCGGCAACCGAGCAAGTTCGTGGTTGGCCTATCTTTGCCACGAACGACACGTCGATGAACGCGAGCCGTGTTTTTAAGTTGACGGCAGTGGTTAGGCCACAGGAGGTGTTTTATGCACTTTATGTCGTTCAACTTGAGATGCGCTTGTGCTAGTCGAGCCCGTCAAGTAACCCGACTGGCCATTGTATGTTCACCTTATGTGAGTCATAATTGCTTGAACCTAGGGTACTGAACTTACCACTATAAACCCTGTCAACCATGGTACCTTGATCCACAAAGACTCATGAGCCAGGATGGTGGTATGGGACACCGTGGTCAAGCTGTCGGCCTACGCTGGGGCCAAAAACCTTCCCGTAGTGACCAGTGAGTACCTATGTCTCGTGAGCAGATTATGGTGGTATGGAACACTATATTCTTGCTGTCGGTCTACACTGATCAGGCGACGAGTCCTTTGTAGTGACCGCGAGCATATTCTGAGTCTACGGAAGGCGACGACCCTTTCGTAGCAGTGAGAGTACAGTAGGCCTATATTGATAAGGTGGTGGGGGAGCGATGCAACGAGTGCGAGCAATAACCCTGGCAGCCCTTGTAGCGACCTACAAAATATACATCGTATGAGATTACTAGGAGTGATGACCCTAGACAGGATCTGTGTTGGGATTGATATAAGGGAAGTACCTTAGTTTCTCAATCCTGCTGTTTGAATGGACTAATAATAACTCAAAAATCATATCACCATTACATTGCATGTGCCTGGAAGATGTAGAGCACTGTGGGACGATTGCATGCCGCGGTCATAAGATGGTGCCGTATGAGAGAGATCGTCGGTGAGGGCATCCATCACGTCATGTCATATTGCATTAACAACAGTATTAGGATTGTTTGATTTACTGCTTTACTATTATCGCATGATTGATTTGAGAACATGTTAATCCTTGCTCTATTATTCCACTGAGTTAGCTACTCATTCTCACTTTTCGGGATGGTGTTTACAACACCCACCAGACCCTGTCTTAGATGCAGGTGACGCAGCGATCCAGGAGGCAGAGCTGGATTATGATGAGGACCAGGATGAGTTCTCGTACATGCAGTACCACGACGGCTTTGCTTAGGTGGCCTGGGTTGGCGGGACTTCTCAGTGGGACTCTTTTTGGACTTTGATTTTGTTTATTTACATGTATATGAGACTCAGAGATGTATTCGTACTTTAGAGACAGTCGAGATCTACTTTGTTTTTTCATACAGTGATATATATATTCTTTAGTCTTTCGCTTGCTTTTATCACTGGATCTGGAGTATAAATTACAGTTTTGGTATACTTTTACTCATGTGAATGCTTTAACTCAGACAACATTGAATCATAATCATTTTTGTTGCATAAGTGACGGTCTGGAACTCGGGAGTTGAGTCTATACACGACCCCCGATTTTCAGGGTGTTACAATATTGCTGGCCACCCTAGGATTTATTTTCACTTCATGTTTACCAATTTCTAAACCCTGGTTGGCCCAAGAAGTGGGTGGGCTGAAATTTCAGTAGGAACCCACAAAAAAACAAAATAAAATTACTGCACATAGTTGTTTGTTTTAGGTTTTAGAGGCCCACCAGGCTAAGGGTGTTATGTGTTCATACCATGCTTGTAAACCTCTAGTTTTTGGGCTTAAATAGTGCCTTATGAGGCCCACTTATGAGTTGATTTCGAGGGCCTTGGCAGGCCAGATTTTTTGGACATCCTTTAGGCCCAGATGGGCTGGGAAGTCTAAGCTTGGCCCAGTTATTTATATGGGTTGTTTCAATCATTATGTTGGGATAGTTGGGTTAAAATATAAATGTGGTTGGGCCCTTGATTGCCCATCTAATCAACTAGTTTTTAGGTTGATGTTGTAAGACCCATTTGGCCCAACTTGGATATGATCTTTGCCTATGTTTTTGGGCTTATGGGATGCCCACTAAGTCTAACATAATGCATGGATTTAGTGACATAATTTTTGGGCCATAATCTCTCCTATGGGCCCATGTTGTTGCATGTGATTAGGCCATGAATTTCCCTTTAGACCCATGATTATGTATGTAGGCCTTGGGCCATTTTATTGAGGCCCACCATATGATGCAATTGTATGTATAGCTGCCCATTTTATCTTTGTGGTTGTACTAGGGCCACAGGCCTTGTATTGTCTAGATTTCCTTGATGGGCTACCTTCTTGGGATAAATATTAGTTGAATGTCTACATTTGTGTAGCCTTCTAGGTACTCTTGTTAGGCCCACTCTTATGGATGGGTAGTTAAATGTCCACCATAGACCCTTGCTAGGCCAATTCACATCATTTAGGCCCATGGCGTTGTCTATCTAATCTCGTGGGCTAGCCCAAGCTTTTGGGCCCCCACTAGAGGTTGTGTTCCTTCTCTCCATGGAAACTAAGTACCTAGACCCTACTTAGTTAGGAGGAGAGTACAACATCACCGTGTGACATACTTGGTTATCTTCATGAATCATTCCCATGTGCATCATATGTGTGCTTGGTTGAGATGTGATTGGTCATGGTTTATGCCATTAGACAGGTTGTTATAGGACTCCCTGAGGGATGGAGTTGTCCCTCTTGAGCTCGTTATATACAAGGGACTGATGCATGGGTGATTTTTGTGAATCATGCATCTAGCATTGCATAACACGGTTGATAATCGCCCTGGCTTCATGAGGACCATAGCCTCCATAGGTATATCGTGGATGGCCAGAAATGGACACCGAAAATGTTATTTGAGCATTTAGGGAACTTAGGATGTCCTTGGGTGAAAGCCCCTAAACCTTAATGGTACCAAGAGACGCCCCAACACCGAGACCGAGTGAAAAATATGAGCGACCAAGTGCCTTTACATTTAGGCCACATTTTCCACCGTAGCATGGTCGGTTAGGATGGGGTGTGGCCTTACTCGCCTGAGTGAGGGGGCAATAGCTAGGCTGAGTTTGACTACCTTGTGAATGGGTCCGCTACCATCGAGCCTTGTTGGTGATTGGTTATCCTGTAACATCTCAGAAAATTTATACAAAGACTCAAGAACCACCTTAGGAAGAAAGACCTAAGGACTGTATTTTATACTAATTCAAACGGAAATTAATTAAGTGTTAAACTGAATTAATCAATGGATTTAGCTCAAACCACCATTTGCACAAATGGCAAGATCCAAAACCATCAATATCGCTAACTCAACACTACTTAAAAACCTAAGAGAAATCTCGTGAGCTTGTTGCTCTCGAGAGTACATTGAAACTCCGTATCAGACCTGGACCGCATATCGAAGGTCCGATGATCGTGAAACTATAAGGTTATATCCGTCCTACTAGGTTTGACAAACATCGTGGGATCAAGACCAAATGGTGTCCAGAAACGCATAACTTGAGTCTTGGGTAAAGTGTGTGAGAAACGCGAATACCTTTAGAAAATGTAATGAAACTTAAGTAAATTGGGCCATTCACTTACACGCGAAATTGAAGATTTCGGACCATCAGTTTTTAACCAAACTTCACCCATGGAAA
Organism: Magnolia kwangsiensis; assembly: GCA_037074715.1. Classification (NCBI taxonomy): domain Eukaryota; kingdom Viridiplantae; phylum Streptophyta; class Magnoliopsida; order Magnoliales; family Magnoliaceae; genus Magnolia; species Magnolia kwangsiensis. Next base: position 80,289,916 of record CM073572.1, read on the forward strand.
AAGGAAAATTTTCATCTCATATCTATATACTTGTGGCCCTGATCGAGCAAGTTCGACCGTTGATCTGACACAGGTCCTCCACGATCGATTGGCCTATCCGATCGCACCGAAATCACATCCTGGTGTAGATCCATTATCAGAGAACATCCCCCATGACATGAGTAGTGGACCTCTATATGAGCCTGTTTGCCCGAAATAGGCACCCTTTAGTTATGAAATAAGTATACGATGGCCCTAGGGCCATTTACATAACTATTGGGCCTATATAAAGCCTTTATACCACCTCATTTCTATTTCACACGAATTTCTCTAACCCTAGGAGAGAGAAGAGAGAAAAGAAGAGAAAAGGGTGAGGAGAGAAGAGAAAGTTTGGGAGATCATTATTGTGATTCTTTCCCCCTACTCCACATACTGAATCACCTCTCCTATTCACTACACAATCCATTTCAGCTACGATTTGAATAAGAAAACCTAACCCTAATCTTGATTTAGAAATCCAAATAGTGTAACCGATGAACTAACTAACCTATTTTGTTGTTTAGGTGCCCGACGTTCCCTTTTCAGAAATGTAGAATTCAAACAGCGTCCGAATCGAGTATTCCAACGAAAGGTGCGGACTATAAACGTTTAGGTTATGGTTTTCAATGTTAACTAATGATTTATGTCTAACTTGATTGCTGTCATATGATCTTAGTTATGCCGTTTTCGATGTAATATACATGTATTAACTATATAGAATGAATTATGCATCCTATGTGTTTGTTGAAATGTTTAAATGAACATGTAAACATGATATGTGCTTGCCATGATTACTAATCTAGGATTCATGTTTGTTATATGCATGATGACCTCTTTATGTAAGGAATTGCCATAATACATGTCGTAACCAATTGTAACGCCCGTGAAAAATCCATACTTGGGCTCGAGTACCAACTCGACCCGAAATTGCGTAGAATTCATTCCTTTAGAAAATATGACTAGGTTAGCTAGTGCAACGTTAGAATAGCTGGGAAATGGTCCCTGATCACTTTAAATACGTTCTACAAGGGCCGAAGCGAGTGGAACCAAGAGTGCTATAATGCTCTAAAGCCTCGGATCAAACTCTAAGCCGGTTTGTTCTCGGAACCTCCTTGAAACTTTGTATTGGATCTAGACCGCGCGTCGTAAGTCAGATGCCTACCATCTTAGACCGTTATGACCACTTAGCTGGGCTTGACAATCATTTCGAATATCAAGTCCAACTGACGATCACAGGCTATTTCATTGAGCCCGGACCGAAGAGAGTGTGAATAGGGACATAGTTGGAATTTCAAATTCAAATCTGGCACACAAATTTGACGCATCAGTATTAAGCATTCTGACCGTCAGAATACAGCCAAATTACACCCTTGGATCAGGAAAAATTTCTATTACATATCACGAGACTTATAGGCCTGATCTGGGTGCGGTGACCGTTAAACTGAAACTGGGCCGCCACGTGCGATCTGGGAACCCAACCGGTCTGAAAACTGGATGTGTGCTAGATCCAGTATGCATGAGCTTAAGTCCGACCGCATTTGGCCTGGGGACCTCCAGAAATGCCCTTTTGGACCGAAACGGCCCCGATTTGGTTAGGCACCAAGTAAACATTGTTCCCAAGCCTATTTTGGGAATGTTTTAGGCTATAAAAGGGGTTGAAACCCTCCTCTCTCCCATCCGAATTTGAGAGAAGCCCTAGCTTGGGAGAGAGAAAAAGAGTGAGAGATTGTGAGAGAGTGGGAGAGTTCTTCCTGCCACTTGTGCTACGTGTTGCACGTGCTTAAGCAACACTCCTCTACCACTTTCCCGGTGATTCCACCGCGATCCTAGGTAAGTAAAAACCCTAAATAGTTGTTGATTTGAGTTTTCCTTGTTTCCATAGCGATGTAGCTTATGGATCTTATGTATTAGGCTCCTTACTCGCCGTAGACGAACCATATACGCTCCGCTTCAATTCCCGAGTCTACAAGACACTAGGTGAGGATTTTAGACGCTTTGATTGACGGTTCCCAATGCTTTCAATGTCGTTTAATAGTAGATTCTTGACGGCATCGCCGTTTGACATGTACAAAATGCTCTCCGTTTACCGTTTCGTAAACTAACGAAGAATATGAGATTTAGGACATTTTAGTCATTTGTAGGAAGTACTGTTTACATTCATATTTTGCTGATGTGATTGACATGGTTTGTTGTCGCATTAGGAAGTTAGGAATGCGTGCATAATTAGTTTGGCGAAGAGATTCGCCTAGTTGCGCACTTTGGGTCGACATACTATATGTAGACTTAAGTGTGTAGTGTATGTGTTTGTATAAATGCTTGTATTAGTATGTATTGAATTAAATGATGTTATTTGATAGTTTGTGATTGATTTTTCAATTATTATGCTGACCTAAATGATTTTCTACATGTTGACAAAATGCATGATTTCCTTACATGCATGGAATGTATGTGCTTGAGGATTTGCTTAAGTTGAATATGCATGGGAAGTATGCCTTGAAGATTTGCTTAAGTTGAATGTTATGACATGTGCTAACATGCTCACATGATGTATTTCAATTCCAATACCTTTTTATAGTAATTCCATAGATGTGTGGGACTTGACTTAGTCCAGGCAGTCGGTAACCGAACGAATTCGTGGCTGACTGGTCATAGCCACGAACGACGCGTCGATGAATGTGATTCGTGTTGAGAGTTGGCGGCAGTGGTTAGGCCACGCGAAGTGTTTTACGCACTTCATGTCGTTCAATTCGAGATGCGATCGCGCTAGTCGAGCCCGTCAAGTAACCCGACTGGCCGATGTTTGTTCACCTTGTATGTATCATAACTGCTTGAACCTAGGGTACTGAACTTACCATTGTAAACCCTATTAACCGTGGTACCTTGATCCACGAAGACTCATGAGCCGGGCATGGTGGTATGGGACACCGTGGTCGAGCTGTCGGCCTACGCTGGGGCCACAAACCTCCCCGTAGTGACCAATGAGCACCTTGACTCGTGAGCAGATTATGGTGGTATGGGACACTATATTCTAGCTGTCGGCCTACACTGATCAGGCGACGAGCCCTTTGTAGTGACCGCGAGCGTATTCTGAGTTCACGGGAGGCGACGACCCTTCCGTGCAGTAGAGTACAGTAGGCCTGTATTGATAAGGTGATGGGGGAGCAGTGCAACGAGTGCGAGCAACAGCCCTGGCAGCCCTTGCAGTGACCTACGAAATGTACATCGTATGAGATTATTAGGAGTGACGACCCTAGACAGGATCCGTGTTGGGATTGATACAAGGGAAGTACCTTAGTTTCCCAATCCTGTTGTTTGAATGGACTAATAACAACTTGGTAATCATATCACCATAGCATTGCATGTGCCTGGAAGATGTGGAGCACTCTAGGGAGTGTGGCATGCCGCGGTCGTAAGATGTTGCCGTATGAGGGTGATCGTCGGTGAGGGCATACATCACGTCATATCATCTTGCATTAACAACAGTATTAGGATTGTCTGATTTACTGCTTTACTATTATCGCGTGATTGAATTGTGAACATGCTAATCTTTGCTCTATGATTCCACTGAGTTGATCACTCATTCCCACGTTACGGGATGGTGTTTGCAACACCCACCAGACCCTGTTGTAGTTGTAGGTGAGGACGAGATCCAGGAGGTGGAGCCGGAGATTGACGAGGACCAGGATGAGTTCTCGTATATGCAGTATCACGACGGCTTCCCGTAGGCGACCTGGATCGAGGGGACATCAGTGGGACTTTTCTTTTTGAACATTATTCTTTTGTTATGTATATGTACATGAGACTCAGTGATGTAGTCATACTTTGGAGACAGATGAGATTACTTTGTTTTTTTCATACAGTGATATATACATTGCTTAGTCTTCCGCTTGCTTTTATCACTGGATCTGAAGTATGAATTGCAGTTTTGGTATACTTTTACTCATGTGAATGCTTTAAATCAGACAACATTGAATCATAACCATTTTTGTTGCATAAGTGACGGTCTGGAACTCGGGAGTTGAGTTTATACATGACCCCCGATTTTCAGGGTGTTACAAGTTGGTATCAGAGCATGAATGAGAGTATACTGGGCCTGGGTTATGGTCTTGCGACGTACGCTATCGTTTCCTTTGACTTAGGTGGGTGCGAGAAGGGACTAGAAACACTTCTAGGATCACAGATTCGCCGATAGGCGAAGTCTATAAGGATCGATCGCAAGATCGAGTCTGTAACGTATCTCGGGTCGCGTAAAGCGACCCGAATCACTTCTAAGCTGTAGGAAGTCGGCGAACTCGGATGGTGCTGTACTGAGGCCGGCGAACTCGGATGGTGCTGTCCTTCGGGCGCACCCTCCTAAATAGGGTCCACATCACCCCTAGCTACCTCCCATCCCACGAAAACCCCTAAAACCCACCTCTCCTTCACAAACAGCCCCCTTGCATACCCTAGATTCGATTTTCAGCAACCAATCCTAAACCCCGGCGTCCCAAACCACCTCTACAACCTTCCTTGGCCAAAACCGACCACCACCCATCAGTTATTGGGTGTTGGCAGCCCCCTTCCTTGAAGATTTCCCCATTTGGAGCTCCAAAATCCCTCAAATGTAGCTGAAATCGTGAGCTGCTCCATCCCATCTTTTTGTTCTTATTTTTCCCTGAAAGTACAGCCTTGGGAAGCTTGAAGCGTCCCTCTACGACGCCTAGATTTCCTTTTGTCAGATTGGGCAGCCATTTCTCCCCATTTTCGGCGTTTTCCATGGCTTTTGTGGAAGCCATTTTGGGCCTTTTGTCGCTCTCATCCATCATATCTTTGATGGGTAAGAGGAAAACTGCGACAGACGAGGCTGGGCCGAGCCGCCCTGCTCGATTGAGAAGACCGCGGGGTGGTGCCGCGAGTTGAAGCGCCGCCGCAGGTCCAGCTGCAGTCCTGGAGTGCCGTACAAAGCGGGATTTGGATCCCCATGCACATCTTGGACGAACCATCCTATCAGAGATGCCTCATGGTGAGTACACTGATCGTAGAGTGTTATTTGAGGCGGACGTAGATGGGCGATTGTTCGGCGAATATCTGTTGTTCGAACGCATTGAAGCTGCGCACTGGGGACCGATCTTTGAAGCTCGCGCTCGTGCTAATGTGAGCACTGTTCGTGCCTTCTATGCTAGCATCCAGAATCCTACCTTGGATCCTTTGCAGTTCAAAATCCCTTTTGGTAGAGATCGGATGGCTACGATCGACGTCCGGTTGATTGCGCGACTTCTCAATGTGCATCCAAGTGAGAAGAGTTTGAGGACTAGACGTGAACGAGATCGCCGCACCAGGTTTCTGTGCGGTAAGTTGGTTCCATGGCAGCCTAATAATAGCCTCAAGGCGACGTACATGTCTGAGGATTTGCGTCTGCTGCATCATATCTGCACGTTCAATGTTTATCCTAGGTCGACGAACCGCATTGAATGTACACGTCTTATGGTCGATTTCTTATTTCTGGTGGCCCAGGGAGAGAACGTATGTATGGCCACTTTCATCTTACGGCAGATAGTTCTCATAGCCAGGTCGAAGAGAACATCCAAATCCCTTCCCTTTGGCCGACTCATTTGCAAGATTGCGCTTGAGTTTGCTTATAGACTTGGACCCGAATTGCCGGTATCGATTCACACCATTGATGAGTCGACAATGGTTAAGATGAAGATTGGGTCGCAATATCGTGAAAATCAACTTGAAAGGGATAGTGGGGACGACTTTGATGAAGAGGAAGATCAAAGCGAAGGAGAACCTAGTGCAGAGGTTCAGGAAGAGACTCAGGAAGAAGCAGAAGAGGAGGCTCAGGATACTGATGAGAGCCCTCCTCCTTCTGCGCAGGCTACTATCGACGATCGCATTGCTCGGATGGAGGAGAGCCAGACCGCTTTGCGAAGGGAAGTCCAAGAACTTCGAGCAGAGGTCGCGGATACCAAGGCCGTTACGAAGAAGAAGTTTGGCAAGGTGACTCGCACCTTGAAGGCAATCCTGTGTTGCTTACAGGATAAGGGTGCTCCTCCTCCGTCGCCAGACTCCGACTAGCGACGCGATCTTTGATGTTGTTATGAGTAGTTAGCCATTTTCTGTTTTATGTGTGTAAAGCCTATTAGGGCTAGTGCTTTGCTTATGTTGCTGTTGCTTAATTGTCTTAATTTTCATGTCATTCTAGTCATGATGCTTGTAAGGATATATCCCTTGTATTGTGACAATTTTGATTAATTGAAATGCATGGAATGCCTTTGACTCTTTAGTGAATGATTGTGGTGTATTTGAGCAATTGAGACTGACAAGGTTGCGCCCTATTCTGAATATAGGGAATGCCACCTAAGACTACGAGGAGCGCGGTTCGGCTTTCATTGTTAGAGCAGATGGATCAGGCTCCCTCTCAGTCTGGCACTCGTCCGGACCCTGCTGTGGGCCCGATTCCTGAGACGGTTCGGTCATCTCAGCCTGCTGTTGGTCCTACAGATGGACCACCGCCATTTACATCATCAGTTAGAGAGCCACAGCGCGCATCTACTTCCGCACCTCATCCGCCACAGCCTGCTCCACCACCTGATAGATTCGAGCAGATGATGGCTATGATGCTACAGCAGCAGCAGCTATTGACTACTATAGTCGGGACTTTAGCCCAGGGTGGGGGTGCGACTACATCTACTCCGCTTGCACCACCTGCGCATCCAGCTGAGGATGCCTATACTTACGCCCAGGATGAGGGCATAGCACACCCTGCGCAGCCTGCTTTCCCTGCGAGGAATCCTGCCGACACACGGGGCCTTCTGGAGCGATTTCAGCGCTTGCGGCCTCCTACTTTCACGGGTTCTCACAGACCCGAGGAGGCTGAGTTTTGGCTCGACCGAGTGTCGAAGATTCTGCGCATGTTGCACTGTACTGAGGCAGAGCAGGTAGAACTGGCTACCTTCCAGTTTGAAAGAGAGGCCAGTATGTGGTGGGATAGCATATTGCGGACTGTTGCCGCAGATTTCGTGTGGACATGGGCAGCATTCGAGTTCCGCTTCCATGAGAAGTATTATCCCCAGACCTACAGGCACGAGAGGGAGAATGAGTTTCTCCGTCTCAGGCAGGCAGCGATGACGGTTACTGAGTATGAGCATCGGTTCACAGAGTTGGGTAGGTACGTCCCGACGATTCTGGCTGATGAGCAGATGCGCATACGACGCTTTTTGGAGGGCTTGCGACCGGATATTCGGTCGAAGATGTGCTGTATCAGTTTCCCCTCCTATGCGGAGTTGGTTCACATGTCCATGCGGGCAGAGCAGGACGTGGATCGACTTGCGCGTCTCGAGGCCCGACTACTTCTAGGCCGCGACCGGATTTGACAGACAGGCCCTCCGCGGGCAAGAGGCCCCGCGTTGATCCTCCTACCAGGACCACGGCGCCAGTAGGACCGTTTTGGCGTCCTGATTTATCATTCACATACTGTGGGAGGACGGGCCACCTAGCGCAGAGTTGCTTTTCGAGGATGCGGGACAGTGGGTTCTCGCCGCCGCAGAAGATTGATCGTGTACGTCCACAGGCGATATCAGCACCGCCTATACGGTCAGCTCCTGTGCATCCCTCTTTCAGACCCACAGTATCGCAGATTCGACAGTCCCCACGGCCCTTGACACAGCGGCCGAACCGGCCACAGCAGGCTCGAGTTCATGCACTGACCGCTGAGGCATCTACGACGCCGACTTTCCAGCATTCAGCCTTCGAGGTCACGGGCCATATCGGAGGTACTCCCGTTCTTGTCATGGTGGACACTGGTTCCACGATTTCTTTGATATCGCGTGCCGTAGTCAGACGTCTTGGGTTGCAGACTATTACTATGGATAGCGTGCGAGTCCTTGCAGCTCATGGAGATTATTCGGATGTCACCCAGATGTGTGAGGGTTGTTTAGTTGATCTGGGAGGCAGGACGATGACTCTTAATCTGGTCGTCGATCCCTTGCTCGTATATCTCGACGTCATTCTTGGCATGGACTGGTTGACTGCAGCGAGAGCCGAGATTGACTGCGAGGCTCGTGTGGTGACGGTGTACGAGCCTGAGGGCACGCCTTTCACATTTTCAGTGCGGGTAAATCTTCCTTTCCGCATTCTTAGCTACGCCACTCTTTTGCGCGACGCTGGTGCCCAGGTACTTGAGCAGACGCCAGTTGTTTCTGAGTTCGGGGATCTGTTCAGGAAGATCCCTGGTTTGCCGCCCCGACGTGAGATCAATTTCACTATTGATCTGATTCCTGGTTCTACACCCGTCTCACTGCCGACGTATCGCATGGCACCATGTGAGATGGAGGAGTTGAGGACACAGATTGATGGCCTACTAGAGCTTGGCTTTATACGGCCTAGCGTGTCTCCTTGGGGAGCACCGGTCTTGTTCGTGAAGAAGAAGGATGGTTCGCTGCGATTGTGTATTGATTATCGCAGGCTGAACCAGCTCACGGTGAAGAACAAGTACCCTTTGCCCAGGATCGATGACTTGTTTGATCAGTTGAGAGGAGCGCAGTACTTCTCGAAGATTGATCTTCAGTCAGGATATCATCAGCTGCGCGTCAGAGATGAGGACGTGCAGAAGACAGCATTCAGGACCAGTTTTGGTCATTACGAGTTCCTTATGATGTCGTTCGGTCTCACGAACGCACCGGCCGTATTCATGGATCTGATGAACCGGGTGTTGCGGCCTTTCCTCTATCGATTCGTCGTTGTCTTCATCGACGACATTTTGGTATACTCTAGGAGTCGAGAGGAGCATGAGGAGCACTTGCGTTTGGTCCTTGATACGCTCAGACAGCATCAGTTGTTCGCACAGTATAAGAAGTGCGACTTCTGGAAGCAGGAGGTGAAGTTTCTGGGACACGTGGTGTCCAAGGATGGCATGGCAGTTGACCTGTCTAAGGTAGCTGCGGTGCAGGACTGGGAGCAGCCTGGTTCTGTCACTGAGGTGAGGAGTTTCTTGGGTCTCGCTGGCTACTATCGGCGCTTCATTCAGGATTTCTCGAAGATCGCGAGACCCTTATCTCAGTTGACACGGAAGGACGTGAAGTTCGCCTGGAATGATAAGGCGGAGTCAGCTTTTCAGGAGCTGAAGGACAGACTTACGTCCGCCCCTGTGCTAGTATTGCCAGAGCAGGGGGTTAAATACACTATATACACTGACGCGTCTAGCGTTGGTTTGGGTTGTGTCCTTATGCAGAGGGACAGGGTAATTTCGTATGCCTCGAGACAATTAAGGAAGCACGAGGAGAATTACCCTACACATGACCTGGAGTTGGCAGCCGTTATATTCGCACTGAGACTCTGGAGACATTACCTCTACGGAGAGGAGTTCGAGCTCTTTTGCGACCACAAGAGCCTCAAGTACATATTCACGCAGCGGGACTTGAATATGAGGCAGCGGCGATGGATGGAGACGCTGAAGGACTTCAAGTTTGAAGTCTCTTACCATCCTGGGAAGGCGAACCTTGTGGCTGATGCGTTGAGCCGCAAGAAGGCGATAGAGTTTGCGGCTCCGCTGATGGTTGCCGAGTGGGATATGGTTGAGTTTTTGCGAGACTTTGAGCAGAAACTCACCGTAGAGGAGCCATTTGAGTTCATCGCACACGTACAGGTGCGATCCCAGATCGATGACCGTGTCATCGAGGCACAGAGGGACGACGCGCATCTTACTGAGCTTCGAGAGCAGGCCAGTGATGATGCTGACGCCGACTGGCGAGTTGGTATGGATGGGGGCTTACGTTACCGTGGCCGCCTATGCGTTCCTGATGTCCCTGACTTGAGACGAGAGATTCTCGAGGCTGCGCATTCTACTAGACTCGCGATGCATCCAGGCAGCACGAAGATGTATCGTGACGTGAAGAGGACGTATTGGTGGGAAGGTATGAAGACCCACATAGCTGAGTTCGTGTCCCGTTGTCTCACTTGTCAGCAGGTGAAGGCAGAGCATCGCCGACCACCTGGACTTTTGCAGCCTATGCCGATTGCAGAGTGGAAGTGGGATTTCATTTCCATGGACTTCATTTCTGGGTTGCCGAAGACGAGGAAGGGGCATGATTCTATTTGGGTGATCGTCGACCGATTGACAAAGTCGGCGCTCTTCCTACCGATCAGAGTTACGAACTCTGCAGACGAGCTGGCTAGATTGTATATTAGAGAGATCGTGCGTCTGCATGGAGTTCCGTTGGAGATCGTGTCGGACAGAGACACGCGGTTCACTTCTATTTTCTGGACTCGCATTCAGGAGGCTATGGGTGTGAAGTTGAAGTTCAGTACTGCCTTCCACCCACAGACGGACGGACAGACGGAGCGAGTGAACCAGATCCTGGAGGACATGTTGCGAGCTTACGCATTGGACTTCAAGGACAGTTGGGATGACTGTCTTGCATATGCGGAGTTTGCGTACAACAATAGCTTCCAGGCGAGTATCGGCATGGCACCTTATGAGGCGCTGTATGGGCGACCTTGTCGCGCACCGCATTGCTGGTTAGAGGTCGGTGAGCGCAGCTTGATTGGCCCAGAGTTGGTGCAGGCGACGTCAGAGAAGATTGATATTATTCGACGTCGGCTTCTTACAGCGCAGAGCAGACAGAAGAGCTACGCCGATACGAGACGGAGACCACTAGAGTTCACAGTCGGGGATCATGTGTTTTTGTGAGTTTCCCCTATGAAGGGAGTCCTTCGGTTCGGGAAGAAGGGGAAGCTGGCACCGCGATTCATTGGTCCATTTCAGATCCTCGATCGTGTGGGAGCAGTGGCTTACCGATTGGCTTTACCCACGCCCCTCGCGAGCGTCCACAACGTATTTCATGTTTCTATGCTGAAGAAGTACGTTGCTGATCCTTCTCATATCATCAGATGGGAGCAGGTGCAGTTAGGAGAGGATGTTACTTATATCCTGCGACCGACACGCATCTTAGACCGGAAGGAGCAGGTACTGCGTAGCAAGGTGATTCCCCTTGTGAAGGTACTATGGACGCATCATACTGAGGAGGAGGCTACTTGGGAGACAGAAGCCGAGATCAGAAAGAACTACCCACAGCTTCTCGAGGAGTACGAAAAGGTACAAAATTTCGAGGACGAAATTATTTGTTAAGGGGGGTAGATTGTAACGCCCGTGAAAAATCCATACTTGGGCTCGAGTACCAACTCGACCCGAAATTGCGTAGAATTCATTCCTTTAGAAAATATGACTAGGTTAGCTAGTGCAACGTTAGAATAGCTGGGAAATGGTCCCTGATCACTTTAAATACGTTCTACAAGGGCCGAAGCGAGTGGAACCAAGAGTGCTATAATGCTCTAAAGCCTCGGATCAAACTCTAAGCCGGTTTGTTCTCGGGACCTCCTTGAAACTTTGTATTGGATCTAGACCGCGCGTCGTAAGTCAGATGCCTACCATCTTAGACCGTTATGACCACTTAGCTGGGCTTGGCAATCGTTTCGAATATCAAGTCCAACTGACGATCACAGGCTATTTCATTGAGCCCGGACCGAAGAGAGTGTGAATAGGGACATAGTTGGAATTTCAAATTCAAATCTGGCACACAAATTTGACGCATCAGTATTAAGCATTCTGACCGTCAGAATACAGCCAAATTACACCCTTGGATCAGGAAAAATTTCTATTACATATCACGAGACTTATAGGCCTGATCTGGGTGCGGTGACCGTTAAACTGAAACTGGGCTGCCACGTGCGATCTGGGAACCCAACCGGTCTGAAAACTGGATGCGTGCTAGATCCAGTATGCATGAGCTTAAGTCCGACCGCATTTGGCCTGGGGACCTCCAGAAATGCCCTTTTGGACCGAAACGGCCCCGATTTGGTTAGGCACCAAGTAAACATTGTTCCCAAGCCTATTTTGGGAATATTTTAGGCTATAAAAGGGGTTGAAACCCTCACTCCTCTCTCCCATCCGAATTTGAGAGAAGCCCTAGCTTGGGAGAGAGAAAAAGAGTGAGAGATTGTGAGAGAGTGGGAGAGTTCTTCCTGCCACTTGTGCTACGTGTTGCACGTGCTTAAGCAACACTCCTCTACCGCTTTCCCGGTGATTCCACCGCGATCCTAGGTAAGTAAAAACCCTAAATAGTTGTTGATTTGAGTTTTCCTTGTTTCCATAGCGATGTAGCTTATGGATCTTATGTATTAGGCTCCTTACTCGCCGTAGACGAACCATATACGCTCCGCTTCAATTCCCGAGTCTACAAGACACTAGGTGAGGATTTTAGACGCTTTGATTGACGGTTCCCAATGCTTTCAATGTCGTTTAATAGTAGATTCTTGACGGCATCGCCGTTTGACATGTACAAAATGCTCTCCGTTTACCGTTTCGTAAACTAACGAAGAATATGAGATTTAGGACATTTTAGTCATTTGTAGGAAGTACTGTTTACATTCATATTTTGCTGATGTGATTGACATGGTTTGTTGTCGCATTAGGAAGTTAGGAATGCGTGCATAATTAGTTTGGCGAAGAGATTCGCCTAGTTGCGCACTTTGGGTCGACATACTATATGTAGACTTAAGTGTGTAGTGTATGTGTTTGTATAAATGCTTGTATTAGTATGTATTGAATTAAATGATGTTATTTGATAGTTTGTGATTGATTTTTCAATTATTATGCTGACCTAAATGATTTTCTACATGTTGACAAAATGCATGATTTCCTTACATGCATGGAATGTATGTGCTTGAGGATTTGCTTAAGTTGAATATGCATGGGAAGTATGCCTTGAAGATTTGCTTAAGTTGAATGTTATGACATGTGCTAACATGCTCACATGATGTATTTCAATTCCAATACCTTTTTATAGTAATTCCATAGATGTGTGGGACTTGACTTAGTCCAGGCAGTCGGTAACCGAACGAATTCGTGGCTGACTGGTCATAGCCACGAACGACGCGTCGATGAATGTGATTCGTGTTGAGAGTTGGCGGCAGTGGTTAGGCCACGCGAAGTGTTTTACGCACTTCATGTCGTTCAATTCGAGATGCGATCGCGCTAGTCGAGCCCGTCAAGTAACCCGACTGGCCGATGTTTGTTCACCTTGTATGTATCATAACTGCTTGAACCTAGGGTACTGAACTTACCATTGTAAACCCTATTAACCGTGGTACCTTGATCCATGAAGACTCATGAGCCGGGCATGGTGGTATGGGACACCGTGGTCGAGCTGTCGGCCTACGCTGGGGCCACAAACCTCCCCGTAGTGACCAATGAGCACCTTGACTCGTGAGCAGATTATGGTGGTATGGGACACTATATTCTAGCTGTCGGCCTACACTGATCAGGCGACGAGCCCTTTGTAGTGACCGCGAGCGTATTCTGAGTTCACGGGAGGCGACGACCCTTCCGTGCAGTAGAGTACAGTAGGCCTGTATTGATAAGGTGATGGGGGAGCGGTGCAACGAGTGCGAGCAACAGCCCTGGCAGCCCTTGCAGTGACCTACGAAATGTACATCGTATGAGATTATTAGGAGTGACGACCCTAGACAGGATCCGTGTTGGGATTGATACAAGGGAAGTACCTTAGTTTCCCAATCCTGCTGTTTGAATGGACTAATAACAACTTGGTAATCATATCACCATAGCATTGCATGTGCCTAGAAGATGTGGAGCACTCTAGGGAGTGTGGCATGCCGCGGTCGTAAGATGTTGCCGTATGAGGGTGATCGTCGGTGAGGGCATACATCACGTCATATCATCTTGCATTAACAACAGTATTAGGATTGTCTGATTTACTGCTTTACTATTATCGCGTGATTGAATTGTGAACATGCTAATCTTTGCTCTATGATTCCACTGAGTTGATCACTCATTCCCACGTTACGGGATGGTGTTTGCAACACCCACCAGACCCTGTTGTAGTTGCAGGTGAGGATGAGATCCAGGAGGTGGAGCCGGAGATTGACGAGGACCAGGATGAGTTCTCGTATATGCAGTATCACGACGGCTTCCCGTAGGCGACCTGGATCGAGGGGACATCAGTGGGACTTTTCTTTTTGAACATTATTCTTTTGTTATGTATATGTACATGAGACTCAGTGATGTAGTCATACTTTGGAGACAGATGAGATTACTTTATTTTTTTCATACAGTGATATATACATTGCTTAGTCTTCCGCTTGCTTTTATCACTGGATCTGAAGTATGAATTGCAGTTTTGGTATACTTTTACTCATGTGAATGCTTTAAATCAGACAACATTGAATCATAACCATTTTTGTTGCATAAGTGACGGTCTGGAACTCGGGAGTTGAGTTTATACACGACCCCCGATTTTCAGGGTGTTACACCAATCTAGTCTTTGTATTTGGTGAAGTGTAGCTTAAGTGTTTGATAAATTGTCTAAATGAGAAATTTTTGATGATTTGTACTTATTAAGTGTATTGAGATAGGATTCTCAATTACCCTATCCATATGTATAGTTTCCTTCATGTAATCTTAATTTCGTCTACGCGATTTATGGATAAACTGCAATTGTTAGGTGACATGTTCAATGTGTTTAGTGAAATGCTCAAATGAGGGATTTATTTGGACTATTTGTTAAACACTGATATGATTATCACATGTGTCTACCTATTGCATCTGAGTAAGATTGGAGCTACAACGTAGCCTAGGCAATCAGTAACAATCCATGTACAGGTGGCTGAATTAGTCTCGTCACCTTAGGTAACTTGACGAATCTGTGTCATACAATGATGACCGACAGTGGTTAGGCCACAAGGGGTGCTTATGCGCTCCATATCGATTAAGTCAATGTGTGCTCATACCAATCGAACTTACCACATAAACCGAGTAAGCAATTGTGTGTTTACCATATATGAACATCACTGCTTGATATAAGGTACCACTTACCAATGTAAAAGTCTGTTTCAACCATGGTAACATAATCTGCTAAGACTCATGAGCCGGGCATGGTGGTATGGGACACAGTGGTTGAGCTGTCAGCCTACGCTGCAGTGAAAACGTCCTCACAGTGACCAGTGAGCAATCCAGACTCGTGAGCCAGGCATAGTGGTATGGGACACCGTGTTTAAACTACCAGCCTACACTGAGGTGACGAGCCTCCTTGCAGTGTCCGTGAGTATAAACTTTTGAATTTACCTATCCACTACTTTTCATTAGGAGTGATACCCTACAACTTGCCTATTGTATATGGTTAACTAGGATTGACAACTTTAGATGGATCTTTGTTTGGGTTAATGATATAAAGGGAGGTACCTTAGCTTCCCAAATATGTTGTATGAATAAGCTTAATTAAGTATTCGGCTAACATGACCATGCACTGCATTACATGTGCTTTGGCGAGAAAGTTGCACTTTAGGAAGGTTGTCATATGCGAACTTAGTTGTCAGAGTCACTTATGAGGGAGCTTTGTACGAGGGTATACATCATTACTGCATACCATCCCTGCATTAACAAGAGTAGTTAGGGAATGTAGTACTGCTTTATCATTACTGCTTGATTGAATTGATAACATGTTAATCTTTATCTTATAGTACCATTGAGTTGATCACTCACTCCCACCCTGGGATGATGTTTTAAAACACCAACAGACTCTGTTGTAGATGCAGGTGAGGACAAAGTCTATGCGGCTGAATTGAACTTCATAGATGAGGAGTAATTCTCCTATGTTCAGCTATTAGGCGGGTCTACATAGTCCTTGTACCGATTCGATGGGATTATAGGGATATATGGATTAGGTGGACACTTACATTTTGATAGTGTGTCTATTTTGAAACAATACATGTATATATTCATCCCAACTACATAATCATACTCTGGAGGTTGTAAAACATTTACCTATTTAGATATATATATATATATATATATATATGTGTGTGTGTGTGTGTGTGTGTGTGTGTGTGTGTGTGTGTGTGTGTGTGTGTGTGTGTGTTTCAGTCTTTCACTTGCTCAATTTAATTGTATCTGGAGTATGATATGCTGTTTTAGTATAATCTCACTCATGTTTAATGTATTGATATGGACAACATCTAAACATCATTATCCATGTTACATAAGTGATGCGTTGGATCTCGATAGTAGAGCTTTGCTCAACCCTCGAAATTTGAGGCGTTACATGTCCACATGTGGGTAGTAAAGTCTCTTACGCTTGCTAGGCTATGCGACTAGGAGAGAGGCAGTCGGCATGTAGTGTATTTGACCCCGATGGATTCCCTAGAGTGGAACTATATTGATTTGTGTACTTTTGATGAGGACTGGCATGATTGCATTGCATATTTTGCATATAGCATTGGTTATGTAGGCCTCTTGTTACATCGCCTTAGTATGGCACCCAATACTCATATGTCGCATTGCATAGCCATGTGTCGACTTGAAGCATTCCAGCTTGGTATAGCATAGCCTTGGTATGACTGACAATAATGATGATATTTATGGTTCTTGCCACATTTCCGCATACTCTGATATTACATACACTTACACTACCCTCCAAGCTTTCTATAAGCTTATGCACAATTGATGCATGCAGGTGATTCTAGCAAGTAACAGTAGCAGGGCAGGGGCGTGGAGCATGCCATGGACTTTTTAGAGATTGCTCTTATATAGTTCTTGTATTTCCCTTTTGAGCCATGAAAGTGCCCTGATTTGTCAATTAGTGTGATTGTTGAGTTAGCTAAACAAAAGAGCCCCAAATAGGAAGATTGATCAAGCGTTTGCCTCAACAGGATGTATGCCCGAACTCGCCACAGATAAATCTCAACCTCACATCCCATTTCCCAAAGCATCAGGTAATTAAAACCCTACAAATTGAACAAAACACTTTAGGATTTTTCGTTAGAAAAATTTTTCAAACTTTAGAAAAATCTTTAAGTTTTCTACATTTATGGATTTATCGACAAGTGGTTCGATAAAATAGACCACTGTTGTCGATATCCTCGAAGCTCACTCAATCTTATCGAAATGAGGACCAAAGATGTCCAGCAACCACGAAGATATCTGGACTGAATTATCGATGGATCGATGGACTCATCAATACCATCGATGTTTGAAACTCGAGTCCATTGAGCCGACTCGATATCATCAACATCTGATCTACTGTGTCCAAAGAACCGCTAAGGCAAAATCATATAATCCTCAATATATCGAAGAGCACCTCGATATCCTCAGAATTCAAATCTCGATGATATCAGAAGTTCTTTGATGATATCGAATTGGGACACATTTATCCAATAAGTTTTTCAGGTTATTTTTCTCGGATTGAGGGTCACTCGATAAAATCGATATTCAAATATCAATCATATTGAGGCATGGTCGATGTCATCGAAAGTGGATAAAAACTGTTCAACAAGCTTATAGGAATATTCCGTAGAATTATCGATGAATTAACATTGCCCTCAATATCATCGATATTCAAATTCCGAGGATATCGAATGATGCTTGATCATATCATATACGTGAAATATTTCAAAGGCAAGTGCTCTCACATTTTTAAATGTCGAGGAATCAAACCTCATGTCAATGAAATTGGAGTTTGAAATCTGATTACATGATGCCTGTTCGATTTCCTCAACTAGTTGGCAAAAGGCTTTCAAAAAATATTTGACAGTTGAGTTTGTGTCATCGAGCGGCCAGTCGATCCTATCGAGAGTATACGCTTGACGATATCGAACTCTGTCAAAATTTTGACCATTTTATATCCGTTAGAACCTTTTGCCTATTTAATGAGATATTGCCCTTGGTTGTTAGTAGAGAAAATAGAGAGTTCTTTTGTGTGTTTAACCCTAGATCATATACCCTAAGCCTTTTCTCTCGTGAAAGTTCATCCTCCAATCTACCCTCATCATTGACATTCAATAGAGTGGATTGGGAATGAACTTCCGCATTCAAGGATCCTACAGCTACTACCTTAATGGAAAATCATTAAGCTTGGATGCCTTGAATGCCTAGATGATTGGAATCTCTATCTCCTTTATGGTAAACATTTATTAGAGTAGGATTTCATCATAACTTTAACCCAACCCATCGCCATGTATTGGTACATCTTCTGAGTTGCAGTTCAGGGGAACTGAAGATTCTTCATCATCAAAGGAGGAGAACTTCATTAACACACCGAAAGGGACTCATCCACGTATCTCTAAGTTATTAGAGTCAGAGGACCCTTGTGATCATTTCTTTTATATGATTGGGTCGGAGGTGTTTCTCACCCATTACAAGTCCTCATAGGATGCCTCCGACGAGAGCATACATGGTGTGTGCTTTGTGTTGTCCCTTGTTCTATGGAGAGCATAAACTCTTAAGTCATTATGTAGGTCCTTGACCTTTGTAGTCTAAAACTCGGGTGCTTTGTGTTGACTCTTGCTCATGGGAGCATAAACTAGCTTGAGGTGAACCTAATTTAAAACTTCCAGTTTGAGGTGAACCTATTGTGAAACCTCCGTTAAGGTTCCTTGTGTAGACCTTGTCTTTTGTGGTATAAAACTTAGGTATTGTGTGTTGACCCTTGCTCCTGTGTGGGGCATAAATTGTTTCGTTTAGACACATTGTGTCAGCCTAAGTGCAGGTTGTAAAGGTTAGAGGCGAACCTGATTTAAAACCTCTGGTTTGAGGTGAACCTATTGTGAAACCTCCTTTAGTGAGATCTGGAACACTCAAGGGTTGAGTTCTTCCGCTTGAAGTGGAGTAGACAAGTAGTTGAACCACTATAGAAACGATTGTGTTTGAGATTGCTATTATTGTCTATTGTTTATGTGATTTTCTTAAATGCTTTCATACTTGATTATCTGAGATCACACCTCACACACAGAGTCACATCCATCATAAACTGATTTGCATCTTATTTATCTCTTAAATAGTTTTATGATTGGATCCTCTATTAGGCTTGGAAGCCATTAGAGTTACTCTAAAGAAATCCTGATGCATGCATATTTTCTTAGGATAAGAATGATAGGATTTTAAATTGTCATAAAATATTAAAAAGTCCTATTCACCCCCCCTCTAGGACATATTGGCATATTCCTACTTCAACTAAAGCGATCATTACCGTAATTTCAATTGGTATCAAAGCGGGTCTCTCTTAAGGGCTTCACTGCCTAGATAAAGAGTGATTTTGACTGAAGTTGGTAATATGGCCAAAGGAGAGGGCTCATCGGTCACTAGACTTCCATTGTTTGATGGATCAAATTATGTATACTAGAAGGCTAGAATGAACTGCTTCTCTAGATCATGATGTTGGGATATTGTGGAAAGAGGATATGTGCCACCAACTGATCAAATAGTCCTTAAAAATGGCACAACTATTACTAAACCAAAAGCCAAAGAAAAGTGGACAGCATTCGATAAAGAAAATCAAACTACTGAGGCTAAAGCATTGAATGCAATCTACTATGTTGTGTCCCAAGAAGTTTTCAACCAAATCATTATGTGTGGGATAGACTAAGAAGCATGGGATTTGTTGGAAACAACCCATGAAGGAACACGCACTGCGAAGAAATCCAAACTTCAACTCCTAACATCACAGTTTGAAAGTCTCAGAATGGAAGAGCATAAGACCTTCATGGAGTTTTTCTCAAAACTGAACATCATTTGCAACTCCATAGGTGAATTAGGTGAGAAAGTTTCGGTCCCAAAAATCTGTAGGAAAATATTAAGATCATTATAGGAATGGTTCAATCCTAAAGTAACAACCATTGAAGAATGTAGAAACATAGATGAAATGAAAGTAGAAGAACTAGTACGTTCCCTACAAACATTTGAACTTCACTTCAAACAAACTCTCAAATGCAAAACTACTGTCCTCAAAACTTCAAAGAATACAACAAATAAGGACATTGAAAGTGAAAGAGAAAATGAATATGAGGAAGTGGCACTGTTGGCACAATGGTTCAGAAAGTTCTTTCAGAACAATCATGGTCGTCCATTTAAAGGAAGACATATGGACAACAAACATTTCACGGGTAAATTAACTAAAAAGTCCAAGGAACCTTAATGTTATACCTGTCGAAAGTTTGGACACTTGTCTACTGAATGCCCAAATAGAAAATTCAAAGTAAAGGCAATGACAGCCACATCGGATAACACAGAAGAGCCAAACTCAGAATGTAGTGATTCAGAGAGCGAAGGAGACCAGAAATCTTTAAAAATTCTTATGGTCTCCACTGCCTCAACCATTCTCATTGAAATCGAGAATGTTGAAGAACCGCAAGCCACTAAAACATTTCCATCAGATAATGAGGAAACTGAGAAGGAAGAGGAAGAATAGGATAAACTACAGGATGCTTACAATTAACTCTACATTCATAGCATCAATATCCTTAAAAGACTTGGAATAACTAAAAATAAAAATGAATTGCTGCAAAAAGATCTGGATAAAACATTGGAAATCAATACACACCTAATTAATGATTTACAACAATATCACTCAGATAATGATAAACTAGAAAGAATAAATATCTTCCTTAAATCTGAGTCTGAAAAACTAAACAAATCGGTTGAGCTATTAAAAGATAAAAACATGCTCCTTCAAAATGAAAATTACACACTCCTATTTAATTTAGAATAATCTAAAAAAATTGTTATGCTAAACTTTAAGTTTTTCCAGAGTGGTGAGAAATTAGAAAAACTCTTAAGTATGGGAAGACCCAAAAAGGACTAGAGTGGCTTAGGATATGATAAATTTAAAACAAAAATTGAAAATGTAGCACCAATGGCGGAAAAATCTGCTGCTTTAGGAAGTAAAACAAGAACTACTCTAGTTTGTCATTTATGTGGTGATTCAGGTCATTGTAAGTTTCAATGCTTGTCACATAGGAGGACATAACATAATTCTGGTCAAAATCATTTTAGAAAATTCAAACCAACCAGAATAATACAAGATGATAGGTGTCCACCTTAGAATATGGATAGAAGAAATAGACATCCGTCACCACCCAGAATGACTAACAGAATGAAAGAGTTGTTGAATCAAGTGGCTGAATTAAACATGAAATCTAATGAATTTGTAAGACAAGGAAACACGATTCAGTTTCCCAAATTGATTAAAGAAACTAAAACTACCACAATTAAAAATCCTGTCACAAAATGGGTAGTGAAAGAAAAGAAAATTTTCCTTATTACTCACTCAAATCATATAACAGGCAATGATACTAAGTGGTACCTGGATAGTAGATACTTAAGACATGTCACAGGTGACAAATCTCTTCTTTCAAATTATTCAGATCTTAATGATGGGATAGTCACCTATGGAGACGGAAGCACTGCTAAGGTAATTGGTCAAGGAATTTTTAAAGGAATAAATTTGCTAAAAAAATTAGAATGCCTTTTGCATAAAAGGATTGACACATAATCTTCTAAGCCTTTCTCAAATATATGACAATGAACATGTGATTACATTCAACAAACAAGAATGCAAAGTCCTAAACCTATCAGGTAAATCAATGATGAAAGGTTGTCGCACAAATAACCACTGCTACGTCATTACAGGCAAAGGAAGGGCTGATCCATATGCTTAGAAATATTGAACATGGAAAAACAAGTCCAGCTTATGCATCTAGATTTGGATAGTTGCTAAAAAGATGCAATTTTTACTGGACTTTTAATGATACATTCGAGGACCCTCACCTCAATATTTTTGAATATAAACATCTTGATGTTTACAATTTTGGATTGTACAATGCTTGTACAAATTTTTGCTATGTATACTGTTTGATTAAAGATATACCATATTATACATGGAAGTTTATCAAAGTGTTGAAAAATGAAAAATATTCACCTTCGATATGTCTATCGATAAGTTATGAGGACTCTCGATTAAATCGACTAAGAATCGATATCATCGTCACCTCGTTGGAATAGGGAAAGTCACATGATCGAGAATGTTATCCAAGACATCCTCGATAACATCGAATGGGGTCCATCGATATCATCGAAACAGTGTTTGATGATATCGAAGTGTGCCGCCCGATAAAAGGTGCTCGAGCGGAAAAATGGCATTTCACTTCTAAAAATCAAATTTCCTTCTTTCCTGCTCGTCCATCTCAGCCGTTCTACAAGAATCTTCATAAGGGAGTCCTAGACATCATTCAAATCTGTTAATACCCCTTTTATTTCCTCCTTACATCAAGATTCCATCTTGCTTTTTTTTTGGGGTATTTCCTAATTTTCAAGAGAAGTTCTATCCATTTATCTCCAAATTCATCAAACTCTTCTCTGTGAGTATCGAAAAATGGGCAAGGACAAAGGGAAATCATCCGGTCTTGGAGAATCTTTGAGATCCTCCGAGAAAAAGGTTCATGCTCCAAGAGAAAGGGTAAGGGCTCCTGAACATGGGACTCTCACTTGCCAGCAAACAGCTGCAGACATCGCGTGGCAAGTCCCAATCTGAAGCACCAACCCCTCCTCCTGTTAGGCTGAATCCGGCACTGGCCAAATACACTAGAAAGAATTTAGTTCTTGAAAGGAGGGTAGATAGGGAATTTCTAAAACCCTATAATCTGGAACCCCTGTTAATCGAAATTAGATGGCTACCTCTTCTCGATTTTGGCGGTCCGTGTCACTATGAATGGACCTACAACTTCTTTACTTACAGTCATTCACCGGTGGCCGATCCTCCATCCATCATGGTTTCTACTGATGGTGATGATGTAAAAATTACTCCTGCAGCCATTGTAAACATGCTTGGTCTTACTCTATCACCCATTGGACTCCCTAACATGGACCTTGAGAATGTTGAAACCCGGTCCATGGTTACAAAATTTCTCTGTCATAGTCGTGATATCCCCTGGTATCAAGGCCATGTACTAAAATCAAAATTCATGGAACCTTAGTATCATATTTTGAATGGCATCTTTGCCTCCAATATATATCTTATAAGTACCAATCGTTCAGATCTCACCAGGTTCATGGCCATGGTAGTCTACTCCGTAGTTACAGGGATCAAAATCTGCCTTCTTACTCTGATTGTGCATTAGCTAGTATATGCAATTCATACATCTCGAGATGTTCATTTGCCCTATCCTTGGATCATTCACACTATGTGCAATGCGATCGGTCTTTCAACAACAAACAATCCGGAACTTCCCCTTCAACACTTCGACAAGAACAATATTAGAAGGATGGACTTGAAGTTTCACAAATTTCCAGAAGACCAACCTGAGGAAGGGATTTAGGAAGAAGGAGAAGGTGGTGGAGCGATGCTCCAGCTGAAGGCACTGGAATGGCCGAGGGTGACCCTCTCGAGCCCCAACAAGCTCTGTCCTCATTTGAACCCGAGCATGCAAAAAGTTTCAAGCTCCACCATGATAGGATTGGAGCAACGATAAGGGAAGTCACCCAGCTAAAGGAGACCATGAATGCAAGGTTCATTGTCTTGGAACAACTGGTGAATGGGGTACAGCAGTCGGTGCAACAATTGGTGGATCCAATCACCTGCAGACGCGACAATACAACACCGTCCTCCTTTGCACCTCCTCCATAGTATAGACAGTCTGGGTGCCGTCACATACACCCTACTCTCATCTCAACGTATGGGCATGGGTATCTTTTTGAATGCCCTACGATCACATGAATGAATGTGTTGGCTTACTAACCTACATAGTCTAACAAGTTTTTTTTCTTTTATATATATATATATATATATATATATATATATATATATATATATATATATATATATATATATATATATATGCTCATGGATGGGCTAGATACTTATGTTTGTTTTTGGGTGCCCATGGATGGGCTTGATTTTTTATTTTTTTTTGTTCGGGATGGATGACATACTACTGCCAACATTGGGCTATATATATTTTGGATACTTTGGGTTATGGCTATTTATATCTCATATATCTTTAGTGCCATTTAATTTAGTTTGCTTACTGGCCTGATTTGGATGCTTCTATCATCTGTGAATCTTGTCCTCTGTTTTATATGGTTTATATCGGCTATGATGTCTGTGATGCTTGATCTTTATGCTCATACTATTAGTCATCACAACTTAGCTTGTTTTTTTAACTAATATGCTTTCAAAGGATATTCTTTTACATCTATCTACTATGCTTATTTTATCTGTCTTTTTGGTTCTCTCATATTCTTCAACTTCAGTCAATATCCACTGTTATGTTATCCTTTACCAATGACTGACAAAAAGGGGGAGAACAAATCCACACCCCAAAGAAAAATTGTGTGTATCTGTTTGTGGATGGTGGTGCAGGTGTTAGGGGGAGCAACTGCAAGAAGACTGGTGGAGTAGCTACTGACTGGCATAGTCATCTTTGTGTATGAAATAGATAGTTTTGTAAAATTGTATAGAGTTCATGTATACACAATTTAGGGTTATTTTAGGGTGTTTTGGTGTTATGTCACGTAATTGACAAAGGGGGGGATTGAAAGTGCCCTGGTTTGTTAATTAGTGTGATCGTTGAGTTGGCTAGACAAATAAGCCCTAAATAGGAAGATTGATCAAGCATCTGCCTCAATAGGATGTGTGTTCAAACTCACCACAGGTAAATTCTAGCCTCACATCTCATGTCCCAAAACACCAGGTAATTAAAACCCTTAAAATTGAACAAAACACTTTAGAGTTTTTTGTTAGAAAACTTTTTCAAACTTCAGAAAAATATTTAAGTTTTCTTCCTTTATCGATTTATCGACAAGTGATTCGATAAAATCGACCACTATTGTCGATATCCTCGAAGCTCACTCAATCTTATCGAAATCAGGACCAAAGATGTCCAGCAACCATAAAGATATCTGAACTGAATTATCGATGGATCGATGGACTCATCGATATCATCGATGTTTGAATCTTGAGTCCATCGAGCCGACTCAATATCATCGGCATCTGGTTTACTGTGTCTAAAGAATTGCTAAGGAAAAATTAGATAATCCTCGATATATTGAAGAGCTTCTCAACATCCTTGGAATTCAAATCTCGATGATATCAAAAGCCCTTCGATGATATCAGATTGTGACACATTTATCCAGCAAGTTTTTCATGTTGTTTTTTTTGGATCGAGGGTTACTCAATAAAATTGATATTCAAATATCAATCATGTCGAGGCATGGTTGATGCCATTGAAAGTGGACAAAAACTGTTCAACAAGCTTATAAGAAAATTCCTTGAAATTATCGATGAATCGACATTGCCCTCGATATCATCGATATTCAAATTCTAATGATATCGAGTGATACTCGATCATATTATATACTTGAAATATTTCAAAGGAAAGTGCTCTCACATTTTCAAATGTTGAGGAATCAAACCTCGTGTTGATGAAATCGGAGCTCAAAATCTGATGACATCGATGCCCGTTCAATTTCCTCGACCAGTTGGCAAAAGGTTTTCAAAAAGTGTTTGACAGTTGAGTTTGTGTCATCGAGTGGCCAGTCGATGCTATCAAGAGTATATGCTCGATGATATCGAACTCTGTAAAAAATGTGACCATTTTATATCCATTAGAACCTTTTGCCTATTTAATGAGAACTTGCCCTTGGTTGTTGGTAGAGAAAATAGAGAGTGCTTCTGTGTGTTTAACCCTAGATCATTTACCTTAAGCTTTTTCTCTCATGGAAGTTCATCCTCCAATCCACCGTCATCATTAATATTCAATAGAGTTGATTGGGGAATGAGCTTCCGCATTCAAGGATCCTATAGCTACTACCTTAATGGTAAATCATTAAGTTGGGATGCCTTGAATGCATAGATGATTGGAATCGCTTTATCACCTTTATTGGTAAACATTTAATAGAGTAGGATTCCATTATAACCTTAACCCAACCCTTCGCCATGCATTGGTACATCTTCTTTGTGTTGACCCTTGCTCATGGGAGCATAAACTGGTTTGAGGTGAACCTGATTTAAAACTTTCGATTTGAGGTAAACTTGTTGTGAAACCTCCGTTGAGGTTCCTTATGTGGATCATTTGTCTGTGTGGCCTAAAACTTGGGTGTAGTATGTTGACCCTTGCTCCTGTGTGGGGCATAAACTGTGTCGTGAAGACACGTTGTGTCAGCCTAAGTATAGGTTGTACTGGTTAGAGGTGAACCGGATTTAAAACCTTCGGTTTGAGGTGAACCTGTTGTGAAACCTCCTTTAGTGACATTTGATACATTCAAGGGTTGAGTGCGGCCGCCGAAAGTGGAGTAGACAAGTAGTCGAACCACTATAAAAATGTCTTTGTTTGAGATTGTTATTATCGTCTATGTTTGTGTGATTTTCTTAAATTTTTTCATACTTAATTATCTGAGATCACACCTTACACACGCAGTCACATCCATCATAAGCTGATTTGCATCTTTTTTATCTCTTAAATATATTTGTGATTTGATCCTCTATTAGGCTTGGAAGCCATTAGAGTTACTCTAAAGAAATCCTAATGCATGCATATTTTCTTAGGATAAGAATGATAGGATTTTAAATTGTCATAAAATATTAAAAAGTTATATTTACCCCCTCTAGGACATATTGACATATTCTTACTTCAACTAAAGCGGTCATTACCGCAATTTCAAGCCATGTATCTTGTAAAAGT
This sequence comes from Magnolia kwangsiensis, assembly GCA_037074715.1. Classification (NCBI taxonomy): domain Eukaryota; kingdom Viridiplantae; phylum Streptophyta; class Magnoliopsida; order Magnoliales; family Magnoliaceae; genus Magnolia; species Magnolia kwangsiensis. The sequence continues at coordinate 80,316,436 of CM073572.1, forward strand.
TTAAATTCATAATGGATTTTGTAATGATGTTCCTATAATTATTATCTATGGTTACGATGTTATGATCTTGGATATGCTCTTTATGAATCAGATTTATGTTATAGAAATCCTCCTTGTAGGATCCCGGAATCGGAACTTGGTGAATGGATGCCAGGAGACGAGAATGGGGTACTATGGAGGCTATTGGCACCGGAATCGGCAATCAGGATTCTTGTAAGTCCGATCACCGAGTCTGGGGCGGACATTCTACATTGCAATACTAGAAATTATTTATATTACTTAAAGTATTTATCTTGTATTGATGTAGTTATGGTCTTGTTTGATTATATCGATCAAGGCTATCTTCTTAGTGTTTTTATTTTTTAATTTATTATTATTATTATTTTTTAAAGATAAGGCTATCTTCTTAGTTAAGTGTTATTCTTTAAAATTTGAACCATCTACATTTTACTTAATGAATTTCTTGATCTTGATATTCTGCATTTTGATTATTAGAATCCTTTCTCATCCCTGAAGTTTCCATCTTGTGAGTGGCCACTCTTCTTGAATCTGTAATGGCTCTTGATATGTTACATTGTGTGTCTAAAACAAGTAGCTACTTCATGTTTAATTACATTATGCAGGCTTCTTCAGGCTTCTTACATTATTTGTGTCCATCCATTAGCATTCGACCTTTACTTCCCTATGGATTCTTTGGATTTTGTTGTTGTGGAAGTTTCGTTATCATTCAGTGGGCATTAAGCATGATTTTCCTGCATTGAAAGCATCAGGGTTTTTATGGTCATGGTTTTTTTTTTGGGGGGAATTCTATAATTTCATCTATTATGCACCTTTCTCAAGATTTTGAGTTTCGTTTAATACATTCATGTTTATGAATTGGCTTCAGTATATATATTATTTCATTTTGGTATCATTCACATTTATGCTCTATGTCATAAGTGCTTTCAAATAGGAGTTATGCTACTCTTAGTTACATAGGGAAGTGAACAATTTAAATCGGTCAATTTGGACTGTCTATTGGGTCTAGCCCAAACTTCATGTGCCACCATGAATAAATCACAACAATAAGATGATTTTATTCTAACCATCCCATCAACAACCTATAATCTGGATGGTTAATGTTTTTTTTTTTTTATGAAAAAAATCTATAATATGGATTTAATCCAAATTGCCCAAAGTTTATTTCTTGATAGAACTTTGGTTTATACATTACTTTGAATGTAATCATTATCTTTACTGAGAAGGTGAGAATTAGCTTATAGCTTGAAAGATTTACCTCATATGATTTATGAGAATCGGGATATATATTTTTTGTTAGTTCTTATTAAGATTGCTTTTAGATGGAGTTGCCATGATCCGTCATGGGCAGGTGGCAACCTGGGATTGGGTAATATACAATCAATTTTTTATATAAATACAAATTTTATATGTTTGGGATTTAGATGATAGATCTAATTTTGATTTCTTCATTTTCTTTTGTGTAGACCTACCTATACAAATAGGTTGGTTGGTTTGGAGCTTTGGAGAAATGGGTATAGCTAGTTTTGGATGTTGGCATTTAATTAGGTAATTTGTTTTCATTATTAATTTTTTTAATTTAATGAGAAACACCGATGGCTAAAACTATCGGCAAATGGCTTTCTAGACAACAACTTTGGTTGTAGAAAACGACAACGATTTTGGCCGTCGGAAACACCGATGTCTTTGGCGATTGAAATCGTCGACGATTTTGGCCATAGGAAACACTGACAGTTTTAGCCATTGAAAATGTCGATGGTTTAAATCCGTCGGAGAGCAACACCGACATCCCTTTTGTCGATGGCCCATCTGATGGCTAAAAGCCATCGGGGAAGGTCAATACCAATGGTTTTTAACCATTGGCGTTGCCTTGGTTTTTGGTAGTGGGAGGAGAATATATAAGAAAAGAATGAAAATACTCATACAAATACATTTGGAGAAGCCATAATGATCCTCCGCTGTGAAATAGATATTTGGTGGTTAGCTCGTATATGCCTTTGTACAAATGGTCGAGTACAAAGGGAGCAAGTGCTAATTTTCTATCATCTGCAAGTGTCTCGGCCAGTTAAACATATTCGTTGATAATCGAGAGAGCATTCACACAAAATAAGTGGCAGCAAATCCATAGTAGTAAGAAGGTTATGCCTGCTTGTAACGCCCTGAAAATCGGTGGTCGTGTAGAAACCCCACTCCCGAGTTCCATACCATCACTTATGCAATAAATATGCTTATGATTAAATGTTGTTTGAGTTAGTGCATTAACATGAGTGAGATTATACCAAAACTGTAATTCATACTCTAGATCCAGTGATAAAACGCAAGTGGAAGACTAGAAGATATATATATATCACTATCTGTAAAACAAAACAATCTCGATCTGTCTCCAAAGTATGAATGTATCCTTGAGTCACATATAGATATACCAAACCAAAAATAAAAGGTCATATGATAGTGCAACTAGCAAAATCCCGCTGATCTAGGCCACCTATGCGTAGCCGTCAGAAAATTGTATGTACGAGAACTCATCCTGGTCCTCGTAGTAGTCCGACTCTAGCTCCTGAATCGCCTTGCTATCTGCATCTACGACAGAGTCTGGTAGGTGTTGCAAACACCATCTCGTAACGTGGGAGTGACTGATCAACTCAGTGGAATCATAGAGCAAAGATTATCATGTTATCAAATCAATCACGCGATAATAGTAAAACAAACAATCAGACATTCCTAGATACTGTTATTAATGAAAGGATGAGATGCAGTAATGATGCATGCCCTCACCGACATACTCTCTCATGCGACACCATCTTATGTCCGCAGCATACTTTCTTCCCTCAGTACTCCACATCTTTCAGGCACATGCAGTGAGATATGGATATGATTACCGAGTTGTTATTAGTCCTTTCAAATAAAAAGATTGGAAAACTAAGGTACTTCCCTTATATCATTCCCAACACAGATCTTGTTTAGGGTCGTCACTCCTAGCAGTCTCATACAATGATATATTTCTAGGTCGTTGCAAGGGCTGTCAGGGTTGTTGCTCGCACTCATTGCACCGCTCCCCCATCACCTTATCAATACAAGCCTTGTTGTACTCTTATTACTACGGAAGGTTCGTCACCTCACATAGACTCAAAATACGCTCGAGGTCACTACAAAGGGCACGTCACCAATCAGAGTAGGCCGACAGCTCGAATGTAGTGTCTCATACCATCAAAATCGGCTCACGAGTCTAAGGCGCTCACTGGTCACTACGGGGAGGCTCGACGCCATAGTGTAGGCCGACAGCTCGACCACGGTGTCCCATACCACTATGCCCGGCTCATGAGTCTTAATGAATTAAGGTACCATGGTTATTAGGGTTTTCACTAGTAAGTTTAAGCAGTTATGACTAATACAAGGTGAACATACAATGGTCAGTCGTGTTACTTGACGAGCTCGACTAGTACGAGCGCACCTCAAGTTGAACGACATGAAGTGCATAAGCACCTCATGTGGCCTAACCACTACCGTCAACCAAAGAACGACTCGGGTTCGTCAACGCGTCCTTCGTGGCGGATAGAAGCCAACCACAAATTCAAATATATTACTGACTGCCTGGACTAGAATATAGCCCCAAGCACTTATAATCTAAATCAATGATCATATAAGAGTGACAGAAATGAAACACAAATAATCCAAGTATGTTAACAACATGTTATAACATACAACATAAGAAATTCAACCAAACACAAACATTTCATATATATAAGGAAATCAATTCAATATAACAAACATGGAGGAAATCATGTACATCATCATATTAGTTGAGAATCCAATCTCCAAACTAATCTACAACAACATTTACTCAACACTTACTTATACAAAACTTTATACAAATACTTAATCTACACACGTTAGCCTACATAGCGTATGTCGGCCAATAATGTGCATTAAGGCGAATCTCTTCGCCAAATAGATCATACACGCATAACTAGCATAGGTACACGACAAATACACATGGCAATCATATTAGCAAAATACGTACGTATACAGTATTTCCTACAAATACCTAAAATACCCTAAATCTCATATTCTTTGTACGTATTCGAAATGAAAAACAGATAGCATGTTCTACATGTCAAAAAACATCCTTGTCGATAATCTACCATTAAACGACATTGAAAGCATTGAAAACAGGTAACCTAAGCATCTAAAATCCTCACCTTACGCCATAGGAGCGTAACGAATCAAATAGAAACTCTATGCTTTATCAACGTCAATATGACAACCTATATCACAAGATAAGTCAGCTACTTCACTACTTCTTTTGATAGAATTCCTAAAACAGGCTAAGGTTAGGGTTTTCTTACCTAGAATGAAGTCAAAATCACCGAAAGAGTGATTAGAACACAATGGCTAAGCACGTGTAGTAGCAGGATCGAGTGATAGAAACTTTTTCTCACAACTTCCACACAATTTCTCTCTTTTCCCTCTTCTCTTACCAAGGGTTTCTTGCAAATTCGTATGAGAGGGATGTGAGATGGCTTAAGGTCCTTAAATAGGTTAGAAACTCACCTATTTAGACTTTAAACCAAGGTATACTTGGGTTATAGCCAAATCAGGTCCTTTCCGATCTAAAAGAACATTTCTAGAGGTCCCCTGACTGAATGCGGTTGGACTTAAGCTTATGGATGTTAGATCCTGATCACATTAAGTTTTCAGTTTGATCAGGTTTCAAGATCGCACGTGGAGGACCAATTTCAGTTCAGCGGTCACTGAGACTCTATCAGGGATTCCAAGTACACTAACATGGGTGGAAAATCTTCCCTGATCCAAGGGTGTATTTGAGTCAGATTCTAACAGTCTGAATGCTAATAATTAACCCGCAAGCGACACGTGCCAGATTTATTTAAATCACATTTAATTTATAAAGAATTCTACTCTCTCTCACACTCCTTGCTCCAGGCTCAATGAAATAGCCTCAGGACATCATTTAAACTTGATTTCGAGGGTGGTAGTCAAGTCCAACGACGCGGTCATAATGGTCTAATTTCATTGCTACCGGACTCACGACATGCAGTCAGAGTCCATTATAAAGTTTCAAAGGGTTCATGAGAACAGACGGGTTTAGAGTTTGATCCCAGGTTTCAGGATGATATAGCGTTAACGATTCCACAAGTTTTGGATCTTACAGAACGTATTTAAAGCGATCAGGGCTAATTTCATAGCTAATCTAACATAGCGCTAGTTAACTTACTCTTAATTTCTAAAGGAATTAATCCTAAGTGATTTCTACCTGAGGTGGTACTCGAGTCTCTGTATGAATTTTTTTGAGACGTTACAATCTGCCCCCCTTAAACAATAAATTTTATTCTCAAAATTTGTACCTTTCGTACTCCTCGAGAAGCTGTGGGTAATTCTTTTTTATTTCGGCTTCTGTCTCCCAAGTAGCCTCCTCTTCAGTGTGATGCGTCCACAACACCTTCACAAGGGGGATGACCTTGCTACGCAATACCTGCTCCTTCCTGTCTAATATACACGTCGATCGCAATATATATGTAACATCCTCAACTAACTACACCTTCTCCCATCTAATGATATGGGAAGGATCAAGAACGTACTTCTTTAGCATAGAAATATGAAATACGTTGTGTACTCTTGTGAGAGGCGTAGGCAAAGCCAGACGATATGCCACTATACCCACACGGTCAAGAATCTGAAATAGACCAATAAATCACGGTGCTAACTTCCCCTTCTTCCCGAACCGAAGAACTCCCTTCATAGGGAAAACTCTCAAAAATACGTGATTTCCAACCGCGAACTCTAGCGGGCGTCGTCTCATATCGGCATAACTCTTCTGCCTGCTCTGCGCTGTAAGAAATCGGCCTCTGATGATGTCAATCTTTTTCAAGGTTGCCTGCACTAACTCTGGGCCAATCAATCTGCACTCGCCGACCTCTGCCCAGCAATGCGGTGCTCGGCAAGGACGCCCATGCAAGGCCTCATAAGGTACCATACCGATACTGGCCTGAAAACTATTATTGTACGTGAATTCCTCATATAGAAGACAGTCATCCCAACTGTCTTTGAAGTCTAACACGTAAGCCCACAGCATGTCCTCTAGAATCTGGTTCACCCGCTCTGTCTGTCCGTCTGTCTGTGGGTGGAAAGTAGTACTGAACTTCAACTTCACACCCATAGCTTCCTGGATGTGAGTCCAGAAAATAGAAGTAAAGAACGTGTCTCTGTCCGACACGATCTCTAAGGGAACTCCATGCAGACGCACAATCTCTCTAATATACATCCTGGCCAACTCGTCTGCAGAGTTCGTAACTCTGATCGGAAGGAAGTGCGCTGACTTCGTCAAATGGTCGATGATCACCCATATAGAGTCGTAGCCCTTCCTCGCCTTCGGCAGTCCCGAAATGAAATCCATAGAAATAAAATTCCATTTTCACTCAGCTATGGGCATAGGCTGAAGGAGACCAAGAGCCCGGCGGTGCTCTGCCTTCACCTGCTGGCAAGTGAGACAACGGGACATGAAATCTAGGATGTGGATCTTCATGTCATCCCACCAATAGGTCCTCTTCACGTCACGATACATCTTTGTGCTGCCCAGATGCATCGCAAGTCTAGAATTGTGCGCAGCCTCGAGAATCTCTCGTCTCAAGTCGGGGATATCTGGGACGCATAGGCGGTCATGATAATGTAAGCCCCCATCCGTTCCAACTCACCACTCGGCATCTGGATCGTCACTGGCCTGCTCTCGAAGCTCAGTTAGACGCTCATCATCCCCCTGCACCGATATGACCCTGTCATCGATAAGATGTTGTACCTGAACATGTGCGATAAACTCAAATGGCTCCTCCACAGTGAGTTTCTGCTCAAAGTCTCGTAAAAACTCAACCATGTCCCACTCAGCTACCACCAGTGGAGCTACAAACTCTATCGTCTTCTTGTTGGTCAACGCATCAGCCACAAGGTTCGCCTGGCCCGGATGGTAGGAAACCTCAAACTTAAAGTCCTTCAAGGTCTCCATCCATCGTCGCTGCCTCATATTCGGGTCACGCTGCGTGAATATGTACTTGAGGCTCTTGTGGTCGCAAAAGAGCTTGAACTCCTCTCCATAGAGGTAATGTCTCCAGAGCTTCAGTACGAAAATGACCGCTGCCAACTCTAGGTCGTGTGTAGGGTAATTCTCCTCGTGTTTCCTCAACTATCTCGAGGCATATGCAATCACCCTGTCCTTTTGCATAAGGACACAACCTAGACCAACGCGAGACGCGTCTGTATATATCGTATACTCGACCCCTTACTCTAGCAATACTAGCATATGGGTGGACATCAACTTGTCCTTCAACTCCTGAAAAGCTGCTTCGGCCTTTGCATTCCAGGCAAACTTCAAATCCTTCCGTATCAACTGAGATAAAGGTCTGTCGATCTTCGAGAAATCTCAAATGAAACATCGATAGTAGCCTGCTAAACCCAGAAAACTCTTCACCTCAGTGATTAAACTAGGTTGCTCTCAGCCCTGAACTGCGGCTACCTTGGTGAGGTCTACCGATATGCCTTCCTTAGACACCACGTGTCCTAGGAACTTGACTTCTTCCTTCCAGAAGTCACACTTACCGAACTGAGTAAATAACTGATGTTTTCTAAGAGCATCCAGGACTGAGCGCAAGTGCTCCTCATACTCCTCTCGACTCCTGGAGTATAACAAGATTTCATCAATGAATACGATGACGAATTGATAGAGGAATGGCCAAAATATCCAATTCATCAGGTCCATGAACACGGCTGGTGCGTTCGTAAGACCGAACGACATCACGAGGAACTCATAATGGCCAAAGATGGTCTTGAAAGCTGTCTTTTGCACATCCTCATCCTTGACGTGTACCTGGTGATACCCTGACTTGTAACACCCTGAATTTTTGTCAACCTGGAGTTAGGCATCCTTAAGCAATGGGTCAACCATAACACTCTCAAAGCTCAATCCCAAAGCCAAAGAAATCACTTTTCAACCCATTTCCTTCATACTCTCACCTTTCACCACCTCATTCTTCAAACTTCTCCAAGTACTTTCATATTAGACACGGATCCTCAAGTTTAAATAGTGAAGAACTATACTTAAACTAAAACTCACTGTAAACAGTCACCGAGATCGAGTCCGTGCACACTCCTGATCACACCCAACGACCCCAAATCACTTCTAGACTGTCAACCAAAGGATTTAGACCATGTTTCATTCCATTCTAAACCTAGAAATGAATGTCCTTAGGTGGTAGGTCAACCCCAACATCTTACACTCAATTTCAAAGCCTAAAACCACTTTTTATCCAATTCCTTCAAAATCTCACCCTCTGCCACTTTATTCTTCATTTTTTTCCTAAACACATTCATAATACACACCAATCCTAGGGTATTAATGATGAAGAATAATACCGAAGCTAAAACTTACCGTGAGTAGTAAATAAATGGATAAAATGGGTCTTGACCCTTAACATTTTGGAATATAACAAAATAAATAGGTTAGTTGGATAGATTAGCATCTCCTACCTGAAAATCATATGCTATATGCTGCATAAAATCATTTTGGTTTACAAATTATCCCCAAAAATGTCTCAAATGGAGTCGGGGGCCAAACGATCAACTTACAGGGGGACTCAGGGTGGGCCCCATACTTTTTTGGGGCCTAGGGGACAGGAGAACCTCACCCAAATGGCAAGGCCTCACCAAATCCACCAGTGGTCAGCGAGGACCACGCCGAGTCGGCGAGGCCTCGCTGGTAAACGGGCCCAGTTGGGTCGGGCCTTCGGGCCGATTGCATTTGGGGCCTAGTGGAACCCTATGGTATAGGGTTTGACCCCTATTTCTTTTCCATTTTGGTACTTCCTTCACAAACCACCCCTCCAAGCCTTCCTTTTTTTAAAAAATCTTTCGAATCTCCCCTAAAATCCTTCTCCAAACACTTCCTTGTTCATTTTCATATACCACTCACTCCACCCTTCAAATCCCACCTCAAGCAGAAATCATTAGGGGCTACTTCCTTTAGAAATTAGATGAAATTAACTAGCGCTAAACTGAATGACCTGTGAAATTGTCACCAATCACTTAAAATACGATCTGCTAGAGGCAAAACATATAGAATAGTTGACGCTACAATACCCTAAAACCTAGGATCAAACTCTAAACTCGGTTGCTCACGGGAGCATTCGAAAACTTTGTATCAGACCTAGACCGCACATCGGAAGTCCGATTCTCCCGAACTTAGACAATCCTGACCGCCTAGTTGGACTTGACAATCACCCCAAAAATCAAGTCCAGATGATGTCCCATGACGATTTTCTTGAGTCTAGAGTGAAGAGTGTGAGAAATATTAGAAATTAAATAAAATTTATGAAATCTGGCACGCGTCACTTGCGCAACATTTTCTAAGCATTCTGACCGTCATAATCTGATCCAAATTTACCCTCGGATCAGGGATGATGGCCCACTCATGTCATAGCACTTTTGGCCCTGATCGAGTTTCGGTGACCGCTAAACTGAAACTGGTCCACCACGGTCGATCTGAAAATTCGACCGGACTGAAAACTTAGCTTGACTAGATCCAATATTAGAGAGCTTAAGTCCGACTGCATTCAGTAACAAGACCTCCAGAAGTACTCCGTTGGATCAAAACAGACCCGATTTGGATATAAATGTATGTATTAGTAAGTATTGAGTAAATGGTATTGTAGATTAGCTTTGAGACTGGATTCTCAACTAATTGGATGATGTACATGATTTCCTCCATGCTTGTTGTATTTTAATTGATTTTCTTATGTGTGAAGTACTTGTGTATGGTTAAATTGCCTATGTTGTATCTTATAACATGTTGATAACATGCTTGAATTATTTGTTATTTCAATTCTGTCTCTCTCATATGATTATTGATTTAGATTACATGTGCTTGGGGTTGTACTCTAGTCCAGGCAGTCGGTAACAGTTTAGAATTCATGGTTGGATTCTATTGCCCACGAAGGATGTGTATGACGAACTCGAGTCGTACTAGAGTCGTCGGCAGTGGTTAGGCCACACGAAGTGCTTGTGCACTTCATGTTGGTCGATTCAACGTGCGCTCATGCTAGTCGGACTCATCAAGTAACCCGATTGATCGTTGTATGTTCACCTTGTATTCGTCATAACTGCTTGAACCTAGGGTACTGAACTTACCAGTGATAACCCTGATAACCATGGTACCTTGATCCACTAAGACTCATGAGCTGGGAATGGTGGTATGGGACACCGTCGTCGAGCTGTTGGCCTACGCTGGGGCCACAAACCTCCCCGTAGTGACCAGTGAGCAATCCAGACTCGTGAGCCGATTATAGTGGTATGGGACACTATAGTCGAGTTGTCGGCCTGCACTGATAAGGTGATGGGGGAGCGGTGTAACGAGTGCGAGCAACAGCCCTGGCAGCCCTTTGTAGTGACCTCGAGCGTACTCTGAGTCTACATGAGGTGACGACCCTCTGTAGCAACAAGAGTATAAGTAGGCCTGTATTGATAAGGTGATGGGGGAGTGGAGCAACGAGTGCGTGCAACAGCCCTTACAGTGACCTAGAAATATATCATCGTATGAGACTACTAGGAGTGACGACCCTAAACAGGATCCTTGTTGGGAATGATATAAGGGAAGTACCCTAATTTCCCAATCCTGCTGTATGAAAAGGACTAATAACAACTCGGCAATCATATTCATATCGCACTGCATGTACCTGGAAGATGTGGAGCACTGAGGGAAGAAAGCATGCCGCGGACGTAAGATGGTGTCGCATGAGGGAGTATGTCGACGAGGGCATCCATCATGTCATTTCATTCTTGCATTAATCACAGTAGCTAAGACCTGTTTGATTGCTTTCTTTACCATTATCACGTGATTAATTTGATAACATGTTAATCTTTGCTCTATGATTCCACTGAGTTAGCTACTCACTCCCACATTACGGGACGGTATTGCGCACACCAACCAGTCCCTATTTTAGTTTCAGATGGTGGCGATGCTTACGAAGTAGAGTCGGACTTGATGATGATGATGAGGATCCCTCATATATGCAGGTTCTAATTGACGGGGTTGTAGGGTTACTGATTAGATGCCAATACACTTGGTATTTTACCTTTTATTTACACACCCATGTATATTCTCTTCTTTCTATTTTGGAGTATACATGTATTTTGTTAACCTGATAACATGTTCACACTCTGGAGACTTACAATAGTTCATATATTTTATGTATTTATCACATTGTTCCGCTTGCTAATTTAACTGTCTCTGGAGTATGATATGCTGTTTTGGCTTAGTCTCAATCTTGTTTAATGTCATTCTATATACAACATGCATTCATCATTATCTATGTTTCATAAGTGACGTTTTGGAACTCAGGAGTTGGGTTTTTACTCGACCCCCCGATTTTTAGGGCGTTACAGATGGTATAAGAGCATGATTTGGATTAAACTAGACCTGGGTTATGGTCACACACCGGGGGCTGTAGCCAATCTCAGTCTCTTGACTGTTGTACATGAAATGAGGGAAGTAGTGGACCCAGTGTCCACCAGTAGGAAAATGGAAATACCTGCAATCTCTGTCGTAACCTCGAAAGCCATAGGACTACCATCTGATACCTCGGATGCCTCAGCTGTGAGCGCATGCACCTGAGCCTATTGTGGACGGTTTGGTCGCGGTACCATGGGCCGTTGAGGCGGCCGAAACTGAGGTACTAGAGGTCTGAAGGAAGGATGGGCAGGAGCTGACCGTAACGGTAGAGCGGATAATACTTGTGGACGAGGACGATTGATCTTCTGCGGTGGTGAAAACCCGCTGTCTCTCATCCGAGCAAAGTAGCTCTCTGCAGTGTGACCCGATTTCCCACAGTAAGTACAGGTCACACCCAGGCGTCTCATCGGAAGTACTGATGTTGTGATCCCAAGAGGAGAGTCGATGCGAGGCCTCTTTCCAAGGAATGGCCTTCTTTGGGTATTAAGTCGTGGCCTAGCAACCATAGGGCCACGAGAACGTGCCAGTCGATCTACATCCTGCTCTGCCCGCATGAACATATGTATCAGCTCGGCATAAGAGGGTAGGTTGACACAGCACATCTTCGACCGAATGTCAGGTCGCAAGCCTTCAAAAAATCGTCGTATCCTCATCTGCTCATCAGCAAGTATCGTAGGGACGTATCTGCCCAACTCTGTAAACCGATGCTCGTACTCCGTAACTGACATGCCTCCCTTCTTGAGGCGTAAAAACTCATTCTCCCTCTAGTATCGGTAGGTCTACGGATAGTATTTCTCATGGAAACGGAACTCAAATGCTGTCCATGTTCATATGTAGCCAACTGCAACCGTCCGCAGTATACTATCCCACCATAAGCTGGCCTCTCTCTCGAACATGAAAGTGGCTAACTCAACTTGCTCAGACTCCGAGCAGTGCAGCATCCTCAACATCTTCGAGATGCGGTCGAGCCAGTACTCGGCCTCCTCGGGTCTGTGAGAACCCGTAAAAGTAAGAGGTCGCAAGTGCTGAAATCGCTCAAGTAGGCCTCTGGTATCAGCAGCATTCTCCGTAGGGTAGGCGAATGGTGCAGGATGAGCCATACCCTCATCCTGAGTCGAAGTCTCAGCATCATCAGCTGGATGCGTAGATGGCACAGGTGGAGTCGCACTCCCACCCTGGGCTAAGGCCCCTCCAATAGTAGTCAAAAGCTGTTAATGCTGCTGGTGCATCATAGTCATCAGCTGCTCAAACCTATCAGGAGGTGGAGCGCAGGCTGAGGCACATACTGCGTCGAGGAAGATGCACGGTACTGCTTGCGAACTGGTGGTGTGAAAGGTGGTGGTCCGACTGCAGGACCTGCAGAAGGCTGAGACTCAAGTACAGTCTCACGAATCAAGCCCACAGCAGGGTCCATATGATCATCACTCTGGGGAGGGATCCGATCCATCGGCTCTCCCAGGGTAAGACGTGTCATGCTCCGAGTAACCTTAGGTGACATTCCCTATATTCAAAATAGGATGCAACCCAGTCAGTTTCAGCAATAGCATATACACACCACACAATCATTCACATAACAAACCGAAGAAACTCCATGCATTTCATTTAATCAAAATTTGTCACAATACAAGAGATATAACTTTACATGCATCATGACAGGAAGCGCATGGGAAATTAAGCTAGTGAAACCTACAACTGCAACACAAACCAACTACTAAGCCTTCTCAGGCTCACACACAGAAAACACAAAACAACCTACATATGACCAACAAACATCTGCAATCTAATCACTCGTCTGAGTCTGGCGATGGAGGAGGGGCACCCTTATCCTTCAGGAAACATAGGATGGCCTTCAAGGGGTGAGTCACCTTGCCAAACTTCCGCTTCATGACGGCCTTAGTACCCTCAAGCTCTTGTTTTACCTCAGCCCGGAGTTCTTGGACTTCCCGTCACAAGGCAACCTGACTCTCCTCAAGTCGGGCTATGTGAGCATCCCTAGCAGCCCAAGTCGCAGGAGGAGGACTCTCATCAGTATCCTGAGCCTCTTCTTCTTCTTCTTCCTGGCCTTCTTCCTCTATTTCTGCCCCACCTTCTTCACTATCATATTCACCCTCGCTGTCATCATCAAGCTGAACCTCACGCTGTCGAGGCCCTATCTTCATTTAGTTCATAGTAGCCTCGTTGATGTAATGAGCCGGCACAGGCAACTCCAGCCCAAGTCTGTAAGAAAACTCAAGCGCAATCTTGCATATGAGATGGCCAAAGGGAAGTGACTCAGACGTTCTTCTTGATTTCGCTACGAGAATGATCTGTCACAGCACAAACATGGGCATGCACACGTTCTCTCCCTGGCCCACTTAATACAGAAAATCTACCATGAGACGTGTGCATTCATACGATTGTTCCACCTGGGATAAACATTAAACGTACAGATGTGGTGAAGCAGACGAAAATCATCCGACATGTGGGTCACTAAGAGGCTCTTATTACCCTGCCACTCAACTAAACCACCACATAGAAACTTGGTGCAGCGATCTCGCTCACGAACACTCTTCAGATTCTTAGCACTTGGATGTACCTCGCCAAGAGGCACGTTCAGAAGTCGAGCTATCAACTGAACATCAATCGTGGGTTCCCGATCTCTATCAAAGAGAATCCTGAACTGCAGTGGCTCCAGCATAGGGTCCCGAATATGAGCATAAAAGGCACGAACAGTGCTCACATTAGCACGAGACTGGCCTTCAAAGAGCGGACCCCACCCGGCAGCTTTGATGCCCTCAAACAACAGAAATTCACCAAAAAGTCGCCCATCCACCTGCGCCTCAAAAAGAACCCTACGATCCGCATACGCGCCATGGGTTAAGTCTGCCAACAGTGCTCTCCCTATCAGAGCGTGAGGATCCAAATCCTGCTTCGTATGTAGCTCTCGAGCGACACTTGGACTAGCGGCGGTGCTTGAACTAGCGGTGCCACCTCTCGGCTTTCTTGAACATGAGGGGTGGCTAGGCCCAGCTTCATTAACAGCACCCTTCCTCTTACCCACGAGAGAGAGGATGGTGGAAATCAAGTTTTATGGCCGCCACAAACTCAAAGAAGGCTATGAAAAATGAAAGAAAGGGGGGATTAAGGGCTGGGATTTTTGATTCTCCATGAGTTTGAGACCCAACAGGGGTTGTAAAGGCCCCAAACATAGAGTTTGAAGAAAGGAAAAGGAAGAGATGGGTTGGGTTAGAAGCTTACACGATTTGAGCTTCAAATGGAGGATGTAAGAGCTCAAAACATGAGAGAATGGAGAGAGAGGGGAGTGTGTACCACTGCAAACGATGAAGGGGCATGGATTGAGGTAAAAAATAGCAATGAGAGTGGTTGAAAATGAGATTTGAGAGGAAAAACAACAAATAGGAGAGAAAGGGAGAGCTTGGGGGTGTGTTTTGTTAAGGAGGTACTAGTTTGGAAGGGTTTTAAGGGACAACCCACATACCAGGGGGTTACCCTAAACCCTAAATGCCGTCAGCCCGAAGGCTCGACCATACTGGGCCCATTAACCGGCGAGGCCTCGCCTACCTCTGTGGTGTTCGATGATGACTAGCCATTTGGACGAGGTCCTCCTGCCCTAAAGACTCCAAATGCATGTGGTTCCCACTTTGGATCATTCTGGATTAGCGTGGATAGGCCCACGACTCTATTTCGAACCATTTCGGGTCGTTTCGGGTACTAACTGTTGCACATTCACATTTAGTGATTTTTTAACAGCTGGGATAGGGTCAACAAGGGTTTAGGCTCGTCCACACATGAACTAGAAGTGGTCCGGGGCCGTTTCATGCGACCATGTATGCACACGGACTCGATAAAAATGATCGATTTGGGTGGACTTCGCCAATTGGCAAAACTGGGATCCTATGAGTGTTCCTATGTTTTTCTCACACCTACCTAAGTTAAAGGGCGACAGCGTACGTCGTGTGACCATAACCCAGGTCCGTTTTAATCCAAATCATGCTCTGATACTAACTTTTAATGCCCTGAAAATCGGGGTCGTGTAGAAACCCAGCTCCCGAGTTCCAGACCATCACTTATGCAATAAATATGCTTATGATTAAATGTTGTCTGATTTAGTGCATTAACATGAGTGAGATTATACCAAAACTGCAATTCATACTCCAGATCAAGTGATTAAACACAAGCGGAAGACTAGAAGATATATATATCACTATCTGTAAAACAGAACAATCTCGATCTATCTCCAAAGTATGAATGTATCTCTGAGTCACATATACATATACCAAACCAAAAATTAAAAGTCATATGATAGTCCAACTAGCAAAATCCCGCTGATCCAAGCCACCTATGCGAAGCCGTCAGAAAACTGCATGTACGAGAACTTATCCTGGTCCTCGTAGTAGTACGGCTCCAGCTCCTGAATTACCTCGCTATCTTCATCTAAAACAGAGTCTGATAGGTATTGCAAATACCATCCCGCAACGTGGGAGTGAGTGATCAACTCAGTGGAATCATAGAGTAAAGATTAGCATGTTATCAAATCAATCACGTGATAATAGTAAAGAAAATAATCAGACATTCCTAGATATTGTTATTAATGTAAGGATGAGATGTAGTAATGATGCATGCCCTCACCGACATACTCCCTCATGCGACACCATCTTACGTCCGCGGCATGCTTTCTTCCATCAGTGCTCCACATGTTCCAGGCACATGCAGTGCGATATGGATATGATTACCGAGTTGTTATTAGTCCTTTCAAATAGCAGGATTGGGAAACTAAGGTACTTTCCTTATATCATTCCCAACACAGATCCTGTCTAGGGTCATCACTCATAGTAGTCTCATACGATGATATATTTCTAGGTCACTGCAAGGGCTGTCAGGGTTGTTGCTCGCACTCATTGCACTGCTCCCCCATCACCTTATGAATAAAGGCCTAGTTGTACTCTTGTTGCTACGGAAGGGTCGTCGCCTCACATAGACTCAGAATACGCTCGAGGTCACTACAAAGGGATCGTCACCAATCAAGTAGGCCGACAGCTCGAATGTAGTGTCTCATACCACCATAATCGGCTCACGAGTCTAAGGTTCTCACTGGTCACTACGGGGAGGCTCGTCGCCACAACGTAGGCCGACAGCTCGACCATGGTGTCTCATACCACCATGCCCGGCTCATGAGTCTTAATGGATCAAGGTACCATGGTTATCAGGGTTTTCACTGGTAAGTTCAAGCAGTTATGACCAATACAAGGTGAACATACAATGGTCAGTCGGGTTACTTGACGATCTCGACTAGTACGAGCGCACCTCAAGTTGAACGACATGAAGTGCATAAGCACCTCGTGTGGTCTAACCATTACCGTCAACCAAAGCACGACTCAGGTTCGTCGACGCATCCTTCGTGGCGGATAGAAGCCAACCACGAATTCAAATCTATTACCGACTGCCTGGACTAGAATATAGCCCCAAGCACTTGTAATCTAAATCAATGATCATATAAGAGTGACAGTGTAACACCCCGTACTTTTTAGTACTTGAGTGTTACCATGTAAATTAATTTAATATAAATACAAAAATTTTATATATAAATAATGCAACATAAACACATACACTACGAAAGCACACTTCTTAAAGATTTAAAAATAGATAAATAAATAAATAAATTTCATAGTGAATTGAAATATAATTATAATCCATATTATAATATGAATTTCAATCGTAAAAATCTACTTTATGTAAATTAATGAAATTTATAATAAATAACACATTTCAAACAGTATTATATAAAATTTAAAACCTAAAACATATATAACTATACGAATAATATATATTAACCTTTGCTCCTTTTCACAAATATTCAAAAGATTAACAATCAGTAACAATTATGCATATATAACAAAATACATTTTTCCTTTTTATTAATGTAATTCTTTAAAATAATAATAATAATGAAAAAATAAAATAAAATAAATAATAATAATAATGATAAAGGATAGTAATAGTAATAAAAATTAATATTAATGGTAGCATATGGTTAGAATTATGTATAAAGGTCCTACAAATGATGCACTAGGAGCTTTTGACCGTTGATACTCGGGTGGAGGCTGATCCAACCATCGAACCTACATAGTTGTCCCTTATAGGATGTAAAGTAAATTTTTATGGACCACCTGAGCCTTGGGCTCATCTGATCTTTGTCCTAGGTCTCTTTTAGGGCCCATAGAGTGGGATGGACGGAGTGGATTTCCCACAAACATCACGGTGGACCCCACACAAACGTTGCATGTGCACCATTGATGGTGCACTCGCCGTGCACGGGCCTAGGGAGACCGGTCAGCATGAGCTGACCCGTGCCTGCCCAAAAATGGGAGATTTCTCCCTCTCTCCTCAGATCGACAGCGGACGCGCAGGCGTCCCGAATTTCTGATCAGTGGCCCATCTTCATGGTCCCTACGGACGATCCAAACCGTCCATCGGGTGCGTCCCTCAGGCCTAACCAAAACCATGGTTGTTTCACAGGAAATAACACACGATTGTTCGCATAAAAATCGACGCAAGTGAGCCCAAAAACATAAAAATACCAAAAACGGGAACTGTCTCCAGCTGGCACGATCTGTGTGCACCCTCATCCTTGGATCTCAACAGTTCATGGGAAAGAGATCCTGTCCGTCCATTTCCGTTCACAGAGACCATGGTTTTCTGAGAAAACCAGCAACAAAACCATGGTCGGTTTCATATCCTCCCACTATTTTGGTGGTGGTTTTGGACAGAGTAAATCCACACCATTTTCTCTTAATCCAACGGCTTAGAAACGTTAGGGCAGTGCTATTAGAAGGAGAGGATCAAGCAGTAGGTTACCCTCCTCAGTTTTCTGGCAGCCACATTCAAAAAATGGTTGTTTCCTTCCAAACTTAAACCCACCACCCAAACGACTGTGGAGCTTCGAAAAAGCTTGTCCATGAGCTTCCATGGATCACTCTAAGACATCTTCCAGCCTTGCCTCGAAGAAACTCTTGGCCATTCAAAAACTGCCATTGATGGCCGAGCGTCTTCCTCACCATTGCACCACCTGTTTGAGCCATGATTCAGGCTCCGTTTGTGCAGAAATGAGGCCCATCTGCTGGAAATTTTTAACAGCATTAGGAGAGAGAAAAAGAGAAAGAAAGAAAGAAAGAAGAATTAGAGAGTGGGAGAGGCTGCCCTGTTCGGCAGCGGCTCAAAATGGGCGAAGTTGGGACGCACCAGCTTGCTGAGCTGATCTAGCACTAGCAAGTTGCTGGTCGGGAAGAGGGAGGAAGAAGGAAGGAAGGAAGCACAGAGAGAGAGAGAGAGAGAGAGAGAGAGAGAGAGAGAGAGGAATGAGAAAGGAAGAAGAGAAGAGGGAGTGGATGCGAGCATGGGCCGCACTACAATTGCTGCCAAGTCTTCAGGTAGCTCACACGAGCTGGCTGAGTTGGGTTTGGGTTCAGGTCTACTGGATATTCCAGCAGGGATGAAAGGGGGAAAAGAGAAGCAGAAAGAGAGAAGAAAGAAGAAGAAAATCATGTGGAGTAGGCGAGAAATGAAGAGGAAAGGAGGGTGTGTGGATGTGTGCAGCAACAACCCAACACGACTAGGTCGCTGGTGCGACTCGCCTGACTCACTGGGTCAGGCCGTACTGGCCTGGTTGGGCCCATTTCATCCCAGGGAAACAGTAGAAAAAAAAAGAAGAAGAGGAGTTTGTGAGAGAGGAGAAGAAGAAGGGTAGAGAATGTAGGGGTGATGGTTGTGTTGGGCTGAGTCAACTCAACTCAAACCGAGTCGACTGGGGTGAGTCCATATTTTCCTTCCAGATTGAACTACTTTTATTATCATTGTGGTCATTATCATCATTTTAAGATTAATAAATTTTGATATAAACCATTAGTAAATTATCCATGCTAACATTGGTTAATACACATGAGAAGTTTCATTGTTAAAATATTAGTATCTTATTTTACCATTCTTAAAATAATAATATTAATGTTAGAACATACCATGCGTTTTCATCATGATAAATATTAGTATCATGTAGGCTAATATAAATCATAACACTAAGGTTAGCAATATTCTATAATCATTAAATTTTGTATTATAATTATTTTCACACCAACTAAAGTCTAAACCCTAATTATCTAGCCTAGAACTAAACTTTAGAATAAAATCCTAAAATTAAAGTATGGGGCTAGACTCTAGGGTAAAACCTTAATTCCACATTAAAACCCTAAAGATAACCCTAGGCTATGATCTTAAACCCTAGGTGGTGATTAGAACATGAACCTAATTATACAAGTTCCTGATTTATGGTAGGAATTGATTCTAAGGGTACACGCACTTCCCAGCAATATCAGTTGGCGATTCAAGTATAAGGTGATGATTCTTCCCCTTGAGCTTTTCATCTTCTCATTAGCTTAAGTTATAGTTTTATTTAAAATTATAATTGATATCTCTCTTATAATCACATGTGTTAGCTGGTGGAGATTGAATTGCTATATTGTCTACTTAATGTTCATCCTGTATATTTTTTTATGCTTGTGAATTATTTGTGTATTACTGATGGACTTTAAACTGGTACATTGGTGGAAAACTCCCACCTATACATGTACACCCATGCTTAGGATGTAACCCGACTGGTTGTGATTAAAATGGACCTTCGACTTAGTGGTTATTGAGTGGTGGTCTAGATGGATCATTGATGTGGGCATACCATCCAGGGTTGTTGTATCCAATGGTTTGAAATGATGGTTTTAACCGTATAGTTTTAATATTCGCCCTATGTGGCATATTTTGATATCCGGCCTACATGGTTTCGTTTTGATATTTTTCCTATATGGGTTTGATATTTTATATCATGCAACCATGTGATGGTTAGCTCCATTTATTGTAATATGATTGGCCACTAGTCAATGGGTTTCCATTAAACATCTTACGATGGTAGTCTCATGAGCCGGGGATGGTGGTATGGGACCTATGCCCGAGCTATCGGCCTACGCTGGGCCATGTGCTCCCCGTAGTGACCTTGAGCTTATTTAAAACTGGCTGATTGTAACTAGACAAATAATGGTTTGGATAATCATGCATACATGACACAGACCAGCGTCTATCGCTAGGCTGTCATTACGCTGCACTTAGTATGCTTTCGCTGAAAACCAGCCTCATACGATGGGCAGTCATTACGCCGCACTTAGTCTGCTTTCGCTAACGACTCGCCTCTATCCAACTGAATATTTTTCTCAGGTCGTGATTCGCATTCCGCATGGTTGATCCCGGGGCGTTGATTGCACATTTGCATGGACGGCGGCCCTGTCTGCACCGATGAGCATCCCCGGGGCGTGAACGCATTCCATACATTCATGCATCTAATAAGACCTGCATCATGTATTTTTTTGTATGTTTTGATCTATAACTATGCTTACCTAATGCGGCAGTATGTAATCTTAAGGAAAATTCACACTATGTTGGCCACTCATTCATCAAATATACAACCGTACAGGTAGTACAGGTCGCTTAAGTGATATGCATGTTCAGACTTGATGAGGAGCAGGGTACGATCGCCAGGGATGCATGACTGTATTTTTCTAGAGGAGCCGCGTGGTCTTGCGGCTTATATTTATATGTTTTCTATTATTTTTCGTGTATTAAATTCTTGTAAATCTTATACTTGTTAAATTCAGAGACATTAGTTTGTATAAGTCATTATGGGCAGTTTCTTGTATATTTGAATGATAACAGAATTTTTCTTTATATCGATTTGTCCACACTACGCTCATTTGCTTACTCTGATGAAGGAAAAAAAAGTACACTCGAATTTGACTATCCTTTAATGTTAACACTCGGGTTTTTGGAAAACGGGTTGGGTACTCGGGTCCTGAAAAGTCGGGGCGTTACAGACAGAAATGAAACACAAATAATCCAAGCATGTTAACAACATGTTATAACATATAACATAAGTAATTCAACTAAACACAAATATTTCATATATATATAAGGAAATCAATTCAATATAACAAACATAGAGGAAATCATGTACATCATCATATTAGTTGAGAATCCAATCTCCAAACTAATCTACAACAACATTTACTCAACACTTACTTATACAAAACTTTATACAAATACTTAATCTACACACATTAGCCTACATAGCGTATGTCGGCCAATAATGTGCATTAGGGCGAATCTCTTCGCCGAACAGATCATACATGCATAACTAGCATAGGTACACAACAAATACACATGGCAATCATATTAGCAAAATACGTACGTGTACAGTATTTCTTACAAATATCTAAAATACCCTAAATCTCATATTCTTCGTACGTATTCGAAATGAAAAATAGATAGCATGTTCTACATGTCAAACAACATCCTTGTCGATAATCTACCATTAAACGACATTGAAAGCTTTGAAAACAGGTAACCTAAGCATATAAAATCCTCACCTTACGTCGTAGGAGCGTAACGAATCAAATAGAAACTCTATGCTTCGTCAACGTCAATATGACGACCTATATCACAAGATAAGTCAGCTACTTGGCTACTTCTATTGATAGGATTCCTAAAACAGGCTAAGGTTAGGGTTTTCTTACCTAAAATGAAGTCAGAATCACCGGAAGAGTGATTAGAACACGATGGCTAAGCACGTGTAGCAGCAGGATCGAGTGATAGGAACTTTCCCTCATAACTTTTACACAATCTCTCTCTTTTCTCTCTTCTCTTTCCTAGGGTTTCTTGCAAATTCGTATGAGAGGGATGTGAGAGGGCTTAAGGTCCTTAAATAGGTTAGAAATTCACATATTTAGACTTTAAACCAAGGTATACTTGGATTATAGCCAAATCGGGTCCTTTCCGATCCAAAAGAACATTTTTGGAGGTCCCCTGACTGAATACGGTCGGACTTAAGCTTATGGATGTTGGATCCTGATCACATTAAGTTTTCAGTTCGATCGGGTTTGTAGATCGCACGTGACGGACCAGTTTCAGTTCTGCAGTCACTGAGACTCGATCAGGGATTCCAAGTACACTGACATGGGTGGGAAATGTTCTCTGATCCGAGGGTGTATTTGGATCAGATTCCAACGGTCTGAATGCTTATAATTAACCCGCAAGCGACACGTGCCAGATTTATTTAAATCACATTTAATTTATAAAGAATTATACTCTCTCTCACACTCCTTGCTCCAGGCTCAATGAAATAGCCTCGGGACATCATTTGAACTTGATTTCCAGGGTGGTAGTCAAGTCCAACGACGCGGTCATAATGGTCTAAGTTCATTGCTACCGGACTCACGACGTGCGGTCAGAGTCCATTACAAAGTTTCAAAGGGTTCCTGAGAACAGACGGGTTTAGAGTTTGATTCTAGGTTTCAAGATGTTATAGCGCTAACGATTCCACAAGTTTTAGGTCTTGCAGAACGTATTTAAAGTGATCAGTGCTAATTTCACAGCTAATCTAACATAGCGCTAGTTAACTTACTCTTAATTTCTAAAGGAATTAATCCTAAGTGATTTCTGCCTGAGGTGGTACTCGGGTCTCTGTACGAATTTTTTCAAGACATTACACTACTCTACTCAACCTTCATGTTTACGTTAACCGAGCAAGAAATAAGAATAAGCCTTATCGGCCTTGTTGCTGAAATATGTTTCTACATCATGAGTGAAGCTTGGAAAAGTTACTCCTCCAAAAGGAAGAAGCTAGATAAGAGCACGGACATCTAAAATTATCATACTCATGGGGCTGCATCCGAAGATGAAAGTGTTGGTGGACGGATTCCATAACGTCGACACTAGAAGGGAATTTGGTGCATAATCAAATAGTGATAGTTTGATGCATTTGTAAATATCGGTCTCTCTCTAAGAAGCCACCTATTGTGTAATGATGTGCTTAAACCAATCACACCATCTTAGCAAGGGTTTCGGCCAAGATCGCAAAGCTTTTAGGGCATTGGAAGGATCTAGAATCGATTGAGATTGGATTACCATGTTTTTGTTAGCGCGATTTGGAAAGAAATGGTCTAGTGGATGGATCTCATCAGCTTCGATTTCAGTAAAGAAAGCTGGGTTGAGGCAATAATAGTCTTCTATTCGTGATTTGAAGATGATATCATTGAACTTTTTGTAAAGACCGTCTAATGTATATATTAGATCATCTTAATGGAAGGTTAGGGAGAGGGAACGAGGAAGCAACCATCGTTGCAATGAGAGAGTTAGGGTTTCAAAGACAGAAATAGGGAAGAGAGCATGAGAAACTGGAAAACATGTTGAAATGGAGTTTATACTGGCCGAAGTCAGGTGCATTACTTAGGATGTAATCATGATCTCATATGGTATGATGTCAGTACATGCGTCACAATGAGTGTATCTCTCTATTCAACAAAGGACAACACAACAATTATTAAGAATTCTCTTAGTCATGCATGGTAAATAAAGTGTTGCCATGTACCCTAAAAAACGGTCGCATTTATGAGGGGTCACACGTCGCTTTCACCTTTTACCAAAGGCGAAGTAGTGTGGAGGGAAATGTTGTACCCTATTTACATCTGTTCCTATGAGAGCCAATTAGAGAGGAACACATTAATTTTATGAGAGTTGCGTGATGTATTTGAGATCTGCGGAGATACCCGAAGAGAATTTTGCGGTGATATAGCTAGCATCTATCGAGTGATGCCATGTCATCCACAAAGCAAGTGTGGGCAAGTGGAACATGGTCAAGACAATAAGAAATACTAGAGTAGTTACAAGACATGTAGCTCCAGAAGGTCAATAACATTGAAACGGTTATGGCAACCATCAAAATATGGGAAGCATCCATATGATCTGTTTAATGCTATAAATAGTAAGAAATTTAGTAGAAGAAGGTATGTCATACCTGCTAAACATAATCAAATCTATATTTTATTTAGTTTGTGCTTCTAGCATTATCTGTCATTTACATTCATTACATATAATTTCAGCCCATGCTAATACACTGGATTCAGTTCGAGTATCAAGCAATTTCAGTGGAAAAAGACATTCTACATTTGTTCTTCAAAGCCAATGGTAAGAATTTTTCTTTTCGTTCCATCTTTTACTGAAAAAGTCATTCTTATAAAAAAGAAAAGGTGTAACTCATGATGACCCCCAACATATGATAACTACCTGGTTATCGCAAACAACGAGATGTAAGTGGCTGGATAGGTGACTAAAATTATTGAATTTGGCTCACATGTGATGAGTCAGATGTATCGTTCGATATTATTGGATGTTGGTCACATATGATGATTCCAATGTGTTGGTGTTTGGGATCGTGGCTGTTCCGTATGAATTGAGCTGGACATTCAATTCTGCCCTCCAAATCACGTTACCGAAATTGAAACCGAAGAAGGGACAATGATAAAATCACCTAAATAGACAGTAGTGTCGGTGTACTCTGCACGTGTTGCTAACGTCTCATCTAAGTGCAACATCTGAACCGTTGAAAAAGTTGGCCCACCTGAACAACGTTAGGCGCAAAAATCAAGTCGATCCACTCAACGCTGAAATGTGTTGACTGATTCATTCCTTTCGCTGTCCATCGATTTCTATGGTGCGATCCACCTGATGAATGCTTCAGTGCACAGTGATCTTCAAGGTCAGTCAGGCGCTTGTAAGTGAAACGTCAATGGCATGCTTGTGTAGGTGTAACTGCTATTGGTTGGTCACTCAAAATCGTCTCTCCCAATCTAATCAACCTTCGAAACTAAGCAAAACAAACCAATCAGAGGCCCTCTAATACACACTCTAATACTTTATTAAATAAACTTTCCACACTAACAAGAAAAAGATCTGCCATTCATTTCATCATCATCATGAGCTTAGTGGCCTTGCTCTTCCAGTCTATTGGCCTGAGTAGCCGGGCCCTCAAGCCGGCCCACCTGGAAATCGGGTCCAGTCTTGTAGAGAACGGCGAGGAACATCGGCCCATTTTCCCAGCAGGAGAAAAATCAAATGGCGGCGACGAAGGAGAATGTTGTGTTTGTCTTATGAGGTTAAGTTCGGGGGGCGACAAGCGCCGGCTCTCCTGCTCTCACTTGTTTCATAGGGTCTGTGTTGATAGATGGTTAGATTTGTATCAGAAAACATGTCCCCTCTGCCGATCGTCTGTAAATGGTGGGCCGGCATGCAAGAGGGAAGAGCTTACCGAGGAGATGGTGATTTGGTTTTCTTCATTTCATGTAGCTGGATTTTGAGACTAACTGAGAGAAGCAAATGTGGGGAAAGGTGGTTATTACGTTATAGTGTAATTACAACAGCTTGATAAGGCGATTTAAGGCACGCGTGCAGGAGTTGCACATGTGCGCAAGATCTCAGCCATTCAGCAGGTAGGTCCTCATATTGAACATTCTCTGGACTAATAATTGAAGCTGGACCATGTGGTGAGTTGACTGGCCAAATTTTGGAATTTCGACCAGCCCATGGACGGTGGGTCCTGCTTGAGAATAGCCCAGAACTGACACATGTCTGCCACTTTGGCACTTTTGCGAGGATTTCAATGTTCTCTGTCTGTTCGTCCAGATAGACTTAGCTTTTCTTACGCAAGAATTCAAGAAAAGTTTTATTATTATTATTATTCCCAAGTTCATATATATATATATATATATATATATATATATATATATATATATATATATATATATATATATAGCTGTGATTTTTTGGAAGAGTAGCTCCTCAAAGGAGATTTGATTTATTGTGAAGGCAATGCACATTGAGAAGTAGTGCTGTGAATGGGCCGGCTGGCATACTAGGCCAGATGGCCAGGCTTAGGCCTAAATTTTGAGCCCGTTATGCTGAGCTCAGGCTTCATTTAGGAGCCGAAGCCTGGCCAGCCTGTTTAGAATTTCAAGGGGACTTTTGGGGCTGTCTCGGATGGAACCAATCAGATTTTAAGGGCTAAGGGTTCCATTTATTGGACCTGTTTACCATTGGGTTGGATTTGGGTCTCATCTAAAGGACCTGGTTAAAAATCGCATCAGTTGGTTTGAGATTCCTTAAACCACACATGTAAGAGATTCCCTTTACATGCAACACACATGTCAAACTGGCATATGAGTGCCATCTAATCCATTCATCAAGTATGCCAGTCCTGTAATTATCCTTGTTTGTACCAAACCACCCTGCAAACTTGGATCTAAAGACCCGATGGATGTACGACAAGTACTAATGGGACCCAGGTCGAGTTTTTAAGTTTTGGAACCAACATCAAATGGGACCTGAACCGGGAAAGACACAAACTCAATTAGCTTTGGTATGGATACCATACCCCCTGATCCAAACCCAATTCATTGACTGCCCTACTTTTGTCATCTATCTTGCAGGTTGGGGCACACATGATGAACAGTTTGGATCTTGCACAAAAGTGGGCAGCTAGGTTCATGCTGCGGCCATGCATAATCATTATGGGCTGGGCTTGGGCTTATTTGTTTTGGCCCATCGTGGCCCAGCTGGGCCAGGGCATAGGCTTTACATTATGGGCTGAGCCAGACTCTAGCACATTGATGGCCCTACGGAGAAGAGCCTATTAAGCCAGATTGTGGAATGGGTAAAAGGGGCTCAGTGGTCTCGTGATTTCTCAACACGGGTGGTGTGACCATATGTAGCAATTCCGGATGCGGCTGCAAAAATACGATAAACAATGATCGAGTATTATTTAATGGCACGATTAAAAGTTCAGTTACAAACCAGAAACAACGGCAACAAGTTCGAGACGAATATGTTCCGGTATGATGCGGTTTGCCTTGAAAAGTCCTACACTAAAGATTCGGATACATATGTGTATGTATTCTGATTACTATAATTGCTATTTTGGGCGAGACTTGTGTAATAATGTTTAAAAAATAGTGGTTAATCTTCCAATACAAATATACGTGAATGGTGTAAGCTATAATTTCGGAATTGAAGAATGTTTTATACAGAGTATGGAGGTCAAATCACTTAAAGAAATGATGTACCTAATTAGAAAGATACCGCTGAAGGTGAATACTGGGATCTTCCCCACCTTACACCCTTAGGAAAGCATCAAAATGCTAACAGAAGGCTTTAGAGTTGCATAGGATTGGGGACCCAACCTTGTTTATATAGTTGTGAGGGTTGAGAAGTTTGAAACCCATCGAAAGTCCACTCCCTGGGCTCCACACAAATTTATGATTCCTATTTCAATTGAAACACTTTGTGTGCCACACAATCATAGAGCACCACCCCACCACTGCACGATTTTGGAATAATCACAACTTGAGTAGGGTCCACCAATATGCCCGATCATGTTATCCAACTTTTGGGGGAATCTTGACAGTTGATCAATAAGACCCTTATAGAATTCTTACATTCTACTACTTGGGCCACGTCCATCAATGCCAAGGTTTAATTTTGAAAACACTTTGAAAATATGTTTTAATTTAGAAGAAAGCATCTTAATTGATAAACAATGCATTTATTAGATAATATTGACAATGCTTTTACAATCTGCTCCATCATGACCACTAATATTGGATCGCGGTAGCAATCACAACATTTAATTTCATCGATATGAGATTAAGCATTAACACAAATGCCACCGACATTAACGATATAGATCATGAACTAGAAAGTGTGACATAAGGATTACACACGTAGTGTGATCATATATGCCTATCTTTAAGAGGTCTTGAAGTTTTCAAATATTTCTAATGAGATACAACTTTAATTCCTCTTAATCAAAATAAGTTGCACATACTTAAGGAGAAACAAAAACAGACTTTATATTATAATTACTAAACTTTATAAATGAGATCTCTACACATGTATGTGTAAATGAATCATGCCCAACTCCCACTAACTGAATACATCTGTGGAATTAATGACTCCCATGGATGTCACATCATCATGAAGTAGCGTGATGGGGAGCCCTTTAGTGAGTGGACACACAATAATTTTCTTAGAAGCAATAAACTCCATGGATAATAGACGATTATGCACTCCTTTCACAAAAAGATACTCAATGTCGATATACCTCGACCTTGATGAATGTTTGTTTTTGCTAGAGAAGAAAATTACATCTGAGTAATCATAAAATATTCTCAATGGTTTCCGGATATGGTCTAATTTTCAGCAAACTTGAGAATAAATGTTATAACCATAATGCCTGATTTGATGCTTCATGATAAGCAATGAACTTAGTTTTCATGTTGGATAAGGTTGTCGTTGACTATTTCGCGCTTTTCTAATACACAACCCCATCAACCATCATAAAGATGTAGTCTGATGTAGACTTCTTTATATCAACACAAAAACATAATCCATGTCTGAGTATCGAAACAACTTCAAATGATCATAGCTTCTATATGTAAGTCTGAAGTTGTAACACCCTATACTTTTCAGTACTCGAGTGTTACCGTGTAACCTAACTTAATATAAATACGAGCTTAATTAAAGCGAACATTCACATTCATTCTAGTCTAAATCTGACCGTTGAAAGAAATCCCCACCTATAGATCAACTAATCCATCCGTTATCATTCAAGATGGGCTATCAGCGTCCATTGACAATATTGAACCTTGGATCATCAAAGTCATCGTCCATCATGCCACGAAGCCTGAAATTGATATTCCACATTGATCATAACCTAAAACACATAGATAAACCATCTGATTACAAATCACTTGTAAAATCTAACTTAGATTAGACTATAAAACTTAAGTATGGTTGATAATCAAACTACAAAGCAATTCAATCATTGGATGGTATAATGTCACTCAATGATGAAGTCTGCCCCTTGATCAAGTAAATGAAACACACAAGTATAAAGGAAACCATCACGTCTCCTCTAGATTAGGTAAGAAACTCTGGTAGTCGCTAATGATCAAGTTTAGAATCGATCTAACTGTCCAACTAATATTTATCAACAAATTGAACCAAAAATCACTTGGTATGGCCCACCTGTATGATGCCCCGGTCCCTACTCCAATGTGGGCGGGGCTGGGTGCATGGGCGAACTACTATTACAGGTGACCGTGGATGAAACTCCGTCCCACATTGCTTGGGCAATTGTTTAAAGTTTCGTCTATATGTGGAGGCTCTCCCTTAGCTGGTGTGATGCATTTTAAAGTCGTGTGGGAGAGACCCCAAAGCAGACGATATCACAACGGTGGGACGGGTGTCTCATTTGGTATCAGAGCCAAGGATGACTCTATTCCAATGGTGAGAGATTGTGAAGCCCCGGTCCCTACTCCAATGTGGGTGGGCGTGATGTGGGCGGGGCTGGGTGCCTCGGCGAGCTACCACGCTAAGCGAGCTGTAGTTGCAGGTAACTGTGGACGGAACTCTGTCCCACATCGCTTGGGCAGTCGTTCGAAGTCCTGACTATATGTGGAGGCTCTCCCTTAACTATTGTGACGTATTTTAAAGCCATACGGGAGAGACCCCATAGCAGACAATATCACAATGGTGGGGCGGGTCGTCTTATTGCATAGTACTATGATACATGCCACTTCTGTCATGCCCCAAACTCAGAAACTGGGCTAACAGAATTCTCAATCACCGAATCCAGCACTGATAGCCTACGTGGTACTCCATTCTCGGCTTCCAGTGCCCATATGCCAGATTCTGATCCTTGGATCCTATAAGGAGGATTTCCAGTGTGAATTTTTTTATAAAGGAGCATAACCGTAAGAATAATCAAGTCACGAATGACAACATCAATACCACATATCCACTAATATAAACATTCGAGTACAATGTTGAAAGAAAAATACATAAATAATAAAATATCCAAAGTGATCTGTCACAAGCTCCTGCCCTAATGTTGCTGCGATCTAACATCACCTGCACGCAATGGTCGTGCATAAGCTTATAGAAAGCTTAGAGGGTGGTCTAAGTGTGTACACAAGATTAGTGTAATGCCCCGTGTTTTTAGGACCCAAGTATACGGCCCGTTTCCCAAAAACCCGAGTATTAACTTATAGAGAGCTAATGTCCAACCATATGTATGTATATATATATATATATATATATATATATATATATATATATATATATATATATATATATATATATATATATATTTCTTTCTTTCTTTCTTTCTTTTCTTCAGAGTTAGCAGATTAGCATAGTATGGATAAATCAAACATAAAGGAAAGTTTACATTATCATTTAAATATACGAGAGCTTCCCATAATGACTTATACAAACTAATGTCCCAAATACTTACAATTACAAAGTGAAATAATATCACACGTGCAACAAAAGTAAATTGTAACATGTCTCGAACTATAAAATCCTACAGCAACCCTTAGCAGATACAATCATGCTTCTTCGACAATGGTACTCTGCTCCTCATTGATATAATATGAATATCATCTGACCACCTATGCTACCTGTACAGTTATATATTCGATGAATGAGTGGCCAACTCAGTGTGAATTCCCTTCAAGATTACACACTGCCGGATTAGTTAAGCATAGTTTTAAAATATAACAAGGCATACAAAGCAATACATGATATGATCTTTTTAGAAGCATGGATGCATGCACATGCTCACTGACCTGGGGGTGCACATCCAACTGGTAAAAAAAAGTCACCCAAGGAGAACTAACCACCCGAAAAATATATCCAAAGGTATGCCCAAGGAGAACTAGTTGCCCGAAAAAGACTATACAACAAGGTCGCCCAAGGAGAACTAACCACCTGGAAAAATACCTAAAGGTACGCCCAAGGAGGACTAGTCGCCCAGAAAAGACTATACAACAAGGTCGCTCAAGGAGAACTAATCACCTGAAAAAATGCCCAAAGGTACGCCCAAGGAGGACTAGTCACTTGAAAAATATTATACAATGAGGTCTCCCAAGGAGAACTAACCACTTGGAAAAATACCCAAAGGTATGCCCGAGGAGGACTACTCACCCTGAAAAGACCGCATTCCATGAAAATGCATGATCAACTCAACCATTATTATTCCATTTTACAACTAACTAGTTTAATAAAGCTCAAAGATTACTGTGGGGTGTTCATCACCTAGTGCAGGCCAACAGCTTAGGCAGACTATCACATTCCACCATCCCTGTCTCATGAGGCTACCACCTTAGGATATTTAATGAAAACCCATCGACTAGTGGTCAATCATACTTCAATACATGGGGATTACCATCGCATGGTTGCACAAAGTGATACACTAAACTCATATAGGGAAAATACCAAATCAATGCCACCTAGGGAGAATATCAGAACTAAGCCACATAGGGTCATCATCAAAACTTATGAGGTAAAAGACTACCTTTAAAACCATTTAAACACAACAACCCTTGCATGGCAGGCCCACATCGACATACATTTAAACCACCATTCAACAACCATTAAGTCGAAGGTCCATTACAATCACATTAAATCTCGTTACACCCTAAGAACGGACTCTCTTTCATAAATAGAGGTTCCCCTCATAGACTAGAGAGATTTCAATTCGTATGTGTCTTATAAACAGTACAATAACATATCCAAATGACATAGAGATCAAGTATAGAACTAGGATACCATTCTAATAAAGTACAAATGTAAATACAACTTAAGAATAAACAAATTAATCAAGATCTAGCATATGCATTTGGTGTGCACGATCATTTGTCAAACATATAACCAAGTAAGCTAATCATAGAATTAATCAAGTTCTAAGGCATCATTTATAATCAATTTAAAAGTTATCCTTAATCTAATTTGGAGATGGAAAGCTTAAGTGGAAGAAATCATCACCTTACGAATCGAATTACCCACTAACGTTGCTAGGAAGCACGTGCACACCCTTACTGTCAAATCCTATCACAAATTATGAAGTTGTGCGGTTAGATTCAAGCTTTATATGCTATTCCAGGTTAAGGTCTTAACCTAGGGTTTGGATTACCTAGGTTTAGAGTTTCATCCTAGGGTTTAGTTCTAGAAGTTGTACTACAATGTATGTGGTTTCAAAACAATGTAATAATATGGTTAATTATAATTTAACGTTAATGATATAATTAATATTTATGACCACGGTAATAATAAGTATTACAATGGAAATAAAATAGTATATCCTATCATTAAGGATAATATTTTCAGGTGATGGATACCATGCTAATATTAACAACTTCATGGTAATGATGAAATTAATATTAGTTAATATGACAATAGTAATCATTGTAATGGAATAAATAGTGTGCTTTACTATTAAGGGCGATCTTTAAGAACGAAGGATAAAATTCTTTTATCTAATTATTGAAATTTGTATGTAATAACCAGTGTTAGTATAGGAAACCTATTACTAATCTTGCTTAATGATAATAGTGGTAACAATGATACTTGTAACCAAAATAAGTTCAATGTAGGCTCACCTTTATTTCTATCTTTGAAAGCCCCACAAATTTCTAAAATTGTTAGCTTACGGCTGGCCTCGCACCCAAACAACTTGGCGTGTTGTAAGGGGCAAACTCCCATTTGAAGGATATATATATATACACCCAAAATTTCTTAATAAATTAATATTAACTCTAATCTATCACTGACCTTAAATCAAACGAGCGGTTAAGGCTCAACTCACCTTAAAATCTAAATCTCTCTTAATCGGAGAGAAACACCGCTTGCTTGTGGCTATGGGTTCGAATCAATCCCTAAAAACATCAAACACTAACTCAATTACTCTATGACTCGCTAGTGCAAGAAAAAGATCCCACATGTAAGACCCTTATCCTAGCTCGTACTGTTCCGTAGGCCTCTATGGTCTTCCTAGTCGAATTTCGGTGACTCACGATCTGTTATTGTCATTTGCACGTAATCTTGAATCGTGTCCTATATATCAGAGTTAGCTCGACTCAAAACTTATACCTTTATGATTGCGTTGTCGCTGTGGTTCCGACGCTGTGTCTCGCGCGCCAAGGCGATACCCAGGCCAGAAGATGTGGGTCCGCGTTCATTTTGAGGATAAACATCGTACATGCGAATTCTGAGAGAATCTCTACAACATATCACATCAATCAAATCAAGTACATCACCCATACCCCATGCCACCTCACCCCCCTCACAAGTCAACTCTCTCTCTCTTTGCCCATCCATATCTCCTTTACACAAATTCCAGCCTAACCCACCATTCCCACCCCTTACAACAACCATTCTATCCATCCCATTTCATCCATCATTTCTCTCTCTCTCTCTCTCTCTCTCTCATTTCTATCTTCACTCTCCAACCCTAAGAGAAACACCCAAACGTCCAAGCTCCATGAGAGAAGCTTTGTGTGGCCCACTCCCTACCACCCAATCCAACCCTTCAAAGCCGATCTTAACCATTAAAATCCACCCCTTGGAGCTCTAGATCGTGTTGATGGAAGAAGGAAGAGGAGATCAAAGGTAGGTATTTTTTAGAGTCGATTTATGTGATTTTGATGGATTGAGGGCCCACTTGCGGTGGGACCCATCTTGATGTATGCATTTGTAACACCCTGGTTCTCAAAACCTGAGGATAGTCTCTCCCCATTGAGAACCCGAGTATTACATTATGAAGTGGACTAATCGTACATTTAAATAACGGTGAATTTTATTACATGGAGTAAGGCAACATTGCATAAACTAAGGATATCAAGAGTAGCAACAAGGTAGTTTAATATAAGTAGATATAGGAAAAATGAAATCACACAATAGGGGAAATATTTTATTACAATTCAAAGAAAACACAAAATCTGAAATATGAAAGCAAGTAAATCCTAAATGATTAGTTGAACCCTAACGGCTCAATTGCAACGACATAAAAGTCCTCTTTGTAGAACTCCACCTTAATCGTCCCTGGAATCCCATCTTAGGAGTCTCCACCTGGTCATCATACCTGTGTCTATTTGGTGCAACCGCACGATTGGGTGAGTGAAAACTCAGTGAAAATTTCCTGCAAGGATTCATGCATACCAAGTCATTCTAAAATGGTTTAAACGAAATATAATCAACCATGATGAGAATAATATGAACTTGAATGTGAATAAATGGATGTATGAATGTATGCTTAAGTCATAGATCTGGGGATGCACATCCAGCTGTCAAAATAAAGGGTCGCCCGCGGTAGTAGACTACATGGAAAAGACCATACAGACCGCCTGCGGTAGGTTGACTACCTGGAAAAGGCCATTGAGACGAGCGCGCCCAAGGATATCTCCTGAAAAAATACACGGGGTACGCCTGAGGAGAGTTTAATCCTGGAAAAGCCTCATGTAAAGAAAGAGCACCCAAAGTGGCACAAATGCACATGCTCTGTGAGTTTAACTGAAGTAACAGGACTTACAACAAATTAAACAGAGTGTGACTTACATTGAGCACTCGAAAAAGCTCATGTGTCATGCGTAAATGTCATGTACCATGATACACATGTACACTTCATAGGAGTAACAAGAATGCTTTCATAAACGTGGTCAAGGCTCATGGTCTTTTAATAGGATATCAAATATTCAAGTATGAACACAACACAAATACATTTACTTTCCCAAGGTCCAAAGGAAGGCTCAAATGTGACATTTCAACCACATGAGGATAGTAACAAGATTACTGCACATCTGAAGAAAAGAGATATTCATTTGTATCAAACTATAACAATTCTAACCCATATAATGAGAAATGAAGCAAGCTTATTATTGTAGTAGAAGCAAAAACTCTTACATTTAATGTAACTAGAAGATGTATATATATGTATTTAAGTAATTTCAAATGTGGCATGGTGATCTTAAAGCACTTCTCATAAGATATGTTGGGGTAACATAAATTGAGGCATTCCCACATATTCGTTCAAGTCAATTCAAAGTTAAAGGAGCACAACTACTATTTGCACAATCATAATATCTTTCTACAATTATTTTAGAATTCCATGAAGTGATGAAGCCATGTGGGATATCCCTCACCTTGAATGAATGTTCCTCTTGATTTGATCCCTCCTATAAGGTGGGTTCCTGAATCAAAGTAATTAGAATCAACTACTATTCTTGTACATGCATGAACTGTGGGTGATTTGAGATTGCTTTTACTTATTTGATTTGCAATAGATCGAAGGAAAGTATCCTTCAAGGATTTTAGTTGTAAATAGCCTTGAATAATACATTACGAGACTCGAGTGAGTCGTGACTAAGTTGACTCGGTTGGGGATTGGACGAGTCAACTCATAACAGATTAGGTGTTGGTTTCTATACTCGAATGGTGATTATTTTCAGCCATTGAAGGGTGGATGGGTATGATTAACCCCTACTGTAGCTAGTTAAATGCCTCCCTGGATGCACCATTTCCACACACTATCACTGTGTCAACTTAGTCCTATTTCTTAAGGTAAAGATGAAATGATAATAGAGCCCATCTACAAGTTGGTGTGGTGAACCATGGCTCAGCTCGAAGTGTTAGTTCAAGCTCCAGACAGACCGACCATGGCCACGGTGGCCGATCAGGGATTTCAGCCTGGAATGTGCAACTGAGTCACTCAACTCGTGACCAAGTTGAGGTGACTGGGAACACAATCAGCTGAGTGAGTGGAATCCAAAAATAACAGAGGGAGGATGGGTGTGGGAACCTGACCAGGGACAGTTTTTGGTTGCTGGAAGGGTCCCGATGTGGCGTGCTAAGCACTGAGTTCGTCGGAACTTAGGAACTCATATTCTAGGCTCGATCTCAGCCACCATTTCGAGGTGAAACTACCTTTCATAACAAAAGATTGGGTTGGATACGGACTGGTTTGACATGGTTTTAAGACATGATGGATTTTGGTTTCATTACCTGCTAAGGATGGGGATAAGAGCTGGGTGAAACAGGGCCCAGTGTGTTGGATTGAGGACTCAAGCAACGCCCTCAGTGAGATGGACCATCCATAGATGGACGGCTAAAACTCAATCCAGCCACATTCCTTCTCCCTTTCTCCCTTCTTCTTTCTCTCTTTCCTCTTCTCTTTCTCTTCTTCTCACTCACCTATTCCTCTCTCTCTCTCTCTCTCTCTCTCTCTCACTCTCTCTCTCTCTCTCGCTATTTGTCCAGACAGAATCTGGACTCGGCCGCGACTCGAACCGAGTCGACCCAACTTAATGTGGTACTTGAAATGGGGTGGACTCTCTCTCTTTTAGGTTTTCTGTTTTTGGAAAGAGGTCACCCTAAAAAGCGGACTTTAATAGTCTCCGCTAATCCTCTTCTAGAGGATTCAAATGCAACTAATCTAGGGGATTAGTTACGGGTTCTCAGTCCCAAACTGTGAGATTTTGGGATGGTCCAATCGAACTTGATTGCATGGATTTGATCAAGTGCCATGGATGCACTTCTGGGGTCATGGTCCATCAGTTGGATGGCTCTGATCAAGTTATGGGGTCCACTGGAAGGAAATGGGTTTTTTGAATGAATGGGGAAGATCATGGCTATGATCATGGCGGATTCTGATCAGGTGGGCCATCCCCTGATCTGAGGCACTTGGATGGTGTGGATAGGACCACCGATCACTGTGGGGCCCGTCACACGGTGAGTATAGACGACGGTGATGATAGCTGACTTGAAATAGAGTTGGTATGAGCTGTAGCTGGGACTCGTCAAAATCTCGGCTTCCTTACGAGAATTTTCGGACATCCCTAATCTCGACGTCCCAGATAAACTCTACAGAAGCTTCTAGGTGCCAATGGACGGCTGAGACGGGTTGTTACTATAAGCGAAAAGATTCCTTCAGCAATCCGACGAGTAGATGGTATTTTTGGAAGTGGTAGGGGTGACTAGGATTTCCAGTGCGAACATGGCTTCCATCCAACACTCTCCAACGGCTAAGATTTATAGCTCTCCAATGAACGTGGTGTTTTCCTCCCCGTCAGCGTCCTCCTTGTGCGTTGCTGGATCAGTCACTAATAGAGGTGGCATAAGTCACTTTCAATCGTAAATCTCTACATGATTAGGGTCGGTGGGGGCCAATCCATCAAAAGGACGGTGTGGATTTTGCTTTTGTATTCGGATAGATGGTCGAATGTGTCAACGAACGAACGGTCAAGTTCAAAGATTCTGGAGGAAATTTTGAAATTTTAAGAATTATCGGGTCAAACTCTATTTGACCCAACTTTAATTCCCATGCACAGCCGGTGCACATGGTCCAGTGCACGAGCATGAATTAAAGTGGGTCCCACCCGATCCTCTGCGAAGATCTGAGCCATCAGATCTCTTTAGGGTCTATTTTAAGTAAATTTTGATCGTGGCTTTATAATATTGGGTGGCTAGTCTAATTATTGTAACGTATAGGGAGTTTAGTTATTCGACTTCTATTCTAAGTTAGGATTAGGGCTTAAGTTGCTACAGGGACTACTCACTATGAGTCACTTAGCTACAAACCCAAATATTGGGGTTTCTTTACATTAAAGAGGACCACTTCAAATGAATGTCAAATTCCCAATTTTTGACATTTGGATGGTCTAAGTAGTTTAATGGTTAAATCTCTTAATTTAAGGATGAAGGTTTCTACCAACGGTCTTAAGGGTCCTACAGTTCATTTAGATGAAGATTCTTGGTTGGATTAGTGGTCTGATGGTCTAAGTACAATGAACAGGTGGAAGGCTTTCAAGTTGGACTCTGATGAATGGTGGATCTGTGATCAAAAATTCTGATTTGATACTTAAGGTCTACTTTCGAGAGAATGTGATCGTCCCTCTTAAGGATCAATAGTTGAGATGAACGGATTTTGAATCATCAATTGTTAGTGAATATCATAGGTTGGGTGTGCACATTCACACAAGTTTGCACTCTTGGACTAAAATGGTAACATCCTGAGTACTGAAAAGTACGGGGTATTACAACATTGTACCATAGAGGAGCTCATAGTGGCGGTGCTCCTCACATCATCACCGCTCTCTCTCTCTCTCTCTCTCTCTCTCTCTCTCTCTCTCTCTCTCTCCCTTCTCTGATTGTGGACCGCCTTGATGTAGGGCTAATTGGATGATCAAGACCTTCTAGTAGGTGGGACGGTCTTGTTGTCCACCCTGCTAGATAGTCAATCCAGTTGGACAATTAGATGATTGGTAATATCAGCTTGATCCCAAACGGTTGGGCCAAACTGACATGGTACCATCCTGATGTATGTATTTTATCCACATCATCCATCAGGGATGGTGGGACTCCACTGTGGAGTGCGTCCGCATCCAGGCTATCCAAGGCCTGGACGCTGGACCAATATATAGTATAATATATATATATATATATATATATATATATATA
Organism: Magnolia kwangsiensis; assembly: GCA_037074715.1. Taxonomy (NCBI): domain Eukaryota; kingdom Viridiplantae; phylum Streptophyta; class Magnoliopsida; order Magnoliales; family Magnoliaceae; genus Magnolia; species Magnolia kwangsiensis. Next base: position 80,355,176 of record CM073572.1, read on the forward strand.
TATATATTATGTATGAGAGGTGGGCCCCACCAGGTGCATTTGTTTTATGTGTGTGTATGTGTGTGTGTGTGTGTGTGTGTGGGCCACACCACGTGGCAGCCTACCCTGATGTTTGTTCCCCAGTCGTCCATCTGGACGGGCTGTGGGGACCCCATCATGCTTTAGGGGTACCATCTACACCATCCATCATGACCCTGATGGATGTGTTCCATCAAAACCGTCCTTCCATTTGACGTGCTCATCATAGTGGGCCACGCTCGTGGACCCCACCTTGATTTATGTGTTTAATTTGCACCATCCATTTGGACGGTGCCATGATCAGCCCCACCATGATGCAGTGTTGTATCTGCACCATCCATGCAGTGGCCCACCCCAATGTTTGTGTTTATCTCACCGCCATCCATCTGTGGAGCACACCGTGATGTATGGGTCTTATCCACATTGTCCAGACCTTGGACGGTGGGACCCACCATGATGCATGTGTTGTATCTATTCGTCCAACCATTTGAGAGATTATTTTATTGCATGAGTAAAAGAATGAGTCAGATCTTGAATTCTAGCGGACCCCACCATTTGAAATAGTGGGGACAGTGACATCCAACATTGAAAAATTCTTAAGGGCCATGGCAGTTCCAAGCAAGCTGATATTTTTGTTTTCACTTCATTAATTTTAATTGATGAATATATTAGATCATAAAATACATCACAACAGGTCCTATAAATGTTTTACGGTGGGTGTGGTCGCTCCCACAATCTTCTGTGGCGGGCCCTTTGTATTTTAATGGTGAAAATCATTATCTCCACTGTTATTTGTGGTATAGTCCAAATCTTTTGATATGATTTATTTGTCTAGATAATACTCCAAAATGATCTCTATAGATCGATAAATGGTGTAGCTGGAGTGGCCTATTTGATGTATTTGGGGCCCATTTGGAAGGGCCCGATGTGATGTATTTGGGGCCCATTTGGTGAGGCCTAATGTGATGTATTTGGGGCCCATTTGGTGAGGCCCAATGTGATATATTTAGGGCCCATTTGGTGAGGCCCGATGTGATGCATTTGTGGCACATTTGGTGAGGCTCGATGTGATGCATTTGGGGCACATTTGGTGAGGCCCAATGTGAGGTATTTGAGGCCCATTTGGTGAGGCCAATGTGATGTATTTGGGGCCCATTTGGTGAGGCTCGATGTGATGTACTTGGGGCCTATTTGATAAGGATCAATGTGATATATGAGACCCTTGTTAAGGCCCATTATGATGTATTTGGGGCCCACGGGTTAAGGCCCATTATGATGTATTTTGAGCCCATGAGTAGAGGCCCATTGTGATATATTTGAGACCCATGGGATGTCGCCCTTTGTGATGTATAGTAGGCCCATGCCAGAGGTCCATTGTGATGTATATGTGGCCCATATGATACAACCCACCTGATGTATGAGAGTCTCATAGATTGGACCCATCGTGATATGTGTTAGGCCCTTGTGTGAGGTCATTGGCCCACTATATGTTTGACCTTATGTGGGTCACTCCTTGGGAGCCATGTTGGTTAAAGGTACACATCGATGGGCAATGATGGTTAAACATCCACATTGTGACCTTCCCTTAGGCTAATTATTGAGGCTGATTCTGATTATCGAGGCTGATTCCAATTATCGAGAGTGATTCCGATTATCGAGGCTGATTTTAATGTCATGGTTGATTGTCGAGACCGATTCTGATTGTTGAGGTTGATTTCGATTGTCGAGGCCGATTCTAATTATTAAGGCCGATTTAAATTATCGAGGCCTATCATAAAGGCCGATTCTGATTATCGAGGCCGATTCTAATTATCAAGGCCGATTCTGATTGTTGAGGCCGATTATCGAGGCCAATTTTGATTATCGAGGCCAATTCTAATTATCAAGGCCAATTCTGATTATTGAGGCCGATTATGGGGGCCGATTCTGATTATTGAGGCTGATTCTGATTGCTGAAGCCAATTCTAATTATCGAGGCTGATTCTGATTGCCGAGGCCGATTTCAATTGTCGAGGCCGATTATCGAGGACAATTTTATTTACCTATGTCGATTATCCAAGCCGATTCCGATTGTTGAGGCTGATTCCAATTGTCGAGGTCGATTATCGAGGCCGATTCCGATTGTCAAGGCTGATTATCAATATCGATTATGAGTATGTGACAGCATAGAACAATGATACCTATACCTTGGAGCCCACCTTGTGTATATATTGGGCCCCATAGGGAAGTCCAGTTTATTGCGCAATAGAGAAGGTAAGGCAGCTCACTTATTGCACTTAGACTCGGATCTACCCTCCCTGGGGGATATCGTGATGCTCCATCACTGTGATCATATGCGGGCGGTGCACATGGGCGGACATTGAGTGGGCGGACACTAAGTGGGTGGGGCATGAGGAACTGAGTAAGCTACCAGTGATTGGCAAGCTACTGTGCAAACAGTGAAGGCAGAACTTTGTCTCACATCAGGAGAATCGTCTAATGTTGTGGTGGCTATAAGTTGGATTCTTTCCTTAACTATCCTGACACATTTTAAATCAGTGATCCTATCTTGATATTTGGACTAGATCCCCCATCCTTCTGTGGACCCCCATCATTCGTATGCATGTGGTGATGGATGATTGATTAAAGTAGATGCCATTGGGTTGAGATGTTTATGGGACTCCTTATGAGATGGAGTTATCCCTGCATGATCTTGCGATACGGGCAGGTATGATGTGTGGCCAAGATGAGGTTGATGGTATTCATGGCTCTTCAGGATTTGCATATTGCATTGCATCATCGACATGTGATATTTAGATCTCCATGATTCCGCATTTGCATAATTAATCTGCATTGCATAGTTGATCTACATTACTTCCTCAGTATATGATATTGGCTTATTATGTTTTTGTATTACATTGCCTGGATAAGGCAGATGGTATTTATAGACATGTCAGCTTGTTTCCACATTACTCTAATATTGTACGAGTTATGGATTGTCAGTATTTCCACTTACTCTGATAATTATATGCTTAGCACGTGCATCGCACACACTTTCACCGCCCTCTAAGCTTTTCTAAAAGCTTATGCATAATAAATGTGTGCAGGTGGCGTTAGGTTGCAGTAACGTTGAGCTTGGAGCATGTAGCTGACTTATGGATCTTTGATTTTGACATATGTATTTCCCTTTCAACATTGTATTCAAATATTTATATTAATGGATATTGATGTTGATGTTGTGTTTGTTATATGGGTAAACTTTGGTTATGTTTGTTATGAAACAAATGTACATTGAAAATCTTCCTTGTAGGATCTCAGAATTGAAACCTGGTATATGGGCGCTGGGAGCCGAGAATAGGGTACTACGGAGGCTATCGGCACCGAATTCAGCGATTGAAAATTTTGTGAGCTCGGTTTCTGAGTTTGGGGCGTGACACCATATAACTGGGTTGTCTAAAAAAAATCAACTTAAGGATGAGCTCAAACTAACCCAGTGGGGTCAGTAGCATGGAGAGTCCAAACCCAACTTCCATTACCTGTTGAACTTGGTGGGGCAATGGGCTGAGTTAACTCAGCGAGACCGAGTTGATGCCAATGTAACTCTCCTCCTCTCCTTTCTTCCTTTTTTTCTTTTCCTTTCTCCTTTCTCCTTCTTCTCTCTTTCTTCTTCTGCTGTTGGACTAGGCCAAGCCTATACTTTGCTAAACATAAACTCAGCTCAAACTCACCAGCAAGTCGAACTCGGCTCAGTTTGAGTTGAGTCAGTGCAACTATGCACTCTCTCCCTCTCTATCTCCTCTCTTCCCCTGCTAGACCCAGGCTAGGCCCATGCTTCAACCGAGCTTGGACACAACCCGAACCCAGCGGGCTCAAGTCAGCATAGTGCAGCGACCGCCGCTGCCTCCTCTCGACTCAACTCGGTGTGGCAACAGCAGGCGTACCTCCTTGCCTTTCCCTTTCTCCCTCATTTTTATTCCTCTGTCATCCCTCCTTCTCCTGTTCTCTTCCTTTTCCTTCTTATCCTTCCTTTCTTCCCTTATATTATCACCAGAAAAGACCCTGGCTCGACTTGATTCTGCCCCCGAATTGAGATGAATCGGTGCAGCTCCCATGAGGAAGATAAGCTGCTGAAATGGTGGATTTCCATCGGGCAGGTCCTCCTCCATTCTGCTTCCGTTGGACACTTCGTATAGGTCTACAAGAGCTTGTGGAAGAAAGATTTCGAAGGTTCAACGAAGATCACTTGTTGGGTTAGAGCTAGGGCAACAAGAGAGATTTTTCTTTAGCTGTTCTTTCTCCCACTCTTCTTTATAGCAATAACCTAGCTTCGAAGGGCTAGGATCAGTTTGAAATGGACGGTCAGGATGGGAGGATTAACTCTCACACGGATTGCTAAGCTGACAATGAAACAGATTCTATTTTTGGAAATGATGTGCTTCCAGGCCCTATTTGCACCGGTTCCTATGTGCATGTGGGTACACTCCATCAGGTGAAACCACATAGGGTTTGTTCATACGTGGGTCCCCTTTCAGATGGACGGTTCAGATCTCGAAGATGGGATCACATGGTGAGCCGTGATCAAGCACTTTTGGATGGCTGTCCGTTCGCTGTTAAAAGGAAAAATAGTGAGGAATCTCTCTGTTTTGAGGAATCTCGGGTCAATGCTAAACTGAACAAGCCTCCACGTTCATGTGCACAGTGAGTGCACGCACCTCATGTGCACACTCACCCAAGGTGCGGCCAACAAGGATGGTGTTGGCATATCCACACCATCCATTGGGCTTAGTCGGCCCTATTAAGGTATTTGGTCAATGGCGAGAAAGATCCAAGGCTAAGGTTGGCCACATGTTTAGGGACATGGGGGTGGAAACCACCTTCACTTCTGGTTTCATCATCTGCTGTTATAGTGTGCGGATGAATGTCTCTCCATATTACTGTCCAAAATAGGTGTGTTCCATTTATGTGCCTTCTAAAAAATTTACTCCCTTCACCACCTTTGTCATAATGTATTGGCACATGGGTCAAAGTACAAATTAAATCTGAGTCCTAAGTTCTCCACACCTTCAATAAGTGTGTGAATTACTCACACTGTTGAAACCTCATGCACGTCTCTGTGAGAATTTGTTATTCCACATGAATTAATTTATTTTTTGTGGAGTGAATAATACTATTTTTAGTCTCATGAGCCGTTTTGTCCATTGTGTCGAACACACCCTGCTATGATAAGGGTCTGGAAATAGAATAGATCCGTTGATCGGGTGGGCCGCACAGAATGTTTTAGCTTCAACGGTGGTACGTCATGACATTGAATATTTATAATCTTACCCTCCATTTCTCAACCAGTTTCCAACGTCCATTACTTCGGAGTGTGCCGCCCGAAATTCTTAAAATTTGGAGGGCATTCTTCATTTTTCGTGTTCTTTCCATTGGTCCAATTTGGGTCTCGTTCTCCCAAGGATGTCCAAGATGCTCCTTTAGTAGCTTACACACTCCATAATTCAAAATAACATTTGTACGCCTCCAATTGATAAGTTACTAGGTAGTTTGGACTTAAACTCGAAGATCTTCATAATGACCAATCCATCCTGAATTCGGATAGCCCATTTGGTAGATCCAAACTTGATGGATGGTCAGGTGACTTGCTAAAAATAAGGAAGCTTTAAGGTTAGTACCCTAACCATATATATGGGTGGATGTATGGTCAGTTTTGTGAATGAGTGAACACAAAGTGAGTTTCCGGAGTGATTAGGGGTATAGGTCGATGGCATTTTTGTAATTATTCTTGATATGTGAGTTTTAGGAAATCTAATGGCCCCACATGGTTATAGGTATGTTTCTAAGCAATTCTTACAAAAGACCGTATATCTAAATCGTTATGGATAGGGATTTTATTTGTCATTTCATTCAAGGGAAAGTACTTACGTCAAATCACGTGACGAATGGCCTCGTTTTGAAATTCGAGGGTAAGATGACTTGACATATAATTGGAGATCATTCCCAATGGATAGATTCGTGTCGGGGAATGGATGTATGGTCAGGATAACTTGGTTGGTATCTTACACATGTACGTATCAAGTTAAACTTCATGGTAACACTCGAGGACTTTCAATACTCGGGTATCAAAAAGTTTGGGGTATTACAATCTACCCCCCTTAAAGAGAATTTCATCCTTAAGATTCAGCACAATATATTTTACAGTGTCCGTATGCATACACTTGTTTTCTGCATTAAGGTTATTTGTATAAGCGATCATGACTCACCACTAGAACAAGAGTCATTACATCCTACCCCCTTAAAGATTTCAAATTTCCAGTGTTTAGGCTAACACGAATAGATGGTCGTAGTAGGTTTAAGCTTGATACATTGATCATTTGTCTGTGCAGGACAAAGAATTTTGGTAGCCATTCATAATCCTATTAAATCTCAATCCTTTACTTAATCAGAGCATTAGAGTCACTGAGATTTACTAAGACTTAAAATTCGAGTCAAACCATGTAAACTTCGTTTAAATATGGTTCCATCAACTTGTGATCCCGATTATTCCAGACCCCTGAATGTCATGTAATCTTGTATTCTCATAAGGGACAAGTCTAGGTGGTCCTTTACGATTTCACTGTGCAATTTGTCTATCTAAGCACTACTTGGAAGTTTCATGTCCAGGAATTCTGTATGAAACGTAAGTTTAAATTTGCTAAGTTTTATTTGACTTCCCGAATCTAGTTCCTACATGTCTAGTCTAAGATTAAAATTTTACCCAAAATTCTATAACTTCACATTTAGTTGACCCTAAGTGTTGAAATTTATGATAATTATCATTTTCCAAATAATGATATGTATTAGGGAATTCAAGTTATAATTTCTAATAAGTTTTCTGAAGTGTAGGGGAACACTTAAATTTAATCTAGTGTATGGTATAATAGGTAAAGAATTTCCTAGAATGTGTAAGTTTAATCTATTTGATGATAGCATTATTCTTAACTATAAAAGCTTGGAAAAATTCATTTTCTGAATTTCTTGACAATTTTGTTTGGAAGTCAAGTATAAAAATTTTCTGGTTTAGTCCTTTTTATACATCATAGTGGGCATTTGTACTTCCACAATTCCTAAGTTTAGTTTCTGAGTTTCATCAATTATTTGATAGTTAGAGTGGGGGTTTAAGTTTTGTTTCTATGTTCAAATGGCAGTTTTGATGATTTACATGAGAACCAAAGTTTTCACTTTTAAGTTCAAAGGACCAAGCCCAGAATTTCCAAGGGAAACTAAGATCATTTCTAAGTCCTAAAATTTTCCCAACAATTTCCCAAGGAGCTTACATTTGAGCTTACATATCATTATTTCCTTCCTATTGAGAGGGATTTCTACATAAGTTGAAGTACAAAGGTCTAACTAAAATTTCAAGGGAGCCTAAAGTTGAAGTCTCTATGTTCTCAAATTGTCCTTAGTTCAGATGGAATTCTATATAAGTTTGGATTGCCATCCAAATCACTTCTAAGGGAACCTACATTTGAGTCTCTACATTCTCAATCATTCTTTTAAATCTAAGGAAAATTCAACAAAGTTTAAATTTCTAATTTTTAAATATCCTAACTGAGGCATTTAAAGTTTGTATAAGTACATTTTCTAAGGCCAAGTTTGTCCAAACTATGATTTTATACCAACCATAATGCCTCGTGTTTTCAGGACCCTAGTATACGACCCATTTTCTAAAAAACTTGAGTATTAACTTATAGAGAGCCTATAAGACCCGTATCATTCCGTAGGCTTATGTGGTCCTTCCGGTCAAATTTTGGCAACCCTTGGCCCATATACGATGTTTGTACGTGATCTTAAGCTGAGTCTCGTATACCAAAGTTGGCTCAAGCCAAAACTTGTACCCTAGCGATCGCACCGTCGCAGCGGTTTCAACGTCATGACTTACGCACCGATCCGATACCTGGGCCAGAAGATGTGGGCCCACGTTCATTCTGAAGAAATGTCACACGTTGTGAATTCTGAGAGAATCTTTACAACCTATCCCATCAATCAATCAATCAATGTCAAGTACAAGTCAAGTACACTCCATACCCCAAGTACAACAACCCATCCCTTCCCATTCCCAAAGTCAAATCTCTCTCTCTCTATCTCCACCCACCCTTTCTTATAACCCCATCATTTCACCCATCACCCATCACACCTCATCCCATCCCTTTTCACCCATCACTTCTCTCTCTCTCTCATTCCCTCTCTTCACTCCCAAGCAACAAAGCATCCCACATCCAAGCCTCCCCAAGATTTTACAAAAACAATTGTGGCCTACCCTCTCATCTCTCATCCCCACCATCAAAACTCTATCATCCACTATCAAAAGTTGAGCATAGGAGCTAAGGAGGCTAAGGGACCAAGAAGGAGGCCAATAGGTGGGTTATTTACCATTGGATTCCATTTTTTTAGGTCCCACTTGTTGTGGGACCTACTTGATATATGCATTGTATTTGGGAGGGCCCAATAGTGGCGGGGTCCCTCCCCTTCACGTGTCAACTTTTTTTTCTCTCTCTCTCTCTCTCTCTGTCTCTCTCTCTCTTTTCCTCCCCCTAGAATAAAGTGGGCCCCACTGAATTGTGTTAAATCTACTCCATCCATTAGACGGTGTGACCCACCACATTTCAGGGAGATCCATCGTGCATTGATGGGACGGTGGGAAATCCCACCTGCTGGACTGAAATAAATATAATATATTTATATTATGTTAATATATATATGCATGGTGGGCCACGTCCCTGTGGGACCCACCATGATGCCTGTGTTTATACATGTTGTCCACCATCCCTGGATGCTAGAAGTGATGACAGTAGGGTGTGGCTAACATGGAGTTTGTGTACTGACATGGGTGTATACTAACAAGCTAATATATATATATATATATATATATATATATATATATATATATATATATATATATATATATATATATATATATATATATATATATATATATATATATATATATATATATATATATATATATATATATGTATGTATATTTAAGATTTTGGGGTAGACTGCTCATGCAAGCCCCACCTTGATGTAAGGATCAAATCCACGCTAGCCATCCTATTTCTTAGCTCATTTTAGGCATTGAGACAAAAAATGAAGCCAATCTGATTATCTGGCAGGCTATAGCATAGAAAACAATAGTTTTCACCGTTAAAATTCACTTTGACCTTTCTGCGCACTAAAACATGCCAAATATTGGGCTTGTTTAGCATGTCTTGAGCCGTAGGAGCCAGTGGAAGGGGTGTATTCTCCTGATGTGGGCCCCACCTACAAAAAATCTCATGAAAATAATATATATATATATATATATATATATATATATATATACATATATATATATATAGACAATAGTAGCTGACATTGTTGCTGCTACACGTACAGAGGATGGTGCAACAGCATTGTCTGCGTTTGAAGGACAGGCAGGGACCACGGTCCCAGCCATGGGCCCCACTTTGATGTGTGTAGAACATCCACTCAGTGCAGTTTGTAGGTCCCCTTTGGGATAGTGGGTCCCCCAAAAATTAGCCTTATGTGGAGCTCAGGTGGCCCACATCACCAGAAACAGTGGGATTGAGCGTCTGCCATTAAAACCCTCCTGGGGTTTCACAGAAGTTTTGGGATCATTATGAAATTTATTTTTCTTCTTCATTTGGGTCTGCCTGATCTTATCAACAGATTGGGTGGAAAATAAACATTATGATGGGCCTCATGTGGGACCCACTGATGTATGCGTTCCACACCTTTCATTAGTGTGGCCCTCACCTTAAGGTATGCATTTTTTCTTTATCGTCCATCCCTATGGGACCCACCATGATGCATGTGTTGCATCCAAACCATCCAACCATTTTGAAAGATAAATTTTAGGCTTGAGACAAAAAGAAAAATGAGATAGATCTAAGATCAGGTGGACCACATTACAAAAAATAGTGGGTTTGAATGTCCACCATTAAAACCCTTGGGCTACAGGGTTTAGACCAATATGATATTTTTTTTTCCTTAAGTCCAGGTCTTTGTGACCTTATGAATAGGTTGGATGGGAAATAAACCCTATGATGGGGCCAACTGGAATTTAACTATGGAAAAATCATTATCTCCACTGCTAGTTATTGTATGGTCCAGTTCATCTTTTCATATGATTCATTATATATATATATATATATATATATATATATATATATATATATATATATATGTGTGTGTGTGTGTGTGTGTGTGTGTGTGTGTGTGTGTGTGTGTGTGTGTGTGTGTGTATGTATATATATATATATATATATATATATATATATAGATTTCTAAAAATAGATGAGTAGGGTTCGGCCTATTTGAACTCAGCCCATTCGACAAGCCCCATTCAACTCGGCCCATTCGATTTGGCCCAGTTGATTCGGCCCATTGTTTTGACCCATTTGATTAGGCCCGATGTGATATATGAGGCCCGATGTTGAGGCCCACGTGGATATATATGAGGCCCATGTGATGCGGTGCATTTGATGTATTTGGAGCCCTTGGGTCGAGGCCCAACGGGATGTACATAAGGCCCATTGCAATGTGTGATTCCACCATCGTTTATGTAATGATGTCCATGGCAGGCCATGCCTTAGGAGCATTAATAATTGATGCCCGCATTGTAAGAATGATGTTGGTCAATGTCCACATTGTCACTCTCCCTAGGGCTCATTATAGGCCCGTACTTATACTGTGTAGGCCGTCTAGGCCCATCTTCGTTATGAACAAAGTCCATCACCATATAACATATTTAGGAGAGATCCATGATTCATGCTCATACGCATCATATGTATGCTTGATATGAGTGACTGATCATAGCATATGTCTTCAGGAAGATTGTTTATGGGCTCCTTGAAAGGCTAGTTGCCCTTCATCAGCACGCAGTACACGCAAGAATGTTGCATGTTTGATAGAGTGATTCGTGCACTTGCATTTATGTGATTGTGATTATTATATGCCCTAACGACATCAGGGCCATAGTCTCCACAGACATATCGTGGATGGCTAGATTAGATACTGAAAATACTGTTTCTATCATTAAGGCGTCATAGATGCCATTGGGTGAAAATTTATAAACTCGATGATATTAGAGGATGACTTCAATGTCGAGACCGAGTGGATACATGAGCGCGCAAGGGTCGTATAACAATAGGCCGCGTTTCCCACTATGTCATGGTCGGTTGGAAGGGAGTGTAACATTATCTGCCTGAGTGAGGGGGCAATTTCTAAGTTAAATTTGGCTAGCTTAAGGAATGGGTCCACTATCGACGAGCTGAGCCTGATACTAGCAGGCGGATAGTGAGGTCTCTTCCACTCTTCTACTTGTGCATTCGGATAGGGACGGCAAGCTGGTGTAAATTGTACTAGACGATGGTGATTATCCAGACTGAGAAACTATATTGATATTTGATAAGGTGTATGAAGATTTGGAAGAGGATTGGTATGCTTGAGTTTCATCTTGCATCGCATGGTCTCGATATGGCTGATAGCATTCATATCTTGCACCGCATAGCCTTAGTACGACTAATTACATTCATGTACTCATCAACATGATTCTACATTACTCTTCCATTGCATTCTGAGCAAGTTCATACTACGCACACACTTACACCACTCTCTGAGCTTTCTATAAGCTTATGCATGATTGATGCGTGTAAGTGACGCCAGGACATAGTCATAACCTCGCCACAATTGGAGTATGCAGTCGAGCTTTTGTAGTTTTTGTTATTATCATTATCTTGTATTTTCCTTCATGCATACTATACTCAAAGTTTTTTATCATAGCGGATTTTGTGATGGTGTTCTTGTGGTTATTGCTCGTGCGTTATGCTTATGGTTATGCTCATTACAAATCAAATTGATGTTTAAAACATTTCTCCTTATAGGATCCCAGGATCGGAACCTGGTGTATGGGTGCTGGGAGCTAAGAATGGGGTACTACGGAGCCTGTCGGCGCTGAATTCGGCAATAGGAAATTTTGTAAGCCCGATTTCCGAGTTTGGGGCATGACAGAGCCGATTTTTGAGTTTGGGGCACAAGGCTGCATGGAGATTTTACATGAGCTTTTCATATGAGCTGTTAGATTATACTCACAGCTGGGATTTAGCATTTATGAGAACGAAAGAGGCTCTAAAACAATGACTTGTGGTGATACTTTCATACTCGCATGGGATTTCATGTCGTACGGCTCGAAAACTATTGGACAATGCTCTTTGGTTCGATTATGATGTACCTTTTTTATCCATGGAGTGCATGTACTAACATGGGTGTGTACTAACAAGCTAATATATATATATATATATATATTTGAACTTTTAGGGTGGGCTGCTCATGCAGGACCCCCTTGATGTAAGGATCAAATCCACGCCATCCATCCTATTCCTTAGCTCATTTTAGGCGTTGTAACGAAAAATGAAGCCAATCTGATTATCTGGCGGGCCATAGCATAGAAAATAGTAGTTTTCACCGTTAAAATTCACTTTGACCTTTCTACACACCGAAACATGCCAAATATTGGGCTTGTTTGGCTTGTCTTGAGCCATAAGAGCGAGTGGATAGGGTGGATTCTCCTAATACGGGCCCCACCTATGAAAAATCACACGAAAATAATATATACACACACACACACACACACACACAAAGCAACTGACGCTGCTGTTGCTGCACGTCCAGAGGACGGCGCAGCAACGTCATCTGCGTTTGATGGACAGGTAGGGACCACGGTCCCAGCCATGGGCCCCACCGTAATGTGTGTAGAACATCCACTCCGTGCATTTGGTAGGTCTCCTTTGGGACAGTGGGTCCCCCAAAAATTAACCTGAGTTCAGGTGGCCCACGTCACCAAAAACAGTGGGATTTAGCGTCTATCATTAAAACCCTTCCTGGGTTGTTAAAGAAGTTTTGTGTAACACCCTGGTTCACAAAACCCAAGGATAGTTGCTCCTCATTGAGAACCTGAGGGTTACAGTATGAAGTGGACTAACATACATCTAATAACAACAAATTTCCTAACATGAAGTAAGACAACTATTGCGTAAACTGAGAAGATCATAGGTGACAACAAGGAATTTCAATACAAGTAAGTGACAACAAAATGAAATTCCTCAGAAGGGGAATTTTTATTACAGTTCAAGTGAAACACAAGTCTACGATGTTGTAAACTTAAACTATCATTTGAGCTCCAACGGCTCAACAACATGTACATAGAACTCTTCCTCGCCACAATCCACCTCAGCCATCCCTTGGGTGTCCGTAGAGGCACCATTTCCCTCCATCATACCTGCGTCTATTTGGTGCAACCACACGATGGGTGAGTGAAAACTCAGTGGGAACTTCCCTCATAGATTCAACCATAACACATCATTCCAAAATACATTGACAATTCATATTTAATTCATAGGGTAATACAACTAACAATGCGTTTACATGAATGTATGAATGTATGCTTATAACACCCTGAAAATCGGGGGTCGTGTATAAACCCAACTCCCGAGTTCCAGACCATCACTTATGCAATAAAAATGATTATGATTCAATGTTGTCTAAGTTAAAGCATTCACATGAGTAAAAGTATACCAAAACTGCAATTCATACTCCAGATCCAGTGATAAAAGCAAGCGGAAGACTAAAGAATATATATATCACTGTATGGAAAACAAAGTAGATCTCGACTGTCTCCAAAGTATGAATACATCTCTGAGTCTCATATAAATGTAAATAAACAGAAATCAAAAGTCAAAATAGTCCCACTAAGTAGTCCCACCAATCCAGGCCACCTAAGCAAAGCCGTCGTGGTACTGCATATATGAGAACTCGTCCTGGTCCTCATCATAGTCCGGCTCTACCTCCTGAATCGCTGCCTCACCTGCATGTAAGATAGGGTCTGGTGGGTGTTGCAAACACCATCCTGTAATGTGGGAGTGAGTAGCTAACTCAGTGGAATAATAGAGCAAGGATTAGCATGTTCTCAAATCAATCATGCGATAATAGTAAAGCAGTAAATCAAACATTCCTAATACTGTTTTTAATGCAATATGACATGACATGATGGATGCCCTCACCGACATTCTCCCTCATACGGCACCATCTGCGTCCGCGTCATGCTTGCGTACCGCTCAGTGCTCCACATCTTCCAGGCACATGCAATGTGATGTTGATATGATTACCGAGTTATTATTAGTCCTTTTCATACAACAATATTGGAAAACTAAGGTACTTACCTTATATCAATCCCAACACAGATCCTGTCTAGGGTCATCACTCCTAGTAATCTCATGCGATATATATTTTGTAGGTCGCTGCAAGGGCTGCCAGGGCTGTTGCTCACACTCGTTGCACCGCTCCCCCATCACCTTATCAATACAGGCCTACTGTACTCTCACTGCTACGGAAGGGTCGTCGCCTCCCGTAGGCTTAGAATACGCTCACGGTCACTACAAAGGACTCGTCGCCTGATCAGTGTAGGCCGACAGCAAGAATATAGTGTCCCATACCACCATAATCTGCTCACGAGTCATAGGTGCTCACTGGTTACTACGGGGAGGTTTGTGGCCCCAGCGTAGGCTGACAGCTCGACCACGGTGTCCCATACTACCATGCCCGGCTCATGAATCTTTATGGATCAAGGTACCATGGTTGACAGGGTTTACAATGGTAAGTTCAGTATCCTAGGTTCAACCAGTTATGACTCATACACGGTGAACATAAAATGGCCAGTCGGGTTACTTGACGGTCTCGACTAGCACAAGCGCATCTCAAGTCGAACGACATGAAGTGCATAAAACACCTCGTGTGGCTTAACCACTGCCGCAACTCCAAAACACGGCTCGCGTTCATCGACGCGTCGTTCGTGACAAAGATAAGCCAACCACGAATTTACTCAGTTACCGACTGCCTGGACTAGGAATAGTCCCAAACATTTATGAATTCACATCAGCAATCATGTAAGAGTAATGGAAATGAAATACAACAATGTGAGCATATTAACACATGTTATAACATACAACTTAAGTAAATCATCTAACACATGCATTTCATACATATAATGAAATCATGCATATAGCCAATATGTAGGAAATCATTTACATCAGCATATTATTTGAGAATTCAATCTCAAACTAATTCATAACACCATTTAATTCAATACATACTAATACAAGCATTTATACAAACACTTAAACCACACACTTAAGTCTACATATAGTATGTCGACTCAAAGTGTGCATTTAGGCAAATCTCTTCGCCAAACTAATTATGCACGCATTCATAGTATCCTAATACGACAAGAAGCCATGTCAATCACATCAGCAAAATATGGATGAAAACAGTATTCACTACAAATGACTAAAATGCCCTAAATCTCATATTTTTCATCTGCTTACGAAACAGGAAACGGACAGCATGTTGTACATGTCAAACGGAGTTGCCGTCAATAATCTACTATTAAACGACATTGAAAGCGTTGAAAACAGTCAATCAAAGTGTCTAAAATCCGCACCTTTTCTCCTATAAGTGTATTGATTCGAACGGAGCGTATACGCTTCGTCTACTGCGAACCGGGAACCTATTTTACAATATGTATCAGCTACCATGCTAAGGAACTAAAGGAACTTTAAATCAGCAAGTATTTGGGGTATTTGCTTACCTAGAATCGTGGCAAAATTGCCGGGAAAGTGATTAAGGCGCGTTGCTTAAGCACGTGCAACACGTAGTGCAAGCAGCAGAAAATTCTCTCCCACTCTCTCTCACAATCTCTCACCTTTTCTCTCACACCAGCTAGGGTTTCTAGCAAATTCGGATGGGTGAGAGAAGTGAGGGTTTAAGCCCCTTTTATAATCTAAAACTTGCCCAAAACAGGCTTGGGAACAATGTTTACTTGATGCCTAACCAAATCGGGGCAGTTTCGGTCCAAAAAGATTTTTGGTAGTCCCCTGGCCGAACGCGATCGGACTTAAGTTCATGCACATCGGATGTCGGTCACATCCTATTTTCAGACCAGTAGAGTTCGTAGATCGCACGTGCGGTCCAGTTTCAGTTCAGCGGTCATCGTACGTAGATCAGGTCTACAAGTCTCGTGATATGAAATAGAAATTTTTTCTGATCCGAGGGTGTAATTTGGCTGAATTCGGACGGTCAGAACGCTTAATAATAACGCGTCAAGTCGTGTGCCAGATTTGAATTTCAAATTTCAAATCTAACCCTATTCTCACTCTCTTCACTCCAGGCTCAATGAAATAGCCTTTGAATATCGGTTGGACTTGATTTTCGAAATGATTGTCAAGTCCAGCTAGGCGGTTATAACGGTCTAAGATTGTAGGTATCGAACTTTCGACGCGCGGTCTAGATCCAATACAAAGTTTCAAAGAGGTCCTGAGAACAAACCGGTTTAGAGTTTGATTCGAGGTTTTAGAGTATTATAGCGTCATTGGTTCTTCTCGCTTTGGGTCTTTTAGAACTTATTTAAAGTGATCAGGGACTATTTTCCAGCTACTCTAGCGTTGCGCTAGCTAACTTACACTTATTTTTCAAAGGAATTAATCCTACACGATTTCTGGTCGAGTTGGTACTCGAGCCCAAGTACTGATTTTTCCAGGGCATTACAATCTACCCCCCTTAACAAAAAAATTTCGTCCTCAAAATTTGTACCTTTTCGTACTCCTCGAGAAGCTGTGGGTAGTTCTTTCTAATCTCGGCTTTTGTCTCCCAAGTAGCCTCTTCCTCAGAGTGATGCGTCCACAATACCTTCATAAGGGGAATCACCTTGCTACGCAGTACCTGTTCCTTCCTGTCTAGGATACGTGTCGGTCGCAGGATATATGTAACATCCTCTCCTAACTGCACCTGCTCCCATCTGATGATATGGGAAGGATCAGCAACGTATTTCTTTAGCATAGAAACATGAAATACGTTGTGAATGCTCGCGAGAGGCGTGGGTAAAGCCAAACGGTATGCCACTGCTCCCACACAATCGAGGATCTGAAATGGACCAATGAATCGCGGTGTTAGCTTCCCCTTCTTCCCGAACCGAAAGACTCCCTTCATAGGGAAAACTCGCAAAAATACATGATCCCTAACTGTGAACTCTAGCGGCCGCCGTCTCGTATCGGCATAACTCTTCTGTCTGCTCTGCGCTGTGAGAAGACGACGTCTAATAATATCAATCTTCTCCGACGTCGCCTGCACTAACTCTGGGCCAATCAAGCTACGCTCACCGACCTCTGCCCAGCAATGCGGTTCGTGACAAGGTTGCCCATACAACGCCTCGTAAGGTGCCATGCCGATACTCGCCTGAAAACTGTTGTTGTATGCGAACTCCGCATATGCAAGACAATCATCCCAACTGTCCTTGAAGTGCAATGCGCCAGCTTGTAACATATCCTCTAAGATCTGGTTCACCCGCTCTGTCTGTCCGTCTGTCTGTGGGTGGAAGGCAGTACTGAACTTCAACGTCACACCCATAGCCTCCTGAATGCGAGTCCAGAAAATAGAAGTGAACCGCGTGTCTCTGTCTGACACGATCTCCAACGGAACTCCATGTAGACGCATAATCTCTCTAATATATAGTCTAGCCAGCTCGTTTACAGAGTTCGTAACTCTGATCGGTAGGAGGTGCGCCGACTCCATCAGACGGTCGACGATCACCCATATGGAATCATGTCCCTTCCTCGTCTTCGGCAGCCCTGAAACGAAATCCATGGAAACGAAGTCCCACTTCCACTCTGCGATCGGCATAGGTTGCAAGAGTCCAGGTGGTCAGCGATGCTCTGCCTTCACCTGCTGGCAAGTAAGACAACGGGAAACGAACTCTGCTATGTGGGTCTTCATACCTTCCCACCAATAGGTCCTCTTCATGTCACGATACATCTTCGTACTGCCTGGATGCATCGCGAGTCTGGTACAATGCGCAGCCTCGAGAATCTCTCGTCTCAAGTCAGGGATATCTGGGACGCATAGACGGCCACGATAATGTAAGCCCCCATCCGTGCCAACTCGCCACTCGGCGTCTGCATCATCACTGGCTTGCTCTCCCAAACTCAGTCAGACGCGCATCATCCCTCTGCGCCTCGATGACCCGGTCATCGATCTGAGATCGTACCTGCACATGTGCGATGAACTCATACGGCTCCTCTACAGTGAGTTTCTGCTCGAAGTCTCGCAAAAACTCAACCATATCCTACTCAGCAACCATCAGCGGAGCCGCAAACTCTATCACCTTCTTACGGCTCAACGCGTCAGTCACAAGGTTCACCTTCTCAGGATGGTAAGAGACTTCGAACTTGAAGTCCTTCAAAGTCTCCATCCATCGCCACTGCCTCATATTCAAGTCTCGCTGCGTGAATATGTACTTGAGGGTCTTGTGGTCGCAAAAGAGCTCGAACTCCTCTCCATAGAGGTAATGTCTCTAGAGTCTCAGTGCGAATATGACGGCTGCCAACTCCAGGTCGTGTGTAGGGTAATTCTCCTCGTGCTTCCTTAATTGTCTCGCGGCATACGAAATTACCCTGTCCCTCTGCATAAGGACACAACCTAGACCAACGCTAGACGCGTCAGTGTATATAGTGTATCTAACCCCTTGCTCTGGTAATACTAGCACAGGGGCGGACGTAAGCCTGTCCTTCAGCTCCTGAAAAGCTGACTCCGCCTTGTCATTCCAGGAGAACTTTACGTCCTTCCGTGTCAACTGAGATAAAGGTCTCGTGATCTTCGAGAAATCCTGAATGAAGCGTCGATAATATCCAGCGAGACCAAAGAAACTCCTCACCTCAGTGACAGAACCAGGCTGCTCCCAGTCCTGAACTGTAGCTACCTTAGACAGGTCGACTGCCATGCCATCCTTGGACACCACGTGTACCAGGAACTTCACTTCCTGCTTCCATAAGTCGCACTTCTTGTACTGTACGAACAATTGATGCTGTCTTAGAGTATCCAGGACCAAGCGCCAGTGCTCCTCATGCTCCTCTCGACTCCTGGAGTATATCAAAATGTCGTCAATGAACACAACATGAATCTATAGAGGAAAGGCTGAAATATCCGGTTCATCAGATCCATGAACACAACTGCTGCTTTCGTGAGACCGAACGACATCACAAGGAACTCGTAGTGGCCAAAGCTGGTCCTAAATGCTGTCTTCTGCACGTCCTGATCCCTGACGCGCAACCGATGATATCTTGACTGAAGATCAATATTCGAGAAGTACTGCATTCCTCTCAACTGATCAAACAAGTCATCGATCCTGGGTAAAGGGTACTTGTTCTTCACCGTGATCTGGTTCAGTCTGCGATAATCAATACACAATTGTATCGAACCATCCTTCTTCCTTACAAACAGGACTGGTGCTCCCCAAGGAGACACACTAGGCCGTATAAGGCCAAGCTTCAGCAAACCATCAATCTGCGTCCTCAACTCCTCCATCTCACAAGGGTGCCATGCGATATGTCGGCAGTGAGACGTGCGTGGAACCAGGCACCAGATCGATAGTGAAATCAATCTTTCATCGAAGCGAAAAATCAGGGATCTTCCTGAACAGATCCCCAAACTCACAAATGACTGGCGTATGCTCAAGCATCGGGGCATCAGCGTCCCGAAGTAAAGAAGCGTAGCTAAGTATGCGGAAGGAGAGATTTATCCGAACTGAAAATGTGAAAGACGTGCCCTCTGGCTCGTACACCGTCACCATACGAGTCTCGCAGTCAATCTCGGCCCTCCCAGCAGTCAACCAGTCCATGCTAAGAATGACGTCGAGATAAATAAGAAAGGGATCGATGACAAGATCAAGAGCCATCGTCCTGCCTCCCAGATCCACCAAGAAACCCTCACACATCAGGGTGGCATCAGAAAAATTCCCATGAGCTGAAAGGAATCGCACTCCATCCATACGAACGGTCGGCAGTCCAAGACGCCTGACTATGGAATGCAATATCAAAGAAAGTGTGGATCCAGTATCCACCATCACGAGAATAGGAATACCTCCGATGTGGGCAGTGACCTCAAAGGCCGTATGCTGAGAAGTCTCTGTCTCGGCTGCCTCATCTGTTAAGGCATGCACCCGCGCCTGTTGTGGTTGGTTCGGTCGCTGTGTCACGGGCCGTAGAGGCGGCCTGAACTGAGATACCGGAGGTCTGAAGGAAGGGTGCGCAGGAGCCAACAGCAAAGGCGGTGCTGATATAGCATGTGGGCATGTACGGTCGATCTTCTGCTGTGGTGAAAACCCACTGTCCCACATCAGAGCGAAACAACTCTGTGCCAAAGGGCCCTCTCTCCCACAATAAGTACATGATAAATTGAGGCACCGCAACGGTGGTACTGGCGTGGTAGCCCTAGAAGGAGGGTCGACGCGAGGCCTCTTGCCTGCAAAGGGCCTGTCCTGTAACTCCGGTCGTGGCCTAAGAGCAATAGGGCCACGAGATCGCGTAAGTCGATCCACATCCTGCTCTGCCCGCATGGACATGTGGATCAGCTCTGCGTAGGAGGGGATGCTCACGCAACACATCTTCGACCGAATATCCGGTCGCAAACCCTCAGAAAAGCGCCGTATGCGCATCTGCTCATCTATCAGTATAGTCGGGACGTATCTGCCTAACTCAGTGAACCTATGCTCATACTCAGTCACCGTCATGCCTCCCTGTCTGAGGCGCAAAAACTCGTTCTCCCGGTCATGCCTATACGTTTGGGGATAGTATTTCTCATGGAAGCGAAACTCGAACGCTGCCCAGGTCCATATGTAGTCAGCGGCAATGGTCCGTAACACACTGTCCCACCATAAGCTGGCCTCCCGCTCGAACAAGAACGTAGCCAACTCGACCTGCTCAGTCTCTGAACAATGCAGCATCTGTAGTATCTTCGACACACAGTCGAGCCAATACTCGGCCTCCTCGGGTCTATGAGAACCTGTAAAAGTGGGAGGCCGTAAGCGCTGAAATCGCTCTAATAAGCTCCGTGTCTACGGAATTCCACGCAGGGTAAGCAGGTGGTACAGGATGAGCCATGCCCTCATCCTGAGCATATGTATCGGCATCCTCAGCTGGATGCACAGGTGGTGCAAGTGGTGGCACACTCCCACCCTGGGCTAGAACCCCCACTATAGTTGTCAGGAGCTGATGCTACTGCTGCATCATAGCCATCATCTGCTCAAATCTATCTAGAGGTGGAGTAGGTTGTGGCATGTACTGCGTCGAAGAAGACGCACGGTACTGCTCTCTGATGGGCGGTGTGAAAGGCGGTGGTCCAACTGCAGGACCAGTAGTAGGCTGAGACGCACGTGCTGTCTCAGGAATCGGCCCCACAGCAGGGTCCGCATGAGCATCAGAATGAAAAGGAACCTGATCCATAGGCTCACCCAATGTAAGCCGAGCTGTGCTCCGTGTAGCCTTCGGCGGCATTCCCTATATTCAAAATAGGGCGCAACTTTGTCAGTCTCAATAGCACAAACACACCGCAATCATTCACATAAAGAGTCAAAGGCATTCCATGCATTTCATTTAACCAAAATTGTCACAATACAAGGGATATCTCCTTACAGGCATCATGACAGGAAGTACATGGGAACTAAGACAGTTAAAGCTACAACAACAACATAAGTAAACTACTAGCCTTAACAGGCTTACACAACATAAAGTAGGAAACGACTAACTACTACCAATAACATCTAAAATCTCATCGCTAGTCTGAGTCGGGTGATGGAGGAGGAGCACCCTTATCCTGCAAGCAGCATAGGATCACCTTCAAGGTACGAGTCACCTTGCCGAATTTCCTCTTCATAGCGGCCTTGGTATCCTTGACCTCAGCCCGAAGTTCCTGAACTTCCCTTCTCAAGGTGACCTGGCTCTCCTCAATTCGGGTAATGCGATCATCACTAGTAGCCTGAGCAGAAGGAGGAGGACTCTCATCTGTATCCTGAGCCTCCTCTTCTACCTCTTCCTGGACTTCTTCCTCTACTTCCGTTCCAGGTTCTCCCTCACTTGGATCCTCTTCATCATCAAAATCGTCCTCGCTATCCTCATCAAGCTGAGTCTTACGGTACTGAGACTCGATCTTCATCTCGACCATGGTAGACTCATTAATGCAGTGAATCGGAACTGGCAACTCCGGCCCAAGTCTGTAAGCAAACTCAAGCGCGATCTTGTATATAAGCCGGCCAAAAGGAAGCGACTCAGACGTACTCCTTGATTTCATTATGAGGATAATCTGTCGCAACACGAAAGTGGCCATACACATATTTTCTTCCCGGGCCACCTGATACAAGAAATCAACCATAAGGCGCGTACATTCAATGCGATTTGTCGACCTGGGATACACGTTGAACGTGCAAATGTGGTGCAGCAGGAGCAAATCATCAGACATATGAGATGCCTTGAGGCTATTGTTAGACTGCCATGGAACCAGTCTACCACATAGGAACCTGGTACGGTGATCTCGCTCACGCCTACTCCTCAAATTCTTTGCACTGGGATGAACATCACCAAGGGGTACGTTTAGAAGTCGCGCTATCAACCGAACATCGATCGTATGCATCCGGTCTCTACCAAAAGGAATCTTGAACTGCAATGGCTCCAATGTAGGATTCTGGATACGAGCGTAGAAGGCACGAACGGTGCTCATATTAGCACGAGAACGGGCTTCAAAGATCGGACCCCAATGTGCAGCTTCAATGCGCTCGAATAACAGGAATTCACCGAAGAGTCGCTCTTACATGTCCGCCTCAAACAACACCTTACGGTCAGTATATTCACCGTGAGGCATCTCTGCTAATATCACTCGCCCAATTTGAGCATGGGGATCCAAATCTCACTTTGTATGGAACTCCTGGGCTGTGCTTGGACTTGCGGCGGTGCTTGAGCTAGCGGTGCCACCCCTCGATCTTCTTGATTGCGCAGGGCGACTAGGCCCAGCCTCATCTACTGCGGTCTTTCTCTTTCCCATCAAAGAGAGGATGGTGGAGAGAGAGAGAAAACCCAAAATGACTTCAACAAAAGCCATAAAAAATGTGAGAAATGTAGAGCAATGGCTGCCCAAAAAGAAAAAAGGAAATCTAGGCATTGTAGAGGGATGCTTCAAGCTCCCAAGGGTTGGATTTTCTAAAAGAAAAAAGAAGCATAAAGGGAAATGGAGCTCCACCCGATTTCAGCCACAAATGGAGGTTGTAGGAGCTCCAACGGACAAGATTTGCAAGAGGAGTTGTAAACTATAATGGAGGGATGAAATGGGTTCGGTTTCTTCAATAAATGGGATTAGGAGGGATTTGGAGCAGCGGTTTGAGATGGGGCAGCAAGAAAATAAAAAATGGAGCTTGGGAGGGGCATTTTTGTGAAGGAGGTACCTCATTTAGGGGTTTTTGACGGACGGACCACACATGGGATGGGTGCCCTATCCCTAAAACCACACGCGCCCGAGTTTCGTTACAAGTGGGGACCACCCATCGGTGATGGCATCACCGGCCGGTCGCCCATCCGGCCGGTGGGACCACATGGGTTGGGTCCCCCCAGGCCTAGGGACCTCAAATTGGTATGGGCCCCACCTTAGTTCATTCTAGATTGGACTAGGGAGGCCCAAACTTCTATTTGGGGCTTTCCGGGGCCAATCTGCAAACCTGAATGCAATCGCCTATCATGTAGCATATGATTTTGAGGTAGAAGGAGCTAATACATCCATTTAGCCCATTAGTTTCTAAATATTACACATTTAGAATGGCCTAATGGCCAGTTTTCATAAAATTTTACTATTCACTATAAAATTTTGTAGAAGTATGATTTTATATCATTTTCACATTAGGATCAATGCCTAACATGAAAATTCAAAGAAATAATTGAAGAATGGAGTGGTGAGAGGAAGAATTTTGAAGAAATTAGGTGAAACGGGGTTTTTAAGCCCTAGCGATTGAATGTAAGGGTTGTGGTTGCCCCACAGGCCAAAGATTCACATTTATAGGTTTAGAACCGCTCAAAGAATGTCTCAACCCACCTACTTACAACTTAGGAGCTACTTAGGTCGCTTCACGCGACCCTAGATGCGTTACAGACTCGATCGTGCAATCGATACGAATAGACCTCGCCTATTGGCGAATCTGCGATCCTATAAGTGTTTTTAGACCTTTCTCGCACCACCTAAGTCAAAGGAAGTGACAGTGTACGTCGCGTGACCATAACCCAGGCCCGGTATAATCTCATTCATGCTCTGATACCAACTTATAACACCATGAAAATCGAGGGTCGTGTATAAACCCAACTCCCGAGTTCCAGACCGTCACTTATGCAACAAAAATGATTATGATTCAATGTTGTCTGAGTTAAAGCATTCATATGAGTAAAAGTATACCAAAACTGCAATTCATACTCCAGATCCAGTGATAAAAGCAAGCGAAAGACTAAAGAATATATATAACACTGTATGGAAAATAAAGTAGATCTCGACTATCTCCAAAGTATGAATACATCTCTGAGTCTCATATACATGTAAATAAATAGAAATCAAATGTCAAAATAGTCCCACTGAGTAGTCCCACCAATCCAGGCCACCTAAGTAAAGCCGTCGTGGTACTGCATATATGAGAACTCGTCCTGGTCCTCATCATAGTCCGGCTCTGCCTCTTGAATCGCTGCCTCACCTGCATCTAAGACAGGGTCTGGTAGGTGTTGTAAACACCATCCCGTAACGTGGGATTGAGTAGCTAACTCAGTGGAATAATAGAGCAAGGATTAGCATGTTTTCAAATCAATCATACGATAATAGTAAAACAGTAAATCAAACATTCCTAATACTTTTGTTAATGCAATATGACATGACATGATGGATGCCCTCACCGACATTCTCCCTCATATGGCACCATCTGCGTCCGCGCCATGCTTGCGTACCACTCAGTGCTCCACATCTTCCAGGCACATGCGATGTGATGTTGATATGATTACCGACAGCTCGACCACGGTGTCCCATACCACCATGCCCGGCTCATGAGTCTTTATGGATCAAGGTACCATGGTTGACAGGGTTTACAATGGTAAGTTCAGTACCCTAGGTTCAAGTAGTTATGACTCATACAGGGTGAACATACAATGGCCAGTCGGGTTACTTGACGGGCTCGACTAGCACGAGCGCATCTCAATTCGAATGACATGAAGTGCATAAAACACCTCGTGTGGCCTAACCACTGCAGCCAACTCCAAAACACGGCTCGCGTTCATTGATGCATCGTTCGTGGTAAAGATAAGCCAACCACGAATTTACTCAGTTAACGACTGCCTGGACTAGGTATAGTCCCAAACATTTATGAATTCACATCAGCAATCATGTAAGAGTAATGGAAATGAAATACAATGATGTGAGCATATTAACACATTGTATAACATACAACTTAAGTAAATCATCTAACACATGCATTTCATACATATAATGAAATCATGCATATAGCCAACATGTAGGAAATCATTTACATCAGCATATTATTTGAGAATTCAATCTCAAACTAATTCATAACACCATTTAATTCAATACATACTAATACAAGCATTTATACAAACACTTAAACTACACACTTAAGTCTACATATAGTATATCGACTCAAAGTGCGCATTTAGGCGAATCTCTTCGCCAAACTAATTATGCATGCATTCTTAGTATCCTAATGCAACAAGAAGCCATGTCAATCACATCAGCAAAATATGGATGAAAATAATATTCCCTACAAATGACTAAAATGCCCTAAATCTCATATTTTTCATCTGCTTACGAAACAGGAAACGAACAGCATGTTGTACATGTCAAACAGCGTTGCCGTCGATAATCTACTATTAAATGACATTGAAAGCATTGAAAACAGTCAATCAAAGCGTCTAAAATCCGCACCTTTTCTCCTATAAGTGTATTGATTCGAACGGAGCGTATACGCTTCGTCTACGGCGAACCAGGAACCTATTTTACAAGATGTATCAGCTACCATGCTAAGGAAACAAAGGAACCTTAAATCAGCAAGTATTTGGGGTATTTTCTTACCTAGAATCATGATGAAATCGTCGAAAAAGTGATTGAGGCACATTGTTTAAGCACGTGCAACACGTAGTGCAAGCTGTAGGAAATTCTCTCCCACTCTCTCTCACAATCTCTCACCTTTTCTCTCACACCGCTAGGGTTTCTAGCAAATTTGGATGGGTGAGAGAAGTGAGGGTTTAAGCCCCTTTTATAACCTAAAACTTGCCCAAAACAGGCTTGGGAACAATGTTTACTTGATGCCTAACCAAATTGGGGCTGTTTCGGTCCAAAAAGACATTTCTGGTGTTCCCCTGGCCGAACGCAATCGGACTTTAGTTCATGCACGTCGGATGTCGCTCACATCCCATTTTTAGACCAGTACTATTCGTAGATCGCACGTGGCGGTCCAGTTTCAGTTCAGCGGTCATCGCACGTAGATCAGGTCTACAAGTCTCGTGATATGAAATAGAAATTTTTTCTGATCCGAGGGTGTAATTTGGCTAAATTCTTATGGTCAGAACGCTTAATAATAACGCGTCAAGTCATGTGCCAGATTTAAATTTCGAATTCCAAATCTAACCCTATTCTTACTCTCTTCACTCCAGGCTCAATGAAATAGCCTCTGAATATCGGTTGGACTTGATTTTTGAAATAATTGTCAAGTCCAGCTAGGCGGTTATAACGGTCTAAGATTGTAGGTATCGGACTTTCGACGCGCGGTCTAGATCCAATACAAAGTTTCAAAGAGGTCCTGAGAACAAACCGGTTTAGAGTTTGATCCGAAGTTTTAGAGTATTATAGCGTCATTGGTTGTACTCACTTTCGGCCTTGTAGAACGTATTTAAAGTGATCAGGGACTATTTTCCAGATACTCTAGCGTTGCGCTAGCTAACTTACACTTATTTTCCAAAGGAATTAATCCTACACGATTTCTGGTCGAGTTGGTACTCGAGCCCAAGTACTGATTTTTCCAGGGCGTTATAATGCTCAAGTCATAAATCTGGGGATGCACATCCAGCTGTCAAAATAAAGGGTCGGTCGTGGTAGTAGACTACCTGGAAAAGACCATATAGACCGTCCGTGGCAGATTAACTACCTGGAAAAGGCCATGAAGGTGTGTGCGCCCAAGGACGACCTCCTGGAAAAATACTCGGGGTATGCCCGAGGAGGTATAAATCCCAAAAAAGCCTCATGTAAAGAAAGAGCAGCCCAAAGTGCGTAAATGCACATGCCTGATGGTTGGACTCAGGTCATAGAACCGTAACCAACCCAATAGGATGTAACTTACAAAGAACACTTGAGAAAGCTCACATGTCATGCGTGGATGTTATGCGCCATGACACTTATATAAGTTACTTTTGATAGAATAGGAAAAATCATCAATTTTCAAATAAGGAATATCCAACTATGCATTCCATAATTTCTTTACATTCGAAGGAGGGCACACTATGTATCATGTAAATTTCCAAGTGAGGTCACATCATTAACTAAGAGTTCATCCATAAGTACACTACATGTAAACAAATTCTCATTTTTCATATTGTAAGCACTTTTCACAAGATTGTACCTACAAAATTAGAGATTAAAAATATAGAAAATCATGAAGGTAATGTCTCAATATACAATTCACAAATAATCTAGTATGAAAGCTTTCTTTTCTCATCACGTCTAATGGGGATATAAACATAGGCAAATGATTATAAATGTGACATGGAATTTTCATGACAATACCTCATACAGAATTATAAGGAAACATGGCATTAAAAAAATTTCTTCATAAAAGCCAATATAACGAGGAATTAATATTTCTCTAAAATACTCTACATTAAAGAGTTAATCCATATGGAAATATATAATGGAAGAACCTATGGGGGATGCTTCTCACCATGAAAGAAAGTTCCCCTTGGTTTGATCCTTATTATATGGTGAGTTTATGATTTCCTAAATCAAAGCAAGGAAAATCAAACATTATTCTAGTTCATGCACGGACTATGGGTGGATTAAAATCTTCTTCACTTAATTTATTTGAAACTGATAGAAGGTAATTATCCTTCAAGATTTCAGTTATAGACAACCCTCATTAAGATGTTATAAGACTCCAGCAAGTCATGGCTGAGTTGACTCGGTTAGGCTCCTCTTCTTTCAACCAGTTGGGTATGGCCTTTGATAGTTTGCTTAGTTAAAACCCGGTTGAAGGAATAGTTGATCCTTAGAGGGCTGCAAGTGGTGCTGGATGAGTCATTCTAGGGTTTCAGCAAAGTGTTACTGAGTTGACTCAGTCGAGGTTTTTAACCAACAACGAGTTGAGCTAGCTACAAGGGTTTAATCTACTACAAGGCCTGATTTATGATTCAATTTAATCCAATGTTTTTTGGATCATACATAGATGATTAGAGTTCCCTGACTCAGTCGAAAAACTGACTAAGTCAGCTTGTTAGTGAGAATAGAGTCGACTCAGTCAGGTAACCTAGTCGAGTTAGCCCGATATTGTGTATTGAGTTGGATCAATTAGGGAAAACGGTTGGGTTAGCCCATAATCAGGAAAACTTTGATTGCCCCTAATTGTGTTTTAGGTTAAATAGGGCGATAAGCTCCATAGGCCCAACTGAGTTGGGATCTAATCTCATGCACTGTACTTGAGTCACTGACTCAGTAGCAACTCAAGTGCAAATGGCACTTCCACCCCCCATTTTGGCCAACCAGAGCTCGACTTGCAGTGCCGATCCCAGCTCTAGGAAAATCAACCACTGCCATGAAGGCAGATTGGAATTTTCACGCTGACATGATGCTGAGTCACTCAACTCGTAATTGAGTTGAGTCGACTGTGAAATCAGTCAGTCAGTGGGTGGAATCTGTCAATGATAGTGGGAAAAATGAACGGATTTACCTGATCGGAGACTACTCTTAGATGTTCGAAGGATCTGGATGCAGCGTGCTCTGCTCCGGATCTGTCGGAACTTGACCCTGAGTGCTGTTTAGAGGTGAGACAGTCGGCTGGAAATGCATTCCAGTAGTTACTTCATCTCATAGGCTCCTCTGGTATCTCCTCTCTTTTCTCACTATTCCTTCTCCTTCCCTCTCAATCTCACTTCTCTCTTTCTGCTCTTTCCGATATCAAAATCGCTCGGGCCGAGTCGGGTTGCTACCAAACCAGTAACCTGCCCAAACGGTGCTCCAACTCTCCCACTTTCTTTCTCTTTTCATTTCTTCTTAAGTCTCCTCAAAAAATGCCCTAACCCTTAGCTACTTATAGCCATTCTATTTCTGGAGAGTTCCACAACTAATCACGAAGATTACCATGGACGAAAAAAAGTTTAGCCTAAAATGGCTTGTCATCAGGGCCACTCCATGTATTAGATCTAGTGTGTGGGTTTAAAAGGCTGATTCCGATGGGTTTTTCGTGTGGTGGGCCACATGATGAATGGTCTGGATGTGTGAAAGGAACAGTTCTATGGGATGTAGGCCCAACGGCTATATTTGAGAAGATGATAGGCTGTTAATGGCATTTTTTGGCTGGGTGGTTTATCCATAGATCGGGGCCGTTAGAACGGTTCGGATGACTCTTGGGATGCCTGTGGGGTCCCTTCAATAGTGAGTAAGGACCGTTGATCTCATCCTTAATTCCAAAACGATGATGACTCGCACTGCTGCGACGTCTTACCAATTTCTCATTTTGCTACGAGGTTTTCGCACTGCCTTAGATTCTACGATCAAGATCCCTCGAGAGAAGCTTCTGGATGGTGGCGGAGGGTCAAGATTTCTTTAGCCCAAAAGGGAAGTTATTCTTTTTGCCATTTTACCGTTAACGTGGCATTTACAAAAATGGAATGGTGATTGGGCTGCACATGGTGTATATAGTGGTCATTTCAGGAATATCTGGCTGACTGGATTGCCAACAAGATGCGCGATCGAGGAGGCTTTTGCATCCCAGACGTTACGTCAAGTCGCACTGGCAGCTCCACAGTTCGAGTGTGCCAATGATCCTTTGGGTACTATGTTTGATCAACATTATGGTCGGTGGGACCCAAAGATCGTGATGGACGGTTCAGATCATTTAAGATGATCAAGATAGTGGGCCGATTCACATCAACAGACGGTGCAAGTCATTTGAATCTGTAATAGGCGGGAGAAAGAATTGAACTTCAAATCTACTTTGGTTCTTATCGGGTCAAACCTGATTTGACCACATACATGGTCTTGTGTACAGCGAGTGTACACAATCTGTGCACCCGCACATTTCAAATGTGGGGTTCATGTGGTGATCTAAGAGATCTGTACTGCCTATTCATCTTGGGTAGTTACTCTAAGGTCTCAGAGCGAAGGTGGGCTAGATTAAGAACTTAGGTGGACCATACTTTCCATTTTGTGATTCTAACTGACGATTTTCGTCAATCTTATGATCAGATCATTTTAAGATTGAACTTCAATGGTAAAAATGGCCCCAAGGGTCCCTTAGTTGGAAATTAATGGTTAGATTACTGATAAGATGGTCTAATATGTATTTAAATTTTTAAATATTTTTTTTACAATATCTTTAATAATGTTATTATTATTATTAAATTCATTATTACTATATTTTTAATCATTGAATATTTATATTCAAATATGATGGTTCTATTATTAGGTGTTGTATTCTAGGATTTTTCAAACTCATGTATCTATTTATTTATTTATTATACTTATTTTATTTTATTTCAGATTAACGGTTGGATGTGACGATACGAATAACCTACATTACTAATCTTTATTAGCTAAGTCCCAACCTACCACTTAGTTTCTGTTTGATCATTTAGATCTTTTCTTATTCCAGGGTAATGATCCAATGACCTTAAAATTTGTTATTTGAGTGACTCACAAGACTTTGTAACTACTGAGATGAAGATCTACACTAGATCTCCCAAA